>OZ012556.1:4284997-5534997 GCA_963935595.1 Schoenobius gigantellus | reverse complement strand
GAGCTGTGATGATGATGATGAAGTAAGGACCTTATACAAGTTAACAAGGAAAAAAGTTGGCTTTATACCAGTTCGGATATCAGAGAGAGAGGCTTCTCGAGTAAAAAATTCGAAAGAAGATCTTCTGTTTTTTATGTTTCATTTTTTTTTTCTATTTTATACAAAAGCCTCTTTGATCACCTATAGAGCTTCTATCAACGACAAATAGCACTTATTAGGAAGCAATAAATTTGCAAGTAACAATTATATATTATCAATTAGCACTCAAGGCGCGTTGCATTTGATTTATACTATCATGCCACAAGTTTATGACTCGCCTAAGGCCGATCGGATTCATCTACTAACGATTTATTTGCCATTAATTAGGCACATCGCAATCGAACTAGTTTCGTAAGTCAATGTTCCGTTTTGGGTTGTATTAAACCATTTCTCTTGTTACATCATTTGAGTAATAGTTGTATGTAGACATTAAATGTGTTATGTTAAAATTTTGAACACAATTAGCGATGACTACACATGTGTGTAAGTTTAATCAATAGAATGAATTGGTAATATTATTTTATATTTACCTTCGTATATGCCTTCAATAGTAATCGAAGCCTAGTGTAGCATGATATCTTCATATACCATCGCTTGATTTCTAATATACATGCGACATCTGTTTATTAGTCTCTTTACACAGACATAGATCGAAATAAAAAAAAAATATTTCTTATTAAATAATGCCACACGCATTTCAGAATTCATTTTTTTATCATTTATTTATTTACCGATGCGCAATCTTGTAATAGCTAAGAAGTTTTTTGTAGATAATTTGAAATAAAATATTAATGTGGAATTAATAACAGGATATAACATTGCAAAGAACGAAACTGTAGTTCGCAGCCATCGTCATTTCACTGTCTAACTTTAATGCCTATTAATCTTTGACGAGTTGGAGAAGCGTTAATTGGCAACACTCATATTATTGACAGGAACAAATTTATCGAAATACAATTAGTATGATGCTTAAGGCAAATACATATTCTAACGGTTAGTACTGAGCCTTACATTTTATAATTTAATAGTGGTAGTAAAAAGTGAAAGGGTCATTCCACGATGAAATGTACGGTTTACTCCATACGTTTTAAATATCCTTACATATTATAAAACAAAGTCCCCCGCCGCATATGTCTGTCTGTTCGCAATAAACTCAAAAACTACTGCATCGATTTTCAAGCGGTTTTCACCACTCGATAGAGTGATTCTCGAGGAAGGTTTTAGTATATAATTTGTTAAGTATCTGTATTTATTTCTGTGTACATTAACGATATTTGTTGATTAAGATGTCGGGAAAAAATTAATTAAGGCGAAACGTAGTTCGCGGGCACAGCTAGTAAAGGATAATTTTAATCTGGAACGCAAGAAGTAAGATATTTTGATGAAACTAGGTGTATGTATAATATATTGCTAATAAACTTCGCGGCATTGTCTACACTAGATTACCAAGTCAAAGGACATTGTCGAAAATCGCCCCACGATCAACAAAGATTTGATTAACGCCATAATTATATGCATATTTTATAACACTCATTACAAATATATTTATTCAACGGACAAATCAAAAATATGAAAAAGTACTTTCAGAAACAAAACCAAATGAAGAAAAATAAACGAATGTTTATTGTTACTTTTACTTGATTGAATGGAATTGAGTCGATTTTATGTAGGTATGGACATATTTTTATTTGAATACATTATGTTTTTTATAATTTACAACATTAAGACACGTCAATTGACTACTCACGCGCTGTCGCTTGTTAGTTTGTTGTGTTTTTGACTTGCTTTATAGTTTCGAGTTTTCTTGTTTTTTACTACGTGACTATAATAACGTTCTTTGATTGATTGAAATAATAATTATTTTATTAATAATTGTATAGGTATGGACTATGTGTATTGCTCTAATGAAATAAAGTGTAGCTTCAACTAACCTCAAAATCTGATTCATTTTGATAAATAATTCGATTTCAAAGCTTGTCCGTAGCAATTGATGTGGACGTACAGTATTTACTAGTGTCTAATTATATGAAAAGCATTTTTTCACTGCTGTTGGTGTTGGGGCGAATAATGTATGGACGCAGAGCAATGTCCTTTGCTCATTGATCATAGGTTCGCCCTCAGTAGGCAGGTTTCATAGTGAAAATGTAAACTTTTACGTGTTTTGTAAAAGTTTACACTCTCACTATGAAACCTGCTTACTAAGGGCGTTACGGTACTGATCCTGTGGCAGTTTTGGTGGTATAGTGTGGTTTATCTGAGTCTTTAGCTCATTATTCCAGGAGTAAGACAATAGGCTTAATCGAGTCAATATTATACCAGCTTTTTCCTAAGCAACTTTGATTTAGATCTTTGATGTATATATTTCCCACTTCCGAGATTGCCTGGAAGCGATTGCTCTTTAGCAGTAAGGCCGCCGATTGTAACATTTCTGTTTTTATTTCTTTTGTTCATTTTCTGTTGTAGTACTTTGTCTTTGTGTGCAATAAAGAGTTTTATTATTATAATTAGATCATAGTGAGATAATTAAGATTGGTAGATAAGTAAGCTCGGAAGACACTAAAATAAAATAAAATAAATTAACAATTCTAAAGGGACCAAAGCAATAACAACATAGATAAGAATATGTATGTGTGCTGCAGTGCCTAAAAGAGTCAATCTTCAGTGGGGATCTTTATCCTTAAAAGGGCAAAACACTATATAAAAGAGATGAGGGATACAAATTTAATAGAGATTTGTAATGCAGACAGCAGCTTTTAACTTGTATTGAAAGACTACTAAGCCTTAAGAGGTTCATTATAATTATACTATGAATAATTGATGTGCTCGTAGTGGGCAACGCCAATTATAAGCGTTTGGAGTTCACGCATAAAGAAGTGGCTCTCTAAAGTCCGTAAAACAAGCTCGGAATCATATAATGCTACGGGAGCGCGCTTTTAAGGTCGTGTAGGTACAACATATCTAGTAATTGATCGCTAGCTACTTTGGTGGTAGTTTGGTGACGCGGAAACATCACACAGTAATGTATGTCGAGTTATGCGGGGACAACGCACAGTAATGTGAGGTAACTTTGGTAGCGCGGGGACAACACACGTTGATGTACGGGAGTTACTTTCGTGGCGCGGGACATAAAGTAATGTACAGCGAGTTACTTTGGTGGTGTGGAATAATACTAGTAGGTGGTGTTTTTAGAATAACGATGCATGTTATCGATGCCAGGTTTATTATGCGCGCATCGGATGTGATGTGGTACCGATGATAGATTTCGTCAACGTAACTATGGTACTGCAAAGAAAAACGCATTTATTGTTACTTTTTATTATTTTTTACATTATTACGTAATAGGTACAACATTAAATACTATTTGCACGCTGTACACGACTATTGGCAAAAAAATAGATAAGCTTGTATTTTTAATCGACTTCAAATAAGGAGGAGGTTATCAATTCCCCTTCGGATCCACAATACCCCTGGCACTACCCCTGGGGGTAGGGTGGGACTTAACTATACCACCATAGAGATGTGACCTAATACATGAATATATATATTATAAAACTCCTCGCACAAGTTCATGTGGTTTTTCAAATATTTGAATGGGAATTCTTTTGTTTTTTTTCAATATTTTTATTTTATCGTCGGTGTTTTTTTGTGTGTATGTTATGTGATTACGCCGCCAATTGTAGACCAATTTTCAAAATTATTTTTGTATTCGATAGAATATACTCCTGGGGTGGTCTCAAGGTCACCAAAGTCAGAATCTGATGATGGAATCCCATGAAAATCGAGGGAAATTCTTAAGTTTTACAGGTACGTCCCACGTGTTTCATGTGAATGTGAAGCTGTTCACGTACCTATTAGCGTCTGGTAATTTGGACTTGACCTGACCTGACTTTAAACCTGAATTTAATACGAGCTCACTGAAATATTTTACAAAAAATAAAAACCGTCTTCAAAAACACTGACAAGTTAAACATCTATACTTAATATTATAAAGAGGAAAGATTTGATTGTTTGTTTGTATTGTATAGGCTTCCAAACTACTAAACCGATTTTGATGAAAGTTGGTGTAGAGATAGTCCAAGACCAGGGAAAGGATATAGGGTACCTAATTTTCTTACGGGAAAAAAAAAATTCCACGGGCAAAACAAAAATAACGCGGGCGAAGTTTTCTTGGCCTTATTTCATGTTAATTCTTATAAAATATGTTTATTGTAACACTGTTGGGTTACCTAAATAAAAAAAATAAAAAAGTCGCTAGCGGAAAGAATAGGTCATCACACTAATATATTGAAGTCAGTGCCAAATTTTAAGACTTTCTAGGAGATCATCGTTTGGCACCGACTTCAATATAGAAGTGTGATGTTGTCTGTACCTATTCTAGTATTATTTTTAACGTTTCAGTATTTTTTTAAATATAAAAATCTATTTCTTTTTACCTACTTGGGCATTAATTTTGCTGACATTATTTGTTTTGAGGCACGCCACATGGCGCAAATAAATAACTCGTGCCGATTTCAAAACTAATGAAACGTAAGCAAACATAGCAAAACACGCATCTAGTCGTACGTATCGCCTTCTATTGGCATCAGTGCCAGCCCCCGTAGCATGAACAGCGACACACGATATGATAAAACGATAAATCGATATGAACTGTCAAAATATATTAGATATAATGACTACCTTATACCTATATTAGATATAATTTTATCGACATTAATATATTATCAATGTCCAAAATAATAATACCAATATCCAAAACATACTCAAAACTTGAAGATAACTAAAAAATCCAACTTTTTTAACAGTTTATATCAATAGGTATACCGTTTTTCGGTTATCATATCGTGTTTCGGTGGTCGTGCTAGGGGAATGCTGGGGGGGCTGGAATGATACGCGATTCGGATGCGATTTTTCAGATGTCGATGCGCATCGATATCTGAAAACGTCCATGACTTTACCACACAGTAATGCATGGTGAGTTACTTTGGTAGGTAGTAGTAGACCGTTTAGTTCAGTAATTATTTTCTTAATAATAGACTGAGCTGTGAATCGACGGTTGTAATATCAATAATAGTAACATTGCGCACTGTTCTGTTAGTGTATCATACCATAATACCGCTCAGTCTCTAAATATCATATTATCAAAATATCATAATCGCAAAACATATTAATCTGCCCGTTCCCTATTGACCAATTCAACAATAGATCCATTGCATCTATTTCTGTCAAAAGCATCATAAAATCGATGCTACTATCCATAACACTGTAATATTAACTACGGTTTGTCTTAGAGTCTCAAATAAATCTAAGGAAATATTAAAAGCTATTAAAAGGCAGCGCAATGACATTGACAGTGAAAGTTGTCATCTTCAGATGATGCTGCGTGCGCATTAGAAGGTTTATCTGACTTATTTATTACAGGTTCAACAATACGTTTAGTGCTTCAAGCTCTGGCAGATATATAAATATTTAGAAAATCAACAAAAAGTTCGACACACAAAGTATGTCACTGTTAAACGGCAAGACTTTTGTAATCTGCCGTCTTATGTTTTTGTGGTTCTATATACACACAAAAAATCTGGTCACTTTAAAGGTCATTTACCTTTAAAGTGACCAGAATCGATTCCCGGCTAGTATGAGAGTTTAAAAAAATTAGAATGCCATTATTATTAAATGTAAAATTGACGCCATGGTTCCTAAAACAGATTCGCTATCTCTCATAGTTTTTGATTTCTCCCACTGACCCATTTGGATTGATCACCCGGTATATAAAAATTTTACACATTTTTTTTCATATTTAACATCTTGATAGCCAAGCGGCCCTAAAGGCACTGATGACTCATAAAGTCATAACTCGTAACGGCCTCCGCGGTCTAGACGTTTTTAACTCGCATCCATGGTCCAGTAGTTGAAATCACCGGTTGTTGGTCGGGGGATACGTTGTTCTATTCCCCAAAGGGGCAGATGTTTTTTTGCTCGCTCTGGTTGGTGGTAGGGCTCTGAGCCCACCTGACTAGCTCCCACCGCCTCACCAAAGTTTATTGCCATAGTAACAATGTTTATACAGCATTGTTGTATTCCGACAGTTAGAGGCAAGATAGCCAGTTGCTCAGTTGTTGAGGAGTCAAGAGCTACCCTATCTATACTAATATTACACAGAGGAAGGATTTGATTGTTTTTTGTTTGTTTGTATTGAATAGGCTTCGAAACTACTGAACCGATTTTGATGAAAGTTGGTATAGGGATAGTTCGAGACCAGGGAAAGGACATAGAGTAACTTTCCTACGGGAGAAAAAATCCCACGGGAAAACAAAATAACGCGGGCGTAGTCGCGAGCGGAAAGCTAGTAATATGTAAAAAGAATACCTATTCTGGTAATGCCGTATATTCTCTAGATCAGGGGTCTCCAAACTTTGAGGCCTTAGGGCCATGATGCTTACTTCGGTATGTTCTAAGGGCCAAAACAGTTTTAATTTTTCTGCCCTTAACTACATTTGTAGACCAGTCGCAGAGTGCGTGATCTAAGCAAACATACACTTTTTGCTTTTCAATTATTTATGCTGTCGCGGGCCGGATTAGGCCCGCGGGCCGTAGTTTGGAGACCCCTGCTCTAGATAATAGAAAAAAAAATCGCTTCGGCATATTGGTAAGGCGTCTGCCATAAAAGTGCTCAAAAGTATGGCTTGTTCCAAATAATTTATTAATCACTCGTTGTAATTTCGCCAGTTACAAATGTATTATAAAAACGACGCAATGTCGTACGTAACATGCAATTAGAGAGTATTTTATTTCTCACCATCCATGGCTAGCATTATTTATTAAATTTTAATGTTAACGGATGGAGATTACGCGTTGTATCGTTAATCACAGCGACTTAACACCGGTTACTACAGTTTAGAGGCAATGTTTATGTTAATTCACACAGCAAACATTTTAATAGACCGTCTATTAACGAGCGGTGGACTGTATAAATGTGGAATACGTGAAATGATGAAGACACTGGTTAAATAGCGATAAAAATCTAATGAATTTCGTACAATATAATTTACACCAACTCGACTTGACAACTAAGTAAACAGCAATGACAAAATCTGAAGTATCAAAATAAGAATTATAAAATACAAATAAACGTCATATCAAAAATATATACGACGTGCCAGCCAGTCGCCAACACCGTCCATTAATGTTTTTTACTAATAGCACTCCCATGTTGTAAAATTTAAAGTTTTTAGAGTTTCTTACCTAAAGGGTGCTATCGGGACCATACAAAAGTCTGCTAAACAAAAAAGAGTTAGGACCGTAACGCCTTCGATCGTATTAATGTACTAAATTTGAGCTAAAATATAACACAGATTTTTTCGTCATTGACGAAAAGGTATACAGGGTTAATTTTGAGGTACCGGCAACCTCGCAGGATTAGATATCGCATCGCATCTTTAACTACAACGTTTGTTCTACGACTTTTGATAATTCGTTAGATTTTACTTTCATACAAAAATAAATATTCAGTTAATATACCTCTAGAATGTTTGTAACTCTACGCGCACGCTCCGTCGTCGTTTATAAATGAAACGACTATATAATACGAATAAATGACTTATCAATGTCACGACAGTGCAATAAAAACCTGAAAATTGATTTTTGTTCAATGTATTGAATTATTTTAAAACTCGTAAAACAAACGTTGTAGATAATGATGTTAGCTATCTAATCCTGCGAGCTTGCCGGTACCTCAGAATTTACCCTGTATAGGGGTCGCTGGTTCAAATATGGCTCGAGGGACCAAATCTTTTGTTACGAAAACGGCAGTTATTATCAGCAGTTGCATCGAAATATAAACTTGGCTACCTTAACGCTACCCTATATTCAATTTTAAAATGAATTTTTATAAATAAAAAAATATCATCGAGGGTCTCGAGCCTATCCTATGTTAGGGTGATTAGGCCTTTGTCAACCACGCTGGCCCAGTGCGGATTGGTCGACTTCACATACACCATTAAATTTCTTCGCTGATGTATGCAGGTTGCCTCACGATGTTTTCCTTCACCGTAGGAGCGTCAGAAAAATGTACATATGAAATTCGAAAAACGAAAAACAAAACCAAACCTAAATAAATAAATAGTTCAAATAATATAGTTCTAACTGCAAGAGTCATCCTGGTACCTTCATAAATATTTTCATCATAATTATTATCATATTATTTTAGCTGAATCAACCAGATCATATATACCTACAGGTATAACGAGCCATGTTAAAAGTAATGTTCTTCAAACCGCGTAGATATGCTACCGAGGAACTTTATAAGATTAGTAAATTATTATCTGTAAGGAAGTTATACATTATGCATCTTATCTTAAATACACATAGAAACTTATAATTTAACTCACCTAAGCAAAAGAAGAAAAGGCAATGTTTGTAAGCATTCTTGCTCGCGTACAGTATTTGCCAGACGGCAATACTTCTCTCAGTCAAAAAAAATAATTACAGATTTGCTAAAAGCGAGGACCTATGATGACATCGAAAACCTTTTGTTACGACCTACCTGACCTGAATAATGATAGAATGTTTCCTAATTAACACTAACATTCTCTGGGTCATACAAACATAATCCGGATATTGGACGTATTACACACATGCGTACACACCCTTACACTCACTCTCTCTCACACACACAAACACACACACACACACACAAAAACACACACACTCACATACTGCATCTTAGCCTAGATAATTGATAATTTGTATTTATACCTATTTCATTTTCAAAATTAGTATCTTTAGTTTAAAGTTAAGTTTCTTTACTTTATAAGTTGGTTATATTTTATTTTCCCATTGTAACCTAGGGTAAGAGCGACACGTCTCCAACACAAGCATATAATTACATAGTGGAGGCCTCTCATAAAAATATTGTATACATTACTTGGAAAATAAATATTATTATTATTATATCAAATGATGACCAATCGAATGATAAAGTTAGCGGCCTGTGGAAGGACAAGATACAATTATCGGCGGCCATCGGCCGTCGGGTATCAATTACAAAGGGAGACGAGACTGCGCTCCACTTGCTTAGAAAGCACCAGTAAAACGCGGGGAAAGGTGACACTCCCGGGCCGTTTTTAACTATTTTCTTTTGTTTTGATCACAGCAACGGAGCCTTTTCATCTCACTGACGTTTGTTTATACATCAAGGGAGCCAAATATCAGACTCTGGACCACATTTTTAAGTGGCTATCGTAAATAAAGTGTTTTTCTATTTATCTATCTAACTGATCCGCCCTGCGCTGCCCGCATCCAACGGCCTCCTGAGACCTTAACCAGGGGCCCTATTACCGATCTCATGGTTTTGCAAATGATATCATATGATATCATAGTGCAAGACGAAAAATACGATTTCCGGTCAGATTTTTGATCATTTGTTCATTAATTAATGATGACATCATTGACATTATGCCATATGTGATGATATCATTAGAGATCGGTAATACGAAATGCAGCATTTCATGACTTCTTTTTCTCAAATTTATACCATGTCATACGAAGAAAGATTCATAATTGGCCTGCAGATCGTCGGTCCATCTTATGGGGGACATACCAATAATACTGCATTTCCTGGTAAGCGGCCGTCTGTCCAGGAGCATCATATTTGCCCCAATTGGCTGCCATAGTCCTGCGAGCAAATTATTAGTCCATAATTTTACGAGTAGTTCCTGTAAGACTCGCAAAATCGCGGAAAGGAATCGACCGAATAAGATAGAAAAAAATTTGCATGTTAATGATTAATAGTGTCTTAAAAAGGTTTATAAATTTTAGTTTCCGGCATATTATACCAACTCCCGATTTCCCTCAAGAATGACAGCGATGTCGAAAGGGAACGCTGGGCTGGGCTAATCGGGGTAAAAATGTTGACTTGTTGATTTTTGCAGGATGCTCCAAAGATGTGAAGGAGATACCTTCACATCTTCAGAACCTATTGTACTAACTTTTATTCGTGCAGCCTGTGGGCCAATTATACAAATACGGTCTTATTACAAAACCTGGTTTGAACCAAAATATGTCTGGAAGCACATTATTACAGAGTGTTGTGTTGTGGCGACAATGTGCTTCTAGCCATATTAAATGTATGAAGCCGATACGCTTCTGACGCGTCACAACACAACACGACACAATAGTTTGTTTCTGCCTTTATCACAAAACATGGTCTAAACTTAAGGCCTTATTAATAAAAATTTTACTCCTTGGATCATCCTCGGATTAGTTACTCCGTGTTTTGTCTTGTTTCCGCAGATGTCGGCTGTCATATGTCAAAATAAGACAAAACACGGAGTAACTAATCCGAGGATGATCCAAGGAGTAAAATTTTTTTCATTCCCCCATCTCGGAAAGAGTTTTTTTGCTATTCGATATCTGACCGCCAAAACCGTTTTTATCCGCTTGAGGTTAAAGTAAATTTGAATTTAGAACATCGCGTACACTAGGTATGTGATTTCAAAACATAATTAAACTTATTTACTTCCATCTCCGTGGTGCCGAATTTATCATACAACTTTTTTATAGTAGTTTATGAAATAGTCACATAATAGGGGGTCTTAAAACACTAGTGTGTGTTTAAAATTCGAGGCTTGCCGAGAATTTTAATAGTACCACACGAGTGTTTTAAGACCTAATTATGTGCAATTTCATACACTACTTTATCTACACTCATGCAATCAGTGGTTACCTAAATTAAATAAAAGACACAAAATTAAAACAAAATCAAACTCATTTATTCTAATAATTATTTGCATTTTGAACAGTGCAATTGTGAAACTAATACAGAAATCTAAAACTACATACATTTATATTATTTATTATTTTAATCAATAACAGCAAAATAATGAATGAAAAATTCAGAGAAATGGCGCCAACACCAACATTCTACCGCGCATGCGCTGTTGCACGCGCCGCCATAGACAATGTACTGGCACAAAAGAAAATTGTGACAAAACCTCCTTGGTCGGGCTTCGTCAATCGAACTGTATTTTATTGGAATTCGAGTTACATTAAAGTAGAGTCTAACACACGAAACATGAGCTTGGAAAAAAGCGGCAAATTCAAAAATTCTAGCTCTGGTAATACTGTCTACAGAAGGTAAAATACATTTTGATACTTGAAATATTGTAATATTTTTTTTATTTATGTAGTAATTTAGAATGTTAAATTTGTGAAAGGATTGTCTTTTTTTCCTTGAATATAGTAGGAAAAAAGGAGTTTATACTTTTTTTAAATTAAATATTAGGTAATGTTTAGTTTCAATGAACTTCCAACAATGAACCTTTTATAAGAAATCCCTGTATTTGGAGTTTATGAATGTAAAAATTACTTAATATCTGTAATATTTCGACAGAAATTAAGAAAAAAATATTATGAAATTGTTTATTACAAAGTACCAAAATCACCATGTTGAACTAAACTACATGGGGAAATTGTATCAGTGTTGCTATTTGAAAAAATGTCAGGTTCATGTTTCGTGTGTCAGACTCTACTGGTTTTGTATGGCGAACCTGTATTATAATGTAATTTGTAAAAGGCCAAGGGCTTTAAGTTATGCCTTTAAAATATTAGTGTTGAGTTCTTAATATTAGAATTAGAACATGAGTGTAGATAAAATTTGTTAAAAACTCAAACTCTGAACCTCCTTGGTGTACTTTTGTTTTTAATTTGCTTTGTTTCATTTCCTCGTTCAGGGGGGATGAAAGTTACGTGTTGCACTCGAGTGCAAAGATTTTTCACCTTTTGCTCTTTTGATTCCCTCGCTAACGCTCAGGATTCTAATTTTTGAAATTTCAATTTCAGAATCCTTCGCTTGCTCGGTCATCAAAGTTGAGCACGCGGTTAAAAAGCAACTTTGCACTCATGTATAACAAATAACTATTATTAATAAGGCCGTGAGCTTTCATTTGTGTCAATTCACATAGATAGAGACAGCGTCAGTTTTAAGCCAAGACTAACTGACGGATAGGGTCTATATCAACGCGTTTAGGGTGCCATTGAAGTTACCCCGTTTTTGTAGCGCGTCGAGGACAGTAAATGTGTTCTGTGGTCGGGGATGTTCGCAGACGCACACAGGGATTGTTTTTTTGCGAAAATACGAAAACGATTTGCATCCATGATGTGTGGGCTGAGCATACTTCAAATCAATCCAATTTGTGTAAGAATACGTTTTAGCAACTTCTCACCAATAAGTTATAAGCGATAGAAAGATGAAAGGCAATTCTTCTTTTTGCCTTTCATCTTTCTAACAAATCGATTATTTTACTCCTTCCGGTCCCATATTCTGGTATCTTCTTTTAATCAAAAACAGAACAATGAACGATTAATATTAAAAAATAAATATATTGTTTGTGTTCACTCACTTTGGTGTTAGAATTGATAATAATAAGACATGCCTATTATTTTCTGTGTTCGAAGATCAATTGTTATAATTTGATGATATTCTAGTACAATAGTAAAACTATAAAACCTAGTAATTGCTAATAATTTTTGATTGAATTGCTGCATTCTTTAGTTTCTTTTTCTAAAAAAATATGTAGTGTTAATATAGTGCATCAGATTTACTAAGCATTTTTAATTTTTGTAACAGATTCTGAGCTCCAACAGACAAGATGTAGGTAATGTCAAAGTTAATATAATACTACAGTATAATACAGGTAATGTTCAAAATCCAGCAAAACTCACCGTATTAAGTAACATTATGATTGACAAGATAAGAACGATTGAAGTGTATGTTGGCAGCGGAACAATCATACGAACTCTTCGGCAGTCTACTCGTATTTGATAAGATCACAATGAAAGAGGAAATGGCGACGATAAAAAATAAAAGAATATGTTACATTGATTCTTAACTGGCAATCATTTCACTTTAATAAAATTCAATAATTAGATAACACAGAATTACGCCAAGAATTTACTATTGCTGATTAAAGAATGTGCGTATACATTTATTTCGTCTTATTCACATCCAATACAAGCATTACGCAATAATTTTCGATAGGATCTCACATTGGTTTAACGAGCACATCAAAACGAAATAAGCTTATTTAAAAAAAACAAGGTGACGACATCGGAGTAAATTTTTTTGATGTAGATAATGAATTATACCACATACCTACTCGCTGCATAAGAAGCTGACCTGAATTTGCGCGTATGTTTTTTTCGTCAAGTTAACCCAGTTTACGATGAATGCCTGGGCTTTTGTTCATCTTATTTGTGGACTTTTGTTTTCAATTCCTCTGTTAAGTTTATGTTGCTTTTAGTTTGAGCTTTCACCACATAACCAACAATCAACATGAACCTTAGAGCATTCATACGGGAGACGGCAAGGCTGGACGAACCCCTCTGCCAATTTGCGCTGACCATATGACCATACACGTTATATAAAACTAGTTGACGCGCGGCCGCTGCCATTTGGTGTCGTTTTCGTGTCGCAATAACAGCTCCAAAAAATGGTTAATTGTGCTAGTTTCCTCTTGCAAAAGGCGATCTAGCTAATCAAATCTTCGAGATTATGGCGTTTCCTATCACATGTAAGTATAAAATATACATTACCGTGTTTCATTTGTTTACAATTTTGAAGTATTTTTTATGCCGTTAGGATAGAAAAATACAATGGTACGATGGTAGCTCAACACAATACACGGGCATTATATTATCTGTGACACGGGCATTTGCGTAGTGCTGGGACAACGTGAGTGAATGATGCCGATTCATATTTTTATTTATCATTCATTCCCTCCGGAGTTTGTTCATTGTTTAACCAGATATAATATTAAAATAGAAATTCAAGTGGAGTTTAATTAAACAAAAAAATATCAAGAAAATATCACTTACTAGCTTCTACCCGCGACTTCGTCTGCGTGGACTTCAGAATTGGGTCTAAAGCTTCGCTCGTTAACAATTTTTAATCTTCCCACGGGAACTATTTGAGAGATCATTAAGGAATATAACTTACATGTCCTTTTAAACAATTTTCAATTTTCCCTCGGGAACTACTTGAGGAATCGACATAAAAGGTAGCCTATGTTCTTTTCCATGTCAAAGGCTACATGCATGCCAAATTTCAACCAAATCCGTTTAGCCGTTTTTGCGTGATTGAGTAACAAACATCCACACTTTCACATTTATAATATTAGTAGGATTTTCCATCGGGAACTACTTAAGGAATCGGGATAAAAGGTAGCCTATGTTCTTTTCCATGTCAAAGGCTACATGCATGCCAAATATCAATCAAATCCGTGCAGCCGTTTTTGCGTGATTTACTAACAAACATCCAAACATCCACATTTTCACATTTGTAATATTAGAAGGATTTTCCCTCGGGTACTATTTAAGGAATCGGGACAAAAGGTAGCCTATCAGGGTGTCCACTGCTAATGTTCAAAAAAATTCCCTGACTTTTTCCTGACTTTCCCTGACCATTTTTCAAAATTCCCTGACCAACTATATTCATTTTACAGAAAAATAAATACCAATTATGATTACGCATCGGAGCGCTTACTGTGTTTCTAGAACTGAAAATATAAATTCGCGCCCCCCCCCCCTCATCAAAACATTATACCTACGCCTATGACTGAAAATATATATTTATTTCAGTCGATCAGCTAAATAGCAAGTGAAATTGCTGTATTTGACACAAAAAACTAATTAAAGCATTTTAATAATAATTAGTGGGCCTCGCTTTGTACTAATTTAAGAAATCCTGTCTTCATTGTATTTTTATCAACTCTAGCCGAACAGGGTATAGTAATATAAATACAATTTATTGTAACATTTCAATCGTTCACTCACGACGACCCAAATAGTTACTCATTCTTTGTGTCACATCACTAGGGACATTAATTCTTTGTGGTGGGGCGATTGCGTAGATACACGTTTTATTGTCAATGTGTGTGTGTTTCTTCATTGTAGGGTAATATTTTCATAGTGTGCGTTCGTAAACATAAGGAACAACGTCTCTGTAAGTGTATTCTAGATTTTCGTAGTGTGCGTGCGTGTTTACCTCGTCTCCCGCGAAAAGTGGCAGAAAAATTTACACTGCGATTTGTTGCGTACCGCATCCATAGGTTAAATGATCTAAGACATGAACACGTCAATAAATGCTACGTATTGATAGTTGTATTTTATTACACCGAATTTCGGGCAAAATTTGCATTCAATTTTATCACAATATAATTTAGACCAATGACTAAACAATACTAAAAAATTATCTTTAATTTACGTAGAAGTGCTTGCATGGCAGCCATGTTAAATTTTGTAGTAGGCGGCAAGTGACACTTACTCGTATTATTCTTTTTCATTTGTGACAGGATGCCATGAGGGTAGATTTTGATGTGCTGACTGAACCCAAATTTGACTCCACCATCTACAATTAAATACTACACATGACAATCATATGCAAATAGGTATATAAGAATAAACATGAAACAATGTGGAAGTGCCTATGAAATTTAAGGGTTATCCTCGATTTTGCTGGGATTCCATCATCAGATCACGACATGGTGACAATGAGACCACCTCAGGAGTATACTCTTTCGATTACGAAACGAAAAAATCGACCCACAAATGGCGGTGTAATCGGTGAACATACATAAAAAAATAGATAGAGTCGAACATAGAACCTCGTCCTTTTTCGCTGTCGATTAAAAACTTTAGTAAGCCTGAATCTATTGTAGATTCAGGGGCTTTGCTATAAAATAATTTTGTTGATGTAATAAAATTTCTTTTTGATAAGGCATGTTAGTAAATAGAATTAAATATTAGGCCTGTTTTGCGCCATGCCATTGGTGTTTGGTAACCGTCCCAGGAATTCCCTATAAACTACACCATTTAGTGAGAAGTCCTCCTTAATTAACCGATTCGTTGCTGATGGCACGACAGGCGTGTCATCAATGCTTTTAACTTGTAGCTTATGACACGATAGGCGTGTCATTTTTTGAATGATTGTTACACCCTCAAATTAAGTTTTAGAAGGATCTGCCTAGAACAAAACAATCATGTTTTTCCACGTAGATCTAGCCTGTAGTGTTAGTTTATGGATATTGTGTGAATTCAGAAGTTGCAGGGGTTGACAACCTTCATAAGTTGCATTGAATTGTTTTTAACGTATGGCGCATGACACGATAGGCGTGTCATTTTTGAATCGATTGTAACACCCTCAAATTAAATTTTAAAAGGAAGTTACCTAGAACATAACTATTATGATTTCGAAAGCAGTCTTTTTTACCATTTTTAGATAATTAATACAATGTTTAAGCCGAACAAAAGGCACTCATATTCGACCAATGTGTTCTGCCGGTTCTCATTTATGGTGCTGAAACCTGGGTTTTCACGAAAGACATACTATATAAGTTGAACGTGGCCCAGCGAACACTCGAGAGAAAACTGGTTGGAGTCACGTTGAGGGACCGTAAAACCAACGAATGGCTGAGGCAACAGAGTAAGGTCACGGATGTCATCAAGCGCGTTGCCAAACTAAAGTGGGAATGGGCGGGTCATGTGGCATGCAAGACCGATTCATGGAGCAAGCGATTGCTCGAGTGGCGACCATGGGGTCAAAAGCGTCCCCCAGGAAGACCGCAGATGCGTTGGGATGATGACATCAAAAAGACAGCTGGCAAAAAGTGGCTTCAGGTCGCACAAGATCGCGATGAGTGGCGTAGATTGAAGGAGGCCTACAACCGAAGGGTAGAAACAGGCTAATGAGAGAGAGAGAGAGAGAGAGAGAGAATACAATGTTTGTGACGATAATTTTTTAACAAACGAGTGCGGTTTTTTTTCATCGATGCTTTTGAGGTGCGTTGTAACGTTAGTTTTTACAAAAAATACACATTTTGTTACAAAAAATACTTATCGTGATCGACCAAAAAGACACAATTTGTAAACAACTTTCTGGAGCGTCTCAAAGGCCCATACGATTTCGCCATTGATTTGTTTATTTTTGCGTAAAATGGATAAACTTACTTACAATAAAATTGTTTCAGTATAAGGTAGCCGTAGACTGTGTCTCCCGTGTTTTAGGGAATTTCACAAATATTGAAATTATATATTGGAAGTAGTTGATTATTGTATGTGTCGGCTAAATAAATAATTATAATAGTAATTAAGATGAGTCCCAGTTAAGTGTAAACGATTTTTTAAAATAAGAGAGTAATAAATGTCATTATTTAATCATTTATTCACTAAAAATTAACATAAGTAAACAAAGTGCGCACGCAACAGTATATACGTTACGCGTGAATTTTAAAATAATTATGCCTTTAGCATCAATAGTTTGGAACTTTTTGAAAATTTTAAGGAAGACAGCTGCTTTTTCGAGTGAATTTCGTCTCTCGCGCTATACTAAATTACCAATAGACCAAGCATTGAAAGCGGGGAATAAATTGTTGTAAGCCGCGCGCCCGGCCAGTCCGCGCCTGCAACCGACAATCGACGCAATAATCGAATAACACCGATAGTTATTCGAATGCATTCGAATAAACACACTAACCGAATAATTCGATTGTTTTTAGTAACAATCGCCCATCGCTATGTTATAGTCAAAGTGATTTATTACCTTTTAAACATTTCTTTAAAGATGGTTAACAAAAATATATTTACCATTCTTAACCCTAACCTTTTTATCGTATTATATTATATATTACTTTATCCAAGTCTTCAAAGATATTATATTATATAATAGCTAGTGCATAATATCTGATTTATCACTTTGTCTGTAACATACTACATATAAGAAGAAAAAACATGGAAACATTTTTCTATTATTAAATCAGAAATGAGTTTTTGATACAAAAAACTATTATCCATCCATTGTAGTTATGTAAGTAATAATAACAACCCTCCTCCCCCCAAAGCAAGATACCCCAGTTACCATGTGAATTCCCACACCGCAAATTGTCTTTCGTTATAAATGAATAATCCCCAAGTCGAATAAAATGTTTCTAGTTTTTTTTACCAATTCGTTGAATACAACTAAGAAATTAAACAATATCACAAAAGGTTTGCAACATCTGAAAAAGTAAAGCCACTTACCTTCCATTTCAGGGAAAACACGTATTTAACCTCTTTAAAACCGATTTAATTAACGTATCATGCCGTACACTACCGTAGTTTGATGTCAACTAAACTTGAATCAAGTCTAAACAAGTGAAAAAAGCAAAAAAGCATGTGGTCTTATATACATGGCTGATGGCACGTTACGCGTGCCATCAACTTCTATGGCGCTTGACACGCCAGTCGTATCATAGAAAATTTGTTCACAGCCATGGCGAAAAGTTTTCAAAAATGGGCGCCGCAACGAATCGGTTAAGGTGCCCAGCGCGCCCAGTTGGGGACTCGCAACAGTAATGCTTTAAAACTGACATTTCAAAAGAATTACACCATAAACTAAAAATACTAGGCCTATGCCAAAATGCTTGAACCACATTCCAAATAAACATGTGCAAACATGAATAAACACTGAGTGGGTTGTATTTCAAGTTGTTAAATGAACCGTGGCGGTCAATAAACTCTTGAAGCGAATGTATCGAAAGTGAAGATTATCTCATTTATTTATAGACCTTGGCTCAACTAAATAAAGATTGACCCAAATTAACTTTCGCAAGTTCTCGATGAAAATTTGTTTGAATAGCTACTTACAGCTGTTGATCGACATATCGACATTTTATATACAAAGCACTTGGCCGCTTTGACACCCCCCCGCTTGTATGTGCCCTTGTCTCCAGATCTACGATCGTGTTTTTTAGTCTTACAATAAACATGTGATTGTTTGCTGTGGTTTTTAATTGCTAATAGCTAAATTATAGTATATTACTTTGAATACGAGCAAAAATTACGCAAAAGAATGTCCATAGAGAAAGTAAATTAATTTAATGTTAGGTATACTTTTTTTAAAAAGCTGTTACTTAGTTTTTACTACGGGAAAATATAATAACGAAAATGACGTGGGTGCAACGGCTGGCAAAAAGCTAGTATATTAATAAAAACGTTGCTCTAACACACATTGTAGATACGAATATAGTTATATTTTTAAATATCCTTCAAATTGTCCAAATCCTGAGCATACGCTGGGCCGGTGTCCGATTCGCAGGCACAGGGACACACCGCATTTGATTTCATAAAGTTGTATTTACACTTTTTTTTTCTTTCTTTTTGCCATTAAGGCTATTATTAATATGTGTCTCTCATGTGGTGTGAGTAAATGTCTTCTTTCTTTGTTAAATGTAAATTATAGAAAGTACATTCTCATCAAATACTAGGTACGCTGTAAAGGTCTACATTACGTACGATTACATTATTTATGTATGATTTGTATAATGAAATTATGTATGATATTAAACTGAATATAACATACTATTCATTTATACTGTTGCCTAAGAGCCCTGATGCCGCATTGAACGATCATTTACTTAATGCAAATCAACAGCTGACAGTTCAACTTAAGAGAGACGTGATATTGTAGAAGACTCGGTCTTACAATGCAACACGAATGTAGATCAAATTGTGATTCAACCCGATATCATTATCTGCCTCTTAACATCAACAATAACATATTTGAAGATGATGATCGAATGAAGTCGCGTATTCACTAACAAGTATACACTTCATGTATCACGTTTCATTTTCAGTAATGTTACCAATCTTACATACTTATATAATGATGTGTCGTTATGAGTTAAATATTTTGTTGCGATAGAATGCGTGTTTCTTATATTAGGCGTTTCTAGTCTTTTTCATCGTCCTACGTAAACGATAGTATTATTAAAATGACTGCATGTCATAGAAGTGATTCGATATTTTACTATCCCTAAAAAGTTATATCGTCTGGAATGAGAAACTTTGTAAATTTTAATATTAATATTCTTAAAGTCTAACCACCACCGTGGTCTAGTGGTTGAATACACTCGGTATTGATTTGGAGGTCCGGGGTTCGATTCCCCGTGGGGTAGAAGTTTTTCTGCTCGGTTTGGTTGATGGTAGGGCTTCTGAGCCCGCCTGGCTAGCTACTATCGTCTTACCTAAGTTTGTCGCCATAATAACAATGTTAATAACATTCTCTGTATGTGTATAAAAAAAATTTAAAATATGGGTGGACTCAAAAAATAGTCAGTTACAACATTGATGTGCAAATGGTGCATCGACAAACATACCACAAGTCTTTAATGACACCACGCTAATAGCCGCAGACAGCCTTGTCAACGTTACCGGAGTTTGGAAAAGGCTTCTTGTATCCCTACCCTAGATACTACAGATTTTCTGTACAGCTGTCAGGTCTTAATGAAGTTTTTAAGGGGTGGGTTGATAGGAGTATCTAACTAGAGACGGCATCCACAGTGGGTTTGGCTTTCTTCCCAACGATTCAACAAATTCACAGCCGTCCGAACGATTCATCAAATACGAGGAGCGTTACGATTTAAAAGCTTCACAATAGCCAGGTTGCGTTCACAATAGCCAGATCTTGATGCGTGAATGACCATTTAGAAAACTTACCATCAGACAATGTAAGTGACAGTATACTGACTATATTTTCAAGTTTTTACATTGTCCTACTTTCTTAAACTCTTGCACTTATTATTTCAATCCACAATATGCCCGCTGTACGGTATATGTCTCCCCCAAGAAGGGCGTTTTAGTTCCCTTCCTAAATGCAGGCTCATTGTGGGTTTTTGAGGTGTGTCAGTCTCGTCTGTAGCTCGATAGTGTGCATTACGAGAGATTGCCGCTGGCTTGGGTATGTCAAATGTTATTAGAATGACCCATCCTACTTTAATTTGAATAGTTCATTACAGTTGAGAGTGACCACTGTGGAAATTAATTCTGAAGTTCAAATGCAGTTTTCTGAGGAGCTAGATACGTAATTCAAATTGGACTTCTGCGATGTTATCAAAACCATTAACGACATTTGCCTCGTAAAACATGCGGCATATTTGTTACAGTTTCGTGATGATCCAATTCTAATTTCGATTCGTCATTTTTGCATTCGAACTCGTGTATTAAAATAATGATAGAGTTGTTACGTAAAATTGTATCATGCCTTGTAAATTACGGCAATAAGAACCTTTTAGCCGGCATCGTGCTTGTGCAACCCACTACGTACGCCGCGGGTGTTCCGAAGACTGTCTGAAAGGATGGACATACAAATCTTAATGCGGATCTGGTTTGAGCAGTGACACGTGAGGCGCTGTCTAAAATGGGCACTATAAGTATTTGACTTCAATATTCTATTTGGTTTGTTCAATTTGCATCTTATTTCACGGGAGCTAGAGTTGTTAGTGTACTTTGCTGTTTTACCAACGTTCGTGAGTGCATTCCGGAATGATTGATGATGACGCTACCGCAAAATTAAGACCTAAAATCGTTTGTCAAAAATTGTTAGTTATTTTTATTTATTCCTTACGATCTATAGCAATCAATATATGTTTAAATCAGAACAAAAAAATGGTAGAGCTGAAATAATTATATGATCCTATTACAGAACGTGGTTAAAAGTTCGGTTTGTATTAAAGCAAAGAATTTTAATGCATGAAAACGAGCAACGCGACGTGGCGCGACATAAGACGCTGGAAAACATTCTAATTTTAAAACAAATATGAATTTTATAATTTATAAGACATCAGAAACCTTTTTTTTATTATTAATTTTGTTTACTCCACAAACTCTTAGTCCGAGCCCTTGTTTACATTATTTTATTATTTTCCGAAATTTCTTATAAATCTTCACTTTCCATCAGGTGAGATGGAGGCCAAATGCTTATCCAGCTTTCATAAAAATATCACGTAGGTACTCACTTTTTTTACATTTGCGCAGCTACTAAATTATATTATACTAACAAAAACTAGGTATAATGAAACACTGCCATATCATACTAAACAAACGTACACACGGCAACGCGTCAGACTCTACTTATCGACCATAGCGCAGGTTTTCATAGTGTAATGTAAAGCTCGACGCGCTGCCGACCATACATCACACACATACTCGTACATATCAGAAACCTTAAATTTAGCAAGTTTTCTGTGGCAACTATAGAAGAATTAATTCATGTAGATGGTATTATCTACATCTGATCAATATCCTTATTAATATCATTGGTGGTGCCCCAAGTAGACTCCACCACGTCGGCGTTTCACCGACTTGTATTGCTGAATTTTATTCTCCGAATACCAGCTCTTGGAAAATTGGTATTACTTACCTTGGTTCCAATTGTCTCCGTCCGTCTCCTCCGTAGCCGGTGGACTTCCTGAGCTAGCTCGAAGGAAGTCGCGGCTCCTGAAGTTCTGCAGTGGATCCACCGGTGGAGACCGGAGCACTACAAAGGCCTATTAGGCCACCACGACTCACACACGCGATTAGAACACAAAGCGGGCACTCTTTTGCACAACACAAAGCGGGCTTTCGCACCCCGATATTAGGTGCGCCGCGCAAATCACTATAATGCTTAATTATTGTGTATTATATTTTATGGATGCCCGGACATCATCCTAACCTAATTCAATGTCATGACATTTCGACTCGACTCAACTGACATATCACATGCGGCCGGCCGCCAAAAAAGCTGTCACTGCACAGACTAGAATGCAGTGCCGCCACTCGCTCTTCCTCGAGCGTGAACATCCCCCCGCTCCGGACAGTCCCGGACTGTCCGCCAAATCAGTCTAAGGGGAGGCGAGAAAGAGTAGCGACCGCGCGCTTCAAAACAGAATCCCCAACTAGGACCTCGGCAAACCTGGGCACACCATCAGACCCTAGAGTAAGTTGGACAATGCGTCCGCGACGCCAACGTAAGGGTGGCAGGTTTGGGTCCTTCACTAACACGAGGTCTCCAACCCTCGGTGGGTTTGTCTTATCTGACCACTTAACGCGCTGTTGCAAAATGTGTAAATATTCAAGGTGCCAGCGGCGCCAGAAGCTCTGGGTAAGCTGCTGGAGCAACTCAAACCGCGAAAGGCGTCCTGGATTGACATCTCTATAAGGATACTCGGGCAGGGCGTTAAGTGGTCTGCCTATCAAGAAATGGCCCGGCGTGAGGGCCTGCAAATCGTTCGCGTCGGTAGACAACGGACATAACGGACGCGAGTTGAGAACCGCCTCAATCTTATGAAACACCGTCGCGAGTTCCTCAAACGTGAGAATAGTCTCCCCAATAACGCGGCGAAGGTGAGTCTTGGCGGCCTTTACAACAGATTCAAAAATCCCTCCCCAGTGAGGGCAAGACGGCGGGGAGTATCGCCATGTTACCCCCCTACGGGAGAGTGTGGATCCGATCTCAATATTATTTTTATCTAAAAATTCACAAACTTCTCTTATATGTCTATCAGTGCCCTTGAAGTTCGTCCCACAATCGGACCGAATTAGAGAAGGCAGTCCCCGGCGGGAGACAAATCTGCCTAACGCTGCTAAGAAAGCGTCCATGGTGAGCGCACTCACCACCTCCAAATGAACGGCTTTAGTGGCCAAACAAACAAACACACACAAGTAAGCCTTTTCAGTCTTAGCATTACGGAGTCGCGACGTTTTTATAGTGAATGGTCCCGCGAAATCAGTTCCAACTCCTAAGAAGGTCATCGATTCATTCACACGATCAGCAGGCAAATCACCCATTTGGGGCTGCATCGTCTCGGGGCGTAAACGATAGCAGGGCAGACATCGAAAGATAACAGATCGGATTATTCTTCGCGCTGACAAAATCCAAAACTCCCGTTGGAGGAGCGCGGTCAATGCATTACATCCGGCATGAGCATTCTTCACATGGCGATCAATGATCAACAATCGCACCAATGGTCCGTCCTTGGGGAGCAACAGGGGATGACGTGATCTATAAGGCAAGTTAGCGTGCCTCAATCGGCCTCCTACACGCAACAATCCTTTATCATCCAGAAAGGGAGTCAAACGCACCAAGGGTCCCTTCAATTTGGACGTCCCGGTACGGAAAATCTTAAGTTCCGGTTCAAACGCTCTAGACTGGGTCATACGCACCCAATGCAAAAGAGCATCTTGGCGCTCCTGCGGTGAGAGGACCGGACACAAATCTTTGTCCTGAGGCCGGCGACAATTTCGAATAAATCTTCTTATCCAAGCGGTCACGCCGAGCAACTTGTCCAGAGAACTGTAGCGGTCTAATAAAAATTCCCGCTCTGGAGCCGCCATAGTCTCGACAGCGTGAACACGCAAGCCCGGATTTGGTACCTTCACCACAGCTGGTGTGGAAGGCCAAGACGGCTGTAACAACCATTCGGGACCCCACCACAGAGTGTGGTCAATAAGCTGAGGGGCTTCGCTGCCACGTGATGCACAGTCAGCAGGGTTTATTTCACCTGGCACGTGGCGCCAAATCAACGTGGCCTTCGAGGCCTGTATTTGGGATACCCGATTGGCCACAAATACTTCCAGGGAGTGGACGGAGTTCTTAATCCAACACAGGACAACCTGACTGTCGGACCAAGCAAAGAGCGACTCAAAGTCCACACTACGTCCCAGGGTGTCAACAACGTGGTTCATCAAACGAACCAGAAGAGTAGCTCCAGACAATTCTAACTTCGGAATCGTTAATCGAGTCCGAAGTGGAGCAACCTTACTCTTAGCAATTAGCAAGTGGAGCTTAACAGCTCCTCTATCATCGACCGTCCGGATATATACGACGGCTGCGTATCCACTCTCAGACGCGTCACAAAAGCCATGAAGGCTGGCCGTAAACCGTCCCTTAGGCAGTATATGTCTAGGGATACTAACACGGTTAATGTCGGGGAGAGACGACATGAAGGACTCCCAATCTCGCAGCAAACGGCCCGAGAGGGGCTCATCCCACGACACTTCGGCTGACCAAAGTTCCTGTAGGAAGCACTTCATCCAAAACACTACGGGACTAATCCAGCCATTTGGGTCAAAGGTACGAGCTACTGTAGACAAAACCAACCGTTTCGTCCAGACCTTGGGGCTTGGCAGCTCCAATCGATAGGTGAACGTGTCCTGGACAGGTCTGTATTGCACTCCCAAAACAGACAGTAAATCTGGAGTGTTGGCATTCTCAAAAATATGAGGCTCCTGCTGGTGGTCGTCTGGCAAGTCACACAAAAGCTGAGGTGAGTTGGACATCCACTTCCTCAGTTCATAACCACCAGCCCCGAGAAGAGCAATTAGTTCATCTCGCAAAATCAAGGCTTCCTCGACACTAGAGGAGCCCGTACAAATATCATCCACAAATGCATCCTCCTTGAGAACCAAGGATGCGCGAGGGTATCGTAACCGCTCACGTTCAGCGAGTTCCACAAGTGAGCGAATTGCCACAAAGGGGCTCGAACGCAAACCGTATGTATTGGTGTTCAGCTCGTAGACCAGCATGGGATCCCTGGGATCCTCCCTCCATAATATGAGCTGATATCGTCTATCGTCCGGGTGAATCACAGTCTGCCGAAACATCATCCGGATATCGGTCACAAAGACGACGGCATGGCGACGGAAGTTGGTCAATACATCACCCACCTCGTGGTGCAACTTCGGTCCAGTATGCAGACATTGATTCAGCGAAACTCCGGTAGACGTAGGAGCTGACCCATCAAAAACAACGCGTATCTTCCCAGTGGAAGGTTTCAAAACCGCGTGGTGAGGAAGAAAATTATGTTCCTCGTTTCGCCAGTCCAGTCGCGAGACCGACATGTGCCCCAGTTGCTCATATTCTCGCATGAAGTCGACATACTTCTGTTTGAGGTCGGAGTTCCTACTCATACGACGCTCCATGGACAGCAGTCGCTTCTCGGCCAACGGCCGGGAGCTGCCAAGTGAGAGGCGAACTGACAAAAAGGGCAAACGAGTGATCAGCCGTCCCGAGTGAAGGCGACCTGTATTGTTCTGGTAGAACAACTCACACTCCTCGTCCAAGGGGTTCACTCGCTTCACGGTAGGTGGTTCTTCCACCTCCCAAAACCGTTGAAGGACATCCGATAAGGTGGAGCTAACAGTTATGTAACTGTCCACCGATGGAGATGGTGGGTTATGCCTAACTGGTCCCATCACTACAAACCCAAGCGATGTAGATAAGGCTACCAGCCCACCCTTCTGTAACTCTCTCCTCTTCCCACAATACACGCGGCCTAGAACATCGGCACCGAGCAATAAGTGAATCGGACCGGTTCGGTGGAAGGAAGGGTCAGCCAAGGTCAATCCTGATGTCGCATCTACGACAGCGCGCGAAACGTGCTGTTGCGGAAGCTGACCAACAACCTTCTCATAAACAATCGCGGTAGCGCCAATTTTGGGCGCTGAAGAGAAGTGGGGGGAGAAGGAGAACAAAACCTGACCGATCGGGTCCGGGATCCGCAGGTCTCCGATTCCTCGTACCGATTCAAGGTATGGAGATGTGTTCAAACTCAACTGCCGGACCAGCCAGCTGGAGGCAATGCAACCCTGAGCTCCCGTATCCAAAAGGGCGCGAACTAAAACAAAGGTGCCCCTCGGGCCCCACACCTGTACGGAGGCTGTTGGTAACAGCACCTGCTCCTGTGGGGGGGTTGCAGCCGACAGTTGGTTTAGTGAAAATCCTCCCGCATTCCCCGCAACGGGGGGGAAGGGGGGTCCGAAGAAAAATGCGTGCGCGGCGGAGGAATAGGGCGCTCAAGGCGCTCGAGCGGGTCCCAATCCGGCACGTACTGGCCCCGACCAAAGCTGCATTGGGGGGCCGGGCGGTGCCCATGATGGGCGAAAGTTGGGGGAGCCCGCGATAAACGAGGTCTCTCCATCAGAGGGGGAGAGAAGCGTATCGGCTCCCCGCGTGGCTCCCTAATTACCGCGGCCCAATCCCGCGGTGGCGCCTCATAAGCGGCGCGTCGATCCCCCCCGCCCGTAGGGGGGGTGGGGCGCCCAATCCTCTCACTGGAGGGGGGGCGCCTGTTCTATCTCCGCGGAGGGGTGGCACGCCCCTCCGATCTCCTCGGAGATGTGGGTGACCTACGAGGGCCCCCGCCCGTGTGCGAGTCCCTCTCTCTCACCACCTCACGAGTGTCTCTATTGTTGAAGCACAAAAGGGGGTGATGGGCCCCTCCACAACAGTGACAATCTCGTGGGTGGGGGCAAGCCGAGGCCATATGAGCCCCCAGGCAGCGGTAGCACCAATTCCGCTGTTTGGCCATATTTCTACGCCCCTCGGTGCGTAGGCCAACAAATTTGGGACAGGCCGGCAAACGATGGCCATCCCGCTTGCAACACTTGCAAGGCATCTGCCTCTCCCCGTGTGGAGAGTTCTGCCGCACTGCAGTATATTGCTTGTACGGGCGGCGCTCTCTCCGTGGCGCTGCCCGGGTCGCCTCATAGCGACCTGTACTCGGTCCCGGTATAGGAGCCAGATCCAAGTGGTCGGTCATCCGACACTCATCCTCCAAAAATCTGAGGAGATCCGAGAAGGGGGGGAGGTACGAGGCACTATTGCCCCCGTACCTTTGTTCGAAGCGTCCCTTCATCTCCATGGGAAGCTTATTGAGGATGAGGTGGAGCAAAATAAAGGACCACTGGTCCACCGGTAGATCAAGTCGTTTGAGCGCGTTAATGGCGCTTAGCAGCGGGTTCAAAATCTCCTTCCTCAATGAGGAGACCCGCGATACTCGTGGCAGCCCTAAAATGGCAGCCACATGTGTGTCCGCTAGCAAGCGAACATTCTGATACCGGGCGGTCAACAACGCCCTTGCAATATCATAACTGTCCTCATTGACAGGTAGATGCTGGACAAGTACACCATCCTCTCCACGTAAGGCAGAGAGCAAATAGGCCAATTTCTGGCTAGGGAACAGGTCGTCCCTCGAGTGAACCAGGCTATCAAAGAGGTTAATGAACCCCATCCAAGAAGCCAGGTTCCCATCAAAGGTTGGGATGTCCAAAGTGGGCAGTCTGTCCAGCAAGCCGGCCGGGGTAGGCTTGACCTCCCCGGGCGTGCACGACTCACCCCTCCGGACGGATAGGATTGCCTGAGCCTTGTTTATAATCACATCCGCCTGTTCAAAACACTGATCATAATCGGCATTAAATTGGTCGACTGCCCGCAACTCAGCGGCACCCTCGGCTGGGTGGTCGAGCAAATATTGTTGATGAAGAACGAAAAGCTGCTCCAATTCCTTCAAGCGAGCAGGTACTCCCTCATGCCGAATTAACAAAGCCTGTTCTCGGTCTGGTCGGTCTACCAAAGCGACGGCACTAGCAAACCATCTCAAAATCTTTTGTGCACCCGCGCGGGCACCACTAAGCGGGCTGACTGGCGGGACCATTTTGCACCAAAATTAATAAACACTATAATAATACACGGACAAACAGACCGACAACCGCAGACAATAAAACAGATCGGGAGGAACTTCAAAGGCAGAACAAAATATATAAACAAACCAAAATCAAGTATAAATGCTAGAACTTAACTAGAACAACAAGGCATTTAACAACAGAATTTTTCAAACAAATTAAATTCAAGTATTAAGTAAATAACTTAACAAACATAATATTCAAGGGCAAACAAAACAAAATCAAATGTAAATGCTAAAACTTAACACAGCAAAATAGTGTATTACAACAACAGCAAAGTCATTTAGCAGCAAAGTTTTTTAAACAAATCAAATTCAAGTATAAGTTTACAACTTAACAAACAAAATAGTCAAGGGCAGAGCAAAGATATGAAAAAACAAACCAAAATCAAATATAGGTAAATGCTAGAACTTAACTAGAACAACAAAAGACATTTAACCCCAATTTTTCATATACAATGACAATTAGTTAAGAAGATCGGTCCACAAATGAGCTGGTAGTCGGTTTAAAATCAGCAATCAAAACTAATTAATATGTATTGCCCGTTTGGACAACCAACAAGATTACAATATTAATTGTACAATACTAATCAAATACTCAAATCTAAGAACCACTCAAATCCAAAAACCACGCTCTGCTACCAAGAGATGGTGGTGCCCCAAGTAGACTCCACCACGTCGGCGTTTCACCGACTTGTATTGCTGAATTTTATTCTCCGAATACCAGCTCTTGGAAAATTGGTATTATTTACCTTGGTTCCAATTGTCTCCGTCCGTCTCCTCCGTAGCCGGTGGACTTCCTGAGCTAGCTCGAAGGAAGTCGCGGCTCCTGAAGTTCTGCAGTGGATCCACCGGTGGAGACCGGAGCACTACAAAGGCCTATTAGGCCACCACGACTCACACACGCGATTAGAACACAAAGCGGGCACTCTTTTGCACAACACAATGCGGGCTTTCGCACCCCGATATTAGGTGCGCCGCGCAAATCACTATAATGCTTAATTATTGTGTATTATATTTTATGGATGCCCGGACATCATCCTAACCTAATTCAATGTCATGACATTTCGACTCGACTCAACTGACATATCACATGCGGCCGGCCGCCAAAAAAGCTGTCACTGCACAGACTAGAATGCAGTGCCGCCACTCGCTCTTCCTCGAGCGTGAACAATCATATATTTTTTGTGACTGTTAATATGCCTGTTTTTCTCGGGGGAAGTGCGTGACCACTTTTTCCCCACCGTTAGCTAGACGGCGAGCGTGTGTGGGGCTCTCCCGGCAAAGTGCTAGGCCTACCCACTAAAACTCCCCGGCGTTCTGCCTGCCCTTTATGGCGCGTGTAGTAGGGTCCATAGCGCGATAACATACCAAAACGTTATATCGCCTTTAGAGGCACCAACGCAACGCCTCACTTCAAGCCTGACAATGTCTCTATCTATCTTTCTAACATCTACCACCACCTTTTAACAGGTAAACACCATCAAATTTAAATCAACACTAACATTAGACCACGTTATGTTTCAAGACTCGCTTAAAAATGTATGGCCGTGAAGATTATTATACGATGGTGACAAATGTACGAGTAAGTTATTTATTGTTATATTACTGGCTATCCAAGAGAATATAAAATGAAGTCCCATATCATTACAATGGTTATATTGTTTTGCAATGATAACACTCTTATACCTACTTATTGCAGTAATGTCAACAAAATTCTATTGTTTAGAAATGTCATCCCAAAATAATTTGCATTCGACTTGAGATGCCTCTGATTTTGTAATTCTGTGACAACAGTTCGACAAAGCTTCATAACTTATTGACGGTGAGCCTAGGGTTGCCAACTTTTTTTGAATCATATTATTATACAGTACTAGTGGGCCAGGCAGACGTTGTCCTGCCCGATTACAGCGCCACCTATCGGGTCCAATTGTACTTTTAAACCTTCCTTGGATCTATTCAAATACACACAGAAAATTTCGTAAGAATCTGTCGAGCCGTATTTGAGTTTTAGCGAGACTAACACACAGCGTTTCATTTTTATATATAAGAAAAGAAGATTTTAAAAACACTCACCTCTATGATTTCTATGATTCTTAAAATATAGTATGTCGCAAAAAATTTAAAACAAATATTGTATAATCAAATCGAAAGAGGTATACATCTCATGAATGATAAAAACCTCCGCTCTTCGTCAAATAGACTACTCATGTGTCCATCCCATCATACAGATATTTTCCATTTCTCCTTCTTCGTTCAATCGATTCTCTCTTGGAACACGCTCCTCCTTGACATATAAATTATTTTTTTTCAGTTCTGTTATTTAATAATTAAAATTTTATTCTTATGCGTCGATGGCGTAGTGCGTAAGGCTGTCGCCTTCCAATCGGGAGGTAGCGGTTCGAACCCCGCCACGTACCAATGTGTTTTCAAATTTTGAATTCATATATACGTTTATTCGACGCTTTTACGGTGAAGGAAAACATCGTGAGGAAACCTGCACACACCTGTGAAGAAAGAATTTCTTTACAGGTTGTGTGTGAAGTCGACCAACCCGCACTTGGCCAGCGTGGTTGACTAAGGCCTAATCGCCCTAGATTAGGGTCGGCTCGAGCCTCAGTGGGGACGTATATGAGCTTTTGATGATGATGATGATGAATAGTTTTCCAATATTCCATAGTCAAATTGAAAAATACCATCAATGCTGCTTATATTTAATTAAAATTGGCCCGATTATGCTTATCTCACCAATTACTTTTCATAATGGAAAAGATACGCCCCGTAAATGCAGAAATTGCTGGTATCAGAAGAAGAAATGAAATAATAATCTTTTGAAACACTATGCGATTCTGACTCCATTCTCTTCTGACACAATTTGAAATGGATTATATTATATTAGTAAATATACAGTATTTGAGCAACAAATAGCAGGATACTCTATTATATAGTAGGGTTGGCAACCAAGCCTTCCTGGCTGCGTTAGAGGGGGTCGTCCGCAGGACGGCCCCAGTACCGGTGCTAGTTGCGGGGGACTTCAACGCGTGGTCTACCGCGTGGGGGTCCTCCCGCACCAATGCGAGGGGTGGAGATCTGGAGTCCTGGGTTCTGTCCCTGGGGCTCCAGATTTTGAATAGGGGCTCCACCCCTACCTGCGTCCGGGTGCAGGGCACGTCCGTGGTGGACGTGACCTTCGCTACCCCCTCCCTCGCCCGTCGAATCAACGACTGGCGAGTGGAGGAAGATGTAGAGACCCTATCGGACCACCTGTACGTTCGATACGAGGTCTCTACGGCATCCCAGAGGGCCCCGAACCGCAGGGGCTCCGCGGTGAGCGCCTTCCCTCGATGGGCGCTCACCAAGCTCCGCCCAGATGTAGCGGTGGAGGCGGCGATGGTGCGGGCGTGGGCAGAAGTGCCCCCCCACCTCGCCGGGGATGTCGACGGCATGGCGGAGCTCTTCGCAGATGACATGAAAGTTGTCTGCCAAGCCGCCATGCCTAGGGCGCAGGCCTGTCCCGAAAGGGGGCAGGTGTACTGGTGGACGCAGGAGATTGCGGACCTGCGTACAAACAGCATGAGGGCCAGGCGCGCCTACGTGCGTTGTCGCAGGCGCGCCAGAACTACACCCGAAGAGGAAGTTGAACTTCGTCGGGTGTATACGGCAGCCAAGAAAGCCCTGCGGAACGAAATCTGCAGGGCCAAAGAGGAGTCCAGGGAGTCGTTTATACGGCTCCTGGACGACGATCCGTGGGGACGTCCGTACCGGATGGTGAGGGGGAAATTCAAATCTTCCGCTCCCCCTACCTCCGCTATGGACAGGGGGCTGCTAGATCGGGTGTTGGGGACTTTATTCCCCGATCCCGGTCCGTTCCAGCCCCCCAGAATGGTTCCCCCGGACACTCCTCCAGTGGAAGTGGCTGCCGTCATCCCTCCTGTGTCGAAAGTGGAATTCGACACGGTGAGGGACCGGTTCCGGTGCAAAAAGAAAGCGCCGGGACCGGACGGTGTCCCTAGCAGGGTTCTGGCTCTCGCCCTGGGACACCTCGAGGAGCGGTTCCGGGTGGTGCTTGACCTGTGCATCGCCTCGGGCCGCTTCCCCAGTCGGTGGAAAGCGGGCAGGCTCTGCCTGTTAAGAAAGGAGAGCCGCCCCGCGGATTCCCCGACTGGGTATCGGCCGGTGGTGCTGCTCGACGAGGCCGGGAAGTTTTTCGAGAAGATTCTCGCTTCCCGCATCGTCGAGCACCTAGAGGACCGGGGGCCGGACTTGGCTGAAAACCAGTTCGGCTTCCGCACCGGCCGGTCTACGATGGACGCGGTGGCCCTCCTCAAGAGGTGGACTGAGGGGGCCACAACTCGTGGGGAGACTGTTGTTGCGGTGTCTCTTGACATCCGCAACGCTTTCAACAGCCTGCCCCACGAGTGTATAAAGGAGGCACTCCGCTTCCACCGGGTGCCTCCGTACCTCCGCGCTCTCGTGGAGAGCTACCTGGAAGGCAGGTCAGTTCTCTACGAGGGACCGGATGGTCGCGTCCATACGTGGGCAATGGCGGCAGGTGTACCCCAGGGTTCCGTACTAGGTCCTCTACTATGGAACCTGGGGTACAATTGGGTTCTGCGAGGCGGCCTCCTGCCACGAACGGAGGTCGTCTGCTTCGCCGACGACACGCTTGTTGCGGCGAGAGCCAAAACGGGGGAGGAGGCGGCCCACCTTGCGTCGGTCTGCGCCTCTTTGGTTGTCCGTCGCATCCGCCTCCTGGGCCTGGACGTGGCCCTCGACAAAACGAGGGCCATGAGTTTCCACGCCCCCCGTCGTAGAATCCCACCGGGGCTACGAGTCCGAGTGGAGGGGGTCCGTATACCGGTCGAGGCCCACTTCAAGTACCTCGGCCTGGTTCTGGACCCCCGATGGAGTTTCGAGGAGCACTTCAAGCTCCTCACTCCACGGCTGTGTGCCGCCGTAGCCGCACTCGGACGGGTCCTCCCTAATGTGGGAGGGCCGGGATCGGCGTGCCGTCGTCTGTATCACGGCGTGATACGGTCGATGGCACTCTACGGAGCCCCGGTATGGGCGGAGTGCCTCTCTCCCCGAACGGTGGCACTCTTGCGACGTCCGCAGAGGGTCATAGCAACCCGGGCCGTGCGAGCTTATCGCACGGTCAGCCACGGCGCGGCCTGCGTTCTTGCGGGCCAAACGCCGTGGGATGTCGATGCACGCGTCCATGCGGAGGTGTATCGTCATCGGGTTGCCATTAAAGAACGGGGGGAACGATCCGCTCCTGAGGAGGTGGAGCGGGTTCGTACCCAGGCGCAGAGGGAGGCTCTGCGTCGATGGGGCGAGGCACTCGTCTTCCCAGCTGCCGGCCACCGGACGATCGACGCGATTCGTCCGGTGTTGGAGGAGTGGGTAGGGCGCCGGCAGGGCAGTCTCTCATTCCGTATGGTGCAGGTACTGACCGGACATGGTTGTTTTGGTCACTACCTGCACCGAGTCGCGCGTCGGGAGGAAACGCCGCAGTGTCATCACTGCGACGCTCCCGACGACACTGCCGAGCACACCCTGTTGGTGTGCCCGGCCTGGCGACGCCAGCGCAGCGAACTCAACGCTGCGCTGGGAGGCGGAAACCTCTCGCTGCCGAGCATGATCGTGGCCATGCTCCGCGGCGAGGCGGAATGGGGGGCTGTCGCCTCCTTTTGCGAGGACGTCATCTCGCAGAAGGAGGCCGCGGAGAGGGAGCGGGAGAATGATCCTCAAGCCGCTCCCATCCGCCGCAGACGGACAGGCAGGCGAAGGCGGGCATTTGCACAAGCAATGCCCGTCTAATGACCCTGCCGTGGAGGCACGGTCGGCCCCGTGCACGCCACCGCAAGGCCCTCCGTCTGGGGATTGCCCTGGTGTTCTCGAGCAATCCCCCCTTGGCGATAGCCCGACCCCGGTCGGGCTTGCCCGGGCGCGCTGGTAGTGGTAGTCGCAGTGTGGACCTTACCATGCGCGCCCATAAGGGCACGGAGAACACCGGGGGGTTTTAGTGGGTCGGCCTGGCACTCTGCCGGGCCAGCCCCACACACGCCCGCCGTCCAGCCAACGGCGGGTACGGTGCGATTACGCATTTCCCCCCGAAAAAAAAAAAAAAAAAAAAAAAGGGTTGGCAACCCTAGGTGAGCCTATTATTACACCGAAACTATCGATTTGTACTCCAATTTCGTAATCGTTATAAATATTGTCGGCATAATGCCGGCTCTAATAACATATATTTTCAAGCAATCATAAGCTTAACGCGACGCACTTTAAGCTTTGACGTGCGCTTGTTTTAACTTGGGCAAGGAGAATTTATTGGAATATTAGATGGAAAGTTGTTTTTGAATCTATTCCGTAAAGTTATTTTTTACAAGTAATGCCCTGGGTTTTTTTGAGTGTCTTTGTCCGCCTCTGTCTGTCTGTCAAGACCTTTTTTTCCAGGGAAATATCAAACTGTTTATATCAAATACTCAGCTCTAGGTTTACGGTCTCTTTCATTTGTGAAAGAATCAAACGTATAATTCAACGCGACCAAAAGATATGGCCGTTTATGACGAGTATTTTGCGATTCCACAAGAGAATCAAAACCTACAGGCTACTTTACGTTGACCTAGAAACAAAAAAATTGACAAGAAACAATATTTTACGCACGTATTCAGGAAAAATCTGAAAACCGTTAAAACGTAGTTCGTCTGAATTCGAAGTAAAAGTACTTTAGTACTATTATTTATTCTGTGGTAAAAGTTTGTGCGGAGCCCTCGGTACGGTTTATTCATATTTAGTCCGCTCCCCATTTGGTTATCCTTCTTTCTAATATATAAAATTCTCGTGTCCCAGTGTTTGATACTAAGCTCCTCCGAAACGGCTTGACCGATCTTTATGAATTTTTTTGTGTATATTCGGTAGGTCTGAGAATAGGTCGTAAACTATTTTTTATTATGGCGAAACGTAGTTTGCCGGCACAGCTAGTCATATATATAAAATTCTCGTGTCACAGTGTTTGTTATCAAACTCCTCCGAAACGGCTTGACCGATTTTCATCTATTTTTTTGTGTATATTTGGTAGGTCTGAGAATAGGTCGTAGGTAAGCTATTTTTTATACCCCTAGGTGATAAGAGTGACTTCGCCAGATTTTTTTTGGATAATTACTATGGCGAATCATAGGTCGCGGGCACAGCTACATTAACTATATTACGTGTTGTAAAAGCTAGGTGCTTTGACAACACGTAATCTAGGAACAATAATCTTTTAATCTCAACTAAGGCGCACTTAACTTTCACTTAAGGAGTTTTATTGTATCCCTTCTATCTAAAGGTTCAGTCTTTCAAATATCGTTAGTGTAGACTTTCGATGTGTGAATAGCAGCTCGCCGCTACCTAGCCGGTAGGTGAGTATTTGTATAAGGCTCTTTCACAAATAAAGTCGATTCCACCAATTAACCAATACACTATGTTGACTCACCTCGCCTATTAAGGGACATTACTGTACGATGATGAAGAGCGTCGGTGGCGCAGTGGACTCGGCACTTGCCTTCCAATCGGGGGGTCGGGGTTCGAGACCCGCCATGTACCAATGTGTTTTTCGTTTCGAATTTCATATGTACATTTTTCTGACGCTCCTACGGTGAAGGAAAACATCGTGAGGCAACCTGCATACATCTGCGAAGAAATTCAATGATGTATGTGAAGTCGACCAATCCGCACTGGGCCAGCGTGGTTGACTAAGGCCTAATCACCCTAACATAGGGTAGGCTCGAGCCCCTCGGTGGGGACGTATATGGGCTGTGATGATGATGATGATGACTGTACGATGTCCCCGAGTCAATGCTCGATGTCGAGCGAGATGTATTTATTGTTCTGACCACCAAGATCAGTTATGCTAGAAATATATCTTTATATCGTGCATGTCTATCCAACAATAAGCTTTTACAGATATAGATATTTTGAACTTCAGTTTGAAAATTTAAACTTTAATAGTAGATTTTACAACAAGTGCACAAAACGAACCATTTCTATAAAATGGTTTTGTGAACGAGTTATAAACTCTGCTTTTCACTTCGATTGCGAGGAAAGAAAACGGTAGTACCGGGTGCGGCGATTGAACTGTCCGTATGTGAAAATGAAATATTTTTGTTAATTTTCAATATTTATTTATACACTTTTGCCATGTGAAAATAGAAAGTTCAAAGTTTTATTATGACTTATTCTGAAGGAATAAAACCGCCTTTAGCCTTTACTACGAGCTGAAGTCTCTTTCTGAAAGAAGCGCAGGCTGCTCGAACGACGTCGTCACTCAAACAATTCTATTCTCGCGTAAGACTAACTTTGAGCGCTTCCACCGGAGTGTGTTTTTTTTGCACAGGCCCTGGCCTGTAAAACACCCCAAATACAAAAGTCCAGCGGATTCAAGCCGGGCCACATATCTCGGTCGATCAGCACGTTTGCTTTCATCCAATTTTGCGTTGCAATTGCTCTGTGCGATGGTGCCGAGTCTTGCTGGAAAGTCCAACGCTCTGAACCGAATGTGTTGCGTTGCCACGGTATCAGCCCTGGTCGCAAGACTTTGTCTCGATAGATCTGTTGGTTTATTTTGACTTGGTTGCGACCCATTGGAAGAAAAACGAGCGGAGAACGGCCTTTTTCAGACACCGCCGCCCAGACCATGATTTGGTCGGCTCCTTGGCGTCGAGTGACTTGCAATTCATCTGAATGGTCGCTGACACGTCCCTTCAACCAAACACGGTCATTTTGTTTGTTTAAAAACTGTTCAACGCAAAAAGTTTTCTCATCTGAAAACACCAAATTGGGAAGCTCGCCAGAGTCGAGCAAGCGAATCAGCTCTTTCGATCGACCCAACAGTTTGCTACGCTGTAAAGCAGTGAGTTCCTGAGAAAGGTTTTTTTAATGGTTTGACTTTAAGCTTTTCCTTCAATATGCGACGAACGCTGCGATCGCTCACCTTGAGATCCTTCGCGAGCTGGTTTGCTGAGCGCGCTGGATTTCTGTCTAATCGATGACGCACATTTTCGACAACTGCTGGCGCCGTTGCAGTACAGCGTCGTCCGCCACCGTAGCGTTTCTTAACGCTACCAGTCTCATTATAACGTTGAATAGTGCGATGCACAAATTTTTTCGTTCTAAATTCGAATGTGTTTCTCTCACAACAGAATCATTTCAAATTATGATAGAGAACATGTCAAAGACCAACATTTGAAATTTTGGCGGCGTTCGATTCAGTGGTTCGAATTTTAAAACAGTTAGATAGAGACGGACAGTTCAATCGCCGCACCCGGTATAACGTAACATTTCTTTAATTAAAATTCAAAGTAAAATTAGTACAGTTTTGAATACTGAAGGAAATTGTTTTATGTCTTAAAACACACAAGGCAAATAAATTAAAGAAAATATAATAACAACAAATCCTATCTAACTTCTTATTGTATTTGGCTGTATGGCTCATTTTCTTTGCCGTAATATAGACACGATTTATGTATGAGCAGATTTTGTGCACTTGTGCACAAAATTCGATTTTGTGCAGCCAAAGCAAGTGAAAAAGTCTAAAAAGTCTAAACTTTATTATTCTACTTTACCATACCGTAAATGTTCAAAGCTTTTACTATATTATTATTTATACTATATTATACATTAATACTTTATGTACAAATATTGTTGTACAGAGGCGGATTTAATGCCTGAAGTATTTTCTGCCAGTCAACGTTCGGATGATGTAGAGAAACAATGTGGTAGATGTACTGACACAATAAAAACCGTATTTTATGATAGTTATATATTATAATGAATGGTGTCAGGCAGATAATTTTCCGAAATTGAATAAAAGCTTATTCCTGAATAACTTAAGTTTTATTGCCTAAGAATGTTCCAACAAAAGCTTGCGTAACTAATTTTTAAAGCTAAGCTTGCATGCCGAGTTTGTCACTTCTTGAGGGAGGGCATTTCATAAATGAATAGACTGTTCAAAAAAGGAAGAATGAACAAAAACACAAAAAAGTAACAACAAATAAGTAATAATAATTAATTTATGTATATTTATTAATTTATAATAATTAATGTAATAATATGGAATGATATAATACTGTTATAATACTGTAATGTAAAAAATTGACCTGTAATTGAATAATTATCAATAAATTATGTCTATGTCTATGTCTATGTCTATCAGAATGGTGAGGGGGACACTTGAGGAGGTTATTAAAGGCAGAACAAAGGGTCTTATTAGTCCAGCAGGCGTAGCACGGGCTGTAAAGAAATTTGTGATAAGACTCAGTGACACGTATCCCTTGAGGAGCGTCAAGAAATTTTATCATGTCAGTCACACTAAGGCTGCGTTCCGAAAATCAATAAGGGTCACTATTAGCGCGCTCAAACGGGCGTTCCGAAATGTTGTGAGCGCGCTAATGTTAGCCGGCATGAAGAGCCACATGACGCCATCGTTAACGTCATAGAGAACTTACAGCGCTAATGCTCTGGAGTGAAATCACTTTATATGAACTGTCAGTCTGACGTTCGATAATTGCGTTTTCGGTTCAAAATGAATGTACCTGTTCTTCCAGACCGAAATCGTAAGCATGCTGATGGCATTTTCAGTGTTCTCTTTAATTTGGACAAGGCAATTATAATCGTTAGCACTGTGAGCGCTGTTATCGGACCGCAGCCTCAATACGCGCCGCCGTGCTACTCTTTAAGACATAGATATTATGTCACTGAAATTGTGAGATAAAGCGTGACTCAAGTCCCGTCTTGGCAGCCCGTGCTACGCCTGCAGAAATAAGTAAGGTCTCGGCGCAGATGACTCAGTACGGAGGCGTGCTCTGACATTTTAGTTATTGTTTTTGTTGAAAATCAATAGTTTTAACTACCAAAATCAATATTATTATGATTTTCGTAGAGAACGAAGCGAGAATTAATGGAAATCGAGCGCAAACGATGACCCCCAGGGTCCTAATTCTCGTTATATGCGAGATGAGGAGCTTGGTGGCGCATTGGCGCGTGCGCTCAGCGAACGATTGGTTAAGCAACGTTCGCTGTGGTCAGTACTAGGATGGGCGACCAAAATAAGAAACATCTCAAGCTCCTCCGTGCTTCGGAAGGCATGTTAAACAGTGGGTCCTGCGCCTGATCTCGCGCCGGTCGTGTCGGCTAACCGTCCCATCGGACTAGGTGAGTGAAGGAACAGAGAGTGCACTTGCGTTTGCGCAGTCACTTGTGCACTATAATATCTTCTGCGCAAATGGCTAGTCTCTGTAGAGATTGGCCGCCGTGACCGATAACGGTTAGGAGGACATTATTATTATTATATGCGAGATAATCTCGAAATAGAGTTTTTACTTCGAATACAAAATCTGGAAATTTCAAATCTATCAATTTTCTTATTGTCAGCACAAATCGATACGTATTCGAGATACAATGTGTGCAGTGCGAGATGAGATGTGATTATCGCAAAAAAATGCAGTTCTAACGTTTTTCGAATTGCACGGAAATTGGCCCCCAGGCGAATGATTAAAAAATGAAGCCATTGGTTTGGTTAAAGTGTATTTGTAAAATCGATTCCCAAGTCGGGCTCGTACAGTAAGCTCTCATTCGAGATTTACATGTACGCTACGAAAGCCGCCACTATTACGAGCGACATAAGAAAGGTTCAAAGGTCAAACAGTATAGCTTGACAAGGAGATTACAGTACCACGTGCGCGTTGTAAGCTTACCCGGATTGGAAGACAATAGAATTGCTCGTTGGTTAACATTGTACTGTATCATTTATCGCTCTATTTGAAAATAAGTGTAGAGTATATTATTATGAGTGTAAGAATGCATGTGTAAAATACCGAAGTTTGGTAATGGCGTTACAAATGCTTTTTTGGGATTAAAATATATCCTAACCAAAATTGAAGGCAACTACATCATGCATAATAGAATAACAACGATCAACACAAGACTAAACAGACAATACTACGCTTATTATAATAATGCAAACGTAACGAAATAGATATTATGGCGTGAATGAAGAATTGAAGAGTCTAGACTAAAATAATAACAGTGTTCATGGCTCTATATGTATATTATATAGAGCCATAAACAATGTTATAAATTTTTAATTTTTATCAATATATTATATGTATTGATAATAATTAAAAAACAAAACACACGTGTCTGTCTGCGAACAAAACGTATACACAAACAAACCAGAAATATCTTTTTTAATCAAATGATTGATTATTGTTTTGTTTCTATAGTGCAAAGATCATCATCATCATCATCACAGCCCATATACGTCCCCACCGAGGGGCTCGAGCCTACCCTATATTAGGGTGATTAGGCCTTAGTCAACCACGCTGGCCCAGTGCGGATTGGTCGACTTCACATACATCATTGAATTTCTTCGCAGATGTATGCAGGTTGCCTCACGATGTTTTCCTTCACCGTAGGAGCGTCAGACAAATGTACATATGAAATTCGAAATGAAAAACACATTGGTACATGGCAGGTCTCGAACCCCGACCCTCCGATTGGAAGGCAAGTGCCGAGTCCACTGCGCCACCGACGCTCTATAATGCAAAATGCAAATCTATAGTGCAAAGATAGATTATAAATATCAACACTAGTATATATTAATGTATATGTATATATATGTATATATTTGTTTATATATATAGTATAGTATATGTATGTAATAAGGTTCATAAGTTAGGTTCACTAATAAATATTTATTTCATACCTATTCTATAATTTATGCCGTTCAGAAATGTTTGTTACATGTGCATCTACCTTAATAGTCTCTCAACCACCCTAAGCTAGACTGGTAGAGAATGCCTAAGGCATTAAGTCCACCTTTGTACTTCTTTTATACATAAAGAATAAATAAATAAATAAACACTATCAATTCAACCCATACATACATGTCCCACTGCTGGGCAAAGTGCCCATACTCATCCCATCGGCCCAACGCTCAGAACTCTAAGACCTTCAATGAAAATACCTATAATGCGCGTTAAATAAATTCTTCATCTTATCAGATTCACATGAATCTGATGAAAACGAAAATTAAATGAAGGTCTTCCTCTCATCATAACGAAATTATAATATTTACCGCAAAGCTCGTTACGCTATATTGATACCACTATCGCCTTTCGTACGCGCCGATATGTAGAGTAGTGCGGTATTTAACAACACTACGAATGTTACGCGCGACCACTTCCAGACCGGCCACGCGGTCGAACGCATTCGCGCCGTCGCACAATTCGAAAAAAGTTCGTATACTTTTGAAATTCATATCGATAAACAAAAGAGTTTTCATGTTAATCATATCCCATCGGCCATCACTATCTACGCACTTTACCAAATTTGAAATGTGTTCTAAACTTAAATTGAAAAGAAAAGTTCGAAATCGCGATCGAAACGTCAACGTCGCGAAAATTCGCGATTGACACACTGTCAATTACCCGGTTTAATCGATGGTGAAGTTTTCTTTTTAACCTGTGGTTTGTTTAAATTATAGGATTTCCTCGCTGCGCTTGCGCGGTCAGTTGGCGCGTCCGACGCAACGCCGGATATGAAGACAGAAGCGTTCAGTTAAGATGCGGTGGTTTTAACATAAGGTTGTTAAAAAGTATTGTGATTGAACAGTGGTTGACTTAAACTGACAGTGTATTGAATCCAGTTAAAGTTTGGCGAAACCAACGGACTGCTACGGCCAATATGCTTGTGCTTAAGGTGAGCTTTTATGCTGTTATTTCTCTTTTAACTTTTTAAAGTTAATTTTAAAGGCAATTAAAATTACAAATATAAAGTTTACATCCAAACATTTTAATAGAGGTAATTAATTAATTTCTATTCTTACCCTCAGAGGTGAATAAGAAACGTCAATGTCGAGCAAAAATAAGTAGGTAGACCTTTAGGCTTATAATAAACTAGCTTTTGCCCGCGACTTGATTTTTTTCATTGCAATTTGGCTTCTGATCTTCAATCTGGTGGAGTATACTCAATCTCCATTTCACTCTCTGAACCGTCGGAGCTCATTTTAATTATTTTTATATATATTAAGTATGTAAATAACATATCAAAACGAATTTTTAGCTTTGCCGTCAATTTTCTATTTATCAACTGTGCCAAAAGACAAATGAATTTATGACTATACAGCCACTTTGGTATGCCAAGATTGATAAAAGAGATCCAATTAGTGAGTATTAATAGCTCCAGCACGCCGCTTCATACAACATTGCTGGAGCGTTGTAATGTTCCAAATTCAAAAAACGCTCCAGCAATGGATTTGATTTTCTTTGTCCATAAATTCGATACTTCGCGTGTTCTTTTTTCGAAAATAATGACAATATTTCCGTGCATGTTTGAGAAATAGTACATTACTGCAGATGCCGGGAAGTTAGGGATTGCCGGACGAGTAATGCTTTACGAGTCCGGCAATCCCATTCCCGCCGAGGTAGGTATGTAAGTGCTTTTCTCAATAATTAGAAGGAAATAATGAAAGACGGAATACTGGAATGAATTATGAAATTCAGTGTAATAATAATATCATATAAATAAAAACCTTTCATATTAAAATATTATTTAATGTTGTCTATTTACTTATTAAAATATTTATAATTGCCGTGATCTTCGCATAATTTAGCTTTATGATCTGTAAATAAGACAATAGTAGGTTCCTAATAATAATAAGCTTCCTCTCTCTTGTTCAACGATTGCGTGCCCAACGGGTCCATAATGATCTTATTTTTTGTGAAGCAGTTTTGACGAGTGTGTCGTACATCTATTTTACACATTATGGTATGCATAAAAGATTTTGAATTGAATTGGAAACAAATGAGTAAAATATGAATAAAAAACAAATCAAGCAATTAATTAATATTTAGTAAAACTTTTTAATTTTCAATTAGTGCAAAGGAAACAAAGCCCATACAGCCCAATCATATTTTACGCAAACAATGTAATACTGCAGATTATGACTTTATTCTCTCGCAACGAAAATTAAGCATATTTTCGTGTGATTTCATACCAACATATTAATAAAATTGTTGTCATATTCATATACTTACAACGTGTCTCCCCATAAAAATTATAATTTTCATTTAACCGAAAAGAATGTGTTAACTTTCAACCGAATTTAATTGTCAAATTTATGAAAATTCAGTTTTAGAACAGTTTTAGGTTGGCACTTCTGATAGTTTAAATAAAATTAAATATTATAATTTTTATAGATATGAGACATGTTGTACATATTGCTCGAAGAGTGCATTTTCTAAAATGTGGTAGCAATTGGCTGTATGACAAGTTACATAATTCAAGTTATAGATAAATTAAAAAATATTAGAGCAGCGGCCAAAAATGAATTTTCATACTTACTTTCCTGGCCTAGGCCGGTAAAGTAATGCATGAGCCAAGAATTACAAACTTTGTGTCTTCTTTTTACTACAATAATGCCAACATTTCCGAGCATGTTTGAGAAAAATATATATACATGGTGTTTCATAACAACCAATAAACAATCAATGCGCCATCCAAAACCAACTATTCAATTGTGTTTGTCATCGAACTCCGCCGAAACGGCGGATATATTTTATATTTTGCGTATATTTGGCAGGTATGAGAATAGGTCGTAGGCTATTTTTATTATTATATCCCTAGCAGATAAGGGTGACTCTTTCTAGAATTTTTTTACAAGGATTATAGCGAAATGTAGTTCGCGGGCACAGCTAGGCTACACCTAGGTAAGTATGGTAGCCCTCCCCAGATTTTTTTAAAATATTATGGTGATCAATCGTAGTTCGCAGGCACAGCTAGTTTTTATATCTTTTTACTTTTAAAGTCCTTTAGTGGTCAGCCAGTCTGCATTTATTGTATCACATATAAAAAAAATATTTTAACGAGAAAAAAGACGCAGCTCGCCACTCCTTCTTTAAAGTGATAATCGATTACGATGACAAGGGGTTAAGCTGACTATATCGCACATTTGTGTATGCCGTAGACTCCAGTCCACCAGTGGATATTCAGCAGTTGTCTCGGTACATGGCCTAAGTAGAAACTCCGCTTACATAGTACCTATTTACTATTCTGTGACTTTGCCTCCTATGGATTTAGGGAAGGGAAGGTTGGCTCAAGAAACACGCAGGCAAGGACTCTGGCTTTGTTACCTTACTAAAGGTACGTTCCGAATGGCAGTGATATCGATATCGATACCCTCAATGTCGTGTTGAATCACCGTGTGCGCGTTGACAGCATCCAACCTGCAGGCCCATTCTCTATCTTCGGTTGCTAACTAGAACTGTCATTTTTGAAAGAAACTTTACTGCTATCCATTACTGCTATCATGAACGCCGCCGTAACACATAAGATCACTAAACTAGCAATGGATGTAAAGTTTCTTTCAAAAGTGACTGTTCTAGTTACCAACCATAGTTAGCGAATAGGCCTGCTGACGTCATAGATGACACGGTAAATTGTCGATGACGTCGTTACCTCCGCTATTTTGTGTTTGCGACTATGCCTCGGATCGTAATCGCTGTGAGTGTCCTCTCACACGACACGGTTATATTGATTGTGAGGGACGAGGAAAATAATACAGTAGCGAAGTGACTTTTCGGTTGTCTGCTTAAGTGCCGAATAATTAAAGAAAAATTACTTGCTGTTGCGGAAAATTAATTGACAAACTAATGGACGTCAACGTCTAAGGAAACATCAGTGTCGTTAGCGTACAAATGATCGTTCCAAACGGCTAACAGTCATTTGTCGATGATAGCGCGATATATCCCATTCAGAACAGTTATGAGGAGACTTTTTTTATTTCTTAATTAGTTTTATACGCAACATTTGCGTTATTTTACGAGTGTTAAACTCGTATTAAAAAATGTATCTCAAAGTGATGATCGACCTTAAGGTGCAGTTCACACATCTGTCAAAAACAGCATCTTCAGACCGATCTCATTCTGAGATGCAATTATTAATACGAGGCTTAGACTTGTTTGATGTGTTGTTATGATAAAATGGAAATAAGGAGCCAATAACTAAAAGTACTGTCTTCATTATTATTTTTGATAGTATTATTTTTTTTGGATTACAATTGCATTTACAAAATATTCAGTGCTAGTATTATTCCATTGCACTGCATAGGTTTTACCCACGAATTCTGTTTTTGACGGCGCCTAGAAATGATTAAATTATCCAAAAAAGTCTTCTTGTTTCGTAGATCAGCTTGCTATGTTACCGATTCCTTCTCCTCAATTCAATTTACTACGATAAGTTTATATCATGAACGTTTAAGGCTCTTGAGGGATAGTTGTCAGAAACACCTTGTTCTCGAAAGGTCTCTTAATTATTTACGAAAAAAGACTTTATGTTAATAGATACCAAGTATAGGCTTTGTTAATTGGATCTACAGACTTTCTTTCTTATTTGAGATACCTTTTTAGAGTTCTCGTTTAATTAAAAAAAGATTTAAGGGATTAGAATTGAAGTGACATTCCTTTACAAAAGTAGAGTTCAAATAGTTTTGCTGGTAAGTCTTTCATTCTTATTATGTTTGGAATTAATTCGCCAGTTCACCATTCTTTTCATTTTCGGAATTATGCAATAAAAATATTAACTGTAATCGATAAATAAATAAAACAATACAATAAACAATTACACACCGGGTTCATTGAAGACGCTGGTTTTAATTCTAAATGGTGTGATTTATTTTGTTGTATTTATTTATCAATATATATGCATTTTTAAAGAAAATACAAAGCTAGAAATTTAAAAAAATTGCCCAACATGATGAAATTGATTTTAGGTACCTATACGTTAATTGAATAGTTATCTTTTTTGTTTTTTCTCTGGTACAAGGCGTCTGAAGAAATACTATTTTAGCATTAAACAACGTAGAATAACAAAGAAATAAGAGATGGATTGAATGTGGTGTTTTGTTTTCTTTATTTTATATTTTTACATGAAAGATTTTATAATTCTTATTTATAAGAATTATAAAATCTCGAAAATGATGCTCTTATTAAAAAAAATCTTTAAAGCTGTGGCTTCAATCTGACCTTTAAGACCAATCAAGATAATTATCGTTAACATCTAATCTCACATCTACAGATTCCCTCTTATGTAAATATCAGTAAAAATAATTATGTGAACATGAACAAAATGTTTCTTTGAAAAACACTTATCTCGCTTAAGCATTTCTGATTGATACACGTCAGGATGTTACGTGCGTTACAAAATAGCGAGCTTCTTCTATAAATTATTCTCGCCTGTATAATTTGACACTAATACTTTTCAGTCTATCCATACATAACTGCTCATTCAAGGTACGCTCAATTTAAACGTGGTTTATTTATTCTGATTGAGACATAAATATTTTTTTTTGTGCCAGAAGAGAATGTCGAAACAGATAGTTTCATCTTACCTTATAGGTATAGGATAGGTGAAATAAATACCTTATAGGGCCGATTTTTCAACTGTATCTGACAGTTAACTTTTAACTGTAGAATAAATATGGTGATCTGACAGATTTTCTATACACAAGCTGTCAAAGTGTCGTATTTATTTCTCGGGTAGGAGTTAACTAACGATTGAAAAATCAGTCCATATTGAAATATATATTTACCCTCACCCCACTGCTGGGTACGGGCCACTGGACAAACGAAAAGGAATATGTCTAATCATGCCGGCCAGGCGGGTTGGTGAGGTTGGTTATATTTCGAGTTTTCCGTTTCCTCGATATAATAAATCTCTCGTGTCACGATGTTTGTCCGGGATGAAACTACTTAATTAACGGATTTGATGAAATTTCGCTTACTGTATGTAATTTGTTCTAAGTTAAAAGATAAGATAGTTCTTCAAAATTCATTAATACGTTAAACTTTATCATGGCGAAACGTGATTCGCGGGCACAGCTAGTTAGATCATAAAAGTTAATTGTTAATTTGTCTAGTTTATCTAGGGTTTAATTATTTGTGTCTAAGCTTCATTTATTTTGCCGACCAGTTGGTCGGGTTGGCCCAGGCGCGTGAGCAGTGGTATTGCGTTGTGGACCCTACTATTCGCCCCCTAATGACCAGGGAGAACACCGAGGGGTTTTAGTGGGTAGGATAGGCCAGGCACTCTGCCGGGAGAGCCCCACACGCTCGCCGTCTATCCAATAGCGGGTACGGTGCGGCCACGCATTTTTCACGGAGAAAGAAAGGCTTCATTCATTTTATATAATACCAGCTGTGCCCGCAAACTACGTTTCGTTTCTGCATTATATTTTTTCTCGTTTCTGCAACAATTTTCATTAATGTTCAGCTGCTATTAGTCATAACGTGATGTTATGTAGCCTATAGCCTTCCTTGATAAATAGACTATCCAACACAAGAAGAATTTTTCAATTTGAATCAGTAGTTCCTGAGATTAGCGCGTTCAAACAAACAAACAATCAAACAACCTCTTCAGCTTTATAATATTAGTGTAGATTAGTATATCTATTTAAATCGTTACGTGATATTGTTAGTACTTATGTCTAATTAAATTACAAGTCTAAATATGCTCATCACTTTCTCACATCTTTAAAAAGCTTTAAGCTCGCAAATACTTATATTTTTTTAATTATGAATCTTCATTATCTTTGTACAAGAAAGTATTGATCGATTATTCTAAATGAACCACCAGTGTTCATATGATATTCACCTGTTGAGTAGACACAGTGAGACTTATGCAACGTTCTTGAGCTGTTAAACTTAATCCAAAGATCTTAAGCCAAATATATAATTTGGAGGCTGCAGCTTCGCTTCATCTAACGAACATATAATTAGCGGGATCGAGGAAGCGCAGTTACCAGTAGACAGTGGTTGGGATTGGCCGATTGCAATTAACGCATAGCACAGATAATTAAGCTTTCGTAGGCCATAACACACCTTTGGCGGTGTCTTTAAGCACTTACTTAATGAGGTATACTGTGTGTTTTCTGCGTGTTTTGTTCCATGGCTTTTGTTTTTCAGTAACTTTAATATGCTCAGTTCTATTAGAGGTGGAGCTTGGTATTTTTACAATCCTATTTATTTTCTTTCTAAATATTTTCGCTATCCTAATTATCTAAACTTTGTGCTAATTATCTAAAAAGTTGGACAATGATATGAATCAATGTGTTTTAATTTTTACAAATTTACTATTCGTAAGAACCTTTCTCGGATTTTCATAGAATTATTATTTGTTAATGAAAGTAAGCCAAATTTGTCCAACTGTTTTCGATTTTTTACCTATGCGATGGATTGATCGATTATAAAATTAGGTTTCTGCCGAAACGCCTTAACGGCTCTGCTTTTGGCCCTAGTGGCCAATACAAATACCTATTGTGTAATACATCCAGATTAATAATTAATCTGAAAACTTACCAAACACAATTGACAAAAAATATTTTACAAAAAATAAAAACCGACATCAAAAACACTGAAAATTTAAAAATAATATAAAAATAGGTACAGACAACATCACATTTTTATATTATTTTTAACTTTTCAGTGTTTTTGAAGTCGGTTTTTATTTTTTGTAAATTATTTTCATTTTTAACTTTTTAGCTGATAATTAATTAGCGTTTCCCTCGATTTTCATAGGATTCCATAATCAGATCGTGACTTTGGTGGCCTTTTGGACCACCTTAGAAGTATACTCTATCGAATACAAAAAGAATTTTCAAAATGGTCCACAATTGGCGGAGTAATCGCCTATGTGTATATTACACACAAAACACGTTGGACACACCATAAAATTTATGGGTTTTCCTTGATTTTCATGGGATCCCATTATCAGATCCTGACGTTGGTGACCTTGGGACCACCCTTGGAGTACCTCTATCGAATACAAAAAGAATTTTGAAAATCGGTCCACAATTGGCGGCGTAATCGCGTAACATACACACACAAAAAACATACGCATCGAATTGAGAACCTTCTCCTTTTTTGAAGTCAGTTAAAAAGTAGTTTAATTGACCAAAATTAGTTTGTATACCCTAAAAATCATCTAGATGTGTCGGTCATCTTCCGAAACACGAAGTTAGCCGATGCCAATTATTTATCTTGCAGTACTGTAGGTATGTGAGTTATTTATCGATTCAGTTGTTGCAATGTCGGCATATGCTGAGCAGGGACCTATTTAGCCCAGGAACTACCTGTATACATAAAAAGTATTTTTTGTTTTGTTACCTTGTGTGTTGTATTTTGGTGCCAAATAAACTATCATTCATTCATTCATAATGTGTCTGATGTAAACTTAATGGCCACTTCGATAAAATTAGTATAGTATTGATTATATTATTCTATTAAACAGAGTCACACTGTTTCTTCAAAACGCTTATAGTTAAGATATTCAAAGATATTTTATTAGTTAGTTCAGAGATTTTATTAGATAATTATACCAGGTATAAGTGACAGTGTCCCATTTCTTTTAACAGTGTGTTTTGACCATGATCCAAATTTGAAAATTACTGAAATTTTCTCACGGAAAATTCATAAATTTTCCAAATGTTTTATTATTTTTTTCTAAATTTTCTGGTGTAATATAACTTAGTAAACGTTTACAAATCACATTCTCTAAAAAAACACAATAATTACACAAAAATAAACTACGCAATGTAAATCGTATTACATATCCATCATACTGCGCGTGGAATCAGCTGTATGGATCATCGAACGTCAGCGCACCGGTGGTGAGCGGAACAAAAATGATGCCGGCGCGCCATACATTGCGTAAGTAACATTAATAAAAATTAAAACTCCTTTTTTTTCGCTTCAAAAGCATTTCCGGGAAAAATAAACACCGGTAAACAAATATTAACATTAGTCTGAACTCACTGTTAAAAGAAATGGGACACCGTCACTTATACCCGGTATATCACAGAAAAATAAAGCTATTTGACCAATGGAAACGTTTACATTGTCTATCAAATTTAAATGTTTCACGACCTAATAACAGGGTGCTCTGATTGGTTGAACGATAAATTTCAGTTCCGGTTCGCACTCGTTTATGTGGAATGGGATTTCATATTCATCTCAGCTACTTGACACCTTCACTCAAAAAAAAACGTGTAAATAAGCAATCAGTTGGCGTGCGAAATCATTATGCAAGTTGTTATTCATAGATGTTGAGATAAAACGTCAAGATCTAAACGATTTCATATTAAAGCCGATGCAAGTGAACGTATGAAAACATTGAAATTGTTTTTATGTCTGTTATTGAAGTACCAGAAAAGAAACAATTTGAAGTTACACTCACTTTGATATATTGACTTTGTGAATATTTTTCGCAGATATTCAATTTGATATGCTTTGCATTGTTTTGCAAAAAAATACCGAAAAAACATTTTAGTGTTTTTGATTACGGCATGTGCAAAGTAGGTATATATAACAGTAATATTTTTCTTGATTTTAAATATATTTAATAAAGTGGATAGTAAGTTGAAGGGTACAATGACTTGTTTATGCCAGTCTTTACACTCTGATTTTCACTTCGATTGCGAGAAAATTAACAATTACTTCAAAATATAAACGAAAAATATGTAACACAATGTTGAAAAATTAAAGAACTTAAATAATAGCCAATTCCCGCCAGTAAACGTTTTTTTAACTTTTACATAGCGATGGCTTAGGTATGTATGTACATATTTCATTCTGCCAAGTAATAAAAATAATTCGATGCGGTTACTATTTTTATCTGGTTACATGACTTTTGAGGTAGAAAACACAAGACAGATAAAGAAAATAAATAAATTATTGCAAGTTATTCTGTGAAGTTTTTTTGAGCGTTGTTGGCTGTTGGGCCAAAACGTTGGGTCCGTGGTCTGATCCTGCCATATACCAAAGTGTTTTTCGTATTTCTTTTTTTTATTGCAGAAAGTTGGCAAACAAGCAAACTGCCCACCTGATGGTAAGTGGTAACAGTCACCTATAATACATGTGGCTCTTGTGAGATTCGCAGCAAAACTGCAACCCCCACAAGAACCACAGTGTACGTTGCCAACTTGTGACACAAGATGTAAAGTCACAGTACCCAGTAATTTCACTGCCATATCTTACCCTTCAAACCGGAACACAGCAATGCAAGCACTGCTGCTTTGCCGCAGAAATAGGTAAGACGGAGGTACCTAACCAGACGACCCTGGTACAGAGTCGAAAAAACCCTGGTCCCTCCAGTATAAAATAAATGCACATTTGCCGACGGTGAAGGAAAGCATCGCGAATCAAGCTGCATACATCTGCGCAGAAATTCAAAGGTGTATGTGAAGTCGACCAATCCGCACTTGGGCCAGCGTGGTTGACTAAGGCCTAATCACCATAACATAGGGTAGGCTCGAGCCCCTCAGTGGTGATAAGGACGTATATGAGCTGTGATGATGAATATTTTTGTAAGCCCATACAACTTCAAATGTACTGGTATATTTGCGTTTCTTTGGTTTACTTATTCGGTGATGAAGCTTGAGAAATAACAATGTTCCGAATTTCATATCGTTAGAATTTTTCTTTTCAAATCAAAAATAATTTTAAAAACATTTTAGTATTAAAATGTTATTAGTTAAAAAAAAGTAAACATCCTCATATTCATTCTTTTAAATGGGATATATTATAAATAACAAAAGTCGGTTTTCGATACGAGTGCTTATTTTGAAGAAATACGAATAAAAGTGCGTAAATATTTGCCAATGCCAGTCCATTTACAAATGAATGTACCTACGATATGATAATATATACAGTAATTAGGCGCATCTTTATTACTCACTAGCTTTTGCCCGCGGCTTCGCTCGCGTTAAATTCGGGGTAACACCGAAGATTAAAAAAAAAATAAGGCAGGTATTTTTCGTTGGTAACAAAGAGTCTGTGTACCGATTTTTAGCTTCCTACCTTGAAAACTGCAAAAAGTCCAATATAAAATTTCACCCCCTCTTTTAAGGGGTTGGGGGCAGATTTCTAAACGATAAAAACGATAACGAAGTTCGATAAGAACAAAATGTATGGGATTGACACATGCCATCGCCACAGTTTAACAATGTTTAGTTTAACAATTGTGTCAATTCTGTTGGCATTAATTGCAATAGACTAAACTAAATTTAGTTTAAGTGGTGTCAAATCGTGTTTCTTGTTCGAAAATTTTAACTGAAAACACAATTTGACAGTACTAAAACTAAATTTAGTTTAGTTTAATCGAATTAGTGCCAACAGAATTGCCACCATTGTATACATTGTTAAACTGTGCCATCGCTAAATAACGTGGCGAATCGATCAAAATCATCGATATGTAAGTTGGTAGACAAATTCGATGAAAATCGATGAAGTAGCGAATTGCTTTTTCATAAGTTTCATATACTACTCATTTTTCATTAAAATGAAATGAAAGTATTAATTTTAATAATTTATTTTACAATTTCTTTTCCATTTCTTGATTTAAAGTACTTCAAATAACCAATGTATTGTTTCCCCACAGAAAGAACAATTCGCCACAGCGATCGCTAATCCTTACGTTGACTAGTAATTTGTATTTGGACCAGGACCGTTGACCAGGAATATGTTTTTATCTCGGAGACGATAACGAATTTAGTTATCGTTTCGCTACCAAACGATTACCACTTGTCTAAGCCCCCAGAAATAGTTATACGAATAGCTATACAAAAAGACATTACAAAACCCATCTAAAATTAAACATATACCAGTCATTTCGTGAGGCGTAAAATGTTATCATCTTCGAATTCATAGCGGTTGAATTTAAAGTATGTGTTAAAGGCTTTATATTCTGCGGTAGATTTGATTGCCACGCGAAAGGCAGGGAAAGCGGTATGTCGATAGTAATGTGACTGACTTTTTGGCAATTAGCTTGGTGATGTGGTAGTACTTGAGTGGTTTTGGTAAAAACCTTACGCATTTTTATATATTAATTCATTCATTCATTCATATTGTATTCTTACCCATACGTTGATCTTACAGGTGGGGCTACCTTTTTTTTCCGAGGGGAAATGCGCAATCGCACCGTACCCGCCGTTGGCTAGATGGCGAGCGTGTGTGGGGCTCTCCCGGCAGAGTGCCAGGGGCCCTATTTTTGAATCATTCTTCATCGAGCGCTCGTTAGTGTTCGATTTCTACTTATTTTCGTCTTGTTTTCGACGAAAATCAAAACAATATTGATCTTCGTCGTAATTTTCTATTGATTTTCATCGCAAGAGAAACGAAAATCAATAGGAATTGAGCACAGATGACGCTTGAAAAGCACTCGATGCCGGACGAAAGATTCAAAAATGTACCCCAGGCCTACTCACTAAACTCGGTGTTCTCCCTGCCCCTTTTGGCGCGTGTGGTAGGGTCCACATGCCACAATGCGACACCACTACTCACGCGAACAGGTGGATCTACCTACTAGTGTTATCGAAAGGATTTTTTACATTATTTATTTTATTTATTTGATATAACACAAAACAGAATAACATCAAAGTTTTTTTTGGCAATTAAAAAATAACCTTGCATACTAAATGGTCAAGGAGCAACAATTAAGCAATTACAAATTACAAGATACATGTGTGATGTTAATTTGTATTTAGAAAGCTTTTGCCCAATGATGTCAGTTGTCTTGCGATGAGTTTTAGTTAGACATTTCAATCAAACATTTTGACAAGTGGGTGTAAACTGTAAATAGAAGTATTATATTTAAATACTTAATTAATATAGTCATGTTACAAAATGACTACATCATGGCCTCTAGTTAACACCTCATAATCTGACTTGCGATGTGCGATAAGAGAAATAAATATGGCAGTAGCTGTCCGTTATACGTATTACGTTTTGCCCGATGTCAATGAAACGAAAGGCACAGAACGCGTGCCGCATTATTAAGCCCCGTGAATCGTATGCGATGTGAAACTCAAAAACAAAAGGTGATTCCGTTTCACAACACCGCCTCGTTATTTTTCTACGGACACGAGTACATTTCACACATCAATTTAGATTTTAATAACGATCCGACTTCGCACGTCATCGTTTGTTACGGCGTTATTAGCGGGAGCTGTTTTCGCAAATGTACTTTTAATTCTTGTCGACCCACTAAAACTATTTGCACTTGCGACATACGAACTGCCCGTAACAGCTTCAATTATTATTGTATCTTGATACGCTCACGATGCTAGTGTAACCGCACGTAATGCGGTACGAAAGTGTAGGTATCTCTACACCATTAAGCCATATGAATTGCGATGCAAGTAAAAGCTAGCACTCCTATTTCAAAGTAGCTTCAAGTGAACTGGTTTCGCAATAGGCGCGAGTGTATTTTTTCCGCTCACCTGTTCGTTGCGGGCGCGGTGTCCATCTCGCCGTCTTTGGATAGTCGCCCACGCCCTGCCGTCCACCCCGAACTGACTGGTCCACTTTTACTTTCAGATTGCACCAGTTTTCCTCGTGGTCCTGGCCGTGGGAGCCGAGAAGAAAATCGAACTACAGGACATTGAGAACGACAACTTGAAAAGCGAGAAAGAAAAGGAAATAGAGACGTCCGAGCCTCGGTCTGAGTCGCTTCCCCCGGATTTTCTGAAAAACGGTCTCCTCAGATACTTCGAAGCACCGACACACACGCAGCAGCTGCAGCAACCACGATATGTTCAACAATACGCTGTCACCGAGTCACCGGAGAGACCAGCCGCCCCTTCTCCTAAATCGCAGTACGGGCCGCCATCCGCTCAGCAGGCGATGGTCGGTTACTTATCAAATGTACCGATGCAAATATATCTAGTCCCCCAATATTACGATCAGCCCGAACAAGGCGTAAGCTCGCCCGGAGTGCAATATGCTGCTCCTAGCTTAACCCGAGTCGCATACCCGACGGGCCCTGAACCTGTTCAAACACAAACGAACTACGTAGAAGTCCCGACGTACGTGACGCCCACGAGTAAGACTTTTGTGCAACAATACAGTTCTCCTGTTGCATATGTCAGTTATACCCCGCAACCGACTATCGCCCCTACACAGGCAACGGCTGTTGCTCCTGTTCTTGTACCAGTAGTGCAGTATCCGACTGCCATAGTTGCTCCGCCAGTTGCGTCTAAAGGATATTATCAAACTCCACACTACGAAACCAACGCTGTCGAAGACACTAATGATAACGAAGAAGACGCTCATAAACAATACGTAACGCAAACTGACATAAAACCCACTGCGGAATATCCTCGTTACTATTCTTCGAGAACTCCAGTTCGAGATGATTTTAGACACAGTTCAGTGTCAGAGTTGCCTCCTCCGAATCCTTTACTTTTAAAAGGAGCTCCACCTCATCTCTCTCATATTCCTAAAGCTCTGCCTATGTATCGACCGTTGTCGAAGCCAGTTTATGCGGGTGCAAGTGTTATTTCTCCTGCTTACACTCCTAGACCACTCGAAGCTTATGGTGTACCGTTTAGACGACGACCGAACTCTCTGTTGGATTCCTATATACCATCAGCATTACAATTGGAGTACTTAAAGCGAGGTTACAGCAAGGATCCTTTAGCTATATACGAGGCGTTGTCTGGGGCGAGACATTACGGCCACTCTCCTATCGCCCCACGGCACTACGAGAGAGGGTTCCTTCCCAATCAGATGTACCACACCGGAGCGGGTGGTGTGACGTATGGTCACTATAAAAGGACACCAAAACTGGATAAATTAACGCAATAACTAATGAGTATTAACGAGAAGGTGTAATAAGTTTGGAGTGTAAGCACTTAGGAGTAAGATTTTAATAAATTCAACTAATATCGTGATCCAAATTTTTATGAGGCTCAAGATAACTAAAATCTTAAATTCGTATGGTCAGTATTTGCTATGTTATTGATTAATTGTGTAAGTGTTATTTATATTAAAAATATTGTTAGTAGTGTGCTCGTTTTATTTTTCCTATGCGTTGTTGTAATTGGAAGCACCTAAAACTTCGATTGGATTATTTTAAGTTTACTTGTGTGGTGTGAATTTAAAATTACGGATTTCACATTTCAACATCATGAAGTGGGATAATAAGAGCCTCGGTGCGCTGTGGACTCCGCACTGGTCTTCTTCAAATCGGGAGGTCCGGGGTTCGATCCTGCCATGTACCGATGTGTTTTTCACTTTTCGAGTTTCATATATGCGACGTTCCTATGGTGAAGGAAAACATCGTGAGGCAACCTGCATACATTTCTGAAGTAATTCGCACTAAGCCAACGTGGTTGACCACGGTCTAAACATCCTAACTAAGGGTAGGCTCGAGCCCCTTGGGTATATAAGCTGTGACGATGAGTGGAAGAATATGAGAGTGGTATTTAGTGGGTATTTTGACGCTTGAAAACTTCATTTGGTTATAATTGATACAGGAAATAGGTACGCAAAAGGAAAAAAAAAATTTTTTTTACACATGATAAGGAAGCTGTTGGCTTTCATCATTACTGAGTGTACAGGGGTAAATAAAAATAATAATTGTTTTCACACACTAGCAGCAGGGAAGGTCTTAGCTTTCATCTCATCTATGTGAGTAAGACCCAAAATGGAAGCAAGTTTCACCTCGGCTCCCCAACAACTGAGGAACTGGCTATCTTCATCATCATCATTTTAGCCAAGGACATAGGCCTCCCCCAAGGATCTCCATACCGATCGGTCCTGCGCCTCCCGTATCCAGCGGCATCCTGCGACCTTCACCAGATCGTCGGTTCACCTTGTCTACCAACGCTGCGTCTCCCGGTACGCGGCCGCCACTCGAGGACCTTTCCGCCCCAACGGCCGCCAGTCCTACGAGCGATTTGTCTTACCCTTTCTTCTGTCTCTTCTATCTAGCTATCTTACCTCTATTCAATCTCAAAAATCTTTATTTAATATATTCAAATTCAAAAATCTTTATTCAACATAGACCTTTACAGGCATTTATTGACGTCAACAAGTTACAAGAATCTATTTAACCAATAAATTAATTTAAAAATGCAACAAATCAAGATAAGCTATGTACTTATTATTTAAACCTTTATGTACATACATACTTACACCCCAACAATAAATTAAGATGTATACAAATTGCAAATACAAGTAAAATGAAAAAAAAAATTGACTCTACACCTGTTCGGAAATTGGAAAAGCCTTCTCGAGAAGAACAGGCAAGAAACTCGGGAGTCAAAATTTTTTTGTGTTCTCTTTTAGATTGCCAACATTACCAACATTAACTTTAATTCTCGAATTATAAGGCTATTATAAGCATTGTTGCTATGGCGACAAACTTAGGTAAGACGGATGTACATAAGTAACCAGGCGAGCTCATCTCAACCGCCAACCAAATAAAGCAGAAAAACATAGATAGATAGAAACACTTTATTTTGGATAAGAAAATAACAAATGATTGGACAATACATAAAAAAATAACGAAATAGGCGGCCTTATCGCCTTAGGCGATTTCTGCCAGGCAACCTTTAAAACATACACGGGGATTCGAACCCCGGACCGCCAGACCGGGTAGATTCTACCACTAGATCGCGGAGGCGGCTAACTTGAATTTTAATGGAGGATCGTCAATATGACTTTGTTATTGAGCTCCAGAAGTATCGCCAATTTTTTTATATGTAAACTAGACTACAAAGAAAACGAATCCGTAACAAAAACTTCAATAACGTCTAAAATGCATTTTTATTTGGACATTTTCTTTTATTAGTATTAAATACATATAATTTTCACTTTCACTGGCCTGTATTCTTAAACTATTATAACCACATAGCAATTTTACTACTAATTCTCATACACAAGTCGGTGATTCCTGACGCAGTCACAGAATAACTTAACAGTACTAGCGTACGAAGTAGAGAGCACCTCATCGTAAGTGATGGCTTATTTCGAAACAACAAGAAGTTAACCAGGAATAACGCAGCTTCAATGATATAATTCCAATAAAACTAAGAACAAATAAAATACTAAACACTGGAAAAAACTGTAAGTTATGATGGTACTAAAACAGGGGTTCCCAACCTTTTACCCTATGCACCTCACCCAACATTATGCTCAAATACTACGCCCTCCTAGGGGCCGAAACGATGAAAATATTGGCGTGTTTAGTTTTATTCAAAAGTAGGTAATAAACTAAGAAAAGTGAAACATACAATTAATGAGAGCTGTGGTTGCACTTTATTAACCAATCGGTGAATCCTTGGCTTCATAGTAGTCATTGCACAGCGAATATAATTTTCCTCAATATACTTTATACAATTTAATTCTGGAGCTGCTCGCTGCACCCCCCCTTGATTCACTCTACGCCCCCCAAGTGGGGCGCGCTTCCACTGGTTGGGAAACCGTGTCCTAAAATCTAAAATTGCCGCCACCGCCGTAAGAAAATTATTGTCCCAGACGCATTTATTCCAACTATCAATCAAACAGTGAGCCTAGACAAAAGCTACAAGCTTATTTTTCCGCCGTCGTTCCGCAACATTCCGCACAAAAAATGTATGGAAATGACATTAGCTGCGGAAAAATAAGGTCACAGGCTAAAGTCATTTCCGTACATTTTTTCTACGGAACGAATTGTCTAGCTTTTGTCTAGGCCACTTACCGTGATCGCTTAAAACAGTATTAAAACAACAGAGCGAGCGAGATAGCATTATACGCTGTAATAGCGGTGTCTCTGTTTCAATATTGTTTTTACCTTGCTTTAAACCAGGGTTTCCCAACCAGTGAGGCGCGCCCCACAGGGGGAGGGGGGGGGGGGGGCGCAGCGAGCGGTAATTAAACTGTTTCACACACAGCTCATATACGTCCCCACCGAGGGGTTCGAGCCTACCCTATGTTAGGGTGATTAGGCCTTAGTCAACCACGCTGGCCCAGTGCGGATTGGTCGACTTCACATACAACATTGAATTTCTTCGCAGATGTATGCAGGTTGCCTCACGATGTTTTCCTTCACCGTAGGAGCGTCAGACAAATGTACATATGAAATTCGAAACGAAAAACACTTATGCGATGTCAGCGACACGTTGTAATCATCTTTTGAATAAAACTATACACGCCAATATTTTCATCGTTTGCTTAATTTTCTTGACTTCGCATTTCGGCTCCTAAGGGGGCGTAGTATTTTAGCATAATGTTGGGTGAGGTGCATAGGGTAAAAGGTTGGGAACCTCTGCTTTAAACGCTCATGATCACCGCTCTTATATGAGGCGGTTACAGTGGTCCGTACTTCAAGGCTAATTACGATCATTGCTGTATAATAGTCGTATAATGGTTGAACAATTAGCAATGGTGAGTCTGCTTATTCGAATTAGTTACGACTGCTTAATTCCATTAGTATCAGTTAAACGCAACTGTCGATCTGTCATGTAGCCATGCTCATTCAACGACAAGATGAGATATAAATGATTAATTACTTTCGTTTGGCATGTATTGTTCGTAAATTCTGGGGACCGTTTAGATTAAAGTTGTATTTTTTAAATGTTCTCTAATCTGAATGGTGTTTATAATACACTTCTGGACACATCTATTGGCCCACCTTGCATTTTCAGTTTCGTTTAGTCCTAGCAAAAATTTTATATTAGGTCGAGCAAAAAGTTTTTATGCAGTTTTAAACCTGGCACATTCATAATTATATTCAATAGTCTTTTTTTGAATTTCGAACACAGAATTTAAAGAAACAAAAGACAATTTGGAGCCTGTTCGTTGATATCAAACAATCGAATACTAAGAAAACCTGATTTTATTGGTTTTCTTGGATTTAATTCTTGAAAGTGTGATTTTTCTCTTTGGTTTTGCAACAAACATTACTTATTCTTAACATTAAGGTGAGGTTCTATTAATAATCTATGGATACTTCGCCTGAAGTTGCAGCCCAAGCTGTGGCACTTATACAGGCCGGACACAGCCAAATAAATGTGAGTGCTCAACTTAATTTAAGTCGATCTGCGGTCCGAAATGTTAATCGGAGGTACCTAGAGACTGGCGGCTTTGTTCGTCGCCAAGGAAGGCCACGATCTCGGGTCACAACTGAAAGGCAGGATCGATTCATCGTGACGACTAGCTTGAGAAATCGTCACCTTACCTCCATTGAGATACAAAACCAACTTCGCGACTTCCACGGAGTATCTGTGAGCGCTCGAACTGTTGCGTTACATGGCAATGATGGAATGAAGAAGGTCTACCGACGTAAGGGAGAGCGTTTTGCACAATGCTGCTTTGAAGAGAGGGTTGCTTATGGCGGTGGCTCATGGACTGTCTGGGGCGGTATATCCGCGAGCGGCAAAACTCAACTTGAGGTTGTTACGGGACTACGGCTGCCAACATTAAATGCTGAAAGGTACATTCGTGAGTGCTTAGAACCTCACGTGATGCCATACGTGGACCATGTGGGCCCAAATTTCCTTTTTATGCATGATAATGCAAGAGCCCATACGGCCGGCATCGTCAGGGAATATCTTTGGGATGTGAACATCATAGTTATGGACTGGCCAGCCAGAAGCCCAGACATGAACCCGATTGAACACATGTGGAACGAGCTAAAAAGACGTGTTAGGGCTCGTCAGCCAGTTGCCCAGACGATGCAGGAGTTGAAAACTGCCATAGAAGAGGAATGGGAGATGATCCCTCAAAATTTCATAGAGCGGTTGATAAACTCTATGCCTAATCGTATGAGAGCTGTCGTAGATGCCAATGGAGGCAACACGCGTTATTAAATTAAACTTTTATTTGAAGGCCTTTGTGTACGTTTCTACAGTAAAATCCCAAATAATATTAAAGCACTTAACTTGAATAAATTTAAAGTCACTATCAAGGGCGCACTTATGAAAAAAGCATATTATAAAGTGTCTGATTATATGACAGATAAAACTGCTTGGGATTGACAAAAAAATGTGATAATTGACCACAGATCTAAATCTGTGTAATTGACGTTCAAAGGGTGTTAACACTTTGTGATAATGGAATAAATTTCATTCGAGTAACTGTTCCACTCACACCGACAGGCATTTCTATATTATTAAAAAAAATGTTTGTGAAATATAATATTGTAATGTTGGCATTTTAAAAGAGGAGACAAAAAAAATACAAGACCTTCCGAGTTTCTTGCCTGTTCTTCTCGAGAAGGCTCTCCCAATTTCCGAACAGGTGTAGAGTCAATTTTTTTTTTCATTTGACTTGTATTTGCACACATCTTAATAATGGTTGGGGTGTGTGTACATACAAGGATTAAATAATTTAGTTAATTAGATTCTTGGTTGAAGATTTTTATGTTTTTTTTGACGTCAATAAGTGCCTGTAAAGGTCTATATTGAATAAAGATTTTTGAGTTTGAGTTTGAGTTTGATAAAACATGTTTTTTATTCAAAAATCAACTGCCTTCATCAAGGCGCATACCCGACTTGTTAGGCGTAGCTCCATGTCGTGTGGTATTCTGAATTCAATACGAAAACAATACGATCGAAAAAGATAGTAATATGTATCAGGTTTAAAACTGCATCAATAGTTTTTGTTCAATCTAGCAATCATATTTAGGTAGGGGCCATCGAAACCTAAACTCTAAGGTGGGCCAATAGATGTGTCCAGAAGTGTATATTTATTGATCATACTAATGAGAAATGTTAAAGTTTAACGACATGTTTGTTAATGAGTGAAATTGGTGCCAAAGATATTTATTTAATGGGGTTGGATTTATATCATGGGGTACTTTTGACCTCGCAAATACCTTTCTTGAAGGTCATGCAGCATTGGCTTAGAAAGCTCTGTGGAGGCCCTGTATTAAAAAAATTCTGGGACTCTTCTGTTCGTATGCAGTGAAGTCAAAACGATTTTGGAAAAAAGCAAAATGTAATCAAACATTTTTCGCTTTTCTAGGATACATTTTGGCAGCGAGAAGTTTAAAGTTAAGTATTACTTAAACTTTTTTATTAATAGCTTCCCTAGCTTCCCAACAATGGCTGTACACAATTTTAAACATCAATTTCCTATACATTCAAAAAGTGTTTTGTGTGATTAAAATAGTACATTGTAACACGGGTGAAAGTAACTTATTTAGTCCCGAGACGGGGTTGGGCGCCCGAGCATAGCGAGGGCGCCTAGTTCGAGGGACTGAATAAGTCTTTGACTCGAAGTAAACACTGTGCTTTTCATTACGAATACAAAGAAAATAAAAATAAAAACATGAATTAGTTAAACAAAAAATGAGTGAATTTTATTTTAATAAATCAACAGTTCTTCTACTTTAGCCTCTTCTCTTATGAAATCAGACGTTAAATCCATACCTGAATCAGATGATCTTATTCTGTTAATACAAATCTCTGCTATACCATAGACAAAAAATAAATTGGCTATACGGAAGTATAAACAAAACTCTACCGGCCTTACAAATAAAAAACTTATTCCTAGGAATAACCTCGGAATAGTTATTCCGTGTTTTGTCTTATTTTGACATATTACATCTGTCATGTGCTAAAACAAGACAAAACACAGAATAAATTATTCCGAGGATTATCCTCGGTATAAGTTTTTATTTGTAAGGCCGTACAACTCGAAAAAACAAATGAAGATCGGATTGCCGCTTTCCGCTTATTTTGTTTTTTTGTCTGTGCCATAATTTTACATTTTTATCATTGAAAAAATGAGGTAGTCCCTTTCTTCTCCGAATATCGATCGTCCGAAAATCATAATCCCGAAAACGCTTGTTATAATCATCACTTTCCATAATGTTCGGGTATACAAAATTGTATATTACCTAATAGTCTTTAGTTCTAATGCTTTTGTGTCATAATATCGGGTGCTATAATAATAAGATAACCTAATTTTACTTGCTATAAAGTCACATGTCCTAAGTGTTATATTGTATAATATTGTTAGTCCGAATAATGGTTTATAATAATTTTGTTAGTCTTAAAACATGTTTAAAAGTTGATTTATCTTGGTTATGTTATCAATATCATAAAGCTTAGACTTACTATCAATAATAACAAATTGAATTAAAATGTTGTCTTATGAACCTTAACAACCGTTACGTTTTCAAATTCAGTGACAGAAATACGCCTAGTGTTATTTAAACCCGCGTAGGCGCGGAGGGGCGAGGCGGCCCGCGAGCTGTGGAGCACGGTGGTTTTAACGACCATCGCCGCGGCTGAGGCTGGTGCCAGCAAGCCGAAGCTGCGGTGGTGGGCGAATACCATCTGCGACGATAAGGTCGCGTGGGACCGCCGGAGCCCCGCAGCGCCGGAGCCGTTACAGAAGCCATGCATGCTGCATACTTGCTTGCATGCTGCATGCTTGCTTGCATGCTCCATGCTTGCTTGCATTTCATCAAGTGACTGTTTTTAAACGTATGCATGGATTTGGTAATACATATAATGAAAGAACTTTATATTTGTGGTATTTCGATTTTAGGACACGTTATATTATGAGATATTACGTTAGGACTTATGAGTATTATAGTAAAGTTTTTCTATATAGGAATTTTAAATATTATAGATTGTGATATTTATAGCAAAAAAAATTAGGTCATATTATAATTAGAGATTTCGGTTTTCGGGCAAGTTATATAATGAGAAATTAAGTTAGGGGTCCTTATCATTCGGACATATGATGATTATGTCAAAAAAACATTATGACACGTTAGATTATGGATAAAAAAATTATGAGACGAGAACCAAAAAATGATAATATTTCGCCCAAATATATGTTATTTTAAAGAAATCGTTGAAAGTAAATTATAATGAAGTCAAGTTAGATTTCGTAGTAACTGGAAACATTTTTCCTTATTCCTTTATCCTTAGAATTTTGATTTTCAGTATTTACCTTATACATATTTTACAAAGTACGTTTCAAAAATTTTTGGTGTTGTGACGGCTAAGAGTTAAATTATTATGATTTTAGAAACTTTTGCTCACGTATATTTATAGGGACTATATAGACATAAGCCACACGCTTATTTTACCGCAGTCCTTCCGCAGAGAACATGTATGAGAATGACATTAGAATGTGACAACCTCACGCATTTTTTTCCGCAGATAATGTCATATCCATACATTTTTTCTGCGGACTAATATGCGTGTAACTTTTGTCTAGGCCCACGGGTCCCGTGACCCGTGTAATTAGTACGGTTGATACAGCGGTAGCTAAGCCCCTTTTTTTTTTCGCGGGGAAATGCGCATCCGCACCGTACCCACCGTTGGCTAGACGGTGAGCGTGTGTGGGGCTCACCCGGCAGAGTGCCAGGCCTACCCACTAAAACCCCTCGGTGTTCTTCCTGCCCTTATGGGCGCGCTAGGTAAGGTCCACACTGCGACTCCACTACCTACGCGCCTGGGCAAGCCCGACCACCCGGTCGGGTTCTCCCCAAGGGGGGATTGCCCGAGAACCCCAGGGCAATCCCCAGACGGAGAGCCTTACGGCGGCGTGCACGGGGCCAACCGTGCACGCAGGCCACACGGCAGGGTCATCGGGCAGGCATTGCTTGAGCGAATGCCCGCCTTCTCCTGCCTATCCGTCTGCGGCGGATGGGAGCGGCCTGAGGATCTACCTCCTGCTCCCTCTCCGCAGCCTCCTTCTGCGAGATGACATTTTCGCAGAAGGAGGCGACAGCCCCCCATTCCGCTTCGCCGCGGAGCATGGCCACGACCATGCTCGGCAGCGAAAGGTCGCCGCCTCCCAGCGCAACGTTTAATTCGCTGCGCTGGCGTCGCCAGGCCGGGCACACCAACAGGGTGTGCTCGGCCGTGTCGTCGGGAGCGTCGCAGTGATGACACTGCGGCGTTTCCTCCCGACGTGCAACTCGGTGCAGGTAGTGACCGAAACAACCATGTCCGGTCAGTACCTGCACCATGCGGAATGAGAGGCTGCCTTGCCGGCGCCCAACCCACTCCTCCAACACCGGACGGATCGCTTCGATCGTCCGGTGGCCGGCAGCTGGGAAGACGAGTGCCTCACCCCACCGGCGCAGAGCCTTCCTCTGCGCCTGGGTACGAACCACCTCCACCTCCTGTAGGGCAGATCGTCCCCCCCGTTCTCGGACGGCAACCCGATGCCGATACACATCCGACTGGACGCGTGCATCGACATCCCACGGCGTTTGGCCCGCAAGTACGCAGGCCGCGCCGTGGCTGACCGTGCGATAAGCTCGCACGGCCCGGGTTGCTATGACCCTCTGCGGACGTCGCAAGAGGGCCAAGCGGTAGCTAAGCCCCTGAGTAGACAAAGTCGCGGGCAGAACTGAAATAAAAAATCAGTAGAATAGGATTATTATCATCATTATCACAGCTCTTATTGGTCCCATTCGAGGAGCTCGAGCCTACACTAAGTTAGGGTGTCCGCACTGGGCCAGAATTTTTTTTTGCTACTATGTTGGCAAACAAGCAAACTGCCCACCTGATGGTAAGTGGTAACAGTCACCTACCTTCTCTATCATCTGTCCTCTTATCTGTCTCTTCCCAGATCCCCTTGCCTTGACTTAGTGTCATCTAGAAGTCCTAGGTTAAGTCAAGGGGATCACCTTTCACACAGTTTATCAACATCCGAAGCGCACAAGAAATACAATAAAAAAAATATTCCCTTTTGTCAATAAAAAAGAAAAAAAAGTCACCTACCTACATGTGGCTCCTGTGAGATTCGCAGTAACACTGCAACCCCCACAGGAACCACAGTGTACGTTGCCAACTTGTGACATCAGATGTAAAGTCAAGGTACCCAGTAATTTCACTGCCATATCTTACCTTTCAAACCGGAGCACAGCAATGCAAGCACTGCTGCTATGCGGCAGAAATAGGTAAGACGGAGGTACCCATGCACACGACCCTGATTTTTTTTTATTAGTTTGAGCGGCTATGTTTTGTCACTGCGACCTACGAGATCTATTGTGACCGCCACTATTACAGTTCTCCCACAAGCCCAGCATCTTCTAAAAAGTGCAGTATTTTCTTGGGGGAGAGGTGCTTGACCTCATCTGGTAACAATAAGTGTTTGCCCAGGTGTAGGCTGCGTTTACGCATCAGTGGTCCACAGTTTGTGAGCAAGTGCATAGGCGTCTCTTCTGCCTCGTGGCAGACCCTGCACTCTCTGCACTCACTCAACCCCATGATGGACTTGTGCTTATTAAGGCGACATTGTCCAGTGAGGGCTCTGACCAAAGTGCGTATGTTGTTCCTGCTTAATCCTCGGATCTGTTTGCAGGTACTACGGTCATAGGCTTTTATGAGTGCCTTAGAGTGTTTAAGTCCTGGCATATGCAGCCACGCCTTGTAGGACTTGTTGTCGTAATGGGTTTCAAGCGCTAGACGGGCGAGGCTTTTGGGTATACCACAGAATGGTTCAGGACCATATTGCGTTCCTTCGGCCCCAGCCCTGGCGAGCTCATCGGCACATTCGTTGCCAGTGATTCCCGCATGCCCTGGAACCCATCTAAGTATTACTCTGTTACTGTGTCCCAGAGTGTTTAGGCGGTTCATACAGTCATCCACTAGCTTTGAGGTCACGAGGTTACTGCTAAACGCCAGTAAAGCTGCTTGACTGTCTGAGTTTATGTATATTGTGCGGTTGGCTTGGTTGATTACAAGGTTGGTTTCCGCACATTCTGAGATGGCATAAACCTCCGCTTGGAAGATGGAGGCGAAGCTGCCCAAGCTTTGTGAGAACTTGTGCAGTGGCTGTTCTCTATATATACCAAAGCCCACTTTGGACCCCATCTTGGATCCATCGGTAAACCATACGGTGCTTCCTGTCTCATAGGTAACTTGCTTGTTTAGCCAGTCATCCCTAGAGAGAAGTTCCACTTTGTAGTTCCTATTGAAATTGCAACGTGGAGGCATGATATCAGAGTTCATGCTTAGTATTGGCGTCTCATTGACTAGGTCTAATAGAGACCTTTGTCGAAGGGACAGACATTTGAACCCGCCTTGGGCATTCATCCTGTACGCACACGCTATCGCCTCCTTGACAATAAACATGTCCAGGGGTGTGAGTCGCAGTAGCGCATTCAGGGCTGCCCCAGGCGTGGTGGAAATTGCGCCTGTAGCCATGAGACAGGCAGTTCTTTGTAGACTGCCCAACCTATTTGCAGCGGTTTTTGTTTGGCTTTGTTGTACCACACCACTGAGCCGTACGTAATTATCGGGCGTACAATGGTTAAGTACAGCCATAGGACCGATCTGGGGCTTAGACCCCAGTTGGTCCCAACCATTCGACTGCAAGCCCCTAAGGCAATTTTTGTCTTATCTATTATGTTGGTAAGATGTGAGTTCCAAGTCAGTTTCTGGTCAAGAGTGACGCCTAGGTATTTGACCTTTGTAGAGAACTGCACATCCTTCCCGTTTAGCCGAGGCTTAACAAGCTTTTCATGCCGTCTTCGCCTGGTAAATGGTATTATAACAGTTTTATCAGCATTCACTGAGAGGTTGTTTTCCCTACACCAGTTGTTTATGGTATTGAGGGCTTTCTGCATAATGTCAGATATTGTACTTTGGCAGAAGCCTCGTACCGTCACCACAAGGTCATTTGCGTATCCTTGGGTGTCGAAATTGAGGTCAGCCATGTTGTACAATAATTTGTCTACCGCAAGAGTCCACAGGAGGGGAGACAAGACACCTCCCTGCGGGCAGCCTCTTGTGGACAGAAGTTCAATTGATGATTTGTGTAGAGATATTTTAACTCCCCTGTTGGAGAGCATTGCCTCTACCCACCTGGTTGTAGTCGGGTCTACATTTTTGTTTTCCAATCCCCTGACTAACATTGTTATAGGTGCGTTGTCAAATGCGCCCTCTATATCTAAAAATGCACATAGTGCAATTTCCTTGTCCTCCAGCGCTTTTTCTATCCTGTCAGTCAAGCTGATCAGGGCCGTTTTGGTTGATTTACGTCTACGGTAAGCGTGCTGGGTAGGATGAATAGGGTTTACAGTCAATACTAAACAGTATGTGTATATCTATAACCTTTTCCATGACCTTCCATGAGAGGCTTATGGGCCTGTAGGACTTCGGTTGTGATCGGTCCTTCTTGCCCGCCTTAGGTATAAATATGACTTTAACTGTGGTCCACCTCTCTGGAATATATCCCCAGGCCAAACTTGCCCTGAAGATTTTGACCAGATGGGGAGTGAGGACGTTTGCTCCTTCTTTAAGTTGTGCGGGAAAGATGCCGTCCTCTCCACAAGATTTGTATGGTTTAAAGGAGTCAATAGCCCACCGTACCTGATTCGGTCTTATTATTATGGCCGCTCTACGCCAGTCCTCGTTATTTGGCCTGCGGAGGTTGCCAATTGTTCCCTGCGAGCAGGATTTGCTCACAGAGCCAGGAAAGTGGGTGGCCGCTAGTAACTCCAGTGTGTCGGTTTCACTTGACGTGAAGGTTCCATCGGGCTTCCTTAGTAGCCCGATTGGATTAGGCACAGCTTTTGAGAGCATTTTTGGAGTCTTGCCGTGCGAGGCAGGCTTTGTACTTCCTCGCACAGCTTCCTCCAGGATGCTCTCTTTGCTTTCCTAATTTCAATATTGTAACTGGTTAGGGCTTTTCGGTAGGTGTCCCATTCATTAGATTGTTTAGCCCTATTAAACAACTTTCTGGTTTCTGCCCTAAGCTTCTGCAGCTTAGTGTTCCACCATGGGACTCTGGTTGTAGAGGTTTTGTTTTTCGCAGGGCAACTACTTTCATAGGCTTTCTTGATTTCTATGGTAACAGTCTCCACTGCTAGCTCAATACCGTCTACTGTTCTAATATATTTAGGCATTACTTCAAGGTTTGACTTAAGCTGGTCCCTATATTCGTCCCAGTTGGTCTTCCTTGGGTCCCTAAATATTTCAGTATGACAAGAAATCGCAGCTTCTATGTCAAACCGGATATGTCTGTGGTCAGACATGGAGTTTTCGTCACTAACCTGCCAGTCAGCGATATGTCTAGCGAGATTCTTTGTGGCAAAGGTAATGTCCAGTACTTCCTGCCTGGTACGTGTAACAAAGGTCGGGATACATCCTAAGTTAAGTGTGATGAGTCCATTAGCGACAAGAAAGTCAAACAATAACTCACCTCTAGCGTTCACGCCTGTGCTTCCCCACGCAGTATGGTGGGCGTTGGCGTCGCATCCCACTAGGAGCTCTGCCCTATGCAGACGCGCATACTCCACCGCCCGTTCCAGGTCCTCCGTGGGGTTAGGTTTCTCGCCCGGTAGATAGGCCGAGCACAAAATTACTCTGGGCCCGGTCCACCCGGCGAGATTTACATATCCTGCAACCAGATCATCACTGCAAAGCTCTGTAACAGGCAAAAGGTTAATATCTCTCCGAAATATTATACAGGCTCTGGGTCTATGGCCACCGGTATGTACTAATATCTTACCTGCAGACGACAGCCCCAGAATATTGCCATTGGCTACCCATGGCTCTTGGATTAGAGCGAGATCCACCTTGTTGCCGGCGAAGCAACACTCCACCACCGCAGACGCAGCTGCAGCATGGTGGAGGTTGGCCTGTAGGATTCTCGCTCTGTCTACCATTGGGGTAGCCATTGCATTATTGTTTGGGGGGACGTGGCACATTGGCTGGAGGACGTGGTCGTCCTGCTGCACTGTTTGTGCCCCTCCCCGCAGTTTTCCCGCCTCTTGTACCGCTCCCTCCGCCCTTGGTAGACTTCAGCGGAGGCCGCAGGTTGGAAGGTGGTGGGGGTTTCCCAACCAGTCCTCTTCATGACCCCGGCACTCTCGCTGCCGTCTGTCCACTAGAAGTGGAAGGCGTGGGAGGCGGCACACTCGCGGCCCCCGTGCTGGCACCAGAAGACTTGGGTGGAGGCGGTTCACTCAGGTGCCCTTGGGGGGTTCCCTGAGTCCTCCCCTCTGCCACTTCGGTCTCCTGCTGCCGCACGGACGCCCGGTTAGGCGTGTCTGTGTCAGAGCCACCTCGGATTCTGAAAACCACCGTTTTGAACCCGAGGGTAGCCCGACCATCGTTAGCCCGGAGGGCCTCCACAGAAGGGTCGTCGAGTGAGAAAGTCACAAGTGACCCTCCCACCCCGTCCCTCCTGTGGAGGACCTTCCAGAGCTCTGTGTTGAGGCCTTCATTTTGTGCCCTCAGCAACACCAGCGCTTCGTCGGTTGTCTCCGCCTCGCTGGAGGGCACAAAAGTGGTCCCAACATGAGGCTTAGGCAGCTCCGACTCAGGAATGGTCCTGAGATCTGCCTCAGGCCACGGCTTTAAGTCTGGGATTACACCCACAAGCCAGTCCAGGGTCGCCTGTCCCTCGTAAGTGACTAGGACCCAGCCTGGCTTGTGTGTGAAGCCCATAAATTTTGGTGCCGAACCCTTTTTGTCCATCCCCGCAAAATTGCGGGTGATGGACTTAAGGAGAGCACGATGTACAAGCCGCATCTGCTCCTCACTCATGGGTTCCGAATTTCGGATCCCCACGCGAGAGGAGCCCGCTACGGCACTGTACCTCGGCCTCGGTTCGGCGCCCTGGTCCGTCCGGGATGTTTTTTTCGGTTGGACCTGAGGGGATTCTTCTTCAGAGCGAGCACGTTTTTGCGGCTTCGTGACCCTGATACAGAGTCTCCCTCCGGTTCTTACATGGTTGACCAAGGCCTAAGTCAACCACGCTGGCCCAGTGCAGATTGGTCGACTTCACATACACATTTGAATTTCTTCGCAGGTGTGTATATGCAGGTTGCCTCACGACGTTTTCCTTCGCCGTAGGAGTGTTGGAAAAATTCAAAAAACGAATAAACACATTGGTGTATGGCAGGATCGAACCTCGGACCTCCCGATTAGAAGACCAGTGCCGAGTCTACAGCGCTACCGACGCTCTAAGCGATATGAGTGATTAATTACTCCTATAAATAGGTTCAGCAAATGTGGCGGATCTTCGTTAAGCTGCTTATGAGCTGTTCAATACATCTAGGTTCAGTGCATGTTGAATATTTGTATGGAACAGTTGTTTTTTTTCGCGACTATAAGTAGCCTCACCATGATCACTTATAGCAAGGTTAAAACAATATTTATACAGATACAACGCTCTTGCTGCGTATCGCGCCATCCCGTGGGGTTATTGTCTTGGAAAAAATCTATTACGATGCGTGGTCGTCACTAGACTCTGTGCCGACTTCCTTTTCTAAAGCAGTGATCACAGAACAGAGAAAGACGTTTCTGTGTTCTGTGACAGTGATGGGTGTAATGCGGTTGTCAAATAGAAGGCGATAGATTCTGAGTTACACAATCTCGGTGCGGTTTTATTTTTTTTCGAGCGATCATGGTTAGGGGACTGATTGGTCCCATAGTAAAAGTTGCCCAAACTCAAAAATCTTTTTCAATATAGACCTTTACCACGTTATACTATTACCGTGCCTTTACAGGCACTTATCGACGTCAAAAAAGTTTGCGTAGCTGAACGTCAGTTTGCTTATCTGAATAAGTAGGTATACAAAATTGGGCTCGTGACTAAAAATAACCTTGTATATTTTGGCCATCGATGACTTCTTCTCTACCTCATCCACTATACAAGCATTTTCTGCAACTTGACAACTTTGCGTCTGTTTTGCGTCACTATACGCAGCAAGAGCGGTGTCTCTATTTCAATAGTGTTTTATCTTTGCTACAAGCGATCATGGTAAAGCCCATGTTCACATCTCTTTTTACTCTAAAATTATGTATTGTTAAACTGCGTATTAACATGATTATTAACCAAAAATTAATTAGTTGCCAAAAATTTATTCTAAATCAATTCAAAGTTAAATCTTTATGCCAAATTTGCACAGAGCTGTGGTTTTGCCTGTGATAAATAGTCAGATATCGGCATGATGCATGCATCATCATCACAGCTCATAATAATACGTTACTACCGAGGGGCTCGAGCCTTTTTTTTTTTTTTTTTTTTTTTCTCGGGGGGAAATGCGTAACCGCACCGTACCCGCCGTTGGCTACACGGCGAGCGTGTGTGGGGCTCTCCGGGCAGAGTGCCAGGCCTACCCACTAAAACCCCCCGGTGTTCTCCCTGCCCTTTTGGGCGCGCTAGGTAAGGTCCACACTGCGACTCCACTACCCACGCGCCCGGGCAAGCCCGACCAACCGGTCGGGCTATCGCCAAGGGGGGATTGCCCGAGAACACCAGGGCAATCCCCAGACGGAGGGCCTTACGGCGGCGTGCACGGGGCCAACCGTGCACGCAAGCCTCCACGGCAGGGTCACTAGACGGGCATCGCTTGTGCGAATGCCCGTCTTCGCCTGCCTATCCGTCTGCGCCGGATGGGAGCGGCTTGAGGATCTGCCTCCCGCTCCCTCTCCGCGGCCTCCTTCTGCGAGATGACGTCCTCGCAGAAGGAGGCGACAGCCCCCCATTCCGCCTCGCCGCGGAGCATGGCCACGACCATGCTCGACAGCGAGAGATTTCCACCTCCCAGCGCAGCGTTGAGTTCGCTGCGCTGGCGTCGCCAAGCCGGGCACACTAATAGTGTGTGCTCGGCAGTGTCGTCGGGAGCGTCGCAGTGATGACACTGCGGCGTTTCCTCCCGACGCGCGACCCGGTGCAGGTAGTGACCGAAGCAGCCATGCCCGGTCAGTACCTGCACCATGCGGAATGTGAGGCTGCCCTGCCGGCGCCCAACCCACTCCTCCAACACCGGACGAATCGCCTCGATTGTCCCTAGCCTGTTAGGGTGTTCAGTGTCTGGATTTGTAAATTTTCGTACGATTTTATACAATGTGTTTGGTACATAACCTATCAAACCGTAACCTACCCATGCTAACATAGTCGTATAAAAGGTTTGGTGTAATATAAAATAAGAATTATAAAATTAATCATGAAAACCCCCATTCAAATAGTTGGGTCTGTGAAAACATAATTTTACTACATGCTTAGTCTGTGGATATCTAACATAACTATTATATGATTATGTTAACATATGTAGGTTTCGGCTTAATAGGGTATGTAGCATATTCTTTATTTTGCGTGTTTTTTTTGGGTTTGAAATCCTACTTATAGTGTTTTAAACATACACCGTCTTATTACAAAACATGGACTAAAGATAGTCCTGGTTTAAGGCGCATAGTGCTCCCAATGACCTTGCGTCGATCGTCCCGCACTGATTACATAGGAGTGAGTGAGTGAGAGTGAGGGGAATATTCAAGCAAACCTTTACGCGTAAGATGAATTATTTCAATAAAAAATTAATAAAGGCGAATAAGAAAAATCTAAAAAGACCCTAGAATATTGTTCACTTTATATATTGAAATCGAAAGTATGTGATTTAACCTAATATTTACGAAGCGATTAGGTTTATAGTTTTAAAATCGAGGCATGTTTGGGTCACATTTTAACCAAGTTTAAATTAATTTAATTCATTTTTAAAAAAATAAAAAGACCATCCTCTAAAGATTGCGTAGAATAATAACATATCTTTTTTAAAGATTTTTTTATTCAATATTTATGAAGAGAACCGGTTTTTTCTGCAGTGATTTTTTATGATTGACGTTACTATGCGCCTTAAACCAGGACTAAGCTGACGCTGTCTCTATCTATCTATATTGGCACAAGTGAAAGCGCACTACGCTTAAACCAAGACTAATTTTAGACCAGTAGTGTTACTCTTGAATCATTTCCGATGGATCGTCATTGGGATTGTGATTTTTTATACGCTTGAGCAACAACACTAGATTTACCAACAGACATACGTGAATGTGTAACGAAACAACAATTTAAAAGAAATGTTGGTAATGTCCTTCTATATAAGGTAAAAAATGCAATAATGTAGTATTTTTACTGGAGGGAGACTCTGTACCAGGGTCGTCTGCTTAGGTACCTCCGTCTTACCTATTTCTGCCGCGAAGCAGCAGTGCTTGCATTGTTGTGTTCCGGTTTGAAGGGAATATGGCAGTGAAATTACTGGGAACTGTGACTTTACATCTTGTGTCACAAGTTGGCAACATACACTGTGGTTCTTGTGGGGGTTGCAGTTTTGCTGCGAATCTCACAAGACCCACATGTATTATAGGTGACTGTTACCACTTACCATCAGGTGGGCAGTTTGCTTGTTTGCCAACTTTCTGCAATAAAAAAAAAATATAATATAATATATTGATGGATTAGTTTGTGAGTCTAAAGTGTTATAAGTTCTTAGTATATGTGTAATCGCGTCAAATTATTGTTAAAAATGAAGCTTCGTCTGCCAACAAACCGCATTGTGGTTTGGCAGAAGATTGTATTGGGGTATTGTGTTCTGTAATTGTAATAAATAAATAAATAAAAAAATAAAATAAAATTGGATCCGTATTTTGAGAAATTTTAATAATACTGAGTTTGATTCACCCAAAATCCGCACAATTTGGAGCCAATGCGCAAAAATAAGCGCACGAAAAATCACAATCTCAATGCCGATTGATCGGATTCGGTTCAAGAGTAATCTGAACCTGGTTTAAACAGGTTTAAACCAGGTTTTGTAATAAGACCGAAAGAGTTACAGCACAGTAGCTCTCTGCTAGCGACCTCTATTAAGAACTGCATTAACTACAGCTACGATTGACAAGCTGGAGTTGAACCTTGCTTAGGCCTTTCATTTGCGATAAACTTGTCCGATTGCCACAGATGGCGGTAACTCGTGGCGTAGCGGCATAGCTCTACAAATTGCATCACAAGTTTAGAAAAACTTATCAACAGTTCAAAAATTGGCAGACAGCACAAGCTTTGGTTCTAGTTTGATTTTTGGAAATCACATGGATTAAGGGAAACCACCTTTATCCTAACACAACACAAGACGCTGGGGGACGCTGGCAAGCTCGTGCACTCATTTTGCTTCTTTGTGCTTCGAGGAAATCTTTTTTGAATGTTCTTTTTATGTATATATTTACGTCCAGTGGTCCGTGCTTTTGGATTTTTATTATTATTATTTATTACACACATATTATACAAAAAAAGTATTTTATTAATCATAACTACTCTTCACTTAATCTAAGGTGAGTTGTGCATCTACTTCATCTATACACGGTTATTTTTATCACCCTTGAAAATTTAAGGTTACGCTTCACGACATAGTATTAAAATGTTTTAAAAATGAATAAAAACAATAACTCACTTAATTTAATTTAATATTAATTTTCAAAGAAATTCAAAAAATGCTGCACTTGTTGAGAGCAGCATTTTTTGAGATTCTTTTTTAATTTTTTTAAAAATTAATATTGGTTGTGATACCTTAAAATTTTTCATTTATTTTGATAACACATTTACAATTTTGAATGTCCTTAATTCCTTATCATCATCATATTTAAATTTTAGTTAAGATTATTAGGTAATTTAAGGCGCTACCTACTGTATGTTGTTTGAATGTCTTATGGCCATTTTCACCAACCTCTTCTTAGCTTAGGTGACTCTTAGGTAGTATGCTGTCACAATGCTTTTCATTAAAGACAAAAAGTGACAGCATACGTCTTAGGGGCTTCTTAAGCTAAGTTATGGTTGGTGAAATCGGCCATTAATACTCTAATGAGCACGAAAAAACGTTTTTATTGACATCTTATATTGACATCTTATTGTTGCGATTGACATAAGATTCTGCGATTTGATACGTTAAGTGGATTTTGATCTGATTGTTTTTTTAATCAAATCTTGTTATATTTAAGTCACTTTCTAGATTATCACGCTGCATAATATAGCATAAGATGTTGTGTAAGCGACACATTTCTGTGAATACAGATGTTTATCAACTGCCGCCTACATTAATTTCTTAGCTTTGTTAAGTAGTTCCCAAATAAATAGCGCTACATTGTTTGTCTTCCGACTCTAGTTTTTTAACGTCCGGATGCAGTTCTTTGCATTCCTAAATTATTGCAGAAAGTACTGTTGACTTCGTTTTTTTAACCGACTTCACAAGAAAGAGAGGGTTATCAATTCGATTGTATGTTATTTTTAATGTTTGTGACCTCATAGCTTTGTCATATTTCAACCGATTTGGAAAATTCGTTTTCTGTTTGAGAGGTTATACTTTTCGATTGGTTCCATTATCATCAAAGTCAGGATCTGGTGATGGTGACCCGGGAAAATCGTGGGAAACCCTTATTTATGTTTGTTACTTCATTGGTCTGTCAGTTATTAACCGATTAGGTAAATTATTATTTTTTATTTGAGAGGGTATACTTTCTATTGATCCTATTGCCACCAAAGTCAGAATCTGATGATGGGATGCCAGGAAAAACGAGGGAAACCCTTAAATTTTAAGGGTCGTCCAACGTGTTTTATAATTTTTCTGGAGCTATTTCTTCTGAAGTTTTTCAGGTGTTTGCGTCTGGTAGTCATGTGTCGAGCTGATGATTAAAGCATCTTTGATTTTTAGGAGTTGGAGGTTAGTTATTTAAATACAATAGGCACGTAGCTATTGACCCTCAGTTTTATTCGTCAAGTAACTTCGTTCAGTTGGTTTTATATTTACTAAAAAGAAATTTAAAGTTTCGATCATTCGCACCAAATTCAAAATAAAAATGTGATGTTGGTATTTCTACATTATTTTTGACTCTTTTGTGTTTTTTGAATTCGGTTTTTTTTTGTAAAATTTTTATTTTATGGATAAGGCTCGAAGTGTGGCTATATTTAACCTTATCCGGCTCAAGCTAAATGAAACAACCGTGACACATGCCAGCTAAACTTAAGATTATTTTTACATCCATCCTTTGTCATAACTTATACATAATGCGCCTTTATGTCAGTAGTACCTTTGACTAGTATAGCATAATGTTATAATGTGAAAGAAATATTCTATATTTCTAGCCCGCTCTGTGCCAGCGTGGTGAGTGATGACCCAAATCTTCTCTTCTTGAGGGAGGCTTGTGCCCTTTGCACAATAGTTTGCGTGTCACGGTTGGTTGGCACGATAAATAACAGAAATACTTATTATACCTTTAGTCATACGCAGTCAGTAGGCACTGCTGATCTGGCGAAGAAGTTAGACGCTGTGGATACGTACTGCTATGCTGGTGGTGAGGTATTCTTAATTAGCATCCATATGCAGACCTATGTTGTGTAAAAAATATGAAGGAATAGACCTGCCCACGTTAAAGTAAATCGGCATAACTAAGGCATAGGTTATTATTGGTCAGAGTAAATTAAAACTGTTATTTAGCATCGGTATCGCCAAATAAGCCTTATAAGAAATCGTTCAACATTTAATTAAGCCCAGTTAGTTAACGATAAAGCTATAAATATTTCGGGTAAACAAGATGTTCGGTGTTGCGTAATATCGCCATCTTGGGTGAGATCGCTACAGACAGATACATTAATAATGCATTATGCCAGCGGGTTGTTACCCCCGAATTCACGCATGCAACTAGATGAATCTCTGCCGATAAATATGGACCCAGTACCTCATCTCATAATCGCTGCACTTAGCGTTCTGTTTATACTATGAGCGCGACGTCACTCCGTTTCAGAATAAACCAAAATCAGGGAGTTTTCATCGGTTTAATCCGTATACTGCTGCAATTTTCCTATTAAGTTACAGCCTAATCGAAACTAAGCCGTTGCGATCGGCCAATAGGAAAGCATATATTGGCTTAGGATTGTTCGATGACGTGATAGTGTGGAGTCTGATTATTCGAACGCAACTGCTTAGCTTCGGTTCAGTGGTGACTCATTAGCAGAATTAGCCCTCTCTGGTCTCTTCTTGAAAGAAGAGGAATTGCTCTACCACACCATGCTAGCTGGGTTTGGTGTAGCGTCATGTTTATATGTTTCCATCTCATCGCTAGCAGAGTTGTGATTGTGATAAACTTCCTTATTCGTCTACCACGTGTACGAAAAGAGAGGCTGTTACAAAATAAAGAGTGTCACGGAGCACTAAAATAAAATTTAAGAGTGTATCCATCAGAACTGGAGATTCTGTAGGTAAAATATCAAACTACTTTGTTCCATATAAACTGAATAAAATATTTTTTTTAACCTAAGTGTCGACAGGCCCACATCAGCGTACCTTGTTTCTTCATTCTGTGTTTATATTTCTCTTGTGATATTTCTTTAGTCAGCTGGACTATTGTTGTCACTTGGAAGTTTTTGCTTTCAGTTTTAATAAGTCGATTAATTCGGAACGTATTAGGTTTCCGGATCCAAGACAAGCACCTGGGGTTCATCTAATATCTAATCTATATGACCCTTAAATATTATTTCGACTTTCAGTTACACCCGGTTTATGTATTCGAAACTTGTCACCACAGTGACTTAACTTGTATGACATAGTAATTTTTTATACTGATTGTTTTCCAGTGACGGCACTAAACTAACTAACATCACATACTGTATTACTGTCGGAAGATGTTTTGTATTTATACTGAGCAATATATGGTAGGCATTGGAAGGTCCCATACAAGGAGGGCCGACGATCCGGTGAAGGTCGCGTGAAGCTGCTGGATGCGGCCAGCGCAAGTTTGAAGATCCCTACGGAATTCTACGTCTCAGCGGGCATCTCTCGGCTAGAATGATAATGATGAATGTGAGGGATGAACATAGGGAGCGGTTTCATTGTCTTTTATACTTTTCGATTCGATATATTGATTCGCGGCTCGAATCGAGAAAATGTCTTACGGGTAACTACTGTTTATGTATGATACTCCTATATAAAATCCCAGGGGCTCGATTTTTAAATCATTCTACTGACCTCGAGCGCCGTCTGTGCCCGATTTTTACTGATTTTCGTTTCGTTTTCGTAAAAAATCGATATCATTTTGATTATCGTCGTAATATAATGTTGATTTTTCTCGAAAATGTATCGATATACAAAAGAAATTGAGCGCAGACAACGCTCGACGCCAGACGATGTTTTGGGGATTGGAGTCGCTCACGTCCGTAGGTTTTACCCTCGAGACCCTACACGTGATCCTCGGGTGGTGCTAATCGAGTGACCAACTTCTGGTGGTAGGGCTTGAAAAACCCGACTGGCTAGCGACCACCGTGCGCATGATGTAAAACCCGTCAAGTGGCCATTTTTGTCCGCGTTTCGGGATCAGTCTGCGCACAGCCAGAGCTTGAGGGGTCGTTGCTGCGATTCGTATGGTTTGTGCGGGCTTCCGTCGACCCAGTGCCAGGTTGACTGCGTTGACCCTCCGCCCAGGAAGACCCGAAGAAACGGCTGTTCCGCTGGCCGCCCGTGGTATAGTACAGGGGCCCAAGCGGACCTAACCAGTCCGTGAGGCTGCCCCACCATGCCACGCATAATCTCGGGGTGGTCCGTCGTGCCGGTTGGTGACCGGACGGTGGGTCCCGGCGGCCACTTCCGGGGGGGTTCGGGGGCCCTTCCGTGCGGAGGGTCAGCGCAAATCAGCTGTCGGCTGTTCCCTGGCGAAACAGGCCTACACACATTAACTATGCGAAGCGCAGCAAGGACACCTCAGTTTCACGCCTCTCACTCCAATAATTATGGCAGCGCAAAATATTAAGACTGGTCGTACAGCGGTGCATTATCCCACCAAAACACCATTATTCGAGGTGGGGCTCGCTAACATCCGCGGGCTCCATTCTAACCTCTTAGCTGTCCACCACCATCTCGAGACAGCCCGTCCAGCAATGCTGTTTTTGACGGAGACGCAAATTATCTGCCCGGCCGATACAGGCTACCTTAATTACCCCGGCTACGCTCTTGAGGAGTCCTTCAAGGCGAAGGCTGGTGTTTGCTTGTTCGTCCGGGCGGACGTTTGTTGTCGTCGCCTGCGCTGTTTGGAGGAACCTTCCTTTTCCATCCTTGCGGTACACGTCGATTTTGGCACTCATTGCCGTGTCTACGTCTGCGTCTACCGTTCCCATCGTGGTGACTTGGAGACAACTCGACTTTTTGAACATATAAGTCGGGTGGCAGATGACGCGCAGGAGCGATTTCCTTCCGCCGAGCTGGTGTTTTTAGGGGACTTCAATGCTCACCACGAGTTGTGGTTAAGTTCCTCTAAAACTGACCATGCGGGTAGGACTGCCCATGCATTCGCTCTCACGCACGACCTGACACAATTGGTCACCCAGAACACCAGGGTACCAGATATTATCGGTCAAGCGCCCTCTTTATTGGACCTTCTGTTGACAAATCGCCCTGACGGATATCAGGTGGTGGTTCGAGCTCCACTAGGATCTTCGGATCACTGCCTGGTATCCGTCTCAGTGCCTCAGGCGTTACGACCGTCGCCTGTGGTTGCAGCACGCCGTCTGTGGCACTATGCGTCAGCAGATTGGGACGGTATGCGGGATTATTACGCATCTGTTCCTTGGTGGCAGCGCTGTTTCAATAGGATGGATCCGGACTCCTGCGCTACCTCTGTTGCTGACGAGATCATACTAGGAATGGAATATTATATTCCGCATTCCAATCTCGTCAGTAGAGGCAGACGTAACCTCTGGTTCAATCGCGAGTGCGCCTCTGCTGTTGAAAACAAACAGCTGGCTTACCGCGCTTGGATCAGAGGCCGAGCATCTAAGGATCCCAATACAAGCCTACTGAAAACAGCCTACAATAATGCCACCAAGTTATGTAAGAGGGCTTACATTAGAGCGGATGCTCAGCGCATTGCACAAGTGGGCCAGGAACTGCTATCGCACCCTACGGGTAGCCGTTCTTTTTGGCGCCTGGCCAAAGCTGTGCAATCAAACTTCTGCCAACCCTCGCTGCCACCGCTGAGACTTGCCGATGGCTCACTTGCTCATCAGCCGCAGGAGAAAGCCGACCTCCTGGCAAAACTCTTTGCGGCTCATTCCCGTGTCGATGACTGTGGTACACAACCTCCGAAACTGTCCCATTGTGGCAGCACCATGCCCGATATTCGTATCAGACAGCGTGATGTGCGGGCGGAGCTCCAGTCGATCGATACTCGAAAAGCAAGTGGCCCAGACGGCATTCCTGCGATTGTTCTTAAGAAGTGTGCAGCGGAGTTGACTCCGGTCCTTACGCGTCTATACCGTCTGTCGTTCTCTGCTGGTTGTGTGCCGAAATCTTGGAAAGAGGCCAATGTCCAGCCGGTTCCCAAAAAGGGAGATCGTTCTGATCCGGCTAACTATCGTCCTATAGCCGTCACTTCCATTTTGTGTAAAATCATGGAGAGGATCCTTAATACACAGCTGATCCGTTACCTGGAAGGTCACTCGTTACTTAATGACCGACAGTATGGGTTTCGTCCTAAACGGTCAACAGGTGACCTTCTAGCGTTCCTTTTGCACAAATGGGGTGAATCTATCGATAAGCGCGGCGAATCGGTGGCTATTAGTCTCGACATCGCCAAAGCTTTTGATAGAGTCTGGCACAAGGCTCTTCTTTCCAAGCTTCCGGCATACGGATTACCCGCGCAGTTCTGTACGTGGATTGCCAGCTTCCTCCACGAGCGTAGAATTCGCGTTGTCGTTGACGGCTGCGCTTCGCGGTTCGTGGCAGTGAACGCTGGTGTTCCGCAAGGCTCCGTTCTATCCCCCACATTGTTTCTTCTGCATATCAATGATATGCTTTCCTTGGGAGCTATACATTGCTATGCAGACGACAGTACAGTGCATGGGGGATATCACGGAGCCTCAGGGGCTGCTCGTGGTGATATTGGTAGGGAAAGGCAGAATCTTATCATTGAGCTCAACAGGACGCTGGACCTCGTCTCCGAATGGGGCTCCAACAATCTTGTTGAGTTCAATGCTAAGAAAACACAGGTGTGCGTGTTCTCGGCGAAAAAGTCACCTTTCCTCCCCCTTCCTTCTCTTCAGGGCACAACCCTTCACACACAGAGCAACATCACCTTGCTCGGAATGAACATTCGCTGCGATCTGAACCCCAGAGACTACATCGAATCCGTCATAACTACTGCCTCACGGAAACTCGGTGTCCTGAACAAGGTGCGTAGGTATTTTGCGCCGGACCAACTATGCTTGTTGTATAAAACTCAGGTTAGGTCTTGCGTGGAATATTGCTCGCACCTTTGGGACGGCTCCGCTCAGTACCTCCTCGATGCTCTGGACAGATTGCAGCGTCGCGCTATTCGCATAATTGGCGATGTAGAGGCAACTAACACCCTCGAGCCTCTACAACTTCGTCGTGACATCGCCTCTCTTAGCGCCTTTTACCGAATGTTCCATGGGGAATGCTCTGAGGAGCTCTTTAACCTTATCCCTCCTTCTCCATTCCTTAACAGAAACACGCGTAAGGGCCTTCGGAGTCATCCGTACACTGTGTCCTCCTTTTCACACCGTACCAAGAAATTCCAAGATTCCTTCTTCTGTCGTTCATCCCACACTTGGAATTCTCTACCTGCGCACGTGTTTCCTCCATCCTACAACATGGGTTCCTTCAAAAGAGGCGTGAAAAAGCATCTTTTGGGCCGGCAAGGGGCGGGCAGGTAGGAGAGTGGATGTCGTCCCTACTCTATCTGTCAACTCATTTGGGCCTCTTTCACCGCTTAACATCAGGCGGGAGGAGGTCATTTGCCGGGCCATCCATAAAAAAAAAAAAAAAAAAAAAGACGAATGACTCAAAAATAAAGGAGCCATTTTTTATCATTTGTATGGCATTGAGAACTCGTCGAGTGTAGTTTGCATGCGATTCCTAACGATTTTCGTTTCATTTTTGATGAAAACCAATAGGATATTATGTCGAATTTCATCGAAAATCAAACGAAAATCAGTAGAAATCGAGCGAAGACGACGTTCGACTGGCACTCGACTCGACACAGATGAATGGTTCTAAAATGTGTGAGCACTATTAGTTCTATCTGCATGCAACAGATAGAACTACAGTACAATCTCACTAATCTGGCACTTCAATAGTACGATACGTCCAATAAACCGGTACCCTCCGCCCGCACCTCCCTCGACCCTCCCCCAGGCACAGCGTATGCGCTCTGTCATCGTCGAGCAGTCTAACCCACAGACTTAGTTGGTCTTACCTCAAAACTTATCACTGCACGTGATAAGTGCTTATATATTTACCTGTTGTTTTCAAGTGTGAATAGTTTAATTAAAAATGAAATGAATGAATGAGAAAAGGTTTTTAACAAACGATACGAGTACAAGCTGCACAAAAACAGACGTTAATCAAGGATTATTTTAAAACTATGTGATTAATTAGTTGTACGGTACCTACTGTTATAAAAAAATGTTTAGTAATACATATTATATTTTCTCTGTGAATTATTTAATTTTATTGACTATGATTTTTTTCTTTATAATCCCAATAATCCGAACATTCTCATATTCCGGCACCCTCTAGTTTTTAATAAAATTATTTCTTTTTAAACAAAGATAAATAATTATTAATAATAATGATGCAGACGTTCATTAATGCAGACACGAGATACTGATGTCTCTCGCGGTACAGCGTGCGAAAAGTGAAAATCTGTGTTAGAAACACGTGCATTCAACTCGGCGCGCGTGCGTGCCATGCCTCCGTCAGTATGAGATCGAGTAGCTTGCATCGCGACATGATATCTACACCGTATTTATGTAATGAAGCCAAATTTATGACATCGCTAGATGTTTACCGCGGCATCTCTCACGTTGTCTGACAGGTACATAATATATATTTGCTTGGTGGCGCATTGGCGCTTGCGCTCAGCGAACGATTGCTAAGGTTAAGCAACGTTGGCTGTGGTCAGTCCTATGATGGGTGATCAACATACAAAACATCTCAAGCTCCTCCGTGCTTTGGAAGGTACGTTAAACAGTGAGTCCTGCGCCTGATCTCGCCCCGGTCGTGTCGGCTAACCGTCCTATCGGACTAGGCGAGTGAAGGAACAGAGAGTGCACTTGAGTTTGCGCAGTCACTTGTGCAGCGTCAGTCTCTGTTGAGATTGGCCGCCGTGACCGAATATCGGTTATCGGTTATTAGGATGACATTACAGATATTTGCACGTTATTAGTATATACCTCCCGCCTTACAGCGGTACGGCGGAGAAGAAGTTTTACAGTTTCAGTAGATCCTATCCCATTAAAAACATAAATGTGAAATGAAAGCATGTTCAATATATATATAGAATATGCGTGGTTGACTTCGCTGACAAAAGAATTGATATCTATTTGGGTCCCAAGTTCAGAGTAATAATTTACAGACAATTATTTACTTACACAATGCATTTATTTCACCTGGAATGTAATTCAAGTTTAGGATTTGAATTGGCTAGTTTTTATCAATAAACCAAATTTCAGAAATTGTATTAAAGAGAACTGCGACTTTAGATATGATGGGGAAGTTGGAAGAAACAAAACATTGTAAAGTAGGGATAAAACATGTGAATCTCTCCGCTGGCGAATTGGAAGCCATTTAAGTTGAGAACATCGTCAAATTTACGCAGATTAAAAATAAACCTAATGGCCACATTTTGTAGACGTTCCAAATTGTCTAGCAACTCCTCCAACAAACCCGCCCAGGCGGCGCCGGCGTCGGCGTAATTAACACGTTATATGACTATTGTGTACATGAGTTAACCAAATGGCTAAAATAGTAGCGTTTACCGTTGCTAACGGTGCAAAATTCACGCAACTGAGGCAAGCGAATTACAATTGAATACTAATTACCTAAACGAGCCTTAACTGTTCCAAAGAGATGTATTTAAGAAGCAGGTGCTTATGCATTAAACATTCTTCCAAGTGAGTCCATTTAGCGTATTATTATGACACTTGCGTGAACGCTATTCTTCTGGTTGAGACCACCTGCCCCCTAACCATGATCACCCAAAACATTATTAAAACCGCGCTGAGAGCGGGATGGCGCTATACGCAGCAAGAGCGGTGTCTTTGTTTTAATATTGTTTAAACCTTGCTAAAAGCGCTCATGGTAAGGGGGCTGGTTCTAGGGGTTCGATTCCCAATGGACGCAGAAGTTTTTCTGCTTTGTTTGGTTGGTGATAGAGATTCTGAGCCTGCCCGTTTAGCTATCACAGTCTTACCTAAGTTTTGTCGACATTATAACAGTGATAATAAGCATTGTTGTATTTCGGCAATTAAAGGTAAGATAGCCAGTTGATATAAGGCCGAAGGTGGAAGCGAGCTTCAACTGGACTCCTTAAGGGCCCGGTCTTGTAATAATCGGTGTTTTAGCAGAAATTTCAGAGAAGTATATATTTTTTTTAGCTATTAAAAATGCAACGAAGGAAATACTTTTTACGTTAATTTAGAGTGTAGGACTTGAAGTTTCCATAACACATTTTACTATTTACTTAAATGCTATTTTAATGTTTTTTTAAGGCTTTAAACATACCCATATTTACATTCCACGCGTTTAAGGACATATTCATGCACTCGTCACGTAAAAAATATGACCAAAACATGAAATATATTCAGTATACATTTATTCTCAAATCTTCAACAATGATATTTACTGGTTACTTTTTTCGAAATATTGTAGTTTCCTTATTTAAGGTGGTTTAAATAGTTCAAATTTTATGAATTTCACCATTTTTAAAATATCACTTTTTTATAAGAAATCACCCTTTAGCGTAATCAAACTTTAACCACTTAAAAACGAGCTATTATTAAAGCAAATAATAAAAAACTGTATTTATAAAATCATTATAGGTAAATTTATACAATCAAAACTTATCGACAGTTTACGCGTCGAAATTTCGCTACGAATTCGCAGCGTAAACTCTCGATAAGTTTTCATTCTCTCGATAATGTGTCATGGAAACTTCAAGTCCTACACTCTAAATAGACGTAAAGTTTGCAATGCATTTTTAATAACTAAAAAAAATTTCACTTCTCTGACAATTCTGCTAGAACACCGATTATTACAAGACCGGGTCCTTAACAACTGAGGAACTAGCTATCTTACCACTCATTATCGGAACACAACAATGCCTTAAACATTGTTATTATGGCGACAAACTTAGGTAAGACGGTGGTAGATAGCCAGGCGGCCTCAAAAGCCCTACCGCCATCCAAACCGAGCAGAAAAATTTCTGCCCTGACGGGGAATCGAGCTCCGCACCTACCGATTAACATCGTCCGTCTAATCCATTATCAGGCCGATTCAGCAGTCGGAACACGGGCTGCCAAGACTGAACTTGAGTCACGCATTCTCTCATGACCACGACATTCTATGTCTTACTACTTACCGTTACCAACATTCAGCGGATACGTACGGGCACAGATAATATAATACTACTATTATATTATCTGTGCCCGTACGTATCCGCTGAATGTTGGTAACTTCAAAGGCTCCAAGGCGAGCTTGCCCGTTGCCACGGTCACCCGTGGAATAACGGGCGGTGGGAAGCTACGCGGCTGTCTCTTTTATTTTTTACTAGCTGTGCCCGAACTACGTTTCGCCTTAATTTATTTTTTCCCGACATCTTCAACAAATATCGTTAATGTAGACAGAAATAAATACGAAAACTTAACAAATTATATACTAAAATCTTCCTCGAGAATCACGCTATCGAGTGGTGAAAACCGCTTGAAAATCGGTGCAGTACTTTTTGAGTTTATCGCGAACAGACAGACAGACAGACGCGGCGGGAGACTTTGTTTTATAATATGTAAGATATCACGGTCGTTTGCGGATAAACTGTGTCACATTCACATAGGTATTTCTTGAGTGGTCGCACGGACGGGACGTTTTTAGGATCATTTCACTGTCCATCTGTACTCGTGTCTGTCTGTCAGTCTGTCCGTTTGTCTGTCTGTAATAATACGACCATAGACCCTTAACATTAAAAAATATGTCACACTGTGATAAGTTATGTCATGCAAGAAATCGTGTTTGGGGTCATACTGTGGGGGCTAATACAATTCATCATAACCATCATAACATCTCATATACGTCCCCACCGAGGAGCTTGAACCTACCCTAAGTTAGGGTGTTTAGGCTTTATAGTCAACCAGGCTGGCCCAGTGCGGATTGGTCGACTTCACATACGCCTTTGAATTTCTTCGCAGATGTATGCAGGTTGTCTCATGATGTTTTCCTCACGCTCTGACGTGATTCAATAAAAACAATATAATTTTAGTTGAAATGAAAAAGTGAATTAGCGCACTGTGTTCCATTTAAAGACCGATGCATCAAAGTTCCGAAGAAAGTAAAAGCAATTTTAAACGTGGATACAGTATTCGCTGCAATAAATTTTAAATTTATTTGACGTGTTTTCCTCCATTATCGTTGAGAAATCCCGAAGACAGGTTTTTATGGATTCAGTCAGGAATTTATTTAATTAAATCATGAAAGCTATTTTTATTACAGTCGATATTTTGTGAGTAGCATTGGAGGAAAAGATGGCTTTTAATCACGAGATTGGAATGTGCTTCGCACCGTCGAACATGAAAACCTAATATAAGGAGGTGTAATGCAGTGTAAAGTAATAAGTATTTTACACTGCATTACACCGCCATGGTCTAGTAGACGAGACCGCCGAGTGTTGATCGGGTGGTCCGTGGTTTAGTTGAGCCCCGGACCGCCCGATCAACCGAGCAGAAAAACTTCTGCCCCCATGGGGAACTCCCCTCGGGGGCAGTTTTTCTGCTTAGTTTGATTGGTGCAAGGGCTTCTGAGCCCGACTGGCTAGCTACCACCGTCTTACCTAAGTTTGTCGCCATAATAACAATGTTAATAGCATTGTTGTGTTCGGAAAATTAGAGGTAAGATAGCAAGTTTCTCAGCTGTTGAACAGTTCAGGTGAAGCTCCACCTTTGGCCTTATCGTTACTTACATTCGGGTGAGATGAAGGCCCAAGGCTTCCCTGTCGTATGTAAAAAAAACGTTCGCTGTCCCGTCGAGTATGTTTTCGATATTTTCTTTTATTCAACTAAGTTAACAAGTAAGCAGGGTTATTGTCCTGACCGTAAATCGCCTATTGTACTTGTGGCACCAATAAAACTTGCAAATATACAAACTCTGCCGACGTGTACGTTTCCAACTTGTGACATAAGATGTCACGTCACAGAACCCAGTAATTTTAATGCCTATCTTGCCCTTTACAGCAATGCAAGCATCGCTGCTTGGCGGCAGAAATAGGCAAGATATAGAGGTTTTTTTTTAATTCTGCTCTATCCCCTGATATCAATTTCAGGGATCTTTTTATGAGGGTATTTTTACTTTCTTTTTCTTTTATTATCTATGTTTTATCTGTATTTCTTTACTCTTATCTAATTCATATACCTTATGCCTTTATTCGTCTCAATTTATTATATTACATTCAGTGTTATTATTTAATATTTATATTTATCTTAATATAAATTAATTAATACTTAAAGTGCTATTTTTCTTATTGACATATTCACATATATTTATACAGTAATCTGTGAATCTATCTCTACATAATTTATCCATTACTAATCTATGTACGTTATTTATTTCTAATGTTGTATTCAGTGTCTGTTCTAATATAAATCTCTTACTTGAATATATAGGGCACTCTACACGCTGATATAGAGGTTAGGTTAGATAAAGATAAAGAGGTTACGCATGCAGACGCCTCTGGTACAGAATGTCCCTCTAGAGACCGTTACCTATATTTTTGTTTCAGTCATAAATTTACACTCCAAGTTCCTTGGTTTTCTATAGTCCTGTATTATTATACTCTATGGGGATACATAATGGGGGACGGCTAAAACTAAGCGTATACAGCCTTACCATCTTTAAAACATGTTATAGTTTTCTGTATCTTGGGCTAACTGTACAATTTTCTTATATCAATTAGAAAGTATTTTAAGTAATAAACAGATTATATGTCAACCTCAGGAACGTCTCTAGAAGTTCATGTTATTTTTTTTTAATATTACGAGCTTTAATTTACTTTTTCGGAATCATTCTACTTTTTCCTTTTTAGTACCCTAACCTTTTTTTTAAATTTTTGTTCGAATATTAATGCTCGTTGTACGACCCAAAGGTAGAGTCCGTAGCTCTGTCTTTTGTTCAAAATTATTATTATTTATTACATCTTACATTATTTATTACATTTATTACATCATCTGGGTCATTTATTACATAAACAAGGTATCTAATTTAAAAAAAACTAGCTGATATTGAACGTTATAGAACGTTATCGATAAAACGCCAAATATTTTTTTGTATAATGTCTACATTGTTAATATTATTTCTTTACCGTCTCAAAAGACTTCGTAACTATACCTTGTTGAATGAAACAAACCTTTATTTGCATGCATTTGCAACCTATTAGGTGCGCGTGTCCACACTCGTCGCGGCGAGAGCTAAAACAGGGGAGGAGGCGGCCCACCTTGCGTCGGTCGCCACCTCTTTGGTTGTCCGACGCATCCGCCTCCTGGGTTTGGATGTGGCCCTTGAAAAAACGAGGGCCATGAGTTTCCACGCCCCCCGTCGCAGGATCCCACCGGGGCTCGGAGTCCGAGTGGAGGGAGTTCGTATACCGGTCGAGGCGCATCTCAAGTACCTCGGCTTGGTTCTGGACCCCCGATGGAGTTTCGAGGAGCATTTTAAGCTCCTCGCTCCACGGCTGTGTGCCGCCGCAGCCGCACTTGGACGGGTCCTCCCTAATGTGGGAGGCCCAGGATCGGCGTGCCGTCGGCTCTATCACGGGGTGATAAGGTCGATGGCACTATACGGAGCCCCGGTATGGGCGACGTGCCTCTCTCGTATTTCTCTCTCGTAACCAACAAAATGATTTTTTGTATTTATTTAGGTATACAGAAATATAAAGAAAAACAAAATCATTTGAGTATTTTATGAATACACCTCTTGAAGGCGATAGGATTAGAATTAGCGACATCAATGTCTGTATGCTCTTGAGACAAAATGCAGAAGGTTGAAATGAGTTTCACCAGGACTCCTTAACGACTCCTTAACTTTGTACCAGGGCCGACTTTTTGGGTAACTCCGTCTTATCTATATCAGCTGCAAGTAGCAGTGCTTTGAACCGGTTTGAGGGTAATGAAATTCCTGGACACCGTGACTATACATCTTATGTCCCAAGTGAGGCAACGTATACTGTGGTTCTTGTTGCAGATTTGCTGCGAATTTCACAAAAACCATAAGTACTATAGGTGACTGTTGCCGCTTATACCATCAGGTGGGCAGTTTGCTTGTTTGCCAACTTAGTTGTAAAAAAACACAATACTATGAACATTGTTATTATGGCGACAAACTTAGGTAAGATGATAGTAGTAAGCCAGGCAGGCTCAGAAGCCCTACCACCAACCAAACCGAACAGCTAAACTTCTGCCCCCGTGGGGAATCGAGCCCGGGCCTTCTGATCAACACCCGGTGGTCTGAACCACCAGACCACAAGTGGGTCTCCCTCCGTACGGTGGACCTGCTGCGACGTCCGCAGAGGGTCATAGCAACCCGGGCCGTGCGAGCTTATCGCACGATCAGCCACGGCGCGGCCTGCGTTCTTGCGGGTCAAACGCCGTGGGATGTCGATGCACGCGTCCATTCGGAGGTGTATCGGCATCGGGTTGCTGTTCGAGAACGGGGGGGATGATCCGCTCCACAGGAGGTGAAGCGGGTTCGTACCCTGACGCAGAGGGAGGCTCTGCGCCAGTGGGGTGAGGCACTCGCCTCCCCAGCTGCCGGCCACCGGACGATCGAGGCAATTCGTCCGGTGTTGGAGGAGTGGGTTGGGCGCCGGCAGGGCAGCCTCACATTCCGCATGGTGCAGGTACTGACCGGGCATGGCTGCTTCGGTCACTACCTGCACCGGGTCGCCCGTCGGGAGGAAACGCCGCAGTGTCATCACTACGACGCTCCCGATGACACTGCCGAGCACACACTATTGGTGTGCCCGGCTTGGCGACGCCAGCGCAGCGAACTCAACGCCGCGCCCGGAGGTGCAAACCTCTGGCTGCCGAGCATGGTCGTGGCCATGCTCCGCAACGAGGCGGAATGGGGGGCTGTCGCCTCCTTCTGCGAGGATGTCATCTCGCAGAAGGAGGCCGCGGAGAGGGAGCGGGAGGCAGATCCTCAAGCCGCCGCAGACGGATAGGCAGGCGAAGGCGGGCATTCGCACAAGCGATGCCCGTCTAGTGACCCTGCCGTGGAGGCCTGCGTGCATGGTTGGCCCCGTGCACGCCGCCGTAAGGCCCTCCGTCTGGGGATTGCCCTGGTGTTCTCGGGCAATCCCCCCTTGGCGATAGCCCGACCAGTTGGTCGGGCTTGCCCGGGCGCGTGGGTAGTGGAGTCGCAGTGTGGACCTTACCTAGCGCGCCCAAGAGGGCAGGGAGAACACCGGGGCGTTTTAGTGGGTAGGCCTGGCACTCTGCCGGGAGAGCCCCACACACGCTCGCCGTCTAGCCAACGGCGGGTACGGTGCGGTTACGCATTTCCCCCCGAGAAAAAAAAAAAAGGTGCGCGTGTCCAACTTATATTTGGCTTTTGTTCTGTTACCTACAAAGTATAGCAAATGAATAGTATATCAACATTTATAAGACACCTTCAGTCCCATGGAACTTATAATAGAAAAAAATTGACGCTGAATCTTGATTGAACTACTTAATATTATTAGTTATATCTATTTAATATTATTTATCTATCTTATATAAAAAAATGAAACGCCGGCGCCGTTCGTAAGTCAATAATGGCACAAGCGATTCTTAAATCAGTGTGTGTCTAGGGAAGGGTGATACGTACAATTGGACTCAGTAGGTTGTACTGTAATCAGGCAGGACGTCTGCGAATCCCGATAGTCAGTGATAAAATCATCTTTTTAGTAAGTCAGGCTTACGACAAATTCGATAATTATCGAATTTGTTGTAAGTCTGATTTACTAAAAAGATGATTTTTATTGCATAGAGCTAACTTCATTAGATTTTAAGCAATGTTGATAAATGTTATGTCATGGTTTCCCGACATCTTCAACAAATATCGTTAAAGTACACAGAAATAAATACAATACCTTCCTCGAGAATCACGCTATTGAGTGGTGAAAACCGCTTGAAAATCGGTGCAGTAGATTTTGAGTTTATCGCGAACGGACAGACAGACAGACTCGGCGGGGGACTTTGTTTTGTAATATAATATGTAAGGATTAATATTATTTATCGGTAAAAAATGTAGAGTTTGAAATTATACATAGAGATGTAGAGCAAAAAGATATTTATTTTCTAGACAATTTCATATTTTGTTTACATATGACAGGTTAGTTCTTAGCCTTCATCTCACCTGATGTTATGTGACAAAATTTTATTTTTATTTTATTTTGTAAGACACATTACAGAATATAGTTACAAAAGCACAAACAGATGAATATTAATAGTTTTTGTTCTTAACTATACTCCAAAACATGCATCCTAGATTTCAATAAAATTTCCTGTGAGTGTATTTTTACCAGTTATTTAAAGGGAAATAACATCCCCGAGCCCTTCTCCGCACGTCCTTGTGTAGGTACACAGAAAAACGCCCGAAAATGTCACCCTCTCTCAACATGAGTAAGATTATTTTTTTTAACAATATATTACATATACCTATGTATAGCTACATTAATTTCTATCTCGTTACCAACAAAATGATTTTTTGTATTTATTTAGGTATACAGAAATATAAAGAAAAACAAAATCATTTGAGTATTTTATGAATACACCTCTTGAAGGCGATTGGATTAGAATTAGCGACATCAATGTCTATATGCTCTTGAGACAAAATGCAGAAGGTTGAAATGAGTTTCACCAGGACTCCTTAACGACTCCTTAACTTTGTACCAGGGCCGACTTTTTGGGTAACTCCGTCTTATCTATATCAGCTGCAAGTAGCAGTGCTTTGAACCGGTTTGAGGGTAATGAAATTCCTGGACACCGTGACTATACATCTTATGTCCCAAGTGAGGCAACGTATACTGTGGTTCTTGTGGGGGGTTGCAGATTTGCTGCGAATTTCACAAAAACCATAAGTACAATTGGTGACTGTAGCCGCTTACCATCAGGTGGGCAGTTTGCTTGTTTGCCAACTTATAGTTGTATAAAAAACACAATGCTATTAACATTGTTTCTCTGCATCACCCAAAGGTTGACTGGCAGAAAATGCCTCAGGCATTAAGTCCGCCTCTGTACTACAATAATTGTACATAAAGTCTTAATAAATAATAAATAAATAAATTGTTATTATGGCGACAAACTTAGGTAAGAAGATGGTAGTAAGCCAGGCAGGCTCAGAAGCCCTACCACCAACCAAACCGAACAGCAAAACTTCTGCCCCCGTGGGGAATCGAGCCCCGACACCCGGTGGTCTCAATCACCAGACCACAGGTAGGTTTCATCTTGCAAATGTTTTTTTTATATAGCTAAGTTAGCAACAAACAGGCTGACCACCTGATGATATGCAGTCACTTGTAGTATGTGGTTCCTGTTAGATTTGTATTTAACCAGATATTCCACTCCTGTAAGGATCACAAAGTACATCACCAACTTGTGGCAAAAAAAAGATATCAACAAGGAGCACAGGGTACCAACTCCACCAACTTGTGAGATAAGATGTCAAGTTACCCAATACCCAGTAATTTTACTACTGCTTCGCGGCGGGAATAGATAAGATACTTAATTCCGGGTTTGGTCATGTTAACTTTAAAATAATTTGAAAATTGTGAACTTTAACTCGGTGAATAGAACATATTATTTAACCTTATGAAATTCTTACACAAATGTGATTCTACATTTCAAATTCAATTAAAGAGAAAATTAGCAGGCATCGATTTTATAAAAATAATAATTTTAGACACAAATAACATCGTTATTTGCTGGTGATGATCAAAACATAAGATATTATATAATGTAACTTCAATTAAGCGCTTGTCAGTTCTCAAGATGATCGTTAAAGTTATTCGATAATTGTCCCAAAGACCATCGGCGGCCAAAGGTTTCCTTCGAATGTTTTAATTAAACTTTAATTTGTGGAATCCAGGTCGTCACTTTCTTGTGTGTTATGTAAGTGTTACGGATTATTTGAAATTTGAAGATTTAGAATTAGGCGTACACATCGATTTTATTCGCTGATTTCGCATGTACATATTATTATATGAATGGGAACTGATACATCGCTTGTGTCGAATAGAAACCTGTTATCTCGTATGCAAGGTTATTCGTTACATAATACACGATAAGGTTTTGAGTTACAATATTAAGTAACAGAGTGGAAGCTAATTTGAAATTAAAACTAAAAAAGCCTTAATATACTGACCTGCAATAAAATCGATTCACCTCATAGGTGTCGATTTTGAAATATCGGTATATAAAAAATAAGATTAGACAAACAAAAACGGTAAATACAATTTGAAAGCATACTTCATAAGCTTTATTTTAACATACTCTAAACGTGGATAAAAGAAGTATTGCTGACAATAGACTTATTTCTTCGGAAAACCCTGTTTCCCATTTTTCCGTTATACGTAATCTCTGTGACTGTATAGAGTGTTAAAAGTTAATTGAATCAAAGTTTATTCAAAAATTGATTATTCCTAAAGATTTATTGACCCTTTAAATTGAGCTGATTTTCGCAAAAAAAAATTGGTATTTTAAAAAATTTTGGTTTTTTATTTGTAAAATCAATAAACCCAAATCAGTCACACTAAAAACTGGTCGAATGTAAGCTTAGGCTCTTGTTTAACAAACAGGCTTAAAAGATATTATTTATTGATAGTAGATTTTGATTTGTCGAACTCTGAACCAAAGCGTAAAGATGGCTCGATTTTATTGCAGGCCAGTGTATAATATATGTATGTATGTTATTCTTAATCCAGGTTACTATGTGGTGAATGATGCATGCGGACCGTTAATAGTCATCATCATCATCACAGCTCATATACGTCCCCACCGAGGGGCACGAGCCTACCCTAACTAGTTAGGGCGATTCGGCCTTAGTCAAACCACGCTGGCCCAGTGCAGATTGGTTGACTTTACATAGAATTTTTGAATTACTTCGCAGGTGTATGCAGGTTTCCTCACGATGTTTTTCTTCACCGTAGGAGCGTCAGATAAATGTACATTATGAAATTCGTGAAACGAAAAACACATTGGTTGTACATGGCAGGATCAATTGCGAGCCTCCCGATTTTACTCGGGGCACAGTTCAGTGCTGAGGCCACAGCGCCACCCATGCCACTAATAGTACAACCATGTAAACTTAATTTTCCTACACTAATTTTGTTAATATTGATACAAATAAAATTAGGATAAGTGGTTTGTACTCGTAATCTAATGCATTTAATCAAGAATCGAAAATGATTTCGACATAGATGGGTCTTAGGCTAAATGCTCAAAGACATGAGTGTACCCACGGTGGTGCAAGGTGGGGCAACTGCCCCTCCCTGGTAACTGACAATAAGCAAGAAATGTAAATTATTAAATAAAAATGTTTTTACAATTTTTGCTACATGGAGTTTATTACATCTTAAAAACCAGAGATTAAAAACCTTAAAAAATGTTGGGCCTTCTGCCCCACCCCAAAAAGCTGGGTAAGCCCATGTATGTAGATACGTACATTATTTATTAATATCTTTAAAAAAGGGCGTCAATTTCATATAAACTATTTTCAAAATTTCTTTACCTATTACTGATTACCCTTTATTTTATTTTTGCTTTGCATACAAAACTATAAAAAAAGACTTGATTGAATTAACGTCAGTTTTTTTTCTATATAGGTAAATCATTATACTTCGATAAAAATGCCTTTGTTTATTGTTATTTAATGCAAAATTTCATCACCTATTACTTAATTTATATTCATAGCATCGATCTACGACCGATGTAAACCCAAATCAAACACATAATGCACATAAATTATGATTATACGCAGCAGTTCCGTGAATCGAAAATGCGTAACATACCGTAACGCTATAAATTAATTGAAATACCCAATTTCTTTGGTAGATTCTAGCTAATGAATTGTCAAAAATTGATTAAAAACGTTATTTATTTCGGTGACAGAAATTATTTTTGGTTTATGGCTATAAAGTGTCGTTAGGTAAATAGTATGAAAAAACAGTAGGTACCTACCTAGTTTTAATTATGACATATACACGGTTGCTTTTTTATCACCCTGGAAAATTTTAGGGACGCTTCAGGACACATCCATTATTATATATAAAAAAAAAATATCTAAAAATGCTGCTTTCAACTAAGGCAGCATTTTTTGGATTTTTTTGAATAAATATACATGTTTTTGTAATAAAATATTAACAATCTAAACACATGCTAAGTAGTTTTTCTTATCTCGTAGAGAACAGTGTAATTATTTTTATTTTTCATAGATTTGTTCCACTTTATGAACTACTAGCTGTGCCCGCGATCTATGTTTCGCCTTAAAAGTTCAAAGAAAATACTGTAAATCTACTTTCCAGCGGGAACTACTTACTTTTTTGTGATAAAAGGTAGCCTATATGTTAATTAATGTCGTAATCCGCCTACCTACAAAATTTCATCCAATCCATTCAGTAGATTTTGCGTGTAACCGTGCGTTTGCACTGAGAAACATAAAACATGCAATGTTTTACAACTTGTTGTATGATACAAATCTCTAAATTTGTTGTGTATGCTTTTGCGTTCGCACTGCCGAAAATCGTGTTGGATTCGGAACAAATAATAAGATTTGTTGCAGATTGCGTTAGGATCGCATCAAAACTTGTTGTCTGTCAACGTTTTTTATGAATTTGTCAACGATTGCGTTCGCACTTTCGGCTGTTAAAGACTTCATACATGTTTTGCAACATGTTGGGGTGTCGACAATGGAAACGCATTCATAAACACTGACAGAAACATGTTTAAAAAACATGTTTTTATGTAGATGTTTCGTCAGTGCAAACGCACGGTAAGACTAACAAACATCCAGTATATCCTACTATATTCTACTATTAGAAATCAAAAACGAGTGGGTCAGAACACTATTCAAAAATATTGGATTCAGAAATTCGTATTCCAATCTTACAGTGAGAATTCGCAAATGCAAATATCAACTCCATTGTTTCATTAATGCATTTCCTGACCTATATGTCTGTAAGTCTGAGGAGGCTTCAATTGAAATTTTATTAAGTCACGTGACACCAATTCCAGAGCGGTCACGAATCATCCTTACTAATACGCGAAAGTTTGTAAGTATACATCCATACATCCATCTATAATCACAAACTTTCGCGTTTATAATATTAGTAAGGATTGCCGCAAAAGTGATCACTGAAATCACAAAAAATAAGACATTAACTATTTTATTATAATTATAGTAATGTGGTGTCGCATATCATAATATTTCAAATATGATTGATAACCTATTGATGATTTACGAAACAATCTTGCGTATGATCTGCAATTATTTTATTAATAGCAGCTAACAAAAAGATCTTGTCAGTTATACTTGTTAAATATATGTTGTTAAAATGTACAATCAAATATCAGCCTTATGATAATAGGAGTCACGTTCGAAATTGAAGCTTTATTAGATTACTAAAGAATTTATCGTAGACTTCGACAAGATGAGGGGCAATTCCACAATCATTACCAGGCTCTGCTCTGAGATTGAGACTTCTGTACCTTTATCTCGACTACATATTTCTGTTTCAAAGCAATGGTGCTCATTGCTGTATTCCGGTTCGAAGAGTGAGCCCCGTAGGCAACATCTTGGGTAGGTACTTTGACAATACACCTTGTGCTGCCTAGAGGCGTCAATCACGGAATAATACTTTTTTGCATTTCAGCTTACGCGCTAATTAGGGTTCCGTAATAAACAAGGAACCCTTATAGTTCCGCCGTCTGTCTGTCTGTCCGCGGTTTTACTCAGAGACTATTAGTACTAGAAAGCTGTAATTTGGTATGGGTATGTATATTAATCATGCCAAAAAAGTGGTAGAAAAAAATTTTGAATTTTTTTTTAGTGTAGCCCCCATACAATTAAAGTGGGAGTAAATATTTTTTTCTCGACTAACCTATCATGTGGGATATTGTTGAATAGGTCTTTAAACAATAATGTAATGTTCAGAACACTATATTTCGATTTAGGGATCTGTTTCTGAAATATTTGGTTTTAAATTGCAAATTTTTATTGCCCCTCTATCTGCTAAACGGTTATACTTATATGGACACGTGAAAAAAATTTCAACAGTTATATATATAACGATATTTAATGGAAAACTATCAGAGTTGAGTACTAAGTACACACTAAAAAGTTATAGACGACCAACTTTTAAAATGTACTCGGAAAAGTAAAATTTCATTGAAAATTAGTACTGAATATACATTTATGAACCACATGAAGTTAAGGAAATATAAAATCATTGCAGCTTTAATAATAATACTTAATTTAATATCAACGTGTTTTGAGGTGTGAGTGTGAACTCAAAGTTGGCATTTGCAACTACGGAACCTTACACTGCGCGTGGCCCGACTCGCACTTAGCCGGTTTTTTTCTTACAATTTCACCTCTTGCGCTTTACTCACACTCAACTAATTAATGCGCAACGAACGATAGATTCAAGGTCGTTGGCACTTCTCCTTTCCAATTTTGGTAACGTATACATACACTGTGGTTTCTGTATGGGTGCAGATTTGCAAATCTTACCTACTGAAGAGACTTACAATAAGGAGCAGTCTATTTATTTGGCAACTTATTATTAAAGAAATCAACCAGAGTCGAAACGAAACTAGACTGTTGCGTTTGGCCAATCAGAACGCTCAAATATGACGTTATCGAACATTTTAAAAATAATCTATGCTCTTCGATAGGTCGATCGCAACAGCTTAGCTTGATGATGATTTATTAGTGGAACTGACCACCAGATCTGCGTACATCGTCATTAGTGTAGATCGTTGTGATATAATTGGGCCGTTGCATGCATCGGGAGCATTATTCACGGCAGACACTTAATTAAAAATTTTGATTGACATTGCTCTTAAGAATTTAACAAATATGTTCGCTTCTTTTATTTTCAAAGAAAATGTGTTTGCTTTATGCATTTTTTTATAATCAAGACATCAGAAACGATTATTGTGATATGAAAATAAAGAAAATTCAGTTCTTTTTTGTCATGTAAATCAGCTGACTTCATTATCTTAGATATTTTAGGAATTTCTTGTTAATCATCGCTTGGCGCAAACACCAGAATAACTTCAAATAAACCCTTTTCTCTAAACTGTGTTAAAATACTTTTTCTCGAACTCCTAAATGTCAAGGATTTATAGGTACTTCCCACTATCAACTCACCTGAATCCCTTGAAAGAATACTCATACATATCTCATATCTCAATATGTGTCCAAAATGCTTAAAGTACTATCCCCTAAAATATCCCGAACCTCTCAACACACAAGGAGCCTTCCATCATTAGCTTAGTAACATGAGGTGATGATTTCCAGACATAAATAGGTATCTGAATAGCTTTAGAAAAAACATCAAACTCGATATACGTGCCTATATTTGGATATGAGCCTGAGTTGGTGATCATGCGTTGCCTATATTTAAGAATCAGTATAAAAAAAAATTAAAGTGGCACTCGGGGACTGCCGCGGTAAAGCTATTGCATAGCATTTTTATCAACTTATATGCAATTATAATTATTTATTTATTTTATATATGCAGTATTTTTTTCTCTGATATTAATTCAAGTTTTTTCTTTGATATTAATTCAAGTTACACTTTTTGAGCGTGGTGACCGATAAGAAAACATTTTTTTTCTTTTATTGAATAAATGAGACGTTAATATTGTTTAAAATATTTTTAATATCTTACATGTAGGTTATTCAGGAATTTTTATCATTGAAACTATATGTTTATGATATGAAATAAGAAACATAAGTTTGAGACTTATTATCCTCTAAATATCTGGAAAATACCGCGTCAAAACACCGTGCCGAAGTCTGCCGAACTGAAACGACGTTAGATGATGCACGGCTTTCAACGCCGCACCGCTGTGCCGCAGGCCTATTCTCTAACTTCGGTTGCTAACTAGTACTGTCATTTTTGAAAGGAACTTAGCATCCATTACTGCTATCATGAACGCTGCCGTAAGATATAAGATCACTTAACTAGTAATGGATATAAAATGTCTTTCAAAAATGACAGTTCTAGTTACCAACCGTAGTTAGCGAATAGGCCTGCCGGTCGGAGTGGGAGGTGTTAGGTTTTTTTCGTTACGGAATTTCTTGATTCGGTCGCCACGCTCAAAGCTCGCGATAACAGCTATATGCAATAGCTGAAAAGTTTGAGGAAGTTTAATTGTGTTTTTTACATACAACAGAGAAGCTCTGGGCCTTCATCTCACCTGATGGTAAGTGACGATAAGGCCGAAGTTGGAAGCGAACTACACCTAGACTCCTCAACAACTGAGGAACAATTTCCAAGCAAACACAAACCAGGGGGGCTACCGCCTAACCGTGACATTAGAACTATTGTTCTAATGTCTGCCGCGGTCTATAATGACTACTTTGCTGGTCGCGCTGATGATGGCCGACAGCGCAGCGTAGTGCAGCTCCAGGCCGACACAGCGCAGTCAGCGTGCAGCAGCGTTGATGGACGAGCTGGGATAAAGGCCGAGACCGTAGGTCGAGGCCTTTATAGTCAAGACAGCAAGGGCTGCAATGATGGCCAAGCTGGAAGGCCTAGAGCGTAGCTAGGCTAGCTCGAGGCAATCATAGCGTGACCAGCTAAGCAGTTATTGTGGGCCAAGACTTGTATAGTGCTTTACTCAAAAATACAAGTACCTAATCTTAATAAAACCAGCAAAAATATATTAATTAACTAGAAGCAAAACTTTGCCGGCCGCTTCTTGAAACAGAACGGCAAGGTCGACTTTGCTCAAACAAGGTTGTCAAAATAATGACCACATTACATGCATTTTTGATGTAAAAATCATTTAGTGAAAAACCTCTAAAACGAGATCTAGGTAGAACGGACGGACGGAAACACGAACACATAAGCGTTACAAAAGTTTCTGACTCGTTAATAATTATATACACAGTCGAACATAAAACGCAGTGATCATATACGCATGAGCATGAGCTTGGAAATACAAGGAATACTCCTTGCATAGAAGCTCATGCTTTTTTGACTTCTCGACGGCGAAAAAGGTTTAATGAACGAAATCTAAGTCGCAACTGTCAATGAAATGTGTCACAAAAAGGTTAAAATGATTAATCGAATGAAAACTATTTAAATTTTTACAAGACTTTTTGACGATATGAAAGAATTGCCTTAAAAGTAATAGTTTATTATTGTATTGGAGATGTCAACATGATGGATGATAGTAATATATTGGAAAGTTAATAAAGTATTGACAATTTCTTGAATATCTTGATTCGGTGACAGGTTGATAATTAACTAGTTAGCGAATTGCGTACTGGTTCCAAGCTGGAATGGAAAATTATACATTAAAACATTTCTATGTAATGTATGAAAAGTTGAAGGTCAAGAGTTGGTTGGAGTGTGAGTTGGACTCGCGCACCGAGGGTTCTGTACAAACTTCTATATCCTAGCTATCCTAACTATGCACATGTTTCCGGTTTTCAGATTTTTTTCTAAAAGAACTTGGTTCTTGCCAAATTTCATGACTCTAGGTCAACGGGAAGTACCCCATTAATTTTGATTCCCTTGGAATTGTCGAAATATATTGTAATTTTTTTGCGGCATAAAGGGCCGTATCATTTTTATATCAACTTAGAAGTTTTATTTTTTTCACAACTTCAAGGGACTGTAGACCTGAGTGTATGATTTTAATTTCAACTCGATACCTTCACGCGTTACCGAGATAAAGGGACTTGACAGACAGAAGGACGGACTGACAACAAAGTGATCTTATAAGAGTTCCGTTTTATCCTTTTGAACCCCAGAAAGTTCTCAGTATCATTGTCTGCTCCAAATCATTCATTCAATCCTTTCATTCAATGTAAAGTAATACTCATTTATTCACTCTCAACAACTGTCATTCGTCTCCGAGCATTCATCTCAACTTCCATTGTTAACAATAAGATTAAGCTATTCTCAAATTCCGACTTTTCTTTTGTTCTTCGTGATCAATCATTATCATCATTATATTTGTTTCTTTTTTACATTTTCCCCTAATTATTGTTATATTATTAAATATTTAATTACCATTTCCATAATGTGTAAGATGGCGTGGTATTTATACGTATTCATTTTAAATAGCACGTAGGTAAGTCAGAATGAATAATTAGTAAATAGAATTTAGCAGCACGTCAACTGAGTGTCGTACCCTTAGTGGTCTCGCGCCCACTCATAACCAGATACTCATAACTGGAATAAAATGTGGCGACTCATAACTGACTTGAGGACCCACTCATAACCATAGTTATGAAATATATTTTAAACTTATAAAATATTTAATTTAGAGGAGTAACTCATAACCGAACATAAAAAAAGCAAATACCTAAACTGTGGACTATTTTGAAGTACAGTTGAGACCAATAGTGCTTGCATACGTTATGTATACTTGCATACTAATTTTAAAGTAATAGGTACTTTTTGTTTTACGAGTATTATTTCATACTAAAAATAAATATTTAGTTACAGTACAAACAGCAACACAGTCTTAACTGTCATTTCAAGACGCAATACACAAAAAATCCAGAGCTTACCTGTGGTCACACCCCGGACACTCCATACAACGTTCGCAAATCAATTACCTATTACTAATACGTTTGTACACGCGCAAATGTGTGCGTGGAATCTGCCCCCTAACCATGATCGCCTAAAACAATATTAAAACCGCACTGGGAGCGGGATGGCGCTATACGCAGCAAGAGCGGTGTCTCTGTTTCAATATTGTTTTAACCTTGCTATAAGCGATCATGGTAAGGCCCCTGGTAGGGCTGAGTGCGAGGTTATCAATCGAAATGACGCGAGAAGTGCAGCGACTGCCTTCTCTTTTACCCGCATAGCGCTGTCTCTGTTATCGGCCGGCGCTCGCGTCTACTCGCCCGAGCGATCGCGCGCGCCCTTGTTCATGTGTCAGTAATGTCTACAACGAAGTGCGGGGTGGGATGAGGTATTTGAAATGAGTGCGGGGAGGTGAGTAGCCATTCTGTATGGAGTACTATTATATATTCTTTGCCGTGGTACTACTCACGCGCCGGTAGTACTACGGGTGATTAATTTTGCCTGTAGTACTACTTATTATCTTCGACACCAAAGAACACCATGTGGGTAACTATCGGTTTTAATATTTATATTATTTTGAAGAAATTAAGGAACGCTTTAATAAAACTATTTAAAAGCAACTCTAACGCAACTTTCAATTGCGAGTCATTTCATTTTTTAACCGCCCTAACAAATTGGGGGACTTTATCATTTCCATTGTATGTTCTTTTTTTACGTTTGCTACCTCATAACTCTGTCATTTTTTAATCGATTTTGAAAATATTTTTTTTGTTTGAGGGGGTATAGTTCTCGATTAGTCTCATTGTCACCAAATCCGGGATCGGGCAACAAAATACCTGTAGTGCTATACTAACAGTAGTACCAACGGTAGTACAACCGGTAAGCACTAAACAAATCTTAGTGCGAGGAAGGCATAAATAGATTCTCTCCGTCTCATCTTCAATAAAAATAACAATATTGAGAAGTGATTGAGAATTAGTTTGTCCTGATAGCTACATCTCATCTAATCTTTCAAGCGCCTCATAAGAGAATACTATCTATCCAAGTCCTAATTATGATATATAAAAATTTAACAATATTCATATTATTTGTGTAATAGGTTTTTCTACATATTTTTATTTAGTATGTTATATAGTATGGTTTTATGTTTATATATTTTTTTACTATTTGATCGCCTTCTAAGCTACAATACACGCAAATTCTAATATATTACAATTTCTCCTTTCGCAGGTCTGCTGGAAGAAATTTCATGTATAAAATAAGCAGATCCTTTTTAACGGACTTCAAAAAAATAGATGCAGTCGAACATAAAACCTCTTCCTTTTTCAAAGTCGGTTCACATAGGAGGTTCTCAGTTTGACCTGTATGTTTGTATGTATGTTTGTCCGCAATTATCTCGCGTTTGGCTGAATGGATTTTGATGCGGTTTTCAGAAAAGTATTTGTTACATTTAGGATATCCTAAATAAGTAATAACCCTTTTTTGTTAATAATTATTAAAGCAACTGTACATAATTGTGTAGTTGTGTTGGTTATGAGTTTCGTCTTCTCACATCAGCAGTTATGAGTGGGACCTTTACGTATTGGTTATGAGATTTTTGGTTATGAGTGGGCGCGAGACCCCTTAGTTCCCTGGGTTGTAGCTGAAAATCGGCGATTTGCTCATTGCTTAATGAGGAAATATTGACGCTGAGCTATGGCCTTTTTGTGTTACATACATACATAGCTTGTGATTTTGTATTGCGGACAGGTATGTGTAATAGTAGTTTTTCTTTGTCTTGTAGTTTTCTCTTAATTTTTGCTTCTCTGTACACTTTTTTGTATATATTTGTTATATGCGTGTCTGTAGACCAAATAAAGTTCTATCTATCTATCATCAGCCTGTAACAGGTGACTGTTGGACATACGCCTCTCCAAGGCGCTTCCACTTTTTCCATGCGCAGAGGGAGGGAAACACTAGAACTGGGAGACTCTGTACTATAGTTGTCTGCGCGTTTACCTCTATCTTACCAATTTCTGCTGCCAAGCAGCGGTGCTTGCATTGCTGTATTCCGGTTGAAGGGTAAGATATGGCGGTGAAATTACTGGGTACTGCGACTTGATATTAGCAACTTCCATTTAAAATATGCAAAAACAAAACGCTGGTCTAAAGCTATCTTATCCCTAATGCAACTCCGTCTGTCTGTTATGCAATTTTTGTGCTGAATTTTGATGGGTTCCCCAAGGAGCACGCGATATAACTCAACCCGCTACATAATAGAATTTCAAGCAGACGAAGTCGCGGCAAATGCTAGTTCCTATTATTAGTCCAACAATTTTCGGTAGCTCCCATTAGTTCTATGGGAGTGTGACGTTTAAACTTTGTTATCCCAGTTGTGCCATTATTGAACTGGTGAAAATAAATTTGGAAGCTACACTAACAATTTCCACATCAATCTTAATGCATAGTTTTCAAAGCGCAGCTTTTAAACGTAGGTATTATAAGTTAATCCCACACAAAATCCAACTCGAATTTCAACGGAGTAGCATCTAATTATACCACTCAGGAGCTTAACTATGTAATAATTAATTACAAAGCATTTGAACTCAAGCTATTTATCATCGGCGATCTATCCATCTGCTACAAAATCAGGCGGGGATCTCATTGCAGCGGTTAAGTAATACCATTCTCCCAGCCTCATAATTATTCCATTAACCACCTGTTCAGTATTGCATCATCCGTATTTTGTCGCGGGAAATTGTCTCCGCTAATTGTTGCATGGACGCTTTAATGACCGCCATATTCCCGTCATTGTTAGCGTTATAGTGCAAGAGCTGGGGTGGTGGTTGGTCTAATTACGGTAGCTTTTCTCACTTCCGGTTCCGCCATTGAATCTAAAAAGGACAAGGGTTAAGAAATTCATAGCTCGACACATTAAAAAAAGTAATAATAATAAAATAATGTATATCGCAGGGCGTCGTCGTACGGAGTCAAACTTCGCGAGATATTATATCAAGTAAAACTCGGAGGTCAGCCGTAATGAAGGTGGTGAATTTTATATTATTTGCTTAATTTGAATACTGTATATAAATATTAATTAACTAGTTGTGCCCGCGAACTATGTTTCGCCTTAAAAGTTCAAAGAAAAAGCTGGAAATCTACTTTCTAACGGGAACTAATTAAAACAAGGTAAAAGATTCTTTTAAATTTAAGTTAAATAATATTTTTATAGCGTAAAAAAGAACAATAGTACTACATAGTATGTTGATAGCAATAAAGCGCGTGCGAAGCAAAGGTCTCGTATTAATAAATATTCAAATTGACAGAAGCCTCTGAAAACGACAGCCTGAAGTCCATATTTACAATGTCATGATGTAATATAAATTTATTTCATTGGGCCAACTTACACGGTTTTATTACACAACCTGTTCCAAAGTTAGTTTTAGGATTAAACCTAGTACGCGTTAGACAGCGTCAGGTTTAAACCAGGATAAAGTTTAGACCGTGTTTTTTAAAAAAACTGACAGTGATCTGAATCGACGTAAGGAAATGCAATCACGCTCCAAGACTATACAATTTTATGTTAAACATTTTTAGGAAGTAATTATGAAAAAAGCGCTGTTCATCTGACCAATGTTCACCATTATCTTATATGTTGAAAGCTTATTTTTGATACTTCACTGCTACAAATTTACTATCTTTTTATTATAAATCAACGTGATTTTATCAAAACATCAATAAAAGTGTAAATCAGTTCCGAAGGTGCGTTTATCTTTTTTTCTAATGTACTTTATAATTCAACTTATGTGTGAATTCAATTACTCCAAGAGTGGTGATAGCAATTAAGAAATAAACAGGGAAAGGGCAGCACAAAAAATCCAAAGGGTTTGATGAACGAAACTCGCAAGTGCCCCCTAACATAAGATAATACCTAGAAGAACACCAGCTGATTAGCGACAATACGGCTTCCGTCACGGCCGTTCAGCTAGTGACCTTTTAGTTTATCTGACCCACCGTTGGGCGGAAACCTTGGAGGGCAAAGGTGAGGCTCTCGCCGTTGGACTCGATATCGCTAAGGCGTTTGATAGGGTCTGGCATAGAGCTCTTCTCACGAAGTTACCATCATATGGAATGACCCGAGGGACTCTGCAAATGGATAGTCAGCTTCCTGGATGGTAGGAGCATTAAGGTCGTCGTTGACGGCTGCTGCTCCGAAACTATGCCCATAAACGCTGGTGTTCCATAAGGTTCGGTGCTCTCCCCAACCCTGTTCATTCTGCATATCAATGACATGTTTACCATTGAGAACATACATTGCTATGCAGATGACAGTACGGGTGATGCGCGGTATACCGACCACCAGAATGTCCCTCGGAGTTCATTGCTAGAAAGGCGGTTACAACTTGTGTCTGAAGACTCTCTAGGGCGAGTCTCCGAATGGGGTGCGAAGAACTTGGTTAAGTTTAACCCCACGAAGACACAAGTCTGCGCATTCACTGCGAAGAAGGACCTATTTATCGTGCCTCAGTTCCAGGGAGTTACTCTTCGTATGGTACTCTGTCCGATGGTATTGGGATCCTCGGTGTGGAAATTTCTGCTAAAGTGCAGTTTGGGAGTCATTTGGAGGACAAAGCCAAATTGGCGAGCAAAAAGCTGGGCGTCCTGAACAGAGCCAAGCGGTACTTCACTCCAAGCCAGCGGCTAATCTATACTTTACTAATATTATAAAGCTGAAGAGTTTGTTTGTTTGTTTGCTTGAACGCGCTAATCTCAGGAACTACTTATTCAAATTGAAAAATTCCATCCATTTATCGAGGAAGGCTTTAGGTTATATAACATCACGCTACGACTAATAGGAGCTGAGCATCAATGACAAATGTTGCAAAAACCGGTAAAAAAATATACGGCGAAACGTAGTTCGCTGGCACAGCTAGTGCTCTATAAAGCACAAATTCGGCCGCATATGGAGTACTGTTCGCACCTCTGGGCGGTAGCTCCCAAATATCAGCTCGACCCTCTTGACTCCCTGCAAAGGCGTGCATTCCGCATCGTCGGTGATCCCAATATCACGGCCTCAATGGAGGCGCTGGAGCAAAGGAGAGACTTTGGTTCTCTCTGCGTGCTCTATCGGCTCTTTAACGGAGAGTGCTCTAAGGAACTGTTTGCAATGGTGCCCTTTTCACCTTTTTACCATCGCACCACCCGCCATCGCAGTAGAGTTCATCAATATTACCTGGAACCAATCTCGTCTAGTACAGTTCGGTTTCAGCGTTCATTCCTTCCACGTACGTGTAGGCTCTGGAACGAACTTCCAGCTGCGGTGTTTCCTGAGCGCTACGATATGTCCTTCTTCAAACGAGGCTTAAGAAGAGCATTTCTCTCCAGGTAGGCAGTGACAGAACTGTGCCCTTGGCATTGCAGATGTCCATGAGCGGTTGTTACCACTTAACATCAGGTGGGCCACTGGCTCGTCTGCCACCGTTAGCAATAAAATAAAATATGCTTTTACTGTAGTATGAACGCTTGAGACCTTGGGTTGCAAAATTAAAACCTCACTCAAGGCGGTGTCGCTGAGGCTGCAGTCCGAAACAGACAGACAGAACAGTGCGCGCAGTACCTATTAACGTTCATAATCACCCGGTCCTAATTAAAAGCGCACTAAATGTGCTAACAGCGCTATCAGTATGCTTACAATTTTGGACAAGGGCCTAAGTGTTTTAACTTGTCAAATCAAATGTCGAATTAAAATATGGTTAGGTTAGGTCATTTTGTTTTGGATTGCTTCTCAGTACTTTTGTTTTGTGGGTTTTTAATTACTACGTTGCTACCACTCTGCTCATACAGAACAGGTAAATTAATTATGTACATTTTGGTCCGAAAACACAATTAAATATCAAATGTCAGATTTGACAGTTCGCTTACATCAAAAAAGTTTTAAATCCCTTACGGGATAGTGTTGTTGCGTGGCTCATATTTACGGATCAATATAGTAGAATCAATTTGAGTAATGAATAAGTGTGTTATTATAATCACAGCTCATGTACGTCCCCACTAAGTGGTTCGAGCCTACCCAAAGTTAGGGTATTTAGACCTTAGTCATCCACGCTGGCCCAGTCCGGATAGGTCGACTTCACGTATGCACACCTTTGAGTTTCTTCCCAGATGTATGAAGGTAGCCTCACGATGTTTTTCTTCACCGTAGGAGTAAGACTAACGAACGACGGTCCATTTTTATATATAAGAAGAAGAAATAGAAGATTAGGCTTTTTGACCCTAGGTGGCATGGCCCTAGGGTCAGACCTAAAAAAAAATACAAAATGGGCTAGAGCTCATCTATACTAACATTATAAAGAGGAAAGATTTGATTGTTTGTTTGTTTGTATTGAATAGGTTTCGAAACTACTGAACCGATTTTGATGAAAGTTGGTATAGGGATAGTTCAAGACTAGGGGAAGGACATAGGGTAATTTTCCTACGGGAAAATATAAAATTCTCATGGGAAAACAAAAATAACGCGAACGAAGTCGCAAGCGGAAAGCTAGCTAAGCTAAGCTAAGGACCTTATATTTAGTGAAAGCCTAAAGTCCCTAAGTGGCTCAGGGTCCAAGATCCCAATGGAACGGAGTGCCAGACGAATGGACGGCAGGACGGATGGACGGAGAGATCAGCACATAAGCAAAATTTGGGTCACTCTAAAAATCAAAATTTACATCACATGGAAAATAAAAGGTATTGCGTTTATCAGTGATGCAAAGCGCCGCCATTCGTTTTATATTAATTATGATGAATTAAAGACATTTCTACAAAAAATAGCACAGTCAGGAACTCAATATAGATATTTTAGATTTTTAGGAGATATTCAGGCATAGATTAAAGTATAGGAATAATCATAATCAGAATTATTGCTGTAAGTGGCCACTTTAAGCAATAATTATGATTTCGACTATTCTATACGGTTAATGTGTACAAAATACGTAAATATAAATCTGAAGTATCTATATTGATTTCTTGACTGTGCTATTTTTTGTAGAAACGTCTTTAATTCATCATAATTAATAAAAAACGAATGGCGGCGCTAGTGGACAGACTGTACCCCCTTAATCACGCAAATTACATTTAGCGCAGTAATCTTATCATCGGCACGCCATTATACATGAATCATCTCATTATACTTTGCATTCTATTATTGTTGAGCATTTAAGCATGATCGCAATGCGCTTAGGCAACCGAAATATGTTTTCTAATTCTAGTCTTAAGCAATAGAATAAATTAAATAGATCTAAGAATACTTTGCTAAGTTAAAATCGATTATATAATATGAATGTATCTTACTAGCTGCCCTGCCTGCCACGACTCAGTACAAGTCTACTAGATAATCCAGAAAATAATACCGAATTGGAAATATGAATTAAATTGGGATTATATTTTTATTGATTGATGATAACAATCAAGTGGCAATCAATTGCGCTTGAGCTAGCCACTCTATGAAAAAGACGCCTCTTTCTCAGGTTCCAGGGCTACCTCAGCTTCAAACAGGGGCCTAATTCTGCTAGCGTTAATGCATGTATGGTGTGTCAATAACGCTTTGATAGCATTGTTTTTTTAATACGGTTATTTTTGATTAACCGGTTACTAACTAAAACATTTGTCACTATTGACTTATCAAGCGATTGTAGTACCAATTAGTTGCACAACGGAAAACGTATAAAAGTGACAAAAGCAGTTTTATTGAAACGTTATCAAGACACGATAATAACGTAAAGATTAGCAGAATTATGCCTCAGTTTTTATAGCCACAAATTGTAATGATGTTCGGCCTACAAACAACAAAAAAGTTTTCTCTAATTCAGTTTATCTAGATTTTAGATTTAATTCAAACTCAAACTCAAAAATCTTTATTCAATATAGACCTTTACAGGCACTTATTGACGTCAAAAAAAACATAAAAATCTTCAACCAAGAATCTAATTAACTAAATTATTTAATCCTTGTATGTACACACACCCCAACCATTATTAAGATGTGTGCAAATACAAGTACATTACATATTACTATAAACACTAAGTATACAACACGGTTATTTTTTTATCACCCTGGAAAATTTAAGGGACGCTTCACGACATGGTATTAGAATGATTTAAATATAAATAAAAAAAATAACCCCCCTCATTAATTTTATATAAATTTTTTAAAAAATACAAAAAATGCTGCACTAGTTGAGAGCAGCATTTTTAGAGATTTTTTTATATTTTTTTATATTTTATTTTTTATTAAATTTTGTTTATTTTTTATATAATATTGGATGTGTCCTGAAGCGTCCATAAAATTTTCCAGGGTGATAAAAAAATAACCGTGTATAAATACGTATACTAAATTTAAATAAGTTATAGTTTAAATAATCTTAAAAGTTATATCTAAAATTAAAAGTTAATCTAAGTAAATATAAGTAAATACAAGTAAATACAATAAAAAGTAAATACAAGTTAAATGAAAAAAAAATGTACTCTACACCTGTTCGGAAATTGGGAGAGCCTTCTCGAGAAGAACAGGCAAGAAACTCGGAAGGTCTTGTATTTTTTTTGTTTCCTCTTTTAAAATGCCAACATTACAATATTATATTTCACAAACTTTTTTTTTAATAATATAGAAATGCCTGTCGGTGTGAGTAGAACAGTTACTCGAATGAAATTTATCCCATTATCACAAAGTTTTAACACCCTTTGAATGTCAATTATCACATTTTTTGTCAATCTCAAGCAGTTTTATCTGTCATATAATCAGACACTTTATAATATGCTTTTTTTATAAGTGCGCCCTTGATAGTGACTTTAAATTTATTCAAGTTAAGTGCTTTAATATTATTTGGGATTTTATTGTAGAAACGTACACAAAGGCCTTTGAAAGAATTATTAATTTTTTTAAGCCTAGTATTTGGTAACGCTAACATTTTCTTTTGCCTAGTATTTACTGAATGAATATCACTGTTTTTACAAAACGAATGTATTTTTTTTATGAACATATACTATATTCTCGTAAATATATTGCGACGCGACGGTCATAATACCAATTTCTTTAAATTTTTCTCTCAAAGAGTCTCTTATTTTAAGGTTATAAATAGCACGAATAGCCCTTTTTTGCAGCACAAAAACAGTCTGAATGTCGGCAGCATTTCCCCACAGCAAAATGCCATACGACATCACACTATGAAAATAGGCAAAGTATACAAGTCTTGCTGTATCAACATCAGTCAGCTGACGTATTTTCAATACAGCGTAGGCTGCAGAACTAAGTCTATTCGACAATTTATCAATATGTGGGCCCCACTGAAGCTTTGAATCTAAAGTAATACCAAGAAATACTACGGTATCCCCAAGGTCCACATTTTTATGCTTTATGTTAACAATGGTGTGAACCTCTTTAACATTGGGTAAAACAAATTTTATACATTTAGTTTTCCCTTCATTGAGGCACAAGTTATTCGCATTAAACCAGTAAACTATTCTTGAGATAGAATTATTTACATCGTCATAAATTTGCAATCGTCTTTTAATTTTAAACATAAGTGAAGTATCATCTGCAAAAAATACAATCTCATGCCTGTCTTGTACAAAAGCAGGCAAGTCATTAATATATTCTTCATTAATATAAGTCATTGTGGCCATAAACACAGATGGACGGACTGCAGAGTCCGTAAAGAGGGCAAACCGCCAAAATGCCTCAATTGCTTTGAGACAAAGGGTACCAAACCAGAAGATAGCCAGCACAACGCATTTAGCCATGACTGTCCCTTGTGGCAAAAATGGGATGCCATAGCCAGGGAGAAAGTTACGTACTGCTAAAGGCATGCCACTGATACCCCTCGGAGCGAGCAGAGAACTGCATATCATCCAGGCAAATCTGCACCGCTCCAAAACAGCCACGGCAGAATTACTTCAGGTTGCGGACCAACGCAAAGTAGACATTGCCATCGTGCAGGAACCTTATGTGGGAAATCAAGGTACAGTAAAACGTTATCCTGGCACCAAGATCATACAGTGCACCGGCACCTTGGTCAAACCCGTGAAAGCGGCGATTATCGTCTTCGGTGACAGACTCAGGGTCATACAAGACCCTGTGCTTGCCACGGAAACCGAGGTGGCTGTATGGCTGGAGGCGGGGGGTCTGCGGCTTGGAGTTATATCTGTTTATTTCGAGGGGAATGAAGAAATAGACACTAACATAAATCGGGTTAACACAATGATTCATAAACTCGGTGTTAGGGACCTAATCGTGGCGGGAGATATAAACGCATGGAGCCCGTGGTGGGGCAGTAGATCTGAGGACCGGAGAGGTGAAAAGTACGCAGCGTTCCTTAATGAAATGGACCTAGAAATACTGAACACAGGGGACACACCCACCTTCGAAACATACAGAGCAGGTAAACTCTACGAAAGCCACGTAGACGTCACAGCGTGCAGCCAATCCCTGCTAGGGAAAATCACCAACTGGAAAGTGGACAGACATCTAACAACATCTGATCACAATGCAATTACCTTTACCGTAGGCCTAACAAACCCTATAGGCAGTTTAAAACCCATTACCACCCGGATTTACAACACTGCTAAAGCAAAGTGGTCGGATTTTATAAAGACTTTTAGATTTAATATAGAAGCAGTGAATATGGACCCCTCACTAGCTGACTCTGAAGAAGATCTGAATGCTATAGTAACTGTTTACATCCAGCTGATAAAGGACACCTGCGATCAGGTTATCCCAAAAATAGCAATAAAAAACGGGAAACCAACCCCTCCTTGGTGGACAAAAGAATTGGAATCAAAAAAGAGGGAGGTACTTCGGATGAAGCGCAAAATAAGGAACGCAGCCCCTCACCGAAAAAAACAGGTCTGGCAAGACTACCATAGATCAAAGACCGAATACGCAGAAATGGTCAGTTGCGAACAGACTACAAATTGGAGGGAGTTCTGCACAACGCAAGAAAAAGAGACGATGTGGGACAAAGTGTACAGAATCTTAAGGAAAACATCGGGAAGGCAAGAGGATGTACTCCTAAAAGACCATAACGGTAGCGCACTGACCCCGCTGACGTCCGCTGAACTCCTTATTATTATTATTATTCTTATTGTTGGGGCTATGCAACTTCAATGAAGCTGTAGTCACTGCGACCTTAAAGATCTATTGTGACTCGCCGCCAAGTTACAGTATCTCTTTTAGCCTGGCCGCCACCAGGAAATCCAAGATGGCTCTGGCTTTAAGAGTTTTCAGTTCCCCTGGGCTGATTAAGTGTCTTCCCAGGTGGATACTTCGTTTGTGACTTAGAGGTCCACAATCGCACAAGAGGTGTTGGGGTGTTTCACGCTCCTGTTCGCAAAATCTGCAAATATCAGATTCACTTAATTTCATGTGAAATTGGTGTCTGTTTAGCTTGCAGTGACCAGTTAAGGCCCTCACAATCGCACCGGTGTTCGTCCTACTGAACTGTAAAAGTTCAGTAGTTCGTTTTTGCGAGTATCCTTCTATCAAGGTTTTAGCGTGTACTAATCCTGGTTGGTTTAGCCAGTATTTTTTTGATTCGCTTAGAAGGTTTTCCTTAAGGAGTTGCATGGCATGACGTTTCGAGATGCCACAGAAAGGTTCTGGACCTATCTGTTGACCCTCCGCTCCAGCCCTTGCAAGTTCATCGGCCTTTTCATTACCGACGACACCTGAATGTCCTGGTACCCATTTCAGAATAACTCTGTTCTGTTGTCCCAGGTCATTTAGTTTATTTACGCAGTCTGTCACCAGTTTCGAATATATAACATTCGATTGAATAGCGTTAAGAGCTGCTTGGCTATCTGAAAAGATATAAATGGTTTGGTTTTTGTAGTTTCGTTGGCGATTAGCTTCTACACATTCTATGATGGCGTACACCTCCGCCTGGAATATAGTAGCGTGCTGACCAAGATTAACGCTTTTGTTAAAGCTCGGTCTGACACCATATACCCCGCATCCTACATTTTGACCCATTTTGGAGCCGTCTGTGAACCAAACTAGGCTTCCAGCCTTACAGAGGTTATGATCTTCCGCCCACTCCTCTCTGCTTGGTAGTTCCACTGAGTAGTTTTTAGTAAAATTACAGAGTGGAAGCATGACATCTGTAGTCATAGCTAGTTGTTTTTGTTCAAGCACTGTTTGTCGCAGTGACCTCAATGCTTGAGAGTACCAGTTTACCTTCCCAGTGCTTTCTATTCTATAAATGCTAGCTTTCGCCTCCTTCACTATAAATAGATGAAGGGGCGGTAGGTTCAGCAGGGCATTAAGCGCAGCTCCTGGGGTTGTAGACATGGCGCCAGTTACCATAAGGCAAGCTGTTCGTTGTAGACCGCCTAGCTTGTTGATAACTGTCACTTGCGTGACTTTTTTCCACCAAACCACGCAGGCATATGTTACCATAGGCCTGACGATCGCAGTGTACATCCACAGGGCGATTTTTGGGTTTATGCCCCATTTCGCTCCTGCTAAACGACAACATATTCCTAAAGCACTTTTTGCCTTTTGGATTACATTGTAAATGTGACTATTCCATGTCAATTTTTGGTCGATCGTAACGCCCAAATATTTGACTTCTGTGGAAAAAGGTATTTGAGTCCCCCTTAAAACAGGATTTACCAGCTTGTTTAGCTTGCGCTTTCTGGTAAAGGGAACTATCGTCGTTTTGTTTGGATTTACCGACAATTGGTTCTCAATGCACCATCTATCGATGATGTTAAGAGATTTTTGTAGTATAGATGAGACAGTGCTTTGGCAGGGACCAATGACGCATGCTACAACGTCATCTGCGTAGCCCTGAACATCTAAATCCTTTTCTGAGGCTTCAGTTAACAAGCGGTCAATAACAAGTGACCACAGTAGTGGCGATAGGACGCCTCCTTGTGGACACCCTCTTGTTGTTTTGAAGCCTTTTACGGTTCCGTGAAGACTTACACTGATAATTCTGTTAAGGAGCATCGATTCAATCCAACGGGTTGTTGTTTTATCAATCCCCTTGTCGCCCATTGCCTTGGAAAGGGTTTCAATGGTTACGTTATCGAAGGCTCCTTCTATGTCTAGGAAAGCACAGAGGGCTATTTGTTTATCTTCTAGAGCCCGTTCTATCTTGTCGGTTAGTTCGAGCAAGGCAGTTTCTGTAGATTTTCCTTTTAGATAAGCGTGCTGCTTTGCATGCAGAGGACGTTTTCTTAGTGGTCCGTCTCTAATGCACACGTCAATGACCTTTTCCATACTTTTCAGTAGGAAGGAGGTGAGGCTTATGGGTCTAAAGGACTTTGGCTGCGCGTAGTCCTTTTTACCAGCCTTGGGAATAAATCGAACTTTTACCATAGTCCAATTTTCTGGTATATATCCCCAGGCATAACTAGCTCTGAAGATCTTTACCAGAACCGGAGTAAGGATATTCTTACCCTGTTGCAGCAGAGCAGGAAAGATATCATCCTCACCCGCGGATTTAAAAGGTTTGAATGAATCTATAGCCCATTCAACTTTGTTAGGTCTGATATTCATCGCTGCTCTTCTCCAGTCTTCATTACTAGGCCTGGAGAGGCAGTTGTGAGGAGCAGCCCTAATAGCGATGTTAGACGCTAGTACTGATCCAGGGAAGTGCGTTGACGCCAATAGTTCGAGGGTCTCTTCCGCTGTCTCAGTGAATGTTCCATCTGGTTTCTTTAGTAGTCCCAGTTGGTTGGTAGGCGATTTTGCTAGAACCTTATGGATTCGAGCTCCTTGAGGGAGTTTAGTAATCTCCTCGCAGAACTTTTTCCATGAAAGTCTTTTCGCCCTCCGTATTTCTTTATTGTAGGCAGTTAAGGCTTTAGAGTACGAGCTCCAGTCTTTGGTCAGCTTAGCCTTATTGAACAGCCTGCGTGCTTCATCTCTTAGTTTACTGAGTTTTGCGTTCCACCATGGTATTTTGTTGTTCCTCTTAGTTTTTAGAGGACAGCTCTCTTCATACGAGGCTGTTATGGCTTCAGTAACTTGATCCACAACATACTCCAGCGATTCAAGAGATCGTATGGTTTTAGGGATATCGCGGAGTCTGTCTTGAAGACTTCTCCTGTAATGGTTCCAGTCTGTGGCCTTTGCATCCCTAAAGGTAATGGTTTCGTACATGTTTGATGTGTTCAATACGAAAGTAATGTGTCGGTGATCGGACATTGAAACTTCGTTACTAACTTGCCAGTCGTTAATCGTCCTGGATAAATTGTTAGTAGCAAGAGTTAAATCAAGAACCTCCTGCCTTGATCTAGTTAAAAAGGTTGGTACGCAGCCCTTGTTAACTATTTGAAGACAGTTAGCTAGGATAAAGTCATATAATAACTCACCCCTTGCGTTGATACCTGAGCTGCCCCAGTTGGTGTGATGCGCATTCGCGTCGCACCCAATCAGAAGTTCGGCGTTGTGTTCGTTTGCGTACTCGACCACTTTCGCCAATCCTTCGGATGGGTCGTTCTTCTCACCAGGCAGGTAAGCGGAGCAGACGATGAGGCGTCTATTACCGCTCTTGGTATTCACGAAAGCTGCAATCAGGTCATCGGTGCATAGCCCTGGTATACATAAAAAGTCAACGTTATTATTGAATAAGATACACGCTCTTGGCTTGATTCCACCGACGTTATATACAACCTTACCAGCAGAACCAAGTCCGGATACCGTGTTGTTGTTCGCCAGCCACGGTTCTTGGATTAGAGCGATGTGTAAGTTCTTCTCTGTGAAGATTTTTTCTAGCACCGCTGTAGCGGCTCTAGCATGGTGCAAATTAATTTGAACCACATGTGTGTTATTTGTGTTTTTGTGTAGTTGTGCCATTGTGTGTTGTGTGGTGTGTGGTGTTTTGTAAAGTGTTCGTAAGTGGCGTTTTATGACCGTTTGCCAGGTCTTTGGACGTTAGGACCGTCCTTGACCTTGCTAGCGGTTTTCGTCACTTGTGGCTGTCCTATTTTGGTCCTTTTCCCCGAAGGTGGACCTTTAGGACGCTTATTAGTTCCCGAACTCCCGGGCTGAGGCTCTCCGCTATTGCGTTGGCTCTCAGCCCCAGAGTTTGGGTCCTTTTGTAATGTCGGTGGCCTAGTGTGACCTGCCGGCAGTTTCTTTGCTCCAGAGGAGCTAGGTTTGCTTTTCTCATTCGCATTCGTTGAGATGTTTTCTCCTCGAATGCGAATAAGAACTTTCTTAAACCCGAGCCGCGGCCTAAAGTCCAGTGCGCGCAAGGCCTCAACTGAAGCATCATCAACCGAAAGGGCGATGGTGATTCCGTCCCGTTCAGTCTTGACGCTTAGCACCTTCCACATACTGGTCCTTAGTCCGTTTTGCTTCTCCAGAAGTCGTATTGCGTCTTTTGGAGATTCGGCCTCGGATTTAGGAACAAAGAGTATACCAATCCTGGCCTTGGGCAGTTCCTTTTCACTCATGAGTGAAAGATCAGCCTCCGGCCATGGCTTGATAGCCCCAATGTTCCGTTCTAGCCAAGCCCGGCTGTATTCATCCTTAACGACGATTTGAAGCCAGCCCGGCTTAAAAGTGCAGCCCTCAAAACTTGGGCCCGCCTCATTTCCAGGGTCGTCTATTATCGCCCTAAGAATGCCACGCTTAACAAGCCCAAGTTGATCATCCGACATGGGTTCCGTGTTACGAATCCCCACTCGGATGTCCGTGAGGGCGTCTTTAAAAGACTTCGCTGTCGATGGACCTGCCATTGGCGTACTAACAGCAGAGGTCCCAGTACCAGTCGTTTGGAGCGCCCCGGCGGCTGAGCCTTCGCCAGTACGCGAAGTCTTTCTGATGTGGTCACCGGGTGATTCTTCCTCCGATCGAATCCGTTTGACCGGTCTTCGATCTGAGGAAGATGCACCTGCCACATTTTTCTCCGGATCGTGCGTTTTCGTCATCCGCTCGTAGCAGAGTTTGTAGGCCTCTGAAGGGTCCATTCCTTCCGCCACGAGTCGCTTCAGACGTTTTCGCGCCGCTCCGGTTAAATTAAATCGCTTCCGTGGACGATCTCTCGATATCGCTGGCACATGTGAGTCTGTTTCAGTCAGCCTCGTGCCTTCGGCATCGGGTATCGATCCACGGTCGCTTGTATCGGGATCCGTGGTGGCTAGTAAGTCTCCCTCAGATCCGAGAAACAACTCCGATAAGTCGGGTATTGATGCAGTCAAGCTGCTAGATGGTTCTGGTCGTTCATCGCCCAGATCAAAGCAATTTTGGGTTCGTTTTTCCATACACGTCCCACGAGAAGCTAGGGAACTAAAAAGTCCACCCAAGCAGAGCCCCGCGTGCCTAGGTAAGGCAAAATTACTACCCCAGGATTGCCATTTCCCTGAGGAGGCACCGTTAGGGACCAAGCACCCCCTTGGCCACGCATCCATCGGCTACGGTTCGCCTAACACCACTGGATTGGGTTTGGGTAAAAGTAGGGATTTAGAAGGGACTGAGGAGTAAGGTAGGAGGGGTAGAGGGAATACTGGAACATGGGAGTAAGGGGAAATGGAATCTCTCACCGTGTTGGACTGCACTGGCGAGATAGCGTTGCTTCCTTTAGCTACTTGGACCCCAGGGTAGTTGGTAATGTGCGATGCCTGTTAAGGATCCAAGTATTACCAGGATGTACGGCGTGGACGTAGGGGCAACACTTGACGGTAGACATGCTCTGCTCAACATCGCACACTTGAGCACACATCAGCCGCCCTACATCCCTTTTGCTGAACTCCTTACAACAACTTTCTATGCAGACGACACACCTGAGACCGACACAGCGTACCACACAAAAATCCGGGCAATGACAGAGAGCCAAAGCTGGAGGGATGATCGGCTAGGACCGGACGAACCACCGTTTACTACTGCCGAACTGGAGTCAGTATTAAGGAATTTAAACCCTAAGAAGGCACCAGGGCCGGACGGACTAACAGCCGATGTGTGCACAGCAGCAATCCGAAACGACGGGGGAGTGTTCCTGGGCATAGCGAATAAATGCTTGTCCCTGAGACACTTTCCCGCCCAATGGAAGGTGGCACACGTTATCATCCTAAGAAAACCGGGAAAGGACGATTATACGCATCCTAAGTCATACCGACCAATTGGCTTGCTGTCGGTGCTTGGAAAAATACTGGAAAAACTAGTAATCGCCAGACTGCAGTGGCATATTCTCCCTACACTGAGCGCGAACCAATACGGTTTCATGCCGCAACGCGGAACTGAAGACGCCCTCTGTGACTTGGTCGAGCACATAAGGATGAAGCTCAAAGAAAAAAGGTTAATCCTAATGGTGTCACTTGACATAGAGGGCGCCTTTGATAATGCTTGGTGGCCAGCGCTCAAAAAACAGCTGATAATTAAACAATGTCCCCGAAACCTCTACTTCATGATCGAATCATACCTACGAGATCGAAAAGTGGAGGTTAACTACATGAGGGAAAAAGCAGGGAAAGAGACCACCAAGGGATGTGTCCAGGGATCAATAGGAGGTCCCACATTTTGGAACATAATCCTGGATTCCCTGCTCAAACAGTTACAGGGGAGGGATGTACACTGCCAGGCCTTCGCAGATGATGTGGTTCTGGTTTTCACTAGTTCAACAGGCGGACAAGTGGAGGAGACCGCAAATGAGATCCTGGACAGAGTGGTGAAATGGGGAGGACGTAATAAACTTAACTTCGCGCCGCACAAAACCAAGGCCATGGTGATAACGAAGAAATTGAAGTACGACCCCCCCATCGTGACGATGTCCGGAGTGAATATCGAACTGGTGACAGCAATTAAAGTGCTTGGACTCACGATCGACAGAAACCTGAACTTCGCCGAGCATGTGTCAGAGCAGTGTAGAAAGGTAACTAATATATATAAACAACTAGCACGCACGGCGAAAGTAACATGGGGTCTAAATAGTGAAATCATCAGGACGATATATCTAGCGGTCATTGAACCTATTATCCTGTACGCCAGTGGAGCATGGAGCCAGGCCACGGATTTGGAACTCGTCAAAAAGCAGCTAGAGTCGGTACAACGGAACTTTGCAATAAAAGTCTGCAAAGCTTATAGAACAGTGTCCTTGACGTCCGCTCTTACATTATCTGGACTGCTCCCGATTGACCTGCGAGTACATGAAACAGCATCCCTCTATAGAACAAAAAAAAGGGACTGCCGAGACCACCTACCACCAGGCAGTATACTGGAAAAGGAAACATCATTTTCTGGGAGACCTCATCCATCCGAGCGGGTTCTGATAGAATATGAATGTGTAGAGGATACATCCGTAGAGACCATACGGAAGCACAAAATCCAAGACCCACAAATATACACAGATGGCAGTAAAATTGATGAGGGGGTTGGAGCCGCCGTCTCGTGGTGGGTAGAGGGAAAAGAAACCGCCAGTTACACATTTAGTCTCGATCCCGCCTGTACGGTCTTCCAGTCTGAACTGTATGCTCTGCATAGGGCGATAGAGATGGTCCGGAGAGAGGGTGTCACCTCAGCAACAATACTGAGTGACTCCAGATCCTCATTGGAGATCATCACGAACCCCAAAGCAGGCCATCAGCTAGTGCAGAGGATACATGAAGACATCAGAAGTATCAGAAGGAACGGTGGAGAGGTCAAACTGTTCTGGCTGAGAGCACACGTAGGCACAGTGGGAAACGAAAGAGCAGATGAATTAGCCAAAAAAGCAGCGCGGGTGGTAAACGGAACGCGGGACTACTGTGAGATCCCCGTGTCGTTCGTGAAGAATAAGATAAGGGAAGAGACGATCCGAAAATGGCAGGATAGGTACGTTACCTCCTCTACAGGAGGAGTGACCAAATGGTTCTTTCCAGATCAGGCGAAAGCCTATAGCTGGGTCAGGAAAGAAAAACCATCACCTCGTCTGATACAAGTCTTCACGGGGCACGGGGGGTTCGCAGAATATCTGTACCGATTCAAACTCAAGGACAATCCATATTGTGAATGTGACCCCGGGGAGATTGAATCGGTATGGCACGTGATCCTGGACTGTCCAAGATTTGCCAGTGCCCGCCATGACTTAGAACATAGACTAGGCAAAATAGTGATAAGGAAAGAGAATATCCATGCGCTACTGATGGATAAAAAGGCAAAACCACCCTTAGTGCAGTTTATACAAATAGCAGCCGATCTGGCAACACAGCGAAACCAGAACTGTACTCCACCAGCGCAGGGGGATGATGATGGGTCGGTAAATATGGCACCACGAACGCGGGAATCTTACGTGGCCCCAACGATAACGCAAATGCAGTGGTTGAGCGACGGAGAAAAAGGAACAGTAGGTCTCCTCACAAGGGCTGTGGCGTTGTTCATGGATAGTGCAGGAGAAAGGATTGGCATTAGTTTCTGTATGTCCAGAACAAGGAAGCACGTTGCCATATCACCTGGCCTAGCAGTCCTGCTAAAAGGCAGCACTACCAGGGCGACCATTAAAAGAAAAGTGTTTGATGCAATGCCTGAGGTGATGCTCGCAGGGCAAAAATGCCGGATTGTACGTTTCAGGAATAAGTCGATCCTGCTCCTGGACTGGCACATTGACAAGTCGTCCTTTACTATAGCGGGGGAACTGCTGTTAAACATGGACGGAGACCCAAGAGTCATCAGCGTGGATGTCATGAAGGTAGATCTCGAGAAAGGGAAAGTGTCCGATTACACTCCCTTATTGGAGGCCTCCCGAAAACACAAAATTATCGTGTACGAGGGAAGAGGCCAAAACCTCGACTTTCTGCTCAAAGACCACGAGCAGACTCCACGCAATGAACTAACAGAAAGTGGCTCAGCCCGGGCACAAAGGCAACATGAGGAGGCGATGCAAGAAGCAAACGAAAGAAGACGCCTCCAATCACAAAGACAATCCCCGACAGACGACCTCGTCAGGGGCATATCTGTTGCCCTGGGCCACGCTCGTCCTCGTAGAACAAGCAGTGAGACAGTACCGGACTCGGTCCCCAAACATAAAACGGTCTCCTCACCCAAAACCACACTGGCAGACATGGGAAGGGTGAGACCGCCATCCAGAATAGTCACTGACCGGGACGGAGATGACCTAGTCAACGCCTATCTAGAGTACCTGGGGACACTGCGGGCGACGCTGCAGGTAAAACACACCACCTGCAGCAAGATACTTGAGGCATTTCAGATAAACGCCCGCATGTCACTACAGGAACTCCTGGACGGGGCGAGGGCGGTGGTCTATAACAACGACACCGGGACTGTGGTGGCGGGAACTCGCCCTATAGATAAAAAGCAGATGGCGGCGTACAGTGGCACGTCAGGCATGGTGCTGGTGGATCATGAAGCAACTGACGAAAGGGGAGCAATCACATTCTGCACACCGATCGAGGACCCAATAGTGGTAATTGCCAAGTGCACCCGCTTCATGCTGGAGGACCGAATTCTAAAAACGGCGGAATCCGTGAGTGGAACTTGGATCTCCGAACCATGGGGTAAACTGGCAATCAAATGGGTTGACGGTGTGCCGGGTTGCGGGAAGACCACGTGGCTCCTCAACAACTTCCAAATGAAGGAAGATATGATCATCACTAGCACACTCGAAACGGCAAAAGAACTGTTGGACAAAGTGACGACTCGATTCGGGGCGGTCGTGAAGGGGAAAATAAGAACCATTGCCTCAGTTCTCATCAATGGTGTGGAAGCATTAAAACGCCTTTTGGTGGACGAAGCTCTCCTAGTCCATTTTGGAGCTATCATCATGGCAACAAGGCTGACCGGGGCAAGAGAATTGGTACTAATGACCGATACAAATCAGATCCCCTTCATAGACAGAGACAACCTGTTCGAGATGCGTTACGGAAGCCCCGCCGCCATCACGTCGGTAACAGAAAAACTCCTCTGCACACACCGAAGTCCGATGGATGTGGTGTATGCCCTCCAAAACATCTACAAGGGTATTTACACATCACGGCAAGTGCTGAGGTCCATGACATGCAGAATGGCATCGGAGGCGGTGTTACGAAGGGGCAACCCAAATACTCTCTTCCTTACCTTTACTCAAGACGAGAAAGAAGCGTATGGGAGGGAAGGGTTCGGCACCGGAGAACAATCTAGACTGCTGACGATTCACGAAGCACAGGGACTAACGTACGATCACGTGGTTGTGCTCAGAGGAGCAGAAAGGAAGAACCCTGTCCATGATAGTGTCCCTCACGCGGTGGTTGCCATTACCAGACACACGGTATCCTGCACCTACTTCTACCGGGAGTTGAAGGAGGACGACGCAATTAGACGTCTCATTGCCCTTCCCAGCATAGCAACAGATGAAGTGGTCATGGAATACAATAAAAAAATGGTGCTCAGGGCCCTATCAAGCGGAGCGACCTTGGTGTAACTAAAAAAAAAAAAAAAAACAGACGTAACATATATTATGCCAAATACGAGTATACTAACTGTCCAAATCTTATGAAATAGTCCATACATAAATTATTAACATATAGTATAATATTATTAAGATATATATTTGAGTATAATTAAGTATATATAAGTATAAATAGATATTATTAAGATATATATTTAAATTTTTAAATTGATTGAGTTGCGCAACTCACCTTAGATTAGGAGTAAAAAGTAGTCGTAAGTCTTAATATAATAATTATAATAAAATAGATCACAATGAGAAGATTCCATGAAAAGAGCACGGACCACGAGTCTGTGGAATGTTAAATTAGTAATAAAAAAAAAAAAAAAAGTCATTAATATATATTAAAAATAGAAAAGGACCAAGAAATGAACCCTGCGGAACTCCCATTTTAACCGAGGCGCCCTGGGACCTCTCCCCGTTGACGTCTACTTTCTGAATCCTCTCAGTCAAATAGGAGACGAGTAGATCCAGAACAGTGTCGCGAAATCCATAGTAGTGTAATTTTCTGATCAGGGTTTCATGATGAATGCAATCAAACGCCTTGGACAAGTCACAAAAAGCGCCTAGCGCATCATGTGAGTCCTCCCAGGCCTCATATATATTTTGTATTAACTCAACACCAGCATCAGTTGTTGAGCGACCCTTTTTAAAACCAAATTGTTTACAGTGTAGAAGATTATTTCTGTTAAAAAAGCTTTGCATTTGTTCCAACATTATTTTTTCAAAGATTTTGCTAAAAGTAGGTAGCACAGAGATAGGTCTAAAATTATTGGGGTCTGATGTGCTACCAGATTTGTGTAATGGAATAATTTTACTCAGTTTCATTAGATCAGGAAACACACCACAGTCAATGCAATCATTAAAAATACTAGCAAGTATTGGAGCTATTGTTTCTATTACAGATTGGGAAACATCTACAGAGTTGCCCCACAGATTCACGGTTTTCTTTTTATTCAGCGTTTTAAATGACTTTATTAAATCATTTGCACAAATATGGGCAAATTTTAATTTATCATCACAAGTTTTAACATGACCTTTTAGAATAGATTCGGCTACAGTGGAGGAGGAATCCAGAGATTTTGTGATTGAAACTGGAATGTCAGTAAAGAATTTTTCAAATTCTGTAGCTACCTCAATATCTACTGTAACTTTCTTATTTTCAATATTTAAACAAAAATTGTTGTTATTAGTTTTTACTCTTCCGGTTTCATTATTAATAATGTTCCATGTCGTTTTAATTTTGTCACTACTATTTTTTATTTTAGAGCTTAAATAATTGGACTTTGCAAATTTACAAACTTTTTTAAATACTTTGGAATAAGTTTTTACATACAATTTAAATTGATCACTAGTATTTAATGAACGTTCATTGTAAAGTTCATAAAGTTTTATTCTGCTTTTGTGAATACCTGGTGTGGCCCATTCACTAAAAGCTAATCTACCATTGACTGAGATGGTTTTTGGAACAAAGATATTTTTAAATTCACAACAAAATGTGTTAAAAAAGTTTTCATACAATTTATTTGGGTCTTCGTCATAATCAATATAATTTAAATTAATACCAAGATTATTATTAAAACGCTCCAAGCGGCCAGCAGTCTTTGGTACAACAGTGATATTCTTTTTCGCCATAAGCTTACATTTGTAAGGTATAGTAACAAATTGACCAGAGTGGTCAGATTCTAAGTTATTAAAAACATTTTGTGCTAATGGTTCTATGTCAGTATAAATATTATCAATGCATGTGGCAAAAAACTCAGTAATTCGTGTTGGCTCCAGAAATAAGTTTTTAAGATTATATGACTGAAACAAATTTTTAATTCTCATACATAAACTAGAGTTTTCTAATAAGTTAATATTAAAATCTCCACAGACTAATATTTTTTTTTATGGGATAGGGGGCAAGCGAGCAGACGTATCACCTGATGGTAAGTAATTACCGTCGCCCATGGACACCCGCAACCCCAGAGAAGTTACAAGTGCGTTGCCGGCCTTTGAGGTGGGAATACGCTCTTTTTTTGAAAGTTTGAAGGTCGTATCGGTCCGGAAATACCGCAGGCGACAATTCGTTCCAAAGTTTGACTGTGCGAGGCAGGAAACTTCGAGAGAAACGCACAGTTGTGGACTGCCAACCATCTAAGTGATGGGCATGGATTTTTTGCCGCTTGGAACGATGGCGGAAAGAGGCAGCAGGTATAAGTCCGAACAATTCCTCGGAGCATTCCCCGTAATAAATACGATAGAAGATGCATAGCGAAGCGACATCTCTTCGCAGCGCCAAGGTATCAAGCCGATTTGAAATTTCCTGGCAGTCGACGATTCGAGTCGCTGTCCGTTGAATGCGGTCCAGTGGGAGAAGCTGATATTGGGGTGCCCCAGCCCAAAGATGAGAACAGTATTCCATATGAGGCCGAACCTGCGCCTTGTAAAGCTGAAGGCGGTGCGCCGGAGTGAAATACTGTCTCGATCTATTAAGCACACCAAGCTTCTTAGAAGCTAATTTAGCTTTACCCTCTAAGTGGCCACGGAACTGGACTTCGCTCGATATGTCGACACCAAGGATCCCAATATTGGCTGAGGCAGTTAGGGGAATGCCCTGAAAGCGAGGAGATACGACAAATGGCATTTTCTTTGCAGTGAACGCGCAAACCTGTTTCTTCGAGGGGTTGAAATGGACTAAATTAAGTTGACCCCAGTTAGAGACTTTCTCTAATGAAGTTTCAATTTCAGACACAAGTTTATTCCGGCACTCAATAACGTTTTCCCGAGAAAAGTTCGCACTTTGTTTGCCTTGCTTACAGACTTTATTTAAAACTTCGTCCATTATATTTTCAAAGTGGTCATACAATCCCGAAGGAGGCCTGTATACGCTCACTACAATAATCTGGTCCAACTCTACGCAGGCAATTTCTATTGTTCGTTCAACTGAGAGGTTCACAATATCTTTACGATCTTTATATTTAAGCTTTTTATTTAATATGATTACGCGAATTGCATTTTCTCGACTGAACGAACCACCAACCTGGTGGTTGCTAAAATTAAACATGAACTGGTAGCTTTTAAGCCAATGTTCGGTTATACAAAAAATTTCTACTTTACTACTGTTCATGAATAACTCAACATCCAGATCTTTGCCCATCATTCCTTGCATGTTCTGGTGCACCAGGTTGATAAAATTTACATGTTTATTATATTCAAATTTCACCAGTCTCATCATAATTGAATATTAACCCTAGTAAGAGACATCAAGGTCAAAATTGCTTGAAAAAACCTAATCGGTCTTATTACAAAACCTGGTTTAAACCTGGTCTAAAGTTAGTCTTGGCTTAAACGTAGTGCACTTTAACTTGTATCAATATACACAGATAGAGACAGCGTCAACTTAGTCCTGGTTTAAACCAGGACTAACTTTAGTCCATGTTTTGTAATAAGACGGAATGTGTTTAGGTCGTACGAATATGTCGTCGATTGTGCAAAAATAAATCACCGCCCGTAATACTGAGTACACGATCCAAAATGCGGTCAAACGGCAGTTTATCTCCTTAAATCCGGAATTAAATGTACACCGTTTAGCGCAAACTCTGGTTTGCCGATAAAATCACGCGATTTTAATCTATAAATCGAGGAGATAAGGTTGGATATACTGTGACATAGATAGTTCCGTTGTTTTACGTTTGTAATGCGCCATTCTTTGTGCAAGTGTCTTCTTAATTTCGCCCATTGTGCTGTAATGTTCAATACATTATAGCGACACGCTAGCACCCTGAGTACCCAATTTATTATTTTATTGTTACGTAATTATACTTGAAAATGTTTCCAATGTTTCATAACATAATGATTACATTTGATTGACTAAGCAGATGTACGAAACAAGACAGGACGAAACCAAAATGTAGAGATTTGCGCGTGGTAGCAAAAAAACCCTGTGAACACTTTTAATAGCATGTTGAGAATTCATATTATGATAGTTGTTATTGTCATGTATGTCATTTTTTAAAACTCTTTAATAAAAAAATCAAAGTAAATATTTAATGATTAACGTTTAAAAAGGTAAACACCTATTTCATTGCTCACCTCTTTGTGCACCAGCGGCCGTTGCCGCCTCAGCTATGTCGTAATTGATTACTTCTAAACACTTATAGCACAGAAGATTTATACTTATAGTCCAAGAGCTACTGACCCCGGTAACGGTTCTCCTGTAAGGATTTAATTTAGTTTAGTGATAGGTTATAGCACGCTCAATACAATAACCATGGCCTGGCAGACCTCAGCCCTGCACATCAGCAACCCCAATGTTTTTGAAAATGTCATAAAAATAAAACCTAGGGCTGTAAGCATTGAATTTTAGAATGATTTAGTTTATTGACTATGAAGTAAAGACAAAAAATTGCCAGGCGATTTTAGTAAGCACAAGTATCGGACAGGCAAGTCAATAGGTGTGCAGAAGTATGATTGAAAATATACTTTCTCCTGTAAAGTTGAAATTGAGTTATGTGTTCAGGTAAAGGATCTAGAAATAGGGAGTACCTACAATGACAGGCAGTTATGGACAGCATAAGACCTTGACAGGCTAAAGGAGAGCTGCTATGGAAGTGCAAGTAAGAAGCATATAAACTCAATAAATTACCCTAAAATTAGGGCAAATTACCTCACGGTTCAATTTTACTCGGCGAGTATAAAAGTCATCTGGTGCTGTCAGTCGAAAAACGACGGCAACGGTCATAATTGCGATTGAATTTTTCCAAAATGGCCACCGGCTCCGCCGCCATTATGAAATGAGTTTCGGATTATCGGACATAGATTTTTAAACTTTTATTGACATTTTCAAAAATATAGGAGTTGCTGATGTGCATGGCTTAGGCCTGTCGGGTCATGGTTATTGTACTGAGCCAGGTATTATTTATCACATAAAACATTTCATTTATGTATACATTTTTAAAACTACCTAATAGTGGGCATTATTTGGTCAATGATTGTTTTAAAGTTAAACTTTTTTGCATCATACTTGTATTGCTGTTCCAGTTTGAAGGGTAAGACAGGCAGTAACATTACTGGGTACTGTGACAAGACGTCTTGTGTCAAAAGTTGGTGACATTCATTGGAGACCTTGTAGAGGTTTTAGATTTGCAAATCTCACAGGCAACTTACCCACTTACCGTCAGGGGGCCTATTTAATCATTCGTTGGCATCGAACACTCCTGGAGCGTCGGCTGAGACCTCGATTTCTTTTGATTTTTTTTTGTATGTGATCAAAATCAATAGAGTATTATATCGAAAATTAATATTATTTTGATTTTCATCGAAAACGATACGAAAATCAGCAGAAATGGAACGCAAACGACGCTTGACAAGCACTCGACGCCTGACGAAAGACTCAAAATAGAGCCCCAGGTCGGTAGCTTCCTTGTGTGCCAGCCAACTTAGTTATATTATCAAAAAATAACAACACTAGATTAAATCTACCTCAGCTACCGATAATAAAATATCACAATGCCTCAAACAAATCCAGACTGGAGGATGGGTAATGAAGGGCCTGGAAGGGCTAATTGATGCATGTCTTACACCGAACATACTCGTATACTGACTTGGGACATTCGTGAGAGCAAAAATATCTACTAATACCAAATCTGTATTGTTGTTTGCTTGCTGCTAATGAATTATTCATTTGCAGCTTGAACGATATTAAGTAATCTAAGTCATCGCATAATAAATGCTTAATAAGAGCGTCACGGTAAAGCATTATGCATATACATACACTTATTCAAATTAGAACGGAAGTGTTACATTGTCAATGGAAAATATTTTTGTTGGTTTATTCAAGACGAAGCGATCAATAATGTAGGTTTTTCTCAATTCATGTAATGGCTACACATTTATTTGGTTTGGAAACTACTCAAAAATAATCTCAAATTCAGTTGAAAAATAATTAATGGGGTAATGACTAGCGAAGTGAAGCATTTCATCTCATTGATGACATGTTTACGAATCTTAATCAATGTTTCAAGTGACATCTTCAATGTTATTCTTATTAAAATTAATCATTCAATTTTAAAATTCTCTGTCACTTGATATGTTCTATAACTCACTCTGACTGTAACAGTGCACCTTGTTTTTTTTTCATGTTGTCTTGTTTTCTACGTTACTTGCGATCATTATGCCTGGTTTTCGCCATAATATGGATACACCATCAATAGCTATTGTTAAATATAGCAAAAAATGGAGTGGGTCCTGTTTTTAACCGACTTAAAAAAAGGAGGAGGTTCTCAATTCGATGCGTATGTTTTTTGTGTGTATGTTACGTGATTACGCCGCCAGTTGTGGACCGTTTTTACTTTCGATAGAATATACTCTTGGGGTGGTCCCAAAGTCAACAAAGTCAGGGTCTGATGATGGGATCCCATAAAAATCGAGGAAAAATCTTAAATTTTTAGGTGTGTCCAACTTGTTTTGTGTGTACTCCGCCAACTGTGGACCGATTTTCAAAAATATTTTTGTATTGGATAGGGTGTACTCCTGGGGTGGTCCCAAGGTCACTAAAATGAAATGTTGTCTGTACCTATTCTTACATTATTTATAACTTTTCAGTGTTTTGAAGTAGATTTTTATTTTTTGTAAAATATCTTTGTTTTGAGTTGTTTATTTTCATGTGTGTAATTGCGTTTTTGCCTTAAAAATGTATGAAAGGCTTTGGCTGTATTTCTATGTTTTGCTTTTTTCATTATAATCTCGTCAAAGTTTGCTGGATGTTTTAATGTTACAGAAAATCTGGGAAATTTTTTAGGTTTTTGACGGTTCATATCTTCTTTAATAATTAACACATAAAAAAAGGAAATCGTAGGAACATGCTAAAAGTGGCCATTGATTTATTTGGAAAAAAATTGTGCAGCTATTGCCATTATCCAGGAAGGAAACTGGGGACTGCGTTTGTATGGATAAAAGACCCGTAAGATTTCGTGGGACAGGGGCCTTACCATGACCGCTTATAGCAAGGTTGAAACAATACTGAAACAGAGACACCGCTCTTGCGTATAGCGCCATTCCGCTCTCAGTGCGGTTTCAAAAATTTTTTGAGCGATCATAGTTAGGAGGTAGTGTGTTCATTTGCCGTATTGTCTCTAAATACAGTATTTAAATTTGGAGCTGCGTAGTTCGTTCCACTTGTTGCGTTAGTTCCACGTCGGAACTCGTATTCATAAATTACTCTCATTTCCAATCATGCCGCATGAGAAAATTTGAAAGCCAAACAATCATAATATTATTTGTACATTTTTCAAATTTAGAATTTTACAGTTGTTATTTTACGATGTGTTTGCTCACACATTTTAATGTGTGAAAAAGGTTTTACTGTGGAATCTCAGGAAGGTTTAATTTTAATTCAAAGTGGTCAGTAGTGTACGTTATAAAAAGCAAATTTCACATTGACACCCCTATTGCGAGTATTTAATTTCTGCCAGTCATATTAAAACATTCTTTAAAAGTAGGTTGCACTTAATTTTTTTATGAAGACAGGTGAATTTTGGCAGTGTAATTAGTACGTCCGGTAAAATAACGTGTTTTGTTTTGTATTGAAATAGCACATTTGACTTGTCGCGTGACCCGCGGCTGCATGCAAACACACCGAAAGCGCTTCCAACTCCTACAAAACATTCGACAGAAAAATGAGCGACGACGTTTCAATCTAAGGTGAACGCATACAACACAGCACTCGCCGAAATAGGTAAAAGAGTTGTCGCCTTGTCTACACAAATTGTCTGATCGTATCTCAAACATTCATATTTTTGATATTTTCTTTTGCCATAACCAAATAATGCGTAATTTTACTTATGCACAGAGATAGAGCACTAGTAATAGTCTTATTACTCATTGTCGCAGAAGTGATTCATGCCCAGCAGTGCGACGCATATAGGTTGAAGTCAAAAAAAATGATTTCAACTGAAAATGCAATTTGATTTTATATGTAAAAATGAATTGCCGTTCGTTTGTCTAGCTCTAACTTAAAAAACGACTTAACTGATTTGATTTTTTTCTTTCGTTCGCCTTAATAGGGTGGTTTAAAAAGAATAGGGAAAATCTTAAAAAGGCTCTAAAATAATATACCGGGTATAAGTGACGGTGTCCCATTTCTTTTAATAGTGAGTTCAGACTAATGTTAATATTTGTTTACCGATGTCTATTTATCCCGGAAAAGCTTTTAAAACAAAAAAAGAAGTTTAAATTTTTATTCATGCTACACAATTTATGGTGCGCCGGCATTAATTTTATTCCGCTCACACCGGTGCGCTGACGTTCGATGACCCAAACAGCTAATTCTGCACGCAATATGATAGAAATGTAATACGATTTACATTGCGAAGTTTATTTTTTGTATTATTATTGTTTTTTTTTTACAGAATATGATTTGTAAACGTTAACTAATACACCAGAAAACACCAGAAAATATAGAAAAAAATAATAAAAAAATTGGAAAATTTATGAATTTTCCAGGAGAAAATGTTAGTGATTTTCAAATTAGGATCATGGTCTGAACTCACGGTTATAAGAAATGGGCCACCATTACTTATACCCGGTATAGTAAAACAATAATGAATTATATTATCTTCGAATGAAACGGATCATATAATCGTGATAGAACTTCACTTGAGAAGTTCATTTATTTTAAATGAAAAATGACCTAACAATTGTTTATTTAGATGTGTCATCTGTCAAGGTAATACGAACTTCACGGGGTCAGCTAGTATATGATTTTAAATATATAAAGAAGCGTCACGCTAAACATATCTATATTATTAAATGCTAAATACGAGTATGATTCAGAAGTAAAATAAAACAGCAGATATATATCAGAGTATAACAAAAGAAAATATAAAATACTAGCTTTTGCCTGCGGCTTCGCTCGCGTTAAATTCGGGGTAGCACCGAAGATTTCCAAAATAAAATAAGGCAGGTATTTTTTGTTGGTAACAAAGAGTCTGTGTACCGATTTTTAGCTTGCTACCTTGAAAACTGCAAAAAGACCCTTATAAAATTTCACCCCCTCTTTTAAGGGGCTGGGGGCAGATTTCCAAAAAAAAATGATGCATGATTTTTTTGTTAGTCACAAATAGTTCGCATACCAATTTTTAGCTTTCTACCTTGAAAATTGCGGAATGCTCCATACAAACTTCCACCCCCCATTTTAGGGAAGTGGGGGGTTAAAAGAGACAAAAAGTAGCCTATGTCACTCTCCATCCATTCAACTATCTCCACTTAAAAAATCACTTCAATCCGTCACTCCGTTTTACCGTGAAAGACGGACAAACAAACACACACACACACACTTTCCCATTTATAATATTAGTATGGATTTGGTCGTAATAAGTGTTAAGCAGTCATGTCCGAAATACTAAACGACATTATTTTTATAAAAATATTATGTTATTTATAAAGAGGTGACAAATTAAAGACATGATATAAGATATGGATTAAAGATAATAATATTGCTGAGATGGTGATGGTCTGTACTAGTGTCTACCCATAACTGGGTCTGAGTGAATTTTAGTGTAAGTTCATTTCTGCGACGAGCAGGCATATCCTAGCATAAACACCAATAGATGTTTTACATCCTATATTTAGTTTATGATACCTGTGAACCAAACGTCCAAAATGTGATCAGTATTTTCCATGACTGAGTAATAATAGCTCCGATAACTTAGAGATACAAATTGAAAGATGTTTAGAAATTTGCAACTAGGATAGACATCTAAAATCGCACTAGTACGCGTCGTACGCCGCGTCGCCCATTGAACCGCCGCCGGTCGGTCAGAGGCTCGGCGCATCTCTGTTCCGAGATATAAAAGCGAGGCTGGCGCCGCCCAGCCGGACCATTGCCGCGCAACTTTTGGACCATACAGGTACCTACCCAGTGACAGTGCAGTGACAGTTCCCTGTGACATTTTAAGTGTGCTAGTGACGTGACTGATCGGCTTTTGCTTCTCTTTTGACAGAACCGGCCGTTGACGCGATGCGGTGGATTGCAGTGGTAATTACAATTTTCTGTTATTAAAGTTCGGTAAGATTGATTAGGGAAAGTTTTTGGTTAAATGCGGCAGTTCGTTTAGTATCGCTACAATAAAGGATTTCGACAATTTGTATCAGTAATGTCTAAACAAACAACTTAACAATTTAAAAGATAAATCACCATTATGTTAACTTCATAACTATGGTAGTAATGTTATGTTCACTATTCTTTTGTTAACGTGGAATAATTCATCAAAAACTGACCCAGAATTAAGATAAACATGAAATATATTTTCGAGAATGATTAAAAAGTTCGTGTTCCATTTCTTTAAACTAAACTTAACAATAGCTTTATGTCGTTTTGGATCGTAACGTGTTGTGTTGAATATAAAAGAGAATATCGATTTTTTCTTCTGTTATCTCGTCTACTTAATGCTTAGGTATGAATTAGGAAAACTAAAAATGATTTGTTTTTATCCAAAAATGACTAGGTTGAACGCTCAAAGTATCTAATTTTTATTAATTAGGGACTTAAGATTCGATTGCAATAAAAAGAAAGTCTTCGGATTTCATTTTAAAGAATTACCATGTTTGTAGTTACCGAATTGGATAAAGTGTCAGTCAATCGACACGTTTAACGCAGAGGTCGAGTGATCACCTACTGCGCAACGGGTCGCGGGTTCGATTCCCGTACGGGACAAATGTTTTGTATGGCCTACAGAAATTTGTTCCGGTCTGGGCGTATGTGCATGTGATATTCTATGTTTGTAACTGCACCCACGACACAGGAGAAACTCCTAGTGTGGGGCGACGTTTTTTAAACAAAAAAAAAATCTTTATTATTGTTACCTTTTATTAAATAAAATAGTTTTATAATGTTTATGCTATATTGAAAGTAAAGAAGAAAACATTATACTTATCTCATAATATACCCAACAACTAGTAAGGATTCAAACAAAAAGAGATAAAAGCGAATTGGAAAAACAATCACCACCTTAATTGAAAAGTTCTTGATTCAACTCGAAATTCACGAACCATTTGGTTTGAAAATCAGGGCATGCTTGAGTTACATTCTGATGAATATAAAATGAATTATTATGAAAATTATTACAACAACAGCTTCAGATACATCTTTTAGATCGAGTGTTGTATTATACACACTGAAAGGGGTTTAAGGGGCACATAAGTTAGATATAAGATGGATCCTAGGTGCTTGTCTATGATCTGGAAACCTTATACTTCCTGAGTCAATCGACTTATGACCAATTTCGCCAACCTTAATTTAGCTTATTAAACTCCTAAAACGTATGTTGTCACTTTTTGTCTTTAATGAAAAGAATGTGACAGCATGCCAGCGAAGAGTATCCTAAGCTAAGACAAGGAGAGAAATTGACCAATAATCGAGCAAAACTTTCAAGTGACAACCATAGACCAGCCGGCTATAGAATTAACACAAACGAAATGTAAACACTGAAGGAAGAAACAAGGTACGTTGATGTAGGGCTGTCGACACTTAGGATCAAAAAAATAATTTATTTAGTAAATATAGAAAAAAGTGAGCACTCGGCACTGGCCTTCTATCGGTTCGAATCCGCCAGGTACAAATGTGTTTTCCGTTTTTAGAATTTCATATGTACATTTATTCGACGCTCCTATGGTGCAGAAAGCATTGCGACTATGGCGAGGCAACCTGCATACATCTGCGAAGAAATTCAAAGGTGTATGTGAAGTCGACCCATCCGCACCAGGCCAGCGTGGTTGACTAAGGCCTTAACACCCTAATTTAGGTAGGCTCTAGCCCCTGGGTGGGGCCTGATGAATTCGTAATACCCTATATTTTATTTAATATTTTTTCTCAGTGGAATTTCTGAGACTAGCTACACTACCCAGGCGGTGTTTTCGACAACCTTCCACGCAACGACTCACAATATCTGTAAGCTAACAAAGAGAGTTGTACAATAAAATTAGCAGCTTTCATCGACTAATGTGGGTGATATTAACAACGTAGTGTGACGAAAAGCCACGATTTGATAATGCAGTGCCAATTAATTAACGGAATTTATAAGTGCTAAACTTTCCAAAGCTATCTACTAATTGGTTGCGAAACATATCTTTAGCGTGATGTAATCTAACTCTGACTATAAGCTCAATTGCACAGGATGAAATCTTGGTTGCCTTAGTAGGTAGATTTAGGGTGACAAAGTAAGTGATTCCTTTCATATTTTGTTTGTCTGCTGTGCTGTTGTGTGATCTTGTCCACACTAAGAGCGAGGTCCTAGGAAGGTCTATTACCTCAGCAGGATGCTAGGATTGTATATCCGAAATAGATCATTTTCCTAACTGAGGTGGTAGCTCTAAAGGTATAACATCGAATAGCAAAAACATATTTTAATACTCTTGGATTATCGAGATATACGTAGCATATTCTCGGCCAATCTACCGCAGTGTCGCAAGAAGAAAGTCTTCAATTCGTGTGTGTTGCCAGTGATGACGTACGGAACTGAGACGTGGCTGCTTACAATGGGTCTCATAAGAAGGCTCAAGGTTACTTAAAGGGCAATGGAGAGGGCTAAGCTCGGGGTTTCTTTAGGTGATGGCAACAGAAATGATGAGATCCGCAGAAAAACTATAAAGAGCCATCGATATAGCCCAAAAAATTGTAAACCTTAAGTAGCAGTGGGCAGGACACATAGCTCGCAGAACTGACGGCGGTTGGAGCGGAAAAGTCCTCAAGTGGCGGCCGCGTACCGGGAGACGCAGCGTTGGTAGGTCCCCCACAAATTGGACCGACGATCTGGCGACGAAAATGGATGTGAGAGGCACAGGACCGATCGGTTTGGTGAGCCCTGGGTGAGGCCTATATCCAACCGTGGGCGTCTCTTGATAATGATTGAGAGATATGTGGAACTACGAACACTTAATATAAAGTGCTTTTCACTATCTAAGTAAGGGTATGTCTTGTCCTCTTTTGCATCATGAGCAAGGTCAAACACCCATGGTGAGATTCTTATAATGTGGATGGAATGCTTACAAAACGGATAATAAAACATTTTGAAAGGACAATTTTTCAATTAGCAGTAATAATCCGATCGGTTTGGTGAGCCCTGGGTGAGGCCTATATCCAACCGTGGGCATCTCTTGATAATGATTGAGAGATATGTGGAACTACGAACACTTAATATAAAGTGCTTTTCACTATCTAAGTAAGGGTATGTCTTGTCCTCTTTTGCATCATGAGCAAGGTCAAATACCCATGGTGAGATTCTTCTAATGTGGATGGAATGCTTACAAAACGGATAATTAAACATTTTGAAAGGACAATTTTTCAATTAGCAGTAATAATAAATATTGTATTTAATGATCCGAAAAGCAAATTATTCAAAGTAAATGAATAACATGATACTAATGTAGTGAACTCTGTTTGACATCTATAAAGTTGTTGTTAGTAACAAATCATTAGTGAAATTAAGAAAATTATATTAAGGAAAATTTCTTTTTTTATACCTATGGTTGGTATACACAAAGAACGAAATGACTTAAGTATCCTGTAACAATAAAAGCACTATAATCCACACATAAGGTTCGTATCTGCGTCTTTTTAATTTAAATGTTGATATCATGGTCGGTTGCATCCACGAGTTTGTACAAGATATAACATTTAATTTGTCTTGATAATACATGAGTGATGTAATTTACTTTTTAGCATTCCAGCTGACTTTTATAACCTTGTGCAACATTAAACTTTGATTTATTTAATTGATTCTCAGTTGCTATTATCTCGACCTTGTCCGAATTATATAAAGGGTTAGCATAACATGTCATATTTTACTAATTTCTGAAATCAGCGTTTTCTTCTCTTACCGTCTTGCTATTGTTATTTGATTTATTTGACAGCTTACTTTCATTAGAGGCGTGTTCTAAAATATTTTTTTACAAACTTTATAACTGATAGTTTTTGCTTCGAAATAATTACACTTGACAATAATATTAATGGAGTTAAGTTGACAATGAATCTGTCCTTTCGCGAATCTAAACATTTGCAAACAAAAATGTACTTTTATAGCTTCTTGTTCTTTGCTCTTAATAGAAAGATTTAATAGTTTGCTTGTTAAATATTTTCTTTAAATATTGTTGACTGCTCTAGTAAATCATTGTTAATATTTGAGGCTCTGTAGGAATTCATATTAAGTTTTTGTTTCTGTCGTCAGTTACCAATTGAGCTTACATTGATTAACAGGATCCATAACGCATCTCATATTACACGTTAAGTGGTCATGCAAGGTGCTTCTGAATATCTCCTTGTCCTTATATAGAAAGCAACTTAAGATGAAGTTGAAGGTTATGACGGTTTCATTCTGCACATATTCGGTCCTATTGCTGTTGCAATAAGACTTATAAACAGACATTGCAAGTGTCGGTGTCAACCTGCCGTACAAAGCTCCGGTTACCAAATTGTTAAGGTCAGAATGTCATCGATATAAGCGCAATGGTAAACATGAAACTAGGACGCGAATTCTCGAGAAACGCAAAGTAATTGCCGCTTATGATTCCATCATATTTGCTTGGTGTGAAGTAAGTTGTTATTTCATGGTAATCCTTTAATTTATGTTGGTCAGAATAAGTAAATTCCACGCGATCCTATTAGAGTTAGTCACTATAAATAATATACATAAAATATTTTAGTTAATAACTTATAACCAATTTTATGAACAAAATCAATAAAAAAATTGCACCTAGAGCAGGATTTAAATCTAGGTTTTTAAAATATTGTGTTGACGCCAAGGCTTCTATGCTACTGAGGACTTATTTAACTCGAGCTAAATCTCGACTGTTTTAATCTCTTTTTGCCTTGATAAGCTAAAGAAAATCTTCATAGCTGCTTAAAACTTTGTACACACATCCTATTAAAAGCTTGCAAAGTAAAGCGCCACTTATATTAAAAAATTCATAAAAGAAAGTTTGTTAAGTACGGTACTATCTTAAAGAAATTTGTAGGCCTATCAAAAAGAATAAATAACAATAAATATATAGCATCAAATAAAAATAAATGTAAGGCTACATGGAATATAATTTCGTCAACAATATCTAACAATATACATAAAACTGACATTAATTCTGTAAAATTGAATAATATGACATATAATAATCCATATGACATTTGTAATTTATTTAATAATTATTTCATTGACATTGACAGTAGTAGGATTACAAATAACAATAATACTTCAATTAATACCATAACACGTAGGTAACCCACAAACAATATTTTTAAAACCTATTGACGAGAAAAAGACACTACGGATAATTATGTCATTAAAAATACATCAAGCAGCGGTTATGATGATATTAAAACAGACATTCTTAAATTAATTTCGCAACTCATTAGTCGCCCCCTTTCACACATTATTAATCTTTCATTTGAAGATGGCTTTTCCCTGAGGAGTTAAAAGTAACTGTCATAAAACCACTACACAAAAAAGGCGATCACTCAGATCCTAATAACTATAGACCGATAGCTCTGATCCCGATAATTTCGAAAATTTTTGAAACTGCTATGACTACCAGATTAAACGATTTTTTGATAAAACATAACTTGTTGCGGTCTGAACAATTTGGTTTCCGGAAGGGCTATTCCACTGAGCTGGCTTGTTTTGATTTGGTGAAATACGTAACAGAAGCTCTGAATAAAAAAATACCAGTAATGTAAATTTTCCTTGATATGACAAAAGCTTTTGAAGTCGTAGATCATACTAAACTACTTTCCAAACTTGAGCTATACGGCATTAGAGGTAAAGCTTTTGAAAAGATTGAGAGCTATCTTAGCAATAGAAAACAATGTACGGAAATTAGACAGATATCGAATGTGAAAAATTGTCTCGTAAAGCAAAATTACAAATCTCAATACCAGTACACTAAAACTGGTGTTCCACAGGGAAGTGGTTTTGGCCCGCGCATGTTTGTAATTTATGTTAATGATCTCCCAGATTCTACGTCACATAAATGTTTACAATATGCAGACGACACTACTCTTGTAATAAAAGGTCATAACATAGATTCTTGGGAAGCTAATATTAATAATGCATTAACTGACTTAATCTTATGGATGAACAAAAATAATTTAAATAATAATTTGACGAAAACTAAATTTATTCAGTTACCTTATGTCACGATGAGAAATTATTTGAGAGAGTAGATAGTATTAAGTTCCTTGGGTTACATATTGATAGTCATCTTAATTGGAAAATTCATATTGACTCTGCATGTAATAGACTAGATCGATTTGTATTTGCTCTAAAAAAATTTAAAGATATTGTTTCATTAGACGCAGCTATCACAGCTTATCATGGTCACGTATCCTCAGTTCTCAGTTACGGTTTGACTCTATGGGGAAACTCTGTAGACATAAATAGGATCTTTATACTCCAAAAAGGTGTATTAGAGCAATGACCACCTGATAGCTGTAGACCTTTATTCAAAAAACTTAAAATTTTACCTTTGGCTTGCATGTACGAGTATATAAGGAATGCCTGCTTATTAGTAGTGTCCCATCCAGAATATTTTTAAAACTGAACGAAGTTAAAACTAAACACTTGAGATATCAGTATGCAAAAATGCTTATAATATGTGTATTGTATTGTATTGTATAACAACCTTAACCCAGTAATATTAAAATATTGACAGGTAATGCATTCAAGAAAAGTTTGACGGAATGGTTGTCTAAATATAGCGTGACAGAGTATATGAATTTTAAAAACATGACATCATATTAATTAATAATTTTTATTACTGACAATTTTGTAATATTTGTATGCCTGTATGGCTGAATTTTGCTGGGATATCGACAAAAAATAATATCTGCTGTACCCAAACCAAAATTCTTGCAAATAAATGTTTTCATTTCATAAGAAATCTTTACAGACATTGTGAAAATTTATAACGAATAAAGCAATCTTACCAATTTTACATTTGTGACTGCATTATTTTAATAAGTTTATTTTTTATATCAAATAATAATAATATCAGAAATCACAATGCAGTGCAATGCAGCTATAAAAAGTTTTTATAATTTTTGTACAAAATGCAGTCACAATTATAAAATACCTTAATGTAAAGCATCTAATAGACTTATGATCATGGTTTATTTCAAACAGTTTATCTAATTTTTTTTATAAATTTCAAAAACTTCAACTAAATAAATCTGTTACGTTGTTTCGATATAAATTTTCGAAATATCAAGGAATATTATACATTTCTCAAACCAGATATTTTACGTGCGGAACGTGTCGATTACGCAAATTTTTCTATGGAATTGCATCGAATATTTTGAAATTGAGTAAACTTGACCGGTATAGTACAATTTGTCCACAGACAGCTCCGAACCAGATACAATTGAAAATGAAAGTGCAAAATAGGAGATTACCTTCTCAAGGTCACTATCGAAACACGATATTGCTGTAAAGGTTACCAATGTCGCCAATATCAACTTTTATAAAGGAATAAAAGTTAATTAAATAATTCAGACTTGATAAGCTCTGGGCCAGCGTGGTTGATTTGAATAAGGAACAACAATTTAAAGGTATAGTATAAATATACAGTAAGATTTATAAATAATGTCTCAACTCATTAATAAAACATTAACACAACTTAAGACAAATATGACCTATTAGGAATCAAAACAGAAGAACGTAAGAATTATGAAATAAAATAGAATAATCAATATAGATACAAAAGTTACCTTTGCAGATCATCAAATAAAACAATAAAAGTATTTTTGTGCAATCGCCTGAATGTATACCTAGTTTCTATAGTTAGTCCAAGCCTAAAAAGGTTAAGCCTACAACTCTACAAGTAATTAATTAGTTGAAAAGACCTACTCACGCGTGTTAACAGTTATTAGAAAGTTGAACCCAAAACTAACTATAAATTTTTACCGACTTTAGTGTTATTCAGTAAACTTACGTCTATAATAAGGTGAAGGTTTTTTAAAGCATCAATTTTAAGCTTTAGATTTACTTCAATTTCACTATCTTTACTAAATAAAGGTTGCATGTTATTTCAGAGCACAAAATATATCATATCAAATAATGTTTTAAGCGACTTCAAAAAAGGATAGGAGGTTCTATGTTCGACTGTACTAATTTTTTATCATTCTATGTTTAGTTGATAATAAATTAAGAGTATTTTCATGAAAAAGTCAATAGTCAAAATTAAGAAAAAATAATTCAATATCTATCTTACAATAATATAAATCTATGTTGATAGAAATGTCATAACCGAATGCATGATGCATAAAAGAAATCATGAGTATTTAATTTTAATAGCCGCTTTCACCTAATAAATTATGATGTCTGAAGATGTAAATTTGTGCACATAATACATACATTTATATTAAACTGCATAAAGTAATTCCTCACCATTACATTGCAATAAATACTCCAATCGAAAAACTCAGCTGGTGCATATTATAAATGAAGTTTTATGACCTGTAATAAATTTAAATAAATTGGCATTTTTATACATAAACGAAGTATCATATTTATTGGTAGGAAATTTTGGTTTTGCAATATTATACAGATAAAAATTTATATTTCGAGGCGTTTGATCTAAAGTATTTCGCTTTTATAATTATTACGTTTTTTTTCCAATACAAGGACTCCCGTCGTAGACTTATGAACCACTGGCGTAGTTTCTTTGACGTGCAAAATTGATTATGTTACAATCCGATTTGAATAAACGATACTGAATTTAAATCGGAAGAAACAATTTGCAAATAGCATCAATATTTGACTTCTTAATTTCACTTCCTGACAAGGTCTAGAAACCAATTGAACAGTGACACTTAACAGGGTGGTGTTAGTAGTAAGTAATTAAAGAGTACTTTCGACCAATTAACGTGCACCGTTTATTAATCTAGTTTTCATGAGGAGAAGATCGTTCCTTCCTTCCTTCCACTTTACACTACCAGGATAATACCACCAGAAGTGGTGTTATATGGGTTGTCTATTCCTACAGACGTACAAAGGAAAGCAAATTAAACGTATCGTTCAAAAAGCGTGGCAACTTTACGTCATGTAAACATTACTCACACACAAACAATATTAATTTAATTTTATTGTAATTTCTGGAGTTTTGTTATATAATGCGTTAGAACACTTCGAGGCACAGCACTTTACCATTGTTCTTGTCCGATTAGCAGTTATTTTTATTTATTATCACAAAATAAAACATTATAACACAATGTCAAGCCGCCATTTGTCTCTTATTTTGACAAAGCTAAACATGGCGACCACGTGGAGTCTGCCACGGCTTCGCAAATGTTTAAGTATGTGTGCGTTAGTATCGCCATAGACGAAAAACAGAAATAGCGATATATCATGCCTCTTTGGAGTGAAAGTAAAAACGATATACATTACTTATAGTAATGTATAAATGTGTGAGTAAAATTATGTTGTCTGCTTCCCTTTATACGTCTGTGTCTATTCCGTATGACCACCGACTTTTAGTGATGTTTGTATATGTAATGGTAAATATACCTAAGTCTGTAAGATTCTTCTTCAATTTGATCATTTCCAGCATAAGATATTACTTGTTGACATGGTCACTCCAATCAGATTCAATGAATTTTCGTAATGAGTCACGTCATTTTGATGGTATTTATGATCGCCCAGCTCAACGGTGCTTGTCACTGCATATTGCAATTGAATACACCTATTTTTTGACTTTTTTAATATTCAAATGTATGCAGTTACTAATACCAAATACTGATGACATCTATTAATGGTACATTATTTTTTCTGTGTAATGAAGTTTAAATAAACAAAATACAATCCCATGGTGGAACTGATTTGCTCTGGCAAAGATATAAATTTCACCTATTCAGTTAATAAACACAAAAAAAATTAAAGCGTATCTCTAGTCCGTGTCAATGATTGTAGACTTTTTGGACGATTACTATGCTGGTACCATAAATCTATGCATAGTTTGTCCCTACATTAATATATCATAAAAGCAGATTCATTATTATTAGAAGTTAACTTTCAAGTTATTATATAAATAAGATAACTTGGTGTCAAACGGAATAGGGATACCATAAAACACCATAAATGATATAATTCCAGTGGCGTTTGCTGGAGATGAAAAGTGCTTAGAGAGAAAAATATATTGATTGTTCCACCAAGCAGAACATAACATTGTTCACCGAGGGGAGACGGGCTACAGTGCTTTATACTTTACCTGTGAGGAACATTATAAAAGTATATTAATTGAAAATTAAATAGAAATTGTTACATTAACTGAAACGCGCGCGTTGATGTCTTTTATATTGACATTTGCTCTATTCTCATACTAAATTCTCGTTGTTGTATTTTTTTATATTTCGTCATCGGCTTGATTCTTTCATTTAATAAATTAAAAAATAGAGCACGGAATAATTGGTTCCAGTATACTACATTATACTTTTTCCTCCCGTTAAAGCAGTGAGAAATTCCACCTGCATTTGGGTCGAAGAAAATACTCAACTATCTTCATTTTTTTAGGAAATAATTACTACTGTTCAGGTGCAGTATAAAGTAAATTGTACCTATAAGTCTTTGACAACGCCTACTTATTAGTATTTACAAATAAAAGCAGTATAAATAACTCAATGCTAGGACGTGAACACGAAATAACGAAAGATGGAGAAAACTATAGTTTTGTTTTTAACACTGTATGAAAGTAGGCGGTTTGACTGTATCTGTTTTTTATACGATAAAGTATCGATTTATTATGCTAATACTTGATCGTTTCCGGACAATTTATGTGGCTCACCAGAATATTCCAATTACTATCGCATTGCATGAGCACGCCCCATTGTGGGCGACAATACGTAACGGTGTAATTTTTGAGAGACCGCGCCATTGCCCGAGATAGAAAATTAAGGCGGCTAACACAATGGCGTGTGGACTATTTCAACCCAATGTGTTGTTAGACGACTGCATAACACGAGGTTGTAGGTAGCGCTGTATTATTACTGGTATTATTATGATCATTATATAAAAATGATGAGCAATACGGTTCTCAGCATGGAGTTTGAGCAGTAATTATTATGCGATTTGTTAGAGTTTGTTCTGTGTACTTTTTGGTTTCGTACCTCAAATGATAAAAAATGGAACCGTTATTCGTTGCTCGTCTGTTCGTTTATTATGTACAAAAATCAAATGTTTTAATCAACGTGATCAAAAAATATTGTCGTTAATGTCACATGTTTTGCAATTTCACAAGGCAATCAAAACTCATAGGGTACTTCTACTACATCCTGGGGTACGTAAAAAATTTTTTTTGGCGCAAACAAACGTTTGTGAAATGTTGCAATTAAATTATCGTTTGTTAAAAAATAGACATAAAAAATAATTTTATTTGAGAATCAATCTTATGAGTTTATAACATTAGGCATTCTAAATATTTTATTATTAATTTGATGGTACCAGTTTTAAGTCACAAAAAGTACCAAGAACAGTAAAAGTACTATTGAAATAGTATTTATAGTAACAATACTGCTGTAATAGTACTTCTAGTAATTGTAGGAGGATTTAGGAGCGTCTTTTTAAAAGAACCTGAATGTTAGAGTGCTTCAATCACATCAAGGCAACATCGCAATTCATAGATCATTGTGACACAATTGCAACAGCAGGAAAAACAACTTTTATGGAAATTACACTAACATAGCCCGCACATTGCTTATTCCTCGTTGCAAATTGCATTAACAGTCGACCGCATACTGCACATTAATACCGAAAGCTCACGACTCTGATTAGAATCAGTTATACAACGTAAATAATGTGCTGCCGAGAAATAATCGATTACAAACTCTTCGATACAAGGAACTGTACTGATGCAACCTGCGCCTGACGCACTTTCTCTTGCTGCGGACCGCCTCGGTTGGACCCGAATGTCAAAGAGTACAAGTTCTCCTTCAAAACCTGTATAGGTATATTGTATTTTTATACTATGTCCGGGAATCAACAAGTTTATATATGTAATGTATTAAGTTTGTAGTAAAGATTCAGGAAAAAATATCTTTAGAAAATGAATTTATTAATACAGCAAGGAAAGGCCTATCCTATCTTATAAATACATAACAAAATTAGTGAACATTTCTACCAAATGTTCACTCTGAATTGCACTCTCAATGCAATTATATTGAATGTGTCAAAAATATATGTAAGTAAATAATTGTATATAAAAAGTAAGTAAATAAAGTAACCAACCAATAAAATACACTGACCTTCAAAAGTAAGTACCACACTTTTAAAATTGCAATAACTTTTAAAGTAGGCAAAATATATTTTCAAAATAAAAAGTATTAAAAGGACTAATGTATAAAAAACTCTAACTTCCGAGAAACCTGTCGAAATGAGCTGAAAATGTTTTTGTTTGAATCCTTTATCTTTTGTAGTTTAGGGAAAAAAATAATTTTAAAAGTGTAGTACTTACTTTTGAAGGTCAGTGTATTTATAGTACAGAACCAAGAATAATATCTGTAAAAATGAGATTATCTTATCCTATAAATACATAACAAAATTAGTGAGAAGGTAGCGATGTTCACTCTGAATTGTATTTGCTTTATGCAATTATATTTAATGTGTGGAAAATATTTCTAACAATTATTGCAAGAGATTGGAACGAGCTTTAAATGACTTATTCGCCACCACTCACCACACTTTGAGATTGCCAAGTATTTTGCAACAAAATATGTTTTTTAAGTGTGAAAGACCTCCTTTGAGCTTTCCTTACAATTAGTTATATCGCAAATATATGAAAAAAAGATTTAAAATGATCATCGTCACAAAACCCCAATTAATTAACAGTGTAATCAATAAGTGTTAAGAACAATTATATAATGCACATGTTTAATTTTATACGTGCTTATAATTATGTTTAACTTCGCGCTTGATCTAATAAATATTTCATTCTTGACTTTAAATCAGACGCAATCCATGTAAAGGGCTCAGAGAATCCATGATGCAAATGACTTTCAGATTCCCTATTGTGAAAATAATACAGTACAGAGTCGCATTAATTAAATACTTTACACATAACTTAAAAATCTTCTCCATTATGGTGACGCTGTAATTGGGCAGGATAACGTCTGCCGTGCCCACTAGTTAATAAATAAAAGTAGATTATTACTTGTATTCAAATGTTCACGTTTTGCAGTTGAGAAATTCAGAAACATTTACGATTGTATAATGTCTTTTATACACTTGTGTAACCGTGCTTGGTTTTACTTGTGTTTAATGCGTAATTTACTCCAGGAATACATAATATCGAAATTATCGAAAAGCTTACATTAGGCTGTTGTTTAAAAGTTGACTATGAAGTTTGTATTATGAATGAAATAGTTATTCATAAAAGTCATAACTGCTTCGTTGATTAGTCTCAACTACGACTCCTAATCCGATATATCCCGGGATCAATCCTCAGGTCAGGTGAAAGTTTATTAAGCTTTTTGTCTTTAGGAAATTCCCAATAGTAGCTCAAAGTTTGCGAAGGACAGAAGCCTCGAAAGTGACAGAAGACACGTCTATGGTACTTAAAATAATTGTCGGGTTTGGGTTAATACATCTCTTTAGTATCATAATAATTTTCTTCCTTGCATTTTGAATACTTCCGCAATGGTGTTCATTATTCGCCAATGATTCTTAAGGTAGTCCAAACCAGAGTTTCCTAAACTTTACTACGCCCTGCCCCGTTTTAATGTTTACCCATCATGTAAAAGGTTTTTTTAACCACGAGGCTAAAAAACGTTTTGCTGGGTCATGATAGGTCATGTATGAGGCCAATCAAAGGACCTATTTTGACTAGGAAGTCATAATATGTCCTTTCATTGGCCTCACACTAAATATATACAAAATAAAAACACATTTCATAAGTTTGAGGCAATGACAATGACCTAATGGTCGCAGCATTTTATTTTGGTGGTCCAATGTCAGCTCCTTGATTGCGTAAATCAAAATCTACATAGACGCATTCAATTTCGATAGTCAATGCGCATCCATCGCTGCTGCACAAGTGTTGTCACTTGTGACAACACTTGTGCAGCAGCGATTGTTCGGTTCGGAGTCTCGAACTGACGCCGCAGTTAACTCGGTGGCATGACAGATTTTTTTCTGAGATAATAAGGCGGGTCACAAACCACCTATCGGGAAAAGCGGATCTAGCCTGTTTTTGAATACAACTTCAACTTCAGCAGAGTTGGAATTTATGGAATAAGTTTAATATTCTAATTCCAATTCCAATTTCTACTTATATTGAAAATAATTTCATAAATTTCATTACATAAATTTTCTTTTTATATACAACTTTTCATTTTTTAAAAATGCTAAATAATTTTAATAATTAATAAAAATCAATTAAGAAAGAATTTCGTCTCGGGCGGGATTTGAACCCGCGTCTCCAACATACCGCGTTGATGCCTTGACCAACTACGCCACCGAGCTCTTACCCGCTCCAACGTAATTCTTAGCCTTATTATTATGAAAAGGGCTTTTCGAGCTATCTATAACCTTAAAATGAGAGATTCTTTGCGAGAAAAGTTTAAAGAAATTGGTATTGTGACAGTAGCGTCGCAATATATTTATGAAAATCTAATATATGTTCGTAAAAATATTCATTTGTTTTGTAAAATTGTGATATTCATTCAGTTAATACTAGACAAAGGAACATGTTAGCTTTACCAAATACCAAGCTCCAAAAAATCAATAATTCTTTTAGAGGCCTGTGTATACGTTTCTACAATAAAATACCAAGTTGTATACAAGAACTTAGCTTAAACAAATTTAAAGTTGCAATCAAAGATGTACTTATTAAAAAAGCATATTATAAAGTGTCTGATTACATGATGGACAAAAAAGCTTGGGTTTGAACTCTCATTTCTAATATTTAACAATGTACTGCGTTTTGTTTCAAAGAAACATTCAGTGAGAGCAATTTATAAGTTCACGCACTTCTCTCAGAAATAGCTTATATAATGTGAATTAACACATCTCTTCTTGTAATGGAAGTTGAGCTCAAACTTTTGCTTTGAGGTCAGCTTCCAATTGACGATTCTGTAACAAACCAAAATTGTAAATGGCGATTTAAAAGAGGAGATAAAAAATTTTGACCTTTCGAGTTTCTTGCCTGTTCTTCTCGAGAAGGCTCTCCCAATTTCCGAACAAGTGTAGAGTCAACTTTTTTTTTTCATTCCTACTTGTATTTGCAGACATCTTGAATATATTCAGGATGTATGCACATACAAGGTTAATATGATTTCTTTAAATTAGATTGTTTTGCTTTGTTTTGACGTCAATAAGTATCTGTAAAGGCCTATGTTGAATAAAGATTTTTGAATTTGAATTTGAATTATTTACTTTATTCTTTGTTAAGTCAAAGTAGTCTTTATTCACTGTTAATAATATCGTATCAACATCCAATCATCCAATATAGAAATCTTTACAGATTTCTTGGAAATTGGTTAAGAATAAAACAAATGTATAAATTTTATATACTAAGAACTTTGCATTTTCCTTAAAAATGCTAAATAAATTAAAAATGAATAAAAAAATTTACAGAACGCATAATAGTAAAGAACGTGCGATAAAACTGAATTTCATGTAGGCGAAGTCGCGGGCAATAGCTTGTTTTGTGTATAATACAAGGATGTTCCGGTTGAAAAACAAAACTTTCACACTCCTGGAAATTTTCCAATTCGGTTTCTTTTTAGTTTTCTTTTCTGTGTGACGCATCTGCTATAGGGATGTTGACGAATTTTCAGTATTGTTTTCATTTTAAAGATACATACATATTGTAATTATTACGAAAAAATACCTATATAAAAATATTGAGCTTCCATTAAGAAATATGAAGCTTCTTTACAAATGGGAACTTTGCAACTGTTGCATTTGTTCCTTGTCATACGCCTCTTGCTGTACAAACATAAACTGTAGCTTCTCCTTTTCTTTGTGGAGGCACTTTGAGATATCGGAGGACTTCCAGAACCAGATGGGGTAGAAAGATCAACATAACGTTGATCTACAATAACGCGCACTTCATGATTCAAGAAACCCAAGAAATCTAGTATTTTTCTTTTGTTTTTGAGGCATTGTCGGTGTTTCAAGTCGTTGTTTTAGACACGGTTGAACAAGCTATTAATGTGATTCCTTCATATAATATCTCAGATAATTACCCATCAGAAATGGACCAACGTGACAGTTTTTGCCTAGAATATTAGTTTTAGTCAAGTTGACCTTATTGTCAAACTGATGAAGAATCTTCATATGTCTCACTACCTGGAGGAATTTTAAAAGATGACCCGTCGTATTGTTCTTCATTCATAGGATTCATAGCGAGAATCAATCTCCACGTCGTCAACCAATAAGTCGTTTTCATTTTCACTGTCAGATAAACAAACATCCCCACAGTCTTCATTTACTAACGCGCGAAGTATTTCTTTATCTATAATAATCGACGTCAGTCATTTTTCGACCATTTGGAAAAAAAATGCAAAAATAAAACCATAATCAACACATACACAGGGTAACGAAAGTAACATATAAGCTATATAACCATTCGTCAAAATTACAAACATGAATTAGATATCTCGAAATGAAAATTACTTACCGAATAAAAACGACCAATAAGCACCACGCAGTCCATCGGTCTCTTTCTTGATGCGAAAAGATAATTCCATACGCACAATAGTTAAAGAGAGATGGAGATATTCATTCAGTGCTCGTCATTTTGACGAACGTTAGCTATCTAGGGGCAATTGACTATAAAAGCTATTAAGCTTTTGCTCTGCATGCTAAACTAATGTTGTGACTATGTTATATAAAAAAAAACCATTTAAATAATGAAATTGACAGGAGTGCACATGATCGTGCTATTAAAGTAGTCAGTCAGTAAATATTTACAAAGTAAATCTAATAAAGATCTTAGAGATCTACCTTTAAAAAGGACACAGTTATATAACAAGTAACTTATCATTCATGGCGGCATTTGAATGACTATGTTGCGTAAAACGTTAGTTTTTTTCCTAACACTCATATGTATATTGTTGACCGACTTGCGCGAGCACGCATCTCTTTAATGTTTTAATCGGAAAATACCTATCTTGTTGCAGCCGCTTGTAATTTTGGCAGTCGCACATTAACAGTCTTGATAGCTTTGAAATGAACTTAGCAAAGCCCATGTTTTGTATAACTGAATTTGACTTCAGTTTCGTACAGTTCCATGTGCAATCAAGTTATACATTCCTCATTTAATTGGTAATGATGAGAAGAAGGGTAAATGAAAAGAAGGCTTGAAATTTCACATTTGCCTTACCATATGGTGCTTTTACCAATGTATTATTAGATTATATTATAATCTAATACCTATATAACATTCTCGTGTCAGAGTGTTTGTTATCGAACTCTTTCGAAACGGCTTGACCGATTTTTATGAAATTTTTGGTGTATACATACATATTTGGTAGGTCTGAGAATAAATCGTAGGCTATTTTTATAACTCTATCTAGGTGTTAAGAGTGATACTCTCCAATTTTTTTTTTACAATTATTATGGCAAAAATTTGGTTGGCTGGCACAACTATGCAGTAACGTATCTACGAGTATCTATCTATTCTCTATACTAATATTATAAAGAGGAAAGATTTGATTGTTTGTTTGTATTGAATAGGCTTCGAAACTACTGAACCGATTTTGATGAAAGTTGATATAGGGATAGTTCGAGACAAAGGGAAGGACATAGGGTAATTTTCCTATGGGAAAACAAAAATAACGCGGGCGAAGTCGCGAGTGGAAAGCTATAATATTTAAAGCTGTGATATGTGTTGCTAAGTGCAAAACTCAAGAACGGGTGGACCAAAATTTGTTTAATATATTTTCCTTAAGGCACAAGGAAGGTTTTCATGTAGGGAATAAACATAAAAATTGCGTGAAAAATAGTAAAAATCAATACTTTTCTTTTCCCACACAAATCACAGAGTAAATAACTTTTGACAAAACGAAGTCTGTCCGGACAGGTTGGTAAAATATAAAAAAATGACTTGTTGCACTCCGGGAGTACCGGCAGAAGTGAAAACTTAAGTATTAACGTTGTGCGTTTTGGATATTTTGGAATGGTTATGGAATAATTTTGCACGAATTGCTTTAATTATCAGAATAAAAGTACTATCTTTTATGTGGTAGAATACAATATTTATTTATTGCGCTATCGTACACAAACATGACAATTTATATTACATTAAAAAGTTTATCCCTCAGAAAAATCAACTTCCTGTTGTAACGTTGTGCGTACATAATTATATAACTAGTAATAATGAATCAAAATATTTACAATTAAATTAAAAATATGATCAAAACAGACATTAATATACTACTTAAAAACGTAATTTTATAACAAATAAATAATATTTAATTTATACTAACTTACCTAATTAATATTTACAACAAAATCAAATAAAAGCACAATTTAGATTTTTCCTAACAAAGTAAATAAATTGATTAAAACTGTCTCGAGTGACGTGTGACTTCCAGTACTTTTGCCAGCCGCTATTGTTCTCGGCCGGCTTACGTGGACCCCTCACCGCACCTCGACAGTTCCTGCGGTCATTTCAATTTTAATTGGCTACTCTCCATCCGTCTTACGAATTTTCGATCAGGGTCACGTGTCTCGACGGTCACGTGTCCTGACGCGAGTTTAACATTTTTTACCTATTACAAAAAAAGTGTACAACGCCGCTAAAGAAGTTCTCACTTCAAAAATAAAACATTTATTAAATGGATTACCGACAGTTTTTACACTTTATGTTTCGCCAAACTGCATAGCAGTTTGTTGTTGGCAGGAAAATACCCCCCTACCTACAAACTTTTAAGGGCGCTCTATATTCATGCGAGATTCTTGCGAGAAAGCTAAAAAACACGAGAAGCGTAAATGTGGAACCGATTCGCATATTTTTCGCAGGTTCTCGCCTTGTTCTCCGACTTTTGTCGGATTTTTGGCTCTAGACAAAAGAGCTAAGAACGCGAGAACAGACGAGAACTTGTATTGACACCAAACTCGTATATTTCTCAGTAGCAAGCGAGTCGCCGATTTTTATTACGCACTAATATAAATATTAAATTGAACTCAACATTTTAGTTACGACGTATGGATACCATATTACATTGTAGATTAAAAGTAGGTGGTTACAGTTCTTTTATGTCCAATGACTAATTCTAAAAAGCGCAAAGCACTTTTTGAATACCTTTACTCAAATTAATTTGAACAAAGCATGTAATAAAAAAGTGATAAGATAACCACAAGCAATAAGCTTGTCGCAGTAGTTACTTCTACTTCCATCGTCATCGAGCGTGAGAACTACTCGTATATTGAAAACCTTGTGTGTGTAAAAGTGTGTACCCAAGAAGTTCTCGCCTAGATTCTCGCTGAGATTCTTACCGAGATTCTTGCCGAGAATCTCGCGTGAAATGTAAACGAGCTCCATAAGAACTGTATTGAGAAGCTGGCAAGTGTGCACCCAAGAAGTTCTCGCCGAGATTCTCGCTGAAATTCTTGGCGAGAATCCCCTCCCCTATTTGTACTTCAGCTGGTGAAACCTTACAAGCACTATTCTTAACTTTTCACATAGTGAGTCTATTTGTAGTTTCCACGAGATCCTAATGTCCACAGTTAACCCAAGGTACCTACTAGTAATGTCTCACCACCCCAAGTTGTTCACAATTACATGCCATTTGGAGGTTATGCAAAACAACTGTAATCATAACCTTATAAACTTTGGGTCAATCCACTCGTCTAACATACATTTAGTTTTAGATACATTGATTCAAATTCAAAATTCAAATTCAAAAATCTTTATTCAACATAGGCCTTTACAGGCACTTATTGACGTCAAAACAAAGCAAAACAATCTAATTTAAAGAAATTATATTAACCTTGTATGTGCATACATCCTGAATATATTCAAGATGTCTGCAAATACAAGTAGGAATGAAAAAAAAAAGTTGACTCTACACTTGTTCGGAAATTGGGAGAGCCTTCTCGAGAAGAACAGGCAAGAAACTCGAAAGGTCAAAATTTTTTATCTCCTCTTTTAAATCGCCATTTACAATTTTGGTTTTGTTACAGAGTCGTCAATTGGAAGCTGACCTCAAAGCAAAAGTTTGAGCTCAACTTCCATTACAAGAATAGATGTGTTAATTCACATTATATAAGCTATCTCTGAGAGAAGTACGTGAACTTAGCTTATAAATTGCTCTCACTGAACGTTTCTTTGAAACAAAACGCAATACATTGTTAAATATTAGAATTGAGAGTTCAAACCCAAGCTTTTTTGTCCGTCATGTAATCAGACACTTTATAATATGCTTTTTTAATAAGTACATCTTTGATTGCAACTTTAAATTTGTTTAAGCTAAGTTCTTGTATACAACTTGGGATTTTATTGTAGAAACGTACATATACACAGGCCTCTAAAAGAATTATTAATTTTTTGGAGCCTGGTATTTGGTAAAGCTAATATATTTATAGTACAATTATCGTATGCCCACTATATGATATTGGTTACACACAACGAAAGAATACACACAACGTTAATGTTTTTATTGAAGTCGCTGCTAAATTTTTAGACTTTCCAGGAGATCATCGCTTGGCATCGACTTCAATATAAAAATGTAATATTGTGTGTTTTCTTCTAATATTATTGACTTTTATATGTTTTTAAAGCTGTTTTTTATTTCTTGTAAATAATTCTTTATTTTCATATTTTTTTGTGAAGTTAATACCAGCTCATCGAAGCAACTTTAAAGAATACAAGCACAGATCAATATTAAAAATATACAATGGTTCGTATTGAGTCAATACGCAACCATTGTATATTTTTTTAATTTAATAATTATATCATTACAGGCTCGTGGTCCGTATCCTTATTATCGGTCCCGACCCGTCCACCCACTGGACATTCCCACTGGTGGGTGGATGGGTAATTCACGATTACCCCTCCACCCATTAAGCTAGTGTATACCTAGTAATCGATTTATTTATAAATTCGATAAAGTCAAATAAATTAAGGCATTTATTTTGCTTTTATTTCAATAAAAATAAACTATTTCTCACACTTTAAAAAATTCAACGAAGCATTTTAAAAAAATGGCCAGTGCTTATTTTTCTTTTTGATCTATTTATGAGTTAATAAGTCCGACTACTCCACTCTATATCTAGGGTGAGTTGCGCATCACCTAAAATGTAACTGTCCTACATGTTTATATATAACCAACCAGACGCAAATACCTAAAAAGCTTTAGACAAAATTAAAAGCTTAGAAAAAATGGTATGTGCCTTTAAAATTTAAGTTACCCTTGATTTAACTGGGATCCCATCATCAAATCCTGACTTTGGTGACAGTGGAACCACCTTAAAAGTATACTCTTTAGAATACGAAAAGAATTCTGAAAATCTGTCCACAATTGGCAGAGTAATCGCGTAACAAAAAAAACGTATCGAATTTCCTCCTTGTTTGAAGTCGGTTTAAAATTGATTAAATTCAAGAGAGGAATGCGCTTTATACAGGGTGTAAAAAGACCGGTATCGAAGCCGAAACCTACGTATTGCTCCCTTCATCACTTTAGTTTTTGTCTTCTAGACCATGGTTGTGAAACTAATAGTTGTAGTTTTTTGACATTTTTATACAAAATTGTACGAAATGTATTTTGATTTGACGAAAAAATCAGTATTTTTTCTTTTGAAGTTTTGTCTTAACGACAAATGTATTTTTGTATTCAAACATTTATTAATTTAGTCATCATCGCAGTCATAACACGTACGTAAAATTAGATGATGAAACAATAGAACGTTTTACAGTACAATCTCTCTTTTCTATGACTCATGAACATGACATGTAGATGAAAATGAAGTGTTACGTTAAAGTAATGTTTTTATGTAGAGCACAAACCACAATCGTTTGATCGTCTTATTTTCATAGTTAATGTCGGTTGCATACTTATGAGTTGAGATAATGTTAAGAAGTCATTACGCGTGTTAGTCACTATTACTATAGGGAGCTTGGATTTGCATAATCGCAAATAGAGCCATGCAACATGAATAAATTTTACAAAGGTAAATTGTTTTATAACCTTATTACTGAAATAATTTCCCTTTCCGTTCTTTTAGTTAAAAAGTTCAGAGGATACTAAACATCGAAAATACACTTTGTAAAATTCAGAATTAGGTAATCAGTTTAGGCAATGAAAAATATGACGTCACAAAATTGACATAATATTAGGTTGGGGAAAAAGTTTCTTCGCATTTTTTAAGAAAATTCAAAACATTTTTTAATATAGTTTATTTACATTTAACTAAAGTATGTAGGTACCATTTTGTTCGATAACTTTTTGCCATCTTGTAGGTAGGGACATGATCCCATTGCTATAGAAATTTTGGGACTTCTGGTCAAAATACCGCGACGAGTGGTTTTGGCAGTCCTCTCGTGATGTTAACCTGACACTGCCTAAAGAATTCTGAAGAGACCGAAACAGGTGGAAATCTGAAGGTGCAAGGTCAGGACTATACGGCGGATGCATTAACACCTCCCAGCCAAACTCTCTTAATTTTTGCTGAGTGGCTAAAGATGTGTGAGGTCTAGCGTTATCATGATGAAAAACCACACCCCTTCTGTTGATTAATTCCGGCCGCTTTCTCTCAACTTCTTGCTTTAATCTCATCAGTTGTTCGCAGTAGAGTTCAGAATCGATGGTCCTGCCTGGTGGTAACAGCTCATAATGAATAATGCCCTTCCAATCCCACCACACACACAGCATCACCTTGTTGCGAGTTAACCCGTGTTTCGCCACAGTCTGTGAAGCCTGACCGACCTTTGACCACGACCTTTTTCGCACGTTCTTGTCGTACGTGATCCACTTTTCATCACCAGTTATCAGCTTCTTCAAAAATGGTTCGGTTTCATTACGTCGTAATAAAGAATCACAAATGAGTACACGGTTCATTAGGTTTCTTTCAGTGAGCTCGTGAGGTACCCAAATGTCGAGCTTTTTTGTGTACCCAGTTTTTTTCAAATGCGCCAAAACTGTTTTGTGGTCAATTCCCAGTTCTTCAGCTACGTCGTAACTACTGACATGCCGATCTTGCTCCACTTTTTCAAAAATGGCATCCATTTTATCTGTAATAGGGCGACCAGAGCGACGTGCATCTTTGACATCAAAATTTTCGGATTGAAAACGCTTAAACCAAATTTGTGCTACTCTCACAGACACTGCACTAGGTCCATAAACATCGCAAATTTTTTTCGCGGCTTGCGTTGCATTTTTACCTTTTTTGTAGTAAAATTTTAAAATGTATCGAATTTCTTCATTAGATTCACTCATCTTGGCGGTACGAAAAACAAATGAAAATCACACATTTTCCTAATTTGAATTTGGAATTATGTTCTTTAAAATTTAAACTTTCAATGATACCAAAACCAGCCAGATACAAATAGTATAGCCAAAGAGATTTTATTACAAGTTTATACATACTATAATGCGAAAAGACTTTTTCCCCAACCTAATATATATGCAATTTCCTTGGTTGACTTGCTCTTTTTCCTGAATTGATAAATAAAATTAAATAAGTTCATAAAAAAAATTATTAAATCCACATACCACTTCAAATCAAATCATATACATTTATTCAGCTTAGGCACATAAAGAGCACATATGAACATAAAGAACATAAACATAAAGTTACATATTCGAAATACGTAACATTTTTTATTGCAAAAATCTCCACATACTTTTACTATTATAGTAGATTTGTATGTACAATAGGGAACCTATAGGTAATTTTATAATAAAAGTACATTATATAAATTATAATTTAAGTATAATTTAGACTTATTTATATCTTTCTTTGTGTCCCGATAAACGTTATTCAGCCAAAAGCTCTTGTTTTCACTTAATAATATCTGTGACGTCATACATTGGTACGTGACGGTCTCGAACCCCGGACCATTGGAAAGCAAGTGTCAAGTCCACGTCGTCGGCAGCTTCGGTGGCGCTGTGGTCTCGACACTTTACTCGACACGACATTATACATAATTATTATATACATTTCATTTGTGCCACTAATGGTGTTGGTCGTGATGCAAGCGAAACCGGGGCAAAAGTTTAGTATTTCGCCAACTCTTGGCTCCTGTACTTAATGACTTCATGCGAGAATATGAGCAACTGGGGCACATGTCGGTCTCGCGACTGGACTGGCGAAACGAGGAACATAATAATCGCAATTATGCGTAGACGCAAATCAACCGCCCCATAAAAATGATATATCATGTTAGCCCACATCTGTCTGCGTAAATAATGTGGCATTAATGAAGGTTACGTAAGACATCATCGGCTTCATCGGCAGCCGGCAACCTTGCGGCTGGACGATCGGCATCGTCAACACTAATGCTCAGGTAGCATTTCACAATGACCGCAGACATCGCAGAGATATGTTAAGTTGCGTTACTTAATTGCATGGTCTTAGCTACGTCATCACTCTCGCGATGTTTAAATAAGTAGTTTTTAATATTATGCTACTAAAATGTGGGCTAACATAGGAAGTGCAAGTAGTAGATATTAGCTACGTATGTTAACAAAGGTCAAAAACCTTTATCGGCCTCAATAATAATAATTTTACTCCTTGGCTCATCCTCGGATTAGTTATTCAGTGTTTTGTCTTATTTTGACATATATTATGACAGCCGACATGTGCGGAAACAAAACAAAACATGGAGTAATTCTAAACCGAGGATGATCCAGGGAGTAAAATTTTTATAAATAATGCCGTATATGTATATTAGTTGTAAAAAAACTAATATGGCTATTAAAAATGTATGTTGGTGCATGGTTGAAGGGTTAAAATTTAGGGTTTTAAGTATTTTTTGATGCCAAATCATTAAAAATAAAATCTGAAACTAAATAAAAAGAAGTCTAAATAAAAAAAATCATAAAAATCGGTCAAGCCGTTTCGGAGAAGATCGATAACAAACACTGCGATACGACATTTTTATATATTTAGATAAGACGATAGATAATAGTATTTTATGCATCGATTTTTTTTTGGTTGTCTTGATTGCTTGAGGCTTATGATATGGTCTACTTTCAAGTGTCTACCTTTAGTTCACTTTTGCAGACATTTGAGATAAATAAATATACACTGATGAGACTATCAATTATAATACTCGTAGTATTGTAATTAATAAGCTGTACTATTGACTTGTCTTGGATCTACATTCTACGTTTGTAGATGAAGTCTCGATCATTCACGTTTTTCTTGTCATTATGTACTGTTTATTGCTTCCGGTCCAAAGAGCACGGACCTCCTGTTACGGACTTAGAATGTGACCCACTTGCTATACTTCTGATTAATATGTCCCGAAACCTGTTTACTTATACTCTAATGTTAATATGTCATTTTGAAATATAATTGTCTTCGTTTTTGTTAGCCAGATATTGAATATTTATTTGTACCAATAAAGGATTGTTTAAATGTTTCTTTTTTTTATTTCCAGATACTATTTTGTACGTTGGCCGCAACAATATGTGCAGATCCAGATCCAAAGAAATATAAATCGCAAATCAAAGACAAGAAGCCATCCAGCACTAGTCTCACCGACGAAGAAAGAAAATTCCTACGGGAAGTCGAAGCTAAATTCGGAATTAAATCTGACGTTCCACTTGATGACGTAAAGACGGAAATAAATGAGAAGCAAAACGCAACAGATTCGGTCAATGTGCCCTTCCCTGCTGTGATAGCAATTGAAATCGTTAACGACACAGATTCCAACACAAAAGGCAAGAGGACTATAGATGCTAACTTGGGTTACGGTTACAAAACCAACAATGGGTATACTTATACATACTTCGGTAAACAACCCCAAGATAAGGGCAAATTTATGATATATCCATACTCTCAGCAGGATATTCCACCTGCTCGTCACCAGAAACCAGTCACTGTCGAAATAACGCCCTCACGTGCATACGAGCTGGTTGAAATGAATGATGACAAACACAGCTACAGTAGCAAAAAACACTCGAGACCCAACTATGAAAACATAAAGGGACTGGTTTCTCCACCACCTCTACCACATAACGCAAACCCTACTTTCTACACAACATACAATGGACATGAATTTTCGGCACTAACTGGGCAATTTCCAACAGTTATGTCGAATTACTTAGTAGATTCATCTCAGCTACTGAAAAATCCACAGTACCAGAGCGCCGGCATAAGCCAAGACTATCTCCGCAGCCATGGCTCTCAGATAGATCACAAAGTCGTACCAGTATTAGTTTTAAGGGTTCCAAGTTCTTACCTTAAGAAACCGACTGCAGAACTTTACTCTAGCTTGCCAAATAATTATCCCGTTTCACACTTTTTGAACAATATCAATTTGCAAGAACTAGTCAATAATTATTTCAAGAAGATCGGCTACACAGCCGCTCCCCAAGTCATGGCATATCAATCGCCAGCGTTAGCCGAGCCTGCGAAAACGCTGACTGTTGCGACAGCACCGAATTACGAGCGTCAAAATTACGCTTCTCCATACGTCCACCCCTCATACACCCATTCTGATTACTCCGGCGTCCAGTATTCAGCAGTTCAACCAGTAATGGCTAAATATCCCACAACATACAGCCGGCCACAATATTACATACCTATGGCTCACACACACTTCCACCAAGCTAGTCCACAATACGAATACACCTATCAATACATGCCACAGCCAAATGGTAAAATGCAAGGATACATCATTCAGACACAATATCAGACCCAAATGGAAGCTGCTCATGTTGCGCAAAATCCAAACGTAGCCATAGAAGAGGCTACTGCATCTCCTGGTCACGCTGTGTACGGCATTCCTAATCATGTTGGCAGCCAGGGAAGTGTTCCACCTTCAGTGGACTATGGCACGCCTCAGACACAAATAGTAGCTAATCATGCTGCAGGACATAAGGTACATTATGAAACAGCCCATGAAGTTAGTCAAGATTATGCACAACAAGCAAAACAACCAAGTGTTGAATATACTACTGCTCATACAGAATACGCAACTGAAGCAGCTTTCTCAGCTTATAATTCACCACAATCTGTGCCTACACAGTACGGAGTTCCAAATCCGAACGTTCAGAAAGAAACTCTAGCAATATACGATTCTAACTTAAGTCAGCAGATTCCCAAATACATTATGAGTGCTGTAAAGGCTGGCATGCAGGGTTATTATTACCAGAAACAGATGAAAGATGAATCTGCAGGCGACACATTAATCCTCACTGAGAATTATCCGAGCAAGGACCATACTCTGGCTACGGTGTTGCCGGTAGCTTACACGCGGTCGAAGCCTGCTGTACAAATCGTGAGCTATGTAACTCCTGCGCCGCATAAATATCAGTCACCGTACAAAGTAATGGTGCCACAGACTGTGCTTAAGAATCCAGCTACTGAGAAAGTAATGTACGTAAATTCTCACTCCTTACCGACAAGCCAAGTTCAAAGCCAAGAATACAATCCTGAAGAGGAGTATACTTTGCCCGCCCATTACGCTCCGCCAGTTAGCAGTCAGAAGTCTTCATATCCTAGAAATTACCATGTATATGGTAAACGAAATGCGAAACCAGCGAATAAGTCCGAAACCACAAAATCACAGAAGAGGCAATCACCGAGAAGTGAATCAAATAAGCAGTAGCAGTCTTGTGATAGAAATTGAATCAATGTTACCATATGTTCGAGTTAATCAATTTGTAAATATAGATTAGCAACTAATTCTAAGTAAGTTACCATAGTTGAATTTATTAATGAAAAGCTAGAACGAATGTTGAATACTCTTGATTGTCTTTCTAAGACTCAAAAGTCAAAACTCACATGATATTTTATGGAGTTTGATTCTCTATTCAAGTACAAATCTTACATTTTATTTGTTAATATTTTGAATATTATCTATTATAAAGAAAATGATGCAACATCGAAAAAAGGGAATTAAGTTTCCTTTATCAAAACAATGACAGATTCTTCAATATTTGTGAGTGGTTTAATGTAAGTTATTTATTGTTGCTTTTACAGCAATTGTTACCATGAAAAATTATATGAATGTGCCTGATTAGCGATAGTTATGTTCGCATGAACAGCGAAGAAGTGGTGCTATTATAGAGTTGGATTTTACATTTGAAAATTGTTGTCTAGTTTTTAAATCTCATTTAAATAAGGCTGTACCGCAGTGCAATATTGTCGAGTTTAGATATAAGCTAAAAATGTTGTATTGCAGTAAAAAGATTGCTCTATTGTTTCGTCTATTTATTTCACTACAGTGTTGGATCTTGTGGCATCGCATACTGAACTATGGTAACTAAAGTCATATAGATACATATACTAACAGTCAGGTTTTTGATACATGGTAAACTTTGACAAATTTAAAATTTAAATAGTTTAGTAACGGTTTTTCGGTTATGAAGTCGTTAATTTATCTGTCAAAGTGACATGACATTTAAAAGCAATTTGTCAAAGTTGATCAGAAGGCCTATTACCGATCTCATGGTTTTGCTAATGATACACTGAACAAAATGGTAGCTTATCAAGTTAAAATTTTGCTTGTTTGAGTAAAATATAATAATATAATACAAACCACAAATGATTATGACAATCAATTTGAAATGATTGAACATAAAAACATATTCAAAACAATAAACTTTCTTATTTAATTTTGGTGACGTCACCTTTGTAAACATTTATAATTGTTAATTCTAATAAGATAAAATTATTAATCATATCAAACGTTGTGACTTGCCAAAAAAGTGATCAAGTTCTTAATAAAATCCACAAACATCATAGTGACATTAAAAAGTAATCTTAAAAGACTAATAAGAAATTTCTTTCACAATGATTTCAAAATCTCACGTTCTCAGCTTAAGTGAAAACAGATACTACAGACAACAATAAAAATAAATGGTAATCGATTTAAATATGCAATGATCGGCGTCAGACAAGAAAATTAAATGTTAATAAGTGCATCAACGCAACACAATCAACTTGTGGCGTGTTCGTGACTACTAATGTAACCCGATTATGCTATTATCAGAATTAAAAATCATCCATATTACCATCATCGGAGCGAATCGTACAACAATCCAACTCAATCGTCGATGCGGTTAGAGATTCGTGTTCATTTATAGAATAGAAAATAATTTATTTTAGTAAAGTTACACAAAAATACAAACAGATAAAAAACGATACAAGACTTATAGTAACAATACATTCAGCATAATGTCAGGCGTTACAGCACCCGACGCTGGTCTTCCGTGAACACCTATAGGGAGCGTAGTTGAGCGTAGCCGCTAAAATTATTATGTATGTTATGTATGTACATATCCTGGCGCTAACAATTACGACTGTAAATTAAGAAGAAGAAATGAAGCAAGCGAGATTCACATATATTTTTTATTTTTTTATTTATTTAAACTTCCAGTACAATTTGTGTACAGAGGCGGACTTAATGCCAAAGGCATTATCTGCCAGTCAACCTTTGGGTGGTGCAGAGAAAAGGAAGTAGATGTAGTACTTTAATGGTAAAAACAACTGGATAATGGTATATATATAATGCTATAAACATAATATACTAATACATAAATATTATAAATAAAATAAACTAATATATATGTGCCTACTATTAATTTACAAAACTATAAAACGAAAATGACATTCGAAATGATATTTCGAAGATAATATGCATATCCTTAATCAACAGGAGTAAAAAGATTCTCATGGTACAGCTTTCGTAATTTCTTTTTAAAACTTAGTTTGCTTGATGACTTTCTGACGTCAAGTGGGAGAACATTCCATAACAGGATTGACTGGATTAAGAAAGAAGAGTGTATGATATCAGATTTGTGGGCGGGGCATTTGAGGAGACCATTAAAGGTAGAACGAAGGGATCTATCATGTGAGGAACATAGGAACTCAAAACTATTGTTAAGATAACTGGGCTTGTTGGGACTATTAAGTAATGAATGGAGTGTAGTCAAAGTTCTCATGTGCCGACGTTGCCGTATAGACAACCATTTCAAACGCAGCCGATGTTCAGAAACATGATCAAACTTTTTTAAATTATAAACGAATCGAATGCAGTTATTTAGAAGTCGGTCAAGTTTATTGAGTAGATCTGCATTCAGGTCGAGATAGCACACATCACCATAGTCAATTATGGGAAATATCAAAGTCTGTACAAGCATTTTCTTAGTCTCTGAAGGTAGAAAGTTCTTCAGGCGATAAAGAGTCCGTAAAATCCCTGTAATTTTTTGGCAAATGTTGGCAGTTTGTGGTCGCCAACTAAAACTGGAATCCAGGTATAAACCTAAATCCTTCACGGTATTACTGAAGGGGATGGTCTTGTCATCGAAAACAACAGCGCTAAGGTTATCGGGATCCATCCTTGACATAATTCTTGAACCACCCATAATTATTGCTTGGCATTTGGTTGGATTGATAAGGATCCCAAACTGCTCAGACCAGCTCTTGATAGATTTAAGATCCTCATTGATTGTATCAATAGCATCATTTACATTATCAATATCGTCCTGGGTATAAAGCTGCAAGTCATCGGCATATAAATGGTACGAGCAGCGAAGATGGTAAGTAAGAAAGTTTATGAAGATAGAAAACAGAAGAGGGGATAAAATGCCGCCTTGAGGAACTCCAGCTACAAGGTCACTCCATGAGGACGATGACTCATTCGAGATAACCGATTGCTGGCGTCCCTGAAGATATGAAGAGAACCACTCCAGAACCTCCCGGGAGACCGAAAAATGAGAAAGAATAGCTAACAGAATTTCATGATTAACGGTATTAAATGCATTTGAAAAATCGACAAGAACCAGAATAGTAACCTTCCTGTCTTCAATTCCAGCTCTAATATCACTAGTTACCTTAAGCAGAGCAGAAGTAGTGCTGTGACCAGGTCTAAAGCCAGACTGAAAAGGACTCAAAATAGAGTTAAGGTGGATAAAATGGGAAAACTGCTTATGGACGCAGGCCTCGAGCAACTTGGATAGGTAGGGAAGGACAGAAATAGGGCGGAACTGATTTAGGAGAGTTGGATTTGGAACTTTTGGAAGTGGACGCACTAAAGCTTTTCGCCAAAGGGAGGGATATGTACAAGATTCGAGAGAGAAATTTATAATATGCGTGATTGCAGGTAGGATTTGCTCGAGAATGGACATAATCATCTGACGGCCAATATTATCACAACCCATTGCATTAGACCTGATTGATATAATAATCTTCCTAATCTCGTCTGTAGTTACGGGTGAAAAAACAAAACAAGGGATATTAGGACTCGGAAGACCATCAATATCGGCGATAGTGCTAGAAATTATATCATGACTAAGGTTATTGGTTGAAAAATGCCTATTCAGATCATCTAGATTAATACTGGTAGGGAGATCGAAGTGGTGAGCCTTACCAATTCCAAGAGTACCAAGGAACTTCCAGGTTGCGGCAGACGAAGAAGAAGAGATATTATTGAGTATGTGGTGGCGCTTAGCATTACGTACCATCTGGTTACACCGATTCCTAGCAACTTTGTATGCGTTCCAATTGTCGTCAAGACGTACCTTTTTGAATTTGCGCAGAGCTCTGTCTCTTCGCTTCATCGCTTTCCGGATATCATCTGACATCCATGGAGCAGGTTGATGTTTCAGCTTGATTTTCTTTAAAGGTGCATGTTTGTCATAAATAGCAGTGATTATTCCGTTAAAAGCTTGTAACTTCGCATCAACCGTACATGCTTGTAACACTGGTTGCCAGTCAATTTCAGATGCGTCTGAATGTAATTTAGCAACATCCATGCGAGCGAAACTGCGCCTGTACAGAACCTTGGGGACAGGTTTAGGAGGCTTAAGGACAAAAGAGAGAAAAATAAGGTCATGGTGGGAGAATCCGGGAGCAGGATGTTGGCCATGGGAGTGGACTCGTGAAGGATTGGAGACAAGAATTAAGTCAAGCCAGGAATCATTGCCACCCGTGTTGAAATGCGTGGCCTGAAGAGGTAGAACGTGTAGGCTGACTGACTCAATAATTTGCAGGAGCTTACGTGGGCGGGCGGAAAGTGGGAGAAGAATATTGGTGTTAAAATCGCCCATGATGATATGGTGTGCATAGTTAGACCCTAAAGACTCTAAAACCGATTCAAGCTCAGTGAAGTAATCAATAGAGGGTGGACAATAAACGACACCAAGCACCAACTTCGCAGCGCCCACACCGACCTCCAAGAATAAAAACTCGGCAGAGGCAGAATATTGGGGAGTTGAAGCAGTAATTATTTTGTAAGGGAAAGTACTACGTAGATAAATTGCTACACCTCCCCCACCCTTACCAATGCGGTCGTTCCTAATAAGAGTAAAATTTGGTAATGAATACATAGTAGAAGGGAGATGTGGCTTTAGCCACGATTCAGAAACCAAAATCGCGTGGACGTTGCACCGGTGAAACGCGTCATAGAACTCATTATAATGGCTTGGAATACTTTGGGCGTTGATATGGCAAACATTTATTAGACGGCTAGGTAATTGATTGAAGCTATCAGTCAGAAAATCATTCAAGTTGTCAGTAACTGAGCAAAAACTGTCACCACTAGACGAAGCTGCAGACTCTTCGGCAGAAAAATACGTATCATCGAAATTCATAAAATATGGAAAATATAATAAATTATACTATAAAAATAAATAAAATACTAAATAAAATAAAACTTTAACAAAGTATCTACCCACAGTGCAGCAAAAGATATATCTCTGCACCACCCGCCAGCTTACAAATTAAATAAACAATCACAATTAGCAAGAAAAAGAAGTACCTACCTAATTAGCCATACACAAACACTGAATACAGAATACATAAAATAATATTGTTGCTAAATGTTTCACCATGACTCTAACATGACTACGGCTGGTTGAGCCCAGTTTCTTTTGCTCTTTATAAGATGCAAGTCTTGGATGCAAGCAAGAAGCTTTATGCAAAACAGAGAAAAAAAAAACAAATAGGTCTAGGGTCCGTTCAGAAGCATTTTGTTTACAGCTGATCGGCGAAAGGTTTCTGAACGTTCCCTTTTAAAAATAACTATCTCTTGTAGTCTGTGATTAAAGGCCTACAAGATAGATGCCAAGCCAATAATATTCAGAAAAAAATAATAAAAAAATAATTATAACTATGAATCTAACTTAATTGATTAATACATGAGAGAAGAGATATTAATACAAAATTGAGCAAACAGGTTATTGTGAAAAGTGCCTGCTTCTAGCAAAAACAATATAAACTGTATTGGATACAAAACATTAACCTTAATATTTTACAAATTACTGCATATACAAAATAAACAAGTTTACTGGATTTTAGAGCAAACATACCGTCAACTTACAAAATGTAATGTTTAACTTCTCCATGCAAAATAATACAATACTATTTTGTAATAAAAATGTACAGCAACAAAGAGCAATAAAAGCAAAGCTAAAATTCAAGTTCATTGCAATAAAAACCAAGGTGCCAAGCTAAGCCAAATAGACCAAAGAAGACAATAACTATAGGTGTTTGGCTGAATATGACTTTCAATAGAGAAATTGGATGAAAATATAAAAGTATATGACTTTACCTTTGAAAATTACATTTACAAAATGCATCTATTGACCAATACCCATTCCAGCCTTTCCGGGACTTGATGTTTTATCTGGATATTCAGATGTTAAAGAATCCAACTGATCCATCGAGAGCACCTTATGCCTTTTATCATCAGCAGTCTTAATGTAAATGGTCCCATCTACAGTCCAACAGGAACGCATGCCAAAATATTGGCGAGCTTTGCCGAAGATGATTTGCCGAGTCTTAGTGAGGAATTCCTTCACTGAAGTATTGGAACCTTTCAGACGTGTTTTGGCTTTCCAGACAGTTAATCTGGATTCCATCTGCGTAAACCAAACTATAATGGGACGATGATTATCTTTTTTAGCGGCACCCAATCTATGGCAAGATCTAATGGATGATGCAGTGAAATCTTTAAGGCCCATATTTGTGCTAATAGTGTTTAGTATCAACTTATTACAGTCCTCATTCTGAACTTCAGGGATTCCAAGAAAAATTAAGGCCTTCCGTCGGTGTCTTGTTTCAAAGATATCTAGCTGATTCAAACATTCAGTGATTTGTGACCGTAGTAATCCCAGCATACTAAAAGTGAGTTCTCTAAAAGTACGGAACTCCTCAGCCACTTTAGACACAGTATCTTTTTGAGGTGCAGTATTAAGCTGATCCTGGAGCTCTGGAGGCTGGAGCCTAATATACTATGTATATAACATTTATTGAATAAAATAAATTGCAAGGCAGTAAAAAAAAAACAAAATCAATGTCTCATTACCCCGAATATAACTTTTGCAAGAAAGAGCTTTTTTAATTTAGCTTTGAAGGAATGCAGCGAAGTGACTTGAGGCGGAATGTTCCAGCATTTCGTGGCGGTGTACTTAAAACTGCCTCGAAATGCTGCTGTTTTGTGTTCTGCAGGCCTATTCTTTATCTTCGGTTGCTAACTAGAACTGTCATTTTTGAAAGGAACTTAACATACATTACTGCTATCATGAACGCTGCCGTAACACATAAGATCACTAAACCAGTAATGGATGTATAGTGTCTTTCAAAAATGACAGTTCTAGTTACCAACCGTAGTTAGCGAATAGGCCTGCACACGAGGAGAGTGGATAATCTTTTAGTTTACGTTATTCGCTCCGTATCGAACAATGTCGTATGATAATTATTCGTGACGTGGAATCATTCCCATACGTTTTGTTCTTTTATTCGTTTTCATTTTTTTTAAACTTTCGTGCTCACTACCGTACTTATGTAGGTACTCAAGCAAAGAACATTGTTCATTTTTGGCCTCGTATGAACATGATTTTACAAAGAAAACAATTTACAAAATAATTATCATAATATTTTAGCAAACTTATAGCAAAAGGGTTTGTATCATTCGACACTTTAATTTTAATTCTGTCAAAAGCGCGCCAACTGTCAAACACGCGAAGTTTAAATAGTAATTTTCTGCTCAATTTTCTTAATTTTTCCTTCTGTTTCCAATGAAACTCCTACAAAGTATTAGAAATCCCAAAAAAAGAGATGAATGAAATCGATAAGGTAGTTTTCAAGTTACGGCGTGACCACGGGACATTTCATTTTTACATAATAATTTTATAGGTTTTTTTTTATGATATAGGGGGCAAACGAGCAGACGTATCACCTGATGGTAAGTGATTACCGTCGCCCATGGACACCCGCGACCCCAGAGGAGTTACAAGTGCGTTGCCGGCCTTTGAGGAAGGAATACGCTCTTTTTTTGAAAGTTTGAAGGTCGTATCGGTCCGGAAATACCGCAGGCGACAATTCGTTCCAAAGTTTGACTGTGCGAGGCAGGAAGCTACGGGAGAATCACACAGTTGTGGACTGCCAACTATCTAAGTGATGGGCATGCATTTTTTGTCGCGTAGAACGATGACGGAAAGAGGCGGCAGGTATAAGTCCGAACAATTCCTCGGAGCATTCCCCGTGATAAATGCGATAGAAGATGCATAGCGAGGCGACATCTCTACGCAGCGCCAAAGTATCAAGCCGATTTGATATTTCCAGGCAGTCGACGATTCGAGTCGCTCTCCGTTGAATGCGGTCCAGTGGGAGAAGCTGGTATTGGGGTGCCCCAGCCCAAAGATGAGAACAGTATTCCATATGAGGCCGAACCTGCGCCTTATAAAGCTGAAGGCGGTGCGCCGGAGTGAAATACTGTCTCGATCTATTGAGCACACCAAGCTTCTTAGAAGCTAATTTAGCCTTACCCTCTAAGTGACCACGGAACTAGACTTCGCTCGTTATGTCGACACCAAGGATCTCAATATTGGCTGAGGCAGTTAGGGGGATGCTCTGAAAGCGAGGAGATACGACAAATGGCATTTTCTTTGCGGTGAACGCGCAAACCTGTGTCTTTGTAGGGTTGAAATGAACCAAATTAAGTCGACCTGAGTTAGAGACTTTCTCTAATGAAGATTCAATTTCGGACACAAGTTTATTCCGGCACTCAATGACGTTTTCCCGAGAAATGTTTGCACGGCCGTTATAGAAGGTGTCTTTCGTGCTGTCGTCTGCATAACAATGAATGCCGCTGATTTGTAGCATATCATTGATATGCAGAAGGAATAGTGTAGGTGATAGCACACATCCTTGGGGGACACCAGCATTCACAGACAGTGAGTCTGAGCATTCGCCATCAATTAATATCTTGATGCTTCTGTCTGCATTTATATTTGATCTTAAACTTTTTAAGATAGCTCGTATGTCTATCAGTCTTTCTGCCGCCACATTGCTCAGAATCAAGTGTAATACTTACGTAAATTAATGAATTTCAAAAATAGGATCTCTTATTGGAAGCAAATTAGGAAGTAAATTTAATATACACGGTTATTTTTTTATCACGTAAAAAAATCTCTGAAAATGCTACTCTCAACTAGTTCAGCATTTTTTGTATTTTAAAAAAAATATATATAAAATTGAGTGAGTTATTTTTTTAAATTATATTTAATCATTCTAATACCATGTCGTATTATATATATTTTTTTTTAATACCAAAAATGCTGAACTATTTGAGAGTAGCATTTTCAGAGATTTTTTTATTATTTTTTTAAATTTTTTATTTCATTTTTTTTATTTTTTATATAATATTGGAGGTGTCCTGAAGCGTCCCTAAAATTTTCCAGGGTGATAAAAAAATAACCGTGTATACAAATTTTATACAAATCTCGTGTCACAATGTTTGTTATTGAATTCCTCCGAAAAGGCTTGATCAACTTTTTACGTTTACATGCTAGGTCTGAGAATAGGTCGTAGGCTATTTCTCATACCCCTAAGTAATAAGGGTGAGATTTTTTCTCAAGATTTTTTTTCCGTATTGCTGAGCTTTATCAAAGCGAAACGTAATTCGCGGGCAGAGCTAGTAATTCATATATTTTTACCATTTTCGTTACCGGTGCCGGCACCCATGCCGGGCTAGATTGGACAGCGGAAAAAGAGCCGTAATCTCCCTAGATGCAGTTCTACTTAGGAAGAATTGCTTTTACAAAAAAAACAATACCTCCTGATGTGGTTATGGTTTTGCGGTCTTAGTCATTCAGGGTAAAAGCACCTGACAATGAAAGAAGATGAGAATAAATGTGTTTGCCTCGAAACATGTAGGCATGAACTACGATATCTACAAACCTTCATGGGATAAAATATACATGAGGTACCTACATACAAATCGCGGTACATAAGTTGAACTAAAATGGCTGCCGTCTGCGGAGGGGCAATATTAAAAATAAATGTTATATGAATATTTGCCTACGAAATTTAAATTTGTTAGGTATTGCTAAATCTGTCTCATTGTTACAATTTTTGGATCTCAAACGAAGTGCGACACGCGAGGGCTTACAATTAGTACTCATGCGCAGACGGCAGCCATTTCAGTTCAACTTACTCGTATGTGCCGCGATGTGTACATAAGTTGAACTATTTTGTATGATTTAAAGATTTTTAAACTGTTCTTGCATTTCAACAATAAACAAGAAAAAGGTGATACGCTAAAATATAATATTTGTTCGTTCGTTGATCTAACGTAGTAAACGTAAGCTTTGCTTATGCAAATGTCACTTTTAAGGCATATGTAATAACTTTTCTCGCAGGCGTTGAAGTAAAGGTAAGTGAAGTTATTTTATTTACTAGTATAAGTTTGGTAACATATTTGTACTCACAATAGATCTGACATACGCATAGAATATTTTAAATAATATGACGAATTTTGTTGGGACTGAAACTTTTAGTGCGTTTTCCTGATTATTTCTTAAAGCTTCGGGCGAAGCTTAAGGTAAAAGCTCTAAGAAACGTTTTGTGACTATGGGTAATTGCTGGTGAAGTTTGTGGAGGACTTTGTTATTTATGTACGGGACGATGTCAGAAGACGTAAAAACCTTTAGTATAAGCAACCACTATTAAACTGTACGATAAAAATCCTTACTAATATTATAACGATGTATGGATGTTTGTTACTTTTTTTACTTTTTTACTTTTTTTTAATTACTTTCATTCACGCAAAAATTACTGAATGGATTTGGATGAAAAAAATGTAGGTAGACGGATTACGTCCCATTGAGTCCCAAGAAAGGACATAGGATAGCTTTTATAGCAGTAATCTCCCTTAAGGGGGAGAAAAGTGAAGTGGAAGTTTGTATGGGGAATCAATAACCGCTGAACCGATTTAGGTGGTTAGTTTGAGCTGGATAGTTTGAGTCAGGAAGCTGAGAAAACTGACGAAGCCAACGAACTAAAGCAACACTCCTACTACATGGTCTGGATATTTTTTTTTTAAATTTATTTCCAATTATTATATTTACATGTGTATTAATTTTGATATCCCGCCAAACTGTAGACAGTTTGTTGGCAAGTACGCCCGTTTTTACTAAAAACTTAACACAATTTACACATGACTTACACTAGATCTTAGAATATATACAAATTATAATCATACAACATCCCACTAAGAAAACCTATAACTAGTCAATAAAGTAATAAAATTATAATAGAAGAGTTATCTACTCTTCTAACAGAATTTGTTTCAGTTTAGTCCTGAGAGTTGAACAATTTATATTTAGAACTACTCCTTAACATCTCGTTTCTATTATAAATACTAGGCACTAAATATTTATTCAATCGGCGTCCATAATAATTATTTGCTTTGGGCTGCTCTAAGAAACCCTCACGAGCCCTCCTGGTTCTGTATTTGTTGCACACTGGTATTTTATAATTTATAATATCTAAAGGTCCGCGTGGTTCGATTCTGAAATTGCATCAAGCGGAAAAAAAAGTTCGCTTGGTTCGATTGATCGAACTATGCGGTCGAGCCATCACCAGCCCCCTAACCATGATCGCCCAAAACAATATTAAAACCGCGCTGAGAGCGGGATGGCGCTATACGCAGCAAGAGCGGTGTCTCTGTTTCAATATTGTTTTAACCATGCTATAAGCGATCATGGTTAGGCCCCTGGCCACAGGAACATGGCGGACGTAAAACTCTCCTGTCTTTTCTACATACTTCAGTATCACATATGTCATAGGGTATAATTTAAATGGTTACCAGAAATATTTTTAGGACCCTAAGCCGAAGTACCAAATAAAATAAATAGCATTAAAAAAAAAAAAATGACATTATAAAAAGGGTCCTAAAATATATTATATTTTGGTTCAAAATAAATAAATAAACGAATAATTGCACGTTTTGTCCAAATATTATTTTGCTTCCCAAAATGGATAAATAGTCACCAAATAATGTCTTACAAAAAGATTAATATTACTACCAAAAACCTTACTTCAAATTTGTTTGACTGTCATTCAAAATTAATAAATAAAATCCAGATTATTTTAATGTAAAACTAAAATTATAATTGCTTCCCTTTAATCCTTTACCTAGTACAAATTAATGTTATAAGTACCTACGAATATCCTACTAATCGTACTTTTTTTTTTTTTTTATGTCCGTTCAGTAACTTGGCGATCTGTGCGAGCACAATAAGCCATTTATTTGAGGGGTAGGTTTTATTATTTTATTTTTATTTTTTGGCAGTTAGAACCATTAAATGAGTTCTTATCATCTTTTGTCAGCGAATCTTTTTACTAAGGTAGGGACACTATGCCGCTTTAATCGGGAGTGTGAGACACTTCCATTCCCTTTGAGCTCCAAAGCCAATGCGTTCACATGTGTGGATATTCGTTTCTGATATGCCTCGCTACACTTGGCAACCTCCTGCTTAACTGTATGAATTTTCAGGTCCTGGTGTATGTATTTGTTGCTCACGTATGAGGGTATGCTTAGCATAGCTCTTAGTGTTTTACTCTGGAATCGCTCAAGAATTTCTATATTACTATTACTAGCAGTACCCCACAACTGGATGCCGTAAGTCCAGATTGGTTTGAGAATTATCTTGTATATAGCTATTTTGCTTTCCTGGGATAGTTTGGATTTAGGACCTATCAGCCAGTACATGGATCTCATTTTTGTGTCGAGTTGTTTCCGTTTAGTCCAGATATGCTTTCTCCAGGTGAGTCTTCGATCGAGGTGCATGCCCAAGTATTTTGCATCTTCAGCTTGAGGAATTTCTTTATTATAAAGCTTCACTGGGGGACATGTTGGCTTTCTAAGGGTGAAGGTTACGTGGACAGACTTATCTTAGTTAGCCTTAATGCGCCATTTATCTAACCAATCCTCCACTTTGTGGACATGCACCTGTAATATAGCGGATGCAATTGTGGGGTCCTCGTGCACCGAAAGTAGGGCGGTATCATCAGCGTACGTGGCAGTTAGAGTATTTGTGTGCAGAGGTAAATCAGCTGTGAAAATCAGGTACAGTATGGGGCCTAGTATACTCCCCTATGGTACTCCCGAACATACCAAGTTCATCTGAGACATTTCGTTACTGAACTTTACTTCAAAACATCGTCCTTGAAGATACGATTGAAGGATCGTGAAGAATGAGTGAGGTAGCTGCTTTTTAATTTTATAGAGTAGTCCTGCGTGCCACACGCGGTCGAAAGCTTGACTAATGTCAAGGAAGACAGCAGAACAGAACTGTTTGCATTCTAACGTTTGGCTTATAGTATTTGTGACACGATGTATTTGTTCAATAGTTCCATGTCTTTCTCGGAAGCCAAACTGATGGGGAGGAATAACTTCTGATAAATGAGTGCGCAGTCTGTTCAGGAGTATCTTTTCAAGAAGCTTGCCTAGCAGTGGTAGGAGACATATAGGTCTGTAAGAACTCACTTCATAAGGTGTTTTGCCTGGTTTGGCTATCATTATGACTTGTGCAATTTTCCACTGAGCAGGGAAGACTGCCAATCTCAAACAGGCATTGAAGATAGTAGCGATATAAAGCACACCTTTTCTAGGCAGATTCTTTAGTAAGCGTGCGATCATAGCCTGGTGCTTTACCCTGCTGCAGTTTCGAGATTTCTTTCCAAACTTCTTTGGGGCTAGTACTTCTCAGTGGTAGGCACATTTGAAGTGGTGTTTCGAGATAGTCGTGCACTATTTTATCGTGTTCGGGGTTTTTGCTTGGTAGTGGTTGAAATACCATTTTTAAGTGTTCTGCATATGCTTGAGCCTTTTCAGCATCTGTTCTTGCCCACTTGCCACCATCGACTCTAATGGGTGGTATGTGCAGTTTAGGCCGATTGAGCTTCTTCGTTAGCTTCCACAATGAGTAGCCACTGTCTCTGTTTGGAGTGAGGTTAGCTAGTTGGTTTTGAAGGCGCTCGTTTTCTACCAGACTAATCATGTGTTTTAGGTCTTCTGAGGCCTTGTTGAAGGCTTTTATATCGCAGGGATACCTTGTGGTGTGCCATATCTTTCGCAGATGTCGTCTTTCATTTACTTTGTTCTTAATAAGTTTAGAGCAGTGGGAATTTTGGGTGGACTGAGGCCTCAGTATTGGTGTGGAGTCCTTGACTGCCTGGTAGATAAGCTTATTAAGTGTTTCAACAGCTGTCTCGACGTCGTGTACATTATTCATCTGCGAAGTGAGGTTTATAGAGTCTGTTATTTTACTTTTGTACATTTCCCAGTCTGTTTTATGATTGTATAATTTTTGTAGGTGCTCAGTCAGTACAGCTTTACAATGAATATTAATAATTACTGGAGTGTGGTCTGATGAGAGGTCGATACATTCCTCAACATCTAATTGGCTTGATGGGATGTTTTTAGTAAAGAAGAAGTCAAGCAGGTCCGGGATCTTTAATGGATCTGCAGGCCAGTATGTGGGAGCGCCATGTGAGACACAAGAGAGGCTTAGATTTTTTGCTGCAAAATAAAGCTGACGGCCACGCGGCGAAGTCAGCCTCGAGCCCCAGAACAAATGTTTTGCGTTCCAGTCTCCCCCACATATATATGTATTTCATAAGGTGTGAAAATAGGCTCTAAAGTCGTCGCTTGTGATCACATGTCTGGGCGGGCAATAGACAGCTGATAATGTGGTTTCTGTTTTGTGGTCATTTATTCTTACCGAAGTGGCTTGTATCTTTTCGGTTTTATATTCTTCAAGCGTATAATGCTTGATATTTTCTTTAATAATCACAGCAGTCCCTCCATGTGAATTGCCAGATGGGTGATTGGTGGTGTATATTTTATAATTTTCAAATCTTATGTGACTTTTTTGTGTGAATCTTGTTTCCGAAATTAGAGCCACATCAACTCTCTCAGTTTTTAGAAATAGTTCCAGTTCCTGTCGTCATTCTATCAGCCCATTGGCGTTCCATGTAACTATTCTTAAATTTAGGGGCGCTTCATAAGGCTTGTGACTAGTTGGATTATGCGATCCATCATGTTGTCTAACATAATATGCATTATGTTACTCAATCACGCAAAAATGGCTGAACGGAATTGGATGAAATTTGGCATGTATGTAGCCTTTGACATGAAAAAGAACATAGGCTACCTGTTATCCCGATTCCTTAAGTAACTCCCGAGAGAAAATTGAAAATTGTTAACGAGCGAAACTTTAGACCCAATTCTGAAGTCCACGCAGACGAAGTCGCGGACAGAAGCTAGTACCTAATAAAACATATTTTCATTCGGATTGGCTATTCCGACCCGGGTCCCTATCGAAGTTGATTACTATGCGGACCCGATAGAAGCGTAAACCTAAATATAATATTTGACTTATCATATTATAATCAATTTCATATAACTATAAACAAATGACATATTTTTGGGAACCACAATATAATATTTGGTATTAAAAAGAAATTCGATTAACCGTTAGTTTTTTTAGCCCAGAAAAAAATACCAAATTAATACCCGTAACATAAAATATTGGTAACATCAATTTAGTAACAATGTATAATTTTTGGTCTGAAATAAATTTTGTAGGCGTTTATATATTTTTAGGACATTCAATAAAAAAAATAATTGGAACTATCTTATAATTTTTTAGGAAACACAATACTGTCATTATCTGTGTTGGAGAAAATGACTATAACATTAAATTAGTCTTATCAAAAGTAAAAAAAATATTAGATATGTATAAGGATAACTTGGTTTTGGTATTGAGTGTAAATAGGAATAACAGTATTAATGTCACTAGATTAAACAACTATCTTAGAAACTTATGCTTGGAATATAGAATGTGTCACTTTGTTAATACTACATTTAAAACATCAAATATTTGTAAATCCATTAACTTTATTATAGATAGTAGCGATTATGATAAAAAATACTTAAACATAAGTGAAATTACGAAACGGATAGCAAGTAATAAACCAAGCCATAATTTAGATAAGGTATATGAACAACATCCAAAAAGAGGTACTATTCCCTATTACTTCAAACGCCAAAACTATAGCAAGACTGAACCTCAAGGCAGCTCCTCAACAGCTACAGTTAGTATAGTACAGAAAGGCACCATTCCGTATTATTTTCCCATCATACCCAAAACAGCGAGCCCTCCATAATTGAACACCGTATTAAACAGTTTAAAATCCTTCACCAAAACATAGAAAGTCTCCTGTCAAAGCGAGAATTACTTGAGCTAACCCTAAAAGAGTTGCGCGAAAAACACAATGATCCAGATGTTATATGTCTCACCGAAACTTTCGTAAAAAAAGGCAATGAGTGCTATTTAAAAATTTATGGTTATAAAACTGCTGCAAATTATAGTAGAGAAAAGCAGAGGGGTGGTACCTGTATTTTAGTTAAAAAAGGATTATGTTATAAAGAACTAACCTTCGTAAAAACACACACGACGCAAAATTCATTCGAGGTCTGCGGTGTTGAAATTTTACCATATAAAACAATCATTATATGCGTTTATAGAACTCCTACATCAGATCCTACTCTATTTTTAACAAAACTTAGTATACTTTTAGACGATTTAAATAAGAAATATAAATATAAATTAAATATTGTTATAGCCGGTGATTTTAACATAAATACACTTAAAAATAGCAATGTCACAAAAGAGTTACAAGATTTATCGTATAATTACAATTTGAAAATCCATATCGATGTTCCTACACGAAAATCTTCTTGTATCGACCACATATTGAGTAATATTCCAAACGCATCTGCCACTGTTTTACCACTTTATTTGTCTGACCATGAAACAGCACAAATGTTGAGTTTTCCTATTAAGCACAAAATACAGAAACCGGCAACTTTTTATATTTATAAGAGAGACTACAATTTACAATATATCAAGAAATTTCGCGAATGCTTAAATAGCTTGTCATGGTCTGAAATATACGCAGAAAATGATCTAAATACAGCATTCGAAGAATTTCACAAAATTATATGTCTGTTTTACAATCTCTGTTTTCCTCAAATAAGAGTAAAAGTGAAATCAGATGACAAACACAAGCAAAATTGGATAACTAAAGGATTGAAGCAAAGCTGCAGAACTAAAAGGTTATTACGTTACCAATATTATAAAAATAAAAACTCTGTTAACAAAATGAAATATTTAAAATACTCAAATTTACTGAAAAAAGTTATTAATTTTTCAAAAAGAAATGCTAATATTAAGTTTGTAAACAGGAGTGAAAACAAATGCAGAGCTACCTGGGCAATAATAAAAAATGAAATAATTGATAATGGATACAAATCTAATTTTGAAGCAATTAATATTGGCGACAAATTACTCACTGATCCAATTGAGATTGCATCAGCATTTAATAATTATTTTATTAATTTGCCCAAAACAACACAAGGAAACACCGTATCCAGTTGTAGCAAAAATGTTAATACAGCATCTATTTTTATTACGCCAGTATCACAAAATGAAGTTAAATTAGAAATAATGTCTCTCACTAACACCAACTCAGAAGGTTACGATCAAATCAATACCAAAATTATAAAAGCCTGTATTAATGAAATAATTGAAGTTCTTACGCATCTTATTAATCTATCCTTCTCTTCTGGAGTTTTTCCAGAATTATTAAAGTTATCTATTGTAAAACCTCTTTACAAGAAAGGCGAAAAAGAAGATATCAAAAATTATAGACCTATAACTTTGATACCAATATTGTCCAAAATATTTGAAAAATGTATGCATAAGAGATTATTTAATTTCTGTAACAAATTTTATATAATAAACAAAGACCAATATGGCTTCCAAAAAAATAAATCCACTACATTAGCAATATTTTCTTTAATTAAAACAATACTTATTAATATTAACAATAAGCAGATGACGACAGGGTTGTTCTTTGATTTATCAAAAGCATTCGACCTAGTTTCACATGAATTATTACTTAAAAATTTAGAAATGAGCGGTGTAAGAGGACACGCGCTTAAATGGTTGACTTCATATCTAAAAAACAGGCAGCAGTGTATAGTTGTTACGAGATTGAATAAAAATAATGTTTTGACATCTTTCTCGTCGCAATATCAATATAATGAATATGGTGTCCCACAAGGAAGCATTCTGGGCCCTCTGCTATTCTTACTATATATTAATTCAATATCAGATATAACAAACCATAAATGCATACTGTATGCCGATGACATCGCCATTATAGTGACAACTGATAAAAAAAATAGTACAATATCAGATCATGAGACGGAAATTAACAATACAATTGAAAAATTAATTAATTGGGCTGATATTCACAATCTAAAAATTAACCTCGATAAATCTATATACATACAATTTAATCAATCTTATAATATACAATATAATTTTAAACTCAACATACCAAAACTTAACGCAGTAACACAAACTAAATTCCTTGGAGTAATACTAGATCAAAACCTAAACTGGAAAGCTCAAGTAGATGATGTATCTAAGCGAATTAATAAATTTATATATGCACTTAAAAATATTAAAAACGTTACCAATATTGCAACTGCTATCACTACCTATCATGCTTATGTCGAGTCAATAATGCGCTACGGATTGATTATATGGGGCAATAGTATAGACTATAATAGGGCATTTGTTGCTCAAAAAAAGTGTATACGGGCAATATATGGGTTAAAGTCCGATGTGTCATGTCGGCCTATATTTGGTGAACTTGGCTTGTTACCGCTACCATCACTATACATATATGAAGTTTGTATGTTTGTTAAAAAACAAAGGTATCTATTTAAAACGGCAAGTGACACATTTCCTAGAAATCGTCGAGATCCTGATAGGCTTGTTCTGGATGACCTCCCGAGACTATCAAAATATAATAAAAGCTGTTTGGCCATGTGTATTCGAATTTACAATAAAATTCCAAAAGATCTTAAAAACTTAAATCTTAGGAAGTTCAAAAAGGAATTGTATAAATGGTTGTGTAAATTTAATTTTTATAGTGTTAAAGAACTTCTTAATGCGAAACAATGTATGAGTCATATGTAAGTTAAAATTTGCATGCTATGATATTAGCTAAACATGTATGATCCTTATTGTATATGAAACAACTTTGTATACCATGTTTACGCAAATAAATGAATTTATTTATTTATTTATTTATTTGGTGACCATTTATGTTTTGGTAAGCGTTTCGAATTTTATTGGTAGTAAAATAGGTACATTTCTGGTAGGCGTTTAAACACAAACCTATGTCATATCATATTAAAAGAAAATTCCCGTGAAAATTCATTTTTTTTATATCTTTACTGCGGTAAGGAAAAGAACTAAGTCAATACAACCAATTTGTTAACTAGTGTTAATATTTTTTTTTATTGCTAACGGTGGCAGACGAGCCAGTGGTAAGTGGTAACCACCGCTCATGGACATCTGCAATGCCAAGGGCACAGTTCTGTCACTGCCTACCTGGAGAGAAATGATCTTCTGATCCTCGTTTGAAGAAGGACATATCGTAGCGCTCAGAAAACACCGCAGCTGGGAGTTCGTTCCAGAGCCTACACGTACGTGGAAGGAATGAACGCTGAAACCGAACTGTACTAGACGAGATTTGTTCCAGATAATATGGATGAACTCTACTGCGATGGCAGGTGGTGCTAAAAAGGTGAAGAGGGCACCATTGCAAACAGTTCCTCAGAGCACTCTCTGTTAAAGAGCCGATAGAGCACGCAGAGAGAACCAAAGTCTCTCCTTTGCTCCAGCGTCTCCATTGAGGCCGTGATATGGGATTACCGACGATGCGGAATGCACGCCTTTGCAGGGAGTTAAGAGGGTCGAGCTGATATTTGGGAGCTCCCGCCCAGAGGTGCCAACAGTACTCCATATGCGGCCGAATTTGTGCATTATAGAGCATTAGCCGCTGGCTTGGAGTGAAGTACCGCTTGGCTCTGTTCAGGACGCCCAGCTTTTTGCTCGCCAATTTGGCTTTGTCCTCCAAATGGAGTCATTTAATTCAAACTACACTTTAGCAGAAATTTCCACACCGAGGATCCCAATACCATCGGACATACGAAGAGTAACTCCCTGGAACTGAGGCACTACGATAAATGGGTCCTTCTTCGCAGTGAATGCGCACACTTGTGTCTTCGTGGGGTTGAACTTAACCAAGTTCTTTGCACCCCATTCGGAGACTCGCTCTAGAGAGTCTTCGAATTCAGACACAAGTTGTAACCGCCTTTCTAGCAACGAACTCCGAGGGACATTCTGGTGGTCAGTATACCGTGCATCACCTGTACTGCATCTGCATAGCAATGTATGTTCTCAATGGACAGCGTGTCATTGATATGCAGAATGAACAGGGTTGGGGAGAGCACCCAACCTTGTGGAACACCAGCGTACATTATGGGCATGGTTTCGGAGCAGCAGCCGTCGACGATGACCTTAATGCTCCTACCATCCAGGAAGCTAGCTATCCATTTGCAGAGTCCCTCGTTGATTCCATATGATGGTAACTTCGTGAGAAGAGCTCTATGCCAGACCCTATCAAACGCCTTAGCGATATCGAGTCCAACGGCGAGAGCCTCACCTTTGCCCTCCAAGGTTTCCGCCCAACGGTGGGTCAGATAAACTAAAAGGTCACCAGCTGAACGGCCGTGACGGAAGCCGTATTGTCGGTCGCTAATCAGCTATTTTTGATTATTTGTTGAAAATTCCCATTTTATTTAGTAATGTTATTTAGCATGTTCTTTTTTATTTAAGGGGGATGATGTGAGTATTATATTAGTTATTATTGGAGGGTACATTTACAACTTCGACTGTATAATTTGTCATAGAAATAAATCAGTCTGCATCCAACCACCCGTTGTATTAATGCGTACACCTTGCATAACAGTGAAAATATCACGGTTTCAGAGATATTTATTGTTTTGGTATTTTTCGAAAATTTCCAAGTGCGATTAGTTTTTATAGTGCCATTTCTACAAATGGAAAGGTTTTTCGATTTCGTTTTTAGGGTTCCGTAGCCAAATGGCAAAAAACGGAACCCTTATAGATTCGTCATGTCTGTCTGTCCGTCCGCATGTCACAGCCACTTTTCACAACTATAAGAACTACACTGTTGAAACTTGGTAAGTAGATGTATTCTGTGAACCGCATTAAGATTTTCACACAAAAAAAGAAAAAAAAACAATACGTTTTGGGGGTTCTCCATACATAGAACTGAAACCCAAAAAATTTTTTTTCATCAAACCCATACGTGTGGGGTGTATCTATGGATAGGTCTTCAAAAATTATATTAAGGTTTTTAATATCATTTTTTTTCTAAACCGAATAGTTTGCGCGAGAGACACTTCAGAAGTGGTAAAATGTGTCCCCCCCCCCCCCCCCTCTGTAACTTCTGCGAATGATAAAACTAAAAAATATATGATGTACATTACCATGTAAACTTCCACCGAAAATTGGTTTGAACGAGATCTAGTAAGTAGTATACGTCATAAATCGTACGGAACTCTTTATGGGCGAGTCCGTCTCGCACTTGGCCGGTTTTTTTATCTCATTTCACAAGCGATAGTTCAGCTTTCAAAAACAAAGACTTAAAGGGAATTGTTCAGTTTGTATGGGTGCTTTGGCTTAACATGAACAGCAATCAAACTTATTAAAAATTGTTAGTTTTAATTCTCTGTATCTAAAAATATGTAATTCAAGTAATATAATCGCGGGAAAGTCTAGTGATATGCCTAAATAGGCAAACGTTATATTCCAGTAAGAAGTTGATAATGTTTGTGACTTTTGTCGTATATTAGTCGAAAAATTACCTTCACTTCACTGTATACCTTAGAGCATTAAGCTGTATACAAAGGCGAAGCTAATTCTTTTTTAGAGCATCTATTTAGAACGAATGGTGCTGCCATAGTAAAAAAAATCGATTTGAAATCGATCGATTTAATAGATAATATCGATTTCGATTTTCTTGTATAAAAGCTAAACAATATACAGTAAAAATAGTGTTTTGTGTGTTTAAGTTTGATCAAAGGTAAATAAATAAACGATTTAACAAAAGATGCAGTTTTTTATTGTATTGTACATGTTTTATGGGATTTAATCTTAAAGTCAGATAATAGCTATCGATTTTTTGTTAGCAATTAATGATTTTTCAATGCATATTTTACGTAAAAGCCACACAGAAATTGATGGTTTCACTTTTGTCAATAGTGCTACTTAATTAAAATATATTATTTCGATGCTTACTTTCCGGCGACGAGAATGTGAAAGATATTTTGCTTACATTTAATTATACTCAACAGTAAAAATACTTTTAGAAAATAACTTGTTCAGGAAAAGCCGAAATTGAACAATACCCTTTAACAAACTAGCTTGAGTGTTTAAAAATATTAAAACAAAGAAAATTTAAAATGAAATTAATTTGCAAAGGTATCATAAGCCTAGGCATTTTGAATATTTTTATGACTACTTGAATAGCAAATAGTATGAAAACTTAAAAAAACTGTTTTTATCCTAATAAAGGTATAATGGGCCTAGGTATTCTATATTTTTTAATGTCATTGCTACTAATTGACTACTTGAATTTTTAGGGACACCTGTATATATGTTCTATAATTATGCTGCTCTTTTTTTATTTCATCTATTATAACTTGAATTATGTAACTTGTCATACAGCCAATTGCTACCATATTATAAAAAATGCACTCTTCGAGCATATAATATAATATGAATTATGACAACAATGTTATTAAAATTTTGGCATGAAATCACACGAAAATATACTTAATTTTCGTTGCGAGAGAAAAAAGCTATAATCTTACAGTATTACATTTTTGGCGTAAAATATGTCTGGGCTGTATGGGCTTTATTGCCTTTTACACTAATTGAAAATTAGAAAGTATTAGTATTACTCTAGGCTACTATAATTAATTAATTAATTGATTTATTCCTTCTTTTATTCATATTTATACTCATTTGTTTCCAGTATTACGACTCTCATTATTTCTTCACAATTATTGAGAAAAGTAAATACTATACATACATACCTCGGCGGGAATGGGATTACCGGACTCGTATCTAATTATTGTCAAAGCCTCGCTGACGCTCGGCCTTGAAAGCTCTACTCGTCCGGCCATCCCTAACTTCCCGGCCTCTGCAGTAATGTACTATTTCAGGCCGTTTCTCAATAGGAATGGGTGCTCAGCAATGGGACTTATATAACACCGTGGCCTGGTGATGTAAGGGCAAGGCCCAAAGGTGGACACGCAGTATCATTGTGCGGCACCGGCAGGGCCAGTTTCACTCTCATGTTCCGCATTTTCGCCGACCCTATACCGGTTGGGACCAGGAAACCCTGGGCTTGGCCGGTGAGCTATCATTACGGCCGCGACACACGGGCCCGCCATGCGTCGAGCTTACGAAAACATTAAGTACCAAGGCGGTAGTCGGAAAAATATTTCGGATGGGTTTCGTGCGAGTACCAAACGAGCAATAAATACAGTAAATACACCATAAAAATAACAGTAGGTAGGGAATTTTGTTTGCAGTGATTATCTACTATTGTAATGTTTAATAACAGAGTGGGAACGGGCGTACTATGTTACTGCAGTTTCATTGGTACTTACTAAAGATTTTTTCATTTCGGAGGGATCAATCCCCCTTGCTCCCAGGCCACGGCCTTGCAAAGTACTAAACTTGTTGAAAGTCATAATCTTGTCACCTCTTTTACATTGTATTTCAGAATCATGGATTAAATTGACATAAGAGTGCAAAAAGATCTAACAATGGATCTTTTAATTGGATCTACATAGTGGACATCGCCCTCCAACGAAGCTTTCATAGTCTAACTAAAACTCGCAGCATAATCACTGCTGGTTCGTCACCTACATTAAAAAGTGTTTTGTTCCGTATTCAAGAAGTAATTCACTTCTTTTATTTTTTGTAATTAGTCCGCGCAGAGACGTTACGTTTTTTTAAATTGCCCTAATTGTTTTAGCATTTCTCTCGTAGATTGAGATGTAGAAATGTATGTTTCTCATAAGAGTATTACGATCTTGTGCCGTTAACACTCACTTTGCGTAGTCTAGATATAGATACTGGGAGTAAAAGCACCATTTTCGTGTTGGAAAACAATTTGTCGAACATTTCGATTATTTCCTTAGTTAAGTTTGTCTATCATCGAGTACTGTGTGTAGCCACTGATAAAAGCGGAAAACTGCGAAGAAAACGTACGTTGACCAATCAATTGCGCAATACAGGACGCAGTATTGACTTGTGGCTAATTGTTCCTGCTATGATATGGTAAATAGGTACTTTTCATATTTTTGCCCGAATAATTAATAACGTTTATTGCTATTACTATTATTATCGTTACGATAATTATCGAGATTGACTTAAAATTATCTTCTGGCGATTCGGAGCGGATATAATGTAGCGCCCTTATAAAATGATTGTCAAAATCTAGGTCACCAAAACCCATATAGGGAGCCATGTTTTGATAGCTCCATAATTTTTAATTTTAAATAAATTGCATTGACCACTAAAGGTCGCCCTAGTTGCACTCAATTCCCTTCGCAAAATATTTAGCCAATTGACGGTACACAGCACATATAAGTGAATCAGATGGAACAGTGTACATTAATGTTAATATTGTAAACTATAATCCAATAATATTAGTGAACAAAATATGAACATCATTATGTCAAAATCAAAATCAAAAGTACTTTATTTCATAGGCCCTTGCACTTAAAATCGGCAATTTTACAAAATTAATGAAACATAACAAATATTCTACTAAAATCAATATAACCCATGCGCTAGTGGCAAGTACATCCGCGAAGTTGGTGCCGCGCATGTAATCGCCAAGAGCGACCCGATTCCGAATGTAGGGGCTAACATGAGAAGAATCGGGCAAGAAACTCATGTGCCAAAACTCTTTTAAAATCGCCAAATGTCTTACAAATTGTGAATATTACAAAACTATTCAGAGAACGAGCAAGTCATTTCTTTTACCGCCACGCTGCCTTATCATTCAAAAAATCTTTAACACTGTAATAAGCCTTTTTGCATAACTGAGCTTTAATTAACACTTTAAATTTATTTACTGACAAGTCATGCATGTTACATGGCAGCGTGTTGTACATTCGTATACAGTGACCTGCAAAGGAGTTGCTTATTTTATGGAGCCTGCTAGCTGGTCTTTATTTCTTATATTTAAATTATGATAGTCACTATTTTTACTGAATTTAATAACTTTATTCTTGTGTACATATAGTAAGTTTTCATAAATATATTGGGAATGTACAGTCATAATATCAACTTCTTTGAATTTTTCTCTTAAAGACTCTCGGGAGCCCATCTCATAGGTCGCCCGAACAGCCCTCTTCTGCAGTATAAAAATGCAGCCAATATCGGCGACATTTCCCCACAGTAGTATCCCGTATGACATAATACTGTGGAAGTAGCTAAAATAGACTAACCGCGCAGTTTTCACATCTGTTATTTGACGAATCATTTTTACGGCGTATGCTGCAAAACTGAGTCTGTTCGATAGGCATTCAATATGAGGACCCCATTGTCTCCCCTTTACTTACACATATAGACAAAATAAGCATAAGACAAGATAAGCATTCAAATTCAAATTCAATATCCTTTATTCAATTGGGATTTTACAGTCACTTTTGAACGTCAAAGAAGAAGAAACGCCATTGGTTCACAAGTCTACGGCGGGAGACCTTGTACTGGAAAGAACCAGCAAGAAAACCAGCAGCAAGGGCTATTTTTTTCTCCCTGTATTGTTACAGAGTCATCAATTGGAAGCAGAACTCAAAGTAAAAGTTTGTGTTCAACTTCCATTACAAGATTAGATGTGTCATTGTACATTATACATTTAAATCTATAATTTAAGTCTACAATTAAGACCAAGCATTGACATCATTCAGATAATCATTGACTTTATAATATCCTTTACTCATTAGAGTCTTTTTTACATGCGCTTTAAACTTATGAAATGGTAAGTCAGTAACACTCTGTGGAACTTTGTTGTAAAAGGATATACATTTCCCCATAAATGAGCCTCTAGTTTTTTGGAGCCTGTACGTTGGAACGGAACGGAACGGAACGTTTATTTTTATTTCTTGTATTTAAGCTATGAAATTTAAAATTGGTATCAAATGTGTTATAATTTTTATAAAAATAAATCAAATTCTCATAAATATACTGTCCTGCTAAAGTCAATATATTAATTTCTTTAAATAAATCACGTAGAGAATCCCTTGTTCGTAAATTATAAATAGCCCGCACGGCTCTTTTTTGAAGTACAAAAATACTTTCTATACTAGGGGCGGATCCCCACAGTAGTAGCCCATATGACATGACACTGTAAAAAATAACTAAAGTAAATCAGTCTTGCCGTTTCAACATCAGTAAGTTGTCTCATTTTTTTACAGCATATGCCGCAGAACTGAGTCTGTTTGCCAAAGACGCAACTCTGACGCATATATAGGTATACACAATATATTAGTCATATAACACTAAAATTATTAAATGGACAGCTGTAACCACTTAATATAGCAGTATAGAAAGACCAAAAGTTGGTATTCAAAAAAATTATTACAAAAAATAAAACCGACTTCAAAAACACCAGAAAGTCATAAATAATATAAGAATTCCAACAACATCACAGTTTTATATTGAAGTTGGTTGTGACATAAAACTACACCTGTAATTACTATGGCTACCGATTCTCGATGGCATTATCTATGTGCAATCTCTTAGAAGCTGGCGGCAGTACAACTGTTATAACCATTTTATTAGTAAAGTATCTTGTTTGTTTTGTCCATCTTTGCAAGTAATGATTAGTGGTAATGCCTCAAGGCGTAGTTGGTAGAAGTGAAACTAACTGTCTATCATTATCTATATATCTTAGCTATTCGGCATCGATCAAGAGATTATCTAAGCAAAAAGTGTAAGTAGAGTGTTTGTTAATTTTTTATCCACAGCAAGGGGAAGGAAAGCCCTTGGTGTTCATGTTCGATATAACAGACTGATAGAAACACTTTATTAAGAGTGCATGGGATATTTTAACAAGAGGCTCAGAAGATCGATTGTTTAAATAATGTGATGAATGAAGGAATATGAAATGTTTTTGAGATAAATAGATCTTTAAGGATTAAACAAAACATTGTCTACAAGGATAAAAATATGTGCACCATAGCTTTGGCATTACCTGATGTAAAGTTACGATTAGACGTCAAGGTGGAAGCAAGTTACACCCAGATTCAAGAAGAGCTGATTATTATCTTATCTCTACTTTTCAGAATAAGACAAAAATATTATTTTTCCTTTTGTGAATTTAATAAGTAATAAAATTTTATGTTGAAACATTCTTATTTATGTGTTCATCTTTATGTTTTCTTACACCTAGATTAATTAATTTAACTGTATTTGAAACAGCTTAAACTGAAATAAACAAATGTTGATAAATAAAATAAGAAAAAATCTTCGGGAAGCCCATCGCGCAATTTAAAAACATTTGCTAGAAAATAATCGTCTAATAAATTTCTTTACTTTGAAATAATCATAATATTTATTAATAGTAGAAACTTTATTAAACAACTATAAAAGAGATTTACGCAGTATTTGAAATTATAAAGATTTTCCCATGATGAAAATAGATTCCAGCGATGAATTCTTTACACCCGCAACATTATAATTACCTGTCTACTTTCTATCTTGTTTATGCAAACAAACAAATCGCCTTAAGGCTTTGCTAACCTGAGGTACCTAGGTACTATAAACAATGGCTTTTCACTTTGTATCTAGGAAGATACCAATACGCGTAGGACGCTGGGTAGCTTTCATTAAGTCACGAATGCATTGCGCAAGCGACCAAAGGTCGGTGCAGGAAGTAATGATGCGAACATCTGTAGCTAAGTATTTTCTCAGTAGGTAGTCTGGGAAGTGTATGATGAGGGTTATGATCAATTTGTGTTTTCAATATAAATGTTAGATCTTCTAATTACTAGGTCGGGCTTGCCCGGGCGCGTGGGTAGTGGAGTCGCAGTGTGGACCTTACCTAGCGCGCCCATAAGGGTAGGGAGAACACCGGGGGGTTTTAGTGGGTAGGCTTGGCACTCTGCCGGGAGAGCCCCACACACGCTCGCCGTCTAGCCAACGGCGGGTACGGTGCGGTTACGCATTTCCCCCCGAGAAAAAAAAATCTTCTAATTACTTAATGCGTGGGAATTGAAAATGCTCATCATTTTTAGGGTTTTCATAAATGGAAACAACGAAACCTTAATAGGATTTTACATTTAATATACACTGATTGTCTGTGTGTCAAGCCCCTTTTCTCGGGAACGCGTTGAGGTCTCAAACTGATATATATTAATATATACTTGTGATACTGTATATGGATGTACGGTCTCTTTCAGCTTCTAGAAAATCATTCTTGCTTAGTCAACACAATCAAAAAATATGACGATTTCACAATGGAATGAAAACCTATTGGGTAATTGACCTAGAATCATGAAATTTTGCAAGAAACATCTGAGCAAGAAAATCTTACACTACGGGTTGAGGAAAAATCTAAAAACTGTAAATATGTACATAGATAGGAACTTATATGCTTAGATAAGTTTGTACGGAACCGTCAGTGCAAGAGCTTAACTCGCACTGGCCGTTTTTTTCTTCACAAGAAAAATCACGCATTGAAAACCTTACTTTTCAGCAACCTATCAGCCGAGTTAGCGGAGTACCTACGGGCTCTTTTTTCATATAAACGTAAGGGTACGTATTACAATACCGAAATTAAAAAAAAACGAATTTTAAAATACCTATGGATAAAATCCCGGCCTGTATGAAGGCCTGGATGAAGGGAACGTGCTGTCGCCGAGTACATCGGCCCTTGCTGCGTACCCATCTTAGGGCTGGTAGCTCCGACGGTTGGGCCGGCCAGAGTTTTCCCTGGCTCCCGCGCTGTGATGGTCGGAGCTACAGCCTTCCACTCTAAGTTCCCCGACGCAGCAGTTTTCCCCGTTCCCAGTGGAACTCACTATTGGACTTTATTGTATCGCAGCAGCGTCTACGCCGCATGGGACTCGAGGGAGCACTTCAGCTCCAACTGTATGTTGCTGGTGGCTCACCCGAGGCCTGCCACTGTACTGTAGGTTAGGTTAGGTTCAGAACATGACTCGGAGCGGGCGCGAGAGGATGACCCTCTCCCCGCACCGCTCCGGCGCAGGCGGTTGGGGAGGAGGAGGCGAGCGTTCCTGGACGCGCGCCACCAACGTCCCTAACAAGCTGGGGATTGAAACGGCCCGGCCAGCTGACTACCGGTCGGGAGACACTTTTCATCCCTAGCTTGGCCGCCTGGGGGGTCGAATTTGGAGAGACTTGTCGACCCCCCCGTAGAGGTAAGTCCTGGCGCTTGCGCCAGGCAATCCTCCAGGGGGCGCAATCGGGGCTAATGGGGCAATGGCTAACTCCGATCCCGATTGTGTCCCTACGGAGGTAAAAGTATCCGGAGGGGTTTTAGCCAGGTATGGGGTTTATACCCGAGTCCGGCATATCCTTGGGGTGGCCTCGTCAGTCGGCCCCTTGTCGAATCCGTAAGAAGGAACATGACTATGCGTCATACTTTTCTAACATATGGGAACCTATACAACTAAAATCCTATTATTAATTCTATCGGTATTTCGTCCATTCGGGCATTTGGACATCGGTATTTTTAACCGACTTCAAAAAGGAGGAGGTTCTCAATTCGATGCGTACGTTTTTTTTTGTGTATGTTACGCTATCACGCCGCCAATTGTGGACCGATTTTCAATTTTTTTTTGTATTCGATAGAGTAAACTCCAAGGGTGGTCCCATGGTCACCAAAGATAGGATCATTTTACATTTACTAATGCTCCTACGGTGAAACAAAATATCATGAGGCAAACTGCATACGTCTGCGAAGGAATTCAAAGGTGTATGTGAAGCCGACCAATCCGCACTGGGCCAGCATGGTTGACTAAGGCCTAATCACCCTAACTTTGGATAGGCTTCGTGCAAAAAAAGATGGAAGAAGCTAGAAATAAAACAAGTTAAATAGTTAACACGGTATATTTACAAAAGTAAATGGAAACAAGAAAAGGCAGAGGTAGGGAGGAATAATATTAGGAGGGCACGACAGGACTTATCTAACTAACTTAACCTAAATAACAATAACTATGTACAACAAAATATAAAAAAGATCTAGTCTGGTCAGGGTAGGACGCGGAGGCGGATAGATGGCCGGTGCAGGAACAGAATCAGCAACCCAGCAGTCAGATAGGCAGCCTAGCAGTCAGGTAGGCGGCACAGAAACACCCGGTGGCAGCGGTGTGTAGGTAGGAGGCCGGAGCAGGCGAGACTCAGGATCAACTTGTGCGTGACTCTTGGTAGGGCCGGCGGCGACAACAGGCACACGTAGAAGTCCCGGCGGAGATGCGCGGTCCCGACGTGTGTAGGAGCTTTGGGAGCTTAGCTACTCCTCTGGCACCCTTCTTGTGCGCTGGTAACCAGCAGGTTCAAAGAAAAGACCCCATACTCGGCTAAAACCCCTCCAGATACTTCTACCTCCGTAGGGACACAATCGGGATCGGCGTTAGCCATTCCCCGATTGCGCCCCCTGGAGGGTTGCCTGGCGCAAGCGCCAGGACTTCCTCTACGGGGGGGTCGACAAGTCTCTCCAAATTCGACCCCCCAGGCGGCCAAGCTAGGGATGAAAAGTGTCTCCTAAACGGTAGTCAGCCGGCCGGGCCGTTTCAATCCCTAGCTTGCTAGGGAAGTTGGTGGCGCGCGTTCAGGAACGCTCGTCTTCTCCTCCCCAACCGCCTGCGCCGGAGCGGTGCGGCGAGAGGGTCATCCTCTCGCGCCCGCTCCACAGCCTCCTTCTGCGAGATAACATCCTCACAGAAGGAGGCGACATCCTAGAGGATCCTTATGGATATCGTGGCAAATGGCACGTCAAGGTTTTTAAAATCTGAAATTCTTTTCGCTTTTTTTATTATATATTTTTCACTTTTATTATTCACTTCACTTTCATTTTTTATTTATTTCACTGTATATTTTTTCTTTCGTTTATTTACGTTGTAAATAATTCCATATTAATTTCAACATATAGTTATGGAAGTACTTACTCCGTGACAGGGTTTTATTATTATTCATTTATTTCAAAATAATATTTTATAAGTATTACAGTTTTTTACAATATATTATTAAATCTAGTACTTAATTAATAGCCGGGGCATGAAACAGGTAACAATTGGCTTACTTTTAATTTTGAATAGTTTATGAAATTACTATGATTAAATACGATAACTTCAGTCAGTCTCGCTTGCTTGCGATCACCGCTATAGGAACAAAAAACTGGACAGCGCGTCACTCGCGTCGAGGGATACGGCTTGCGATTGGCCCAAGCATGGGTGACATTGAAAACAATGCTCAGCTATTGGTTAATTTCAGTTGCAGCGTATACCAGACATTGCACGACTTAAAAGTCGAAAAGGCGCCAAACTTGAGATATTTGAATGATAACGAAACAACCACCTCGAAGAAAGCGTAAATTCACAACTCACAAGTATGAAACCTGTGAAAAACATTTTAGACAAATTCTGTATCTTGCGATTCTTTTCAGATCACTGGTAAGTAACACCAACCCGTCTAGCCAGGTGACATACGGAGTAAATTTTTTCCTCGTCTGAGGTGAGACTGTGCCCATCAACGGAACTATGGGTTACATTAATTAAAATATGCCTAATCTACAGAAAACGCTGAAATGTATGTACGGGCTTATCGTATTGGGTAGTGGACTTAAATTCTAAACTTTGAATAAATAAAAAAAATTTTTTTTTGAAAAGTGATCGCCTGTTAATAATGAGAAATTGATATTCAGTTGTTCAGGTTTATTACATTGCTTTATTGTCGGAGTTTAATTTTAGTATACCAATGCCAATGCCGGCAGCTAGTTTGAAAATAATTTAAAGTTCTTAGCTGTCAATACAGCATTCAAATGCTTATTAATCTTTTACAAGAGATTAGTGTATGTATAATTCTTTTGCTGTATATGTGTTATTCGTCTCTGTGCTAAGTCTATTTATAAGTAGGTATTAACACGCATAATTGCCGATTAGGGGCGGTGATTATGAAAGCAATACAGATGATGAAAGTGTTTATTATGATTTAGTGTACATCCGAAAGTGTTTGTTTGGTGGCGGTGGCAGACCTTCCCCCTTACCATGATTGCTTAAAATAGTATTAAAACCATAGTGAGAGCGAGATAGTGCCATACGCCACAATAGTCGCGTCTCTGTTTTAATATTGTTATATTCTTGCTCTAAGCAATAATAGTAAGCCTCCTAGGCGGGGTGTGTTATTGCTCTCCACCACTTGGGCATACACGGACAGCGGCTCTCAAACATTTGTTTCGCTCGACCAACAGAGGGCCTATTACCGATCTCATGGTTTTGCAAATGATATCATATGATATCATAGTGCAAAACGAAAAATACGATTTCCGGTCAGATTTTTGATCATTTGTTCATTATTTAATGATGAATCATTGAAATTATGCCATAGTGATGATATCATTGGAGATCGGTAATACAAAATGCAGCATTTCATGACTTCTTTTTCACAAATTTATACCATGTCATACGATGAAAGATCCATAATTGGCCTGCAGGTCGGGCTCATTATGAGCATTATTATAAAAAAAATATACATTTTCTTATTTATCGGTTATCTTCTCTTAGATAAATAAATCGCTGTTCGTTAGCCTCGCTAAAACTCAAAAATGGCTTGACCGATTTTAATATTTATTTATTGTTTTGTTCGCTTTAATACAGGAGTGGCTTCAAATGAAAAATAGGGAAAATCCTAAATAGATGCTAAAAAATAATAAAACGTTATAATGGTATTTTTTATGGAAAACGACGTGGTGACCTCCTTGTGTATGTCGTACGTCTCTATGCTTCATGCTGAATTCTCGATTTTTCTTCTCAAGAATTACCCGGCGCCTCCACTATATAGCACCCTACGCACGGTAAGGGATCGAAAAGGGGGATTTATATTCAAATAAACTCGTTCACGTTCTCGATATTTCAGATGTTCTCGTATTTCTTCAGTTAAATAGCGGCACAACCTTTCTCTTAGGCAGTCTCTTGGTGACTCTCTGCCACAAACTAATAGTGAACAAGTTCCCTCAAGTGCATTCTGCTGAATAGATAATCGATCCTAATCGCTTGCTATTTGAATTCGATATTTAAACACATGACATTATGTTATAGATGACAGAGACGCGCAACCTACACAAGGAGGTCACCACAGTACCCTACGCAACATCGAAATAATATTAAGGGTACGGGTCCATCAGAAGTGGAGATACTGTAAGGAAAATATTGGAGCTAGTCAAGCTACTTTATTTCCACACAAACTGAGTAGGTAAATTATTTTTTGATTATAAGTGCCGACAGCCCTTCGTCAGCGTACATGTACTATAATAAGTAAGTATAAACATATAATGCCACTAACATCGCTACTTACCAATTAACGCATGAAGCCAAAATTAAGGCTAGAGCATTAAAGAGCCCTGTAAACGATCAAACATGTTTGTCAAACTTGCTTGACAAACCTCACGTTTCCGTCAAACACGACGTCAATCCAGATTCTTTACACAGACATCAAACACGTAGTTTGTTTGTCAAACGCATCATACACAGCCCTACACGAACAAACATGTTTGTCAAACACGTAAATTTGACAAACATGTTTGATCGTCTATAAAAGCCTTAACAGTTTGGGAGCCACGCGTTGCAGTTGCAAGTGTGCAGATCGAATGCACCCACTGCACCCACACAGCCGGCCACGCCACGCTCCGCTACCCCCGTATATAAGCCGACGCCAGACTAGCCTTGAACTTCACTCCAGCACAGACCCATTGCAACGGTCGTAGTCATTGGACATTCGTTAGACCCTTAAGTCCTTCGCGGTTCGGTTTCGGTGTTATTGTGACGAACTATGTTGTGTGAGAGGTCAAGTTGTTAAGGACTGTTGGTTGGTGCTCAGCTACACAGCACACTCTAAGATGCAGGCCGTACTCAAAGCGGTAAGTGCGTGCGAACTACCATAGAACTAAGTCAAAGTGATTATTGAGTTAGGTAACCTTATTAAGCGCTAATGTCTAAAATATTGCCTTGTATCTGTGCACAATTTTGAAGTGTTTCTGTAAGTTATAAAAAGCTATGGAAACTTACAAAATTCAAAACTAGGCACTACAAGCAATCAACTACAAATACTGGTTAAGAGTAAAAAAATATTAATTAAATTTTACTGTTAAGCTTGTGTAGGTATTCCGAACATCTGTCAAATCTCCAAATGTATGATTTTATTTAAAATCAAGGATATAAGGTTTTCGCTACACTCAATCTACTGAAACTCTACACTGAAAATTTTGCCAGTTTACAGTTTACGACAGTAATATCACACCGACAGATTATGGTGGAACCAAACTGTAAGAACCTGTATTTACCATATTCTTGCAAATAAAAATTCTTTCTTTCTTTATATCTTATGTGTAGCGCTAAGTAAAAGAGCATTAAAAGATACGTCTAAATAAATTGATTAAGTGAATGAAGTGATTTATTTGCTAAATAAATCACTTAATAATAATTATTTTTTATTATTTTAATAAGGCAAACAGAAATCATTTTATATTGTGTTTGATGCAAGTACGGAAAGTATGTCTAATGACAGTTCCGTACGTGTATTGTCAACGTCCTTTATAATATATTTTTAAAAATACGTCGACGAAACAAACAATTTAATACCTATATTAAAAATGTGAAAATGGCAGGATTTCGTTTTACTTTTTAATGACAGCAGACATTTTTTAATAAATTGCAAGGAGTGTTATACTTAAAACCTAAACACAAACTGCCTAATAACGTTTGGCCTAAAACACATATCACCTAAAAACGAAATGCCTAATAACGTTTAGCCTACCTAGAATCATGAAATTTGGCAAGAGAAAAGGAAGGAATTCCAGAGATATGAGCATTTAAAATTTGAAAGAACTAACCTCAAAATTAGCAGTTTCCACAAGCAATAAGTACCTATGCATAAAGTCGAGAATACACATAAAGTCGTTTCTGGCGCTTCGCCGGCCGTTGCCGCGGCACGCTCGCTTCGCTCGCTCGGCTCGCGCGCTTGGTTCATGTTCAAACCTACGCTCGTCGCTTCGCTCCTCGCTACCTATTTTTGACCCGCCTACAGTTTTTACATACGCTTTGACGTTTCTAAATTTTTTATTTTCAAAAGAGGCTAAACGTGATTAGGCATTTCGTTTTTAGGTGATATGTGTTTTAGGCCAAACGTTATTAGGCAATTTGTGTTTAGGTTTTAAGTATCGGAACTAATTGCAAGGGTTACAACAATTTAAGTAAATCTAAATACATTATTTTGCGCATAGACTGCCCTTCACATAGTATTTTTTTATGCTAATTTAATGTTGAATAGGTACATATATAATTTCACAGATAAATTACAGAATAAAAAAAATAATTCGTTAAAAACTAACCAATAAAGATATCTATCTATCTAAAAAAGAATATATCCCAATGTACCAAAATTATGTACATAAAGTATACATAAATAAAATTTAGTGTGGCTGTATGTCTATGATAATTTTGAAAAAAATTGCAATTTTACGCACTAGTGCGAAATAAACTATCTGCACTGTGTTAAATAAGTCAAATTTGTCACTCGTCCCTTGTCATAGCTATTATAGCTATAGGTACAGCTCGGGAGTCATGTTTAATTTAGCTTTTGCTAGAAATTACAACAAAAACCACTTTTTAATTTCTCATGCTTCGAAAGACGCTTGAAGTTATCTGAACAAAGGGACGAAAACTGTATTTCCCTCCCGGGGAAACAATTGTCCCTGCTGTCAAATTATAAAAAACACATTCTATTTTAACATTCCTATTCAACCATGCCAAAGTTATAGCTGTAAACAATTTTATAATTTTATTTTTCTTATTGTTGAGCTTAAGTTCGAGCTTGAGTTCTCAATTGATCAGTTGAGCCTTCAATGATAATAAATTATATCTCATAGATTTCCACAGAAAAAAAATTAAAACGGCGGCAATGCGACAATTCGATTTTCAGTTGTTTTGTCCAGTGTAAATATATTTATCAAATGTATAAAATTAACCGCCTCCATTGTTTAGTGGTTGAAACCACCCTGAATTGATCTGGAGATCCGGGGTCCGATTTGTCATGGGAGCAGAAGCTTCATGCTTGGTTTAGTTGATTGAAGGGCTTCTGAGCCCACCTGTATAGCTACTACTAGCGTCTTACCTATAAGCATAAGAATAACTAATAATACGAGTATAGAAGCGAATCTCCTTTGTGGGTGCGCCAAATGCCGCTATTTGCATACCTACAGCGCCCTTCCCCCTGTAACGCCCCGCAGTAGTCTGCGGACGCCGCTAGGGTCACCACATGGACGTATGGTTACCACTACAATATTTTTTATATAGGTTAAATATGGAGGATATTTTACATTAAATGAGAACTGAGCATACACCGAGTCTTATTGATTTTGTACTTCAAGTGTAGCGAGCGAGCGACTATCTTTAGCAATAGTACGCACATTTTTAGTTTTTTTGATTCCGTCGTTATAAGAACCTGCCTATTTTTGATTAATTGAGCTTAATCCCTACACTTCGAGAACAAAATCATTAAAATGTTTCGAATTTCGATGTACAAAAATGGTTTGTAATGTAGGTATCGTACCTACGTTTATAGTCCAAGAGCTGAAGTTATGAATGTACTAATGGATAAAACCTAAGCTCACTTTTTACTATCAGACCAACATTTTCACTTGAAAAAAAATCTGTTGTTTCATAATTTTAATCAAGTATTGATTGTATTTAAATTTTATATGGAACAGTGACAAAGGTCGATAAAAATATATATAGCAGTACCAAAGTTTCTCATAATTCAAATTATTCCCGACTTGACAAAAAAAAACCCATACTTACAGAGTTTCAAAATTGCACTACAATGACAGCTTTAGAAACTCGATACATTATATTGTATTAGCTTTGACATGTAATGAATTTTACGAATAAAACTGTATCGGTATCTAGGGTAGGTATAATCAAAATAATTTTAAAGTATTCAATCATTTTCATTTAAAAGGTTTCAATTCAACAGAAATATTTACAAATGTCTGATATTTATAAAAGATGGCGTTTTTGTAGATGATTTGAAGTTTCGGTTATTAAACTTCAGCGCGTAGTAAATACGCATTCTTATAAAAAGCTTAATCAGGTAATCAATAGGAAAACATTCACAAGGTACCTGAAACACACGGTGCGCGCCTTGACTGGCGATTCCGTTCAACGGAAATCAAACGGTAGGTAAATAACGTGGCCTTGAGCGCTCGACGGCCGGGAGTTTCGCTTCTATCCTTGCGTTCCAGATAAAGCACTGCTACTTTCTGAGGCTAACATCTGATGTTAGCCTCGTTTTACGTTTCTTTTAAGAAATGTTGACATTTTTAGCCACGCTAATTGTTACAAATGAAACGCAAGGTACTGATTTTTCGTGCTGAATTTTGACACCTCACTTAATTAGTCCAGCCACTTAAAATTTTTTATAATATAAATCAGAATTGGCTGATACTATAAATATCTTTCAATAATTTTTTTAAATCAGCTGAAAATCCTTTTTGATTCATGAAAAAAAGATTCCAAATGTCAAATTTGAAAGCTGTCAAAAAGTGGTATCAGAGGACCCATCTACTAACATGGGTATTTGATGCTAGCATTTCGTGTTAAAAATGCTTAAATGAAACGCATGACAACCAGCTAGAAAAACTAGCATCACCGGCTAATGAAACGCAGAGATGCTAAAAATGTTGGTATTTATGGCTAAAAATGCTTATCTGGAACGGGCCATATACTCGTATTATTAGTTATTCTTATGCTATAAGTTTATCGCCATAGTAACATTGTGACGTATTACCATTGACCTACAAATGGGTATTACCAAAAGGCTGGGCTTTATTTTGCGCAAGGAATTAATTACCCTCGCTGGGCATTAGTACTTACTCTTCCTGCATCAGAGGACAAAGGCGGGGATTGTTATTAAAACTGGGTTTCTAGTTATGAGTGGATGCGGGATCAATACTAGTGGGCCTGGCAGACGTTGTCCCGCCCGATCACAGCGCCACCTACCGGGTCCAACTGTACGTTTAAACCTTCCTTGGACCTATTCAAATACACACCGAAAACTTCGTAAGAATCTGTCGAGCCGTTTCAGAGTTTTTGCTAGATAAACACACAGCGTTTCATTTTTATATATAAGAGAAGAAGAAGAAGAATGAAGAAGACTAGTAGGCCCGTCAGACGTTGTCCCGCGCGATTACAGCGCCACCTACCGGATCCAATTATATGTTTAAACCTTCCCTGGACCTATTCAAACATACACAGAAAATTTCGTAAGAATCAGTCGAGCCGTTTTTGAGTTTTAGCGAACTAACACACAGCGTTTCATTTTTATATATAAGAAGAAGAAGACAAGATAGTGTATTTTAGGTTGTTTTAGTTTAAATTTATTTTACAGATATTGTTTAATTTTAATATAGGTTATAGTCTCATGTTAGGTTATTTTGTTTAAAGGGATATATTATTTAATTCATAACGGTAAAATAGCCAGTTCTTCAGTTGTAGAGCAGTTCAGGTGAAGAACCCTTCCTAAGCCAATCGCCCTAACATAACTACAGCCTACATCGCCCTACTGTAGTTAGGGTAGGCTTGTGCCCCTGGGTGATGAGCAGCGATGATGATGATGATGATGATGACCCTTCCTACTTCGACCTTATCGTCACTAACCATCAGGTGATATAAAGAACAAGAGCTTTTTCGATGTATGTAAAAAAAACTCTCATTCGTCCTTTAGATGTCATTACAGGCTGTAAGGGTTGCGCCCTCACACTTTAGGGAATGATAAGGTGAACGGGAAGAGAATGATAAAACCGTTCAGTTCGAGTGTTGTAATTGCACTGATTTAATGACGCTAACAAAATTGCAACTCTGCTAAACGTGACTTACTGCGAAGACAATAATTATGCACGATGCGGTAAACGCACACTCGTACATCCTGCGCCTCCGAGAAGAGGACGAAGGAAGATATTATTATTATACTACGTGATGATGATATGGACAGAGCATACAACATAGGATAGCGAAGAAAACAATGATTGATGCTTATGATACAAGGTGATAAACAATTTTAGATATTATTAACAAACAAATTAAAAAATATGTATTAATCTACATGGTCTATTGTTCAATGATATCACTACACAGAGTAGTCACTAAGAAATATATTTCTAAGGAATGTCAAATTTGATAGATCGATTCGCAATCGGGGATGTAGCTTTATCTACACTTAATACACTAGGAACACTTTCTAAATGGGACGCTTTCACTGACACTACACTATCACAATCGGTTGTGGCCCCCTTGTAGGCCACAGTCTGATGCGCCACCGCCAGCTCCCGGGCGGCGGCGGCGTCGCGGCCAGGTACCGGCCGCGCACCCGCGCCCGCGCCGGCGCCGCCAGCGACCATCCTGCGCCGCAGCCGCCAGCACGCGAACACTCCCGCCGATAGCATTAGTAGGCCAACGATGATATAGCCGAGAGAATAGTGATGAACGTCGTGTATGCTCAGCTCGCTACTGGATCTCTCCTTCAACTCTGATATTTGCGACCTTAGTGCTCTCCACTCGTCGTCTCGCGACTCTGCCGGTTGCGAGATGTTAATCAAAGAGGTGTTAATGATTTTGTTAAGCACTGAAATCTCTGGGACTAAGATGTTCTGTTTGATATGCAATGTATTAAAAAAGTTATTATGAGAGTGTAATTCAAAATCATTTCCTTTTAATGTGCACATTGGGCCTAGTTTTATGATTCCGTTATGGCTCAGCGCCTGTGACGTCACTCCAGCCGGGCAGACGATGCGTACGTCGCACACTTTACAGCATGTAAACATCCACGAGTTATCAGCATGTAACTTGATCCACTTCTCTTTGCAAGCCGATACCTCTGTTGTGCACGGTGATAATTTGTTGCCGTCAATTAAATTGATGTCGCATAGTGATTGTTTTATTTTTGAATGATATATAGGCTTGTTCAACAAGCATAATATTTTGTCTTGAGATGCATGTAGACAATTTTGAAGATCGAACTCCGATAAAAATATAATTGAATCTTTGTTTACATTAAATGCAATGTAGGGAAAAGTTGGAATAATATAATAATATTGTGTCTCCCTTTTCTTGGGTATAGTAATTATCTTGTCGAGCTCATAAATATCATTACTCGTGATGGGTATTTTTATTTCTATGATAAGATACTGGTCAGTTATTTTTGATGAAACCTTTAACAGCTTATATAATTGCATGATATTTGACGAATCCAAGGGCAATACGAGATCTCCCTTCAATCTGCTTGATATGATATTAATTTGCTTTTCCAGTTGTTGCGGTGGTAAGAGGTTAGAATTGATATGGCCTTGATAGATGTCTGTTACTGTATTTATGAGGGTATCTTGGATGCGTCTTATGTTGGACATGATAATGTGAGCAGCCAAGGCAGATGACGTCAGATACAGAGCATTAGAAGTATCAATGCGAATATGATTCATTTCGACAGTAAGGCTATTTATATGTTTTTCTATAACTGTAAATTGCTTCTTCATCATATTTTCGTGTCTTTTTAAAATGTTGTACTCAGCTTCCATAATGATAGTTTGATTATGCAATAGGTTTTGTAGATGATTCTCGTTCTGCTTAATTTGGTGTATGTCTTTTTGATATTGTTCCGCAAATCTGTCATCTAGTACCCCAAACAAAGTGTTAGCGATGTTCCCAATTCCATTTATAAGTCCTCTTTTCTGCCTCCGGGTATTATAATGATTCTTCATTAACATATTGTTATAAGTCTCTATCTCATCCAGCTCCTGGTCAAGTTGTAACATTACGCTCTCATATTGAGAATTATTGTATCGACTATGCTCTCGAATGTTATCTATATATTTATGTATATTTTGCACAGCTTGCCAATAGGTACTCATATTATAATATATCACGAGATTCCATTCGTCTCTCACATAAAGTAAATTTGATATTTTATCAAAATATATTTTTTGATCACTATTTAATTCAGTTATATTAAATCCTTGTATAAGTTGTAAACTTGGTGATATAAAAAATGAAATAAACATAAAAAGAGTTATAAAAAGGTTTTTAAAGATACTACCTCCCTTTGGACCTGAACGTTTGTTCCTTTCTCGACACGGAGATTTTATTTTAGTGCTATTGTTGTACAGTTCTTGCATTTCTTGATCAGGTAGGAGTAAAGGTGTCAATTTGATAATAGGCCTTTTAATGACATTATTTTGCGTTTTCAATGATACAATTCTAACACGATTATCCTTCCCCGGGTGCAACTCTATCACACGTCCCATGGCCCATTTTCCAGGCGGCATGTTGTCTTCCTTCACCAAAACAATGTCATCAATTTTGATATTTTGATAAGGTCTCTGCCATTTTGACCTTGTCTGAAGCTGTTGTAAATAATGAGACATCCAACATTTCCAAAATTGTTTATTAATAGATTGTAACAATTGCCATCTTTTACTCAAGGTCATAGATTCCGGATCAGTTTGTGGTCTTGATAATATAGAACTGCCAATAAGAAAATGTCCTGGAGTCAAAATTTGTTCATCAGGATTTTCAGAAAGTGCACAGAGCGGCCTCGAGTTCAGACACGCCTCAATTTGATATAGGACTGTGGTAAGCTCTTCGTATGTTAACTTTTGATCACCAATAATTCTCTTTAGGTGGTACTTCAAACTTTTTACGGCAGCTTCCCACAGCCCCCCAGCGCTGGGATACGCCGGAGCATTGAAGTGCCATTCAATATTTATTTCAGATATGATGTCGAAGAAATCCTTATTGATAGTGTTAATTATTTCTTTATATTCTTTTTTCAGGAGCTTACTGGCACCGACGAAGTTTGTCCCGTTATCGCTGTACATATGACTGGGCGCACCTCGTCGGGAACAAAATCTACGAAATGCAGCTAGGAAGGCTGGTGTACTCAAATCTGTCACAAGCTCTAGGTGTATCGCTTTAGTTGACAGGCATACAAAAACTGATACGTAGCCTTTAGTAGTGCGCACGCCACGTCCTTTGTTTAATTTTAAATCTATGTACCCCGTGAAATCAACACCACAGTGTGTAAAGGGTCGTGATGGAACAACTCTAGGCTTGGGCAGATCTGCCATTATTTGTTGATACTGATTATTATTAAACCGACGACATTTAACGCAGCATCTCAATTCTTTTTTAACAGCAGATAATCCATTAATGATCCAAAATTTGTTTCTTAAATATGATAATGTAAGCTTACTGCCACCGTGTAGCGTAGTTAAGTGCGCTTGATTAATGATAAGTTGGGTAAATCTGTCATTACCTCTCAAGATGATAGGGTGTTTGGCAGACCAGCTAAGGTTAGAATTGCTTAGCCGACCACCCACTCTTAATATTCCATGATCATCGATAAAGGGACTGAGACTGGTCAGCGAACTATTTTTATGTACATGTCCTTTTTCTTTAAAATATTTTAAATCATCGCCAAAAGTATATGACTGTATTGTTCTAATTATGAAATTATAAGAATCATCAATTTCACCGGTTGTCAATGACACGCTATTTGATACGTCTTGCCGGCCCCTCGCGCATTCTATGAAACGCAACACCCATGCTATTGTCTTTACAATTACCGTAATGGAGCTGTATTTATTTAATAATTCTAATATTAGTGTACTTTGATTGGAACATAAGGCTGTTTTCACACTATGTTTTTTAACTTCTAAGTTAGGATTTTCATATGGTACGGTCGGTATGTTTTCAGAGGTAGAGTGTATGAGCCACTGTGGTCCTTCCCACCAAAAACGAAGGTCTGACAATTGCGTCATTGATACACCCCTAGTTGCACAGTCTGCTGGATTCTCCTCTGAACATACGTAATTCCAAAAAGATGCTGGAATAACATCTTTGATTTTTTTAATTCTATTAGCAACAAACTGCTTCCAGCGTGACTCATCTCCATTGAGCCAACCCAAAACAATCATGGAATCGGTCCAGGCACGAACTATGACCTTTTGATTTAAAAAAGCTTTTTTAACTTTTTCCATGAGTTGTGATAAAAGAAGAGCTCCACAAAGCTCTAGTCGCGGCAGGGATACCTGTTTGTTGAGTGGGGCTAATTTTGTTTTGGCGGTCACTAGTCGCGCCTGTCGCTCGCCCTTATTATTGATAGTGACGCAATATATAGCGCATGCATAAGCCTTTTCTGACGCGTCGCTAAAACCATGCAAATAAAATTCACATTCTGTGTTACCTAAATGGCGTGGTATGTTAATTGTAGTGATATGATGAAACTCACTGAGCAACTGCACCCATTTGTCAATGATATTTGGTGGTAATATATCATCCCATGATATACCAGAGACCCATACATCTTGAAATAAGAGTTTAGCTCGGATTGAGAACGGCGATAACCATCCAATAGGATCAAATATTTTTGATAAGTCTAATAATAAATCTCTTTTAGTGATGAGATGATGATTAACATTTTCAAATTTATTATCGAAAGAAAATGAATCTGTGCCAGGGTTCCACTTTAAACCAAGCGTTTTATTTGATTCTGAACAACGAAATTCAAAGTTATTTAATTGATGACTTGATAAATCATCGACCAACTGTTCATCATTACTTGACCATTTTCTGATGTTCATTCAGCATTTGAATTAACTGAGATTGAATTTCTTTGGCAGTTTCTTTACAATTATGGCCACCTAAATAATCATCCATATAAAAACAATTATTTAGGGCATGTGACCCTAATGGATATTTATCGCCCTCGTCCATCGCTAACTGCTTGAGTGTCCTCATTGCCAGGTAAGGGGCGGCCTTGGTGCCGTAAGTTACGGTGGTCAACTTATAATCTTGGACGGGCTCATTGGGGGTTGGTCTCCAGACAATAGTCTGTAAATTCTGATAATTCTTGCTTAATATTATTCTACGAAACATTTTTTCAATATCTGCTGTCATGACGTAATTGTACTGTCTCCAACTGATAATAAGGTTTTGAAGATCGGCCTGTAGGTTTGGTCCACGCTCCATTAGATCGTTCAGACTACAGCCTGTAGATGTTAACGATGAAGCGTTGAAGACAACTCTAAGTTTCGTAGAAGTAGAATCAAGCTTTAGTACCCCATGATGTGGTAAATAACATACTGGTCCCTCAATGATGGTACTCTTCTGCATATGACCAAGATCTCTATACTCTGATATAAACTTGATGTAGTCATCTGCGAACTGCCTGTTATTATTCATTTTTCTCTCTAGTTGATAAAATTGAGCCAAGGCCTTATGCTTGGAGGTGCCCAGCTTTTCTTCATAGTTTGGTTTCATGGGGAGACCCACTTCATACATCCCATTGTCCAAGCGCTTGGTGGTTGATACATATAAATCTTCACAGTATTGTTCACCAAATGATAAATTACTGGAAGGTGATGAAATTTCTTCTATCTCCCAATACTTAGATAAGTTTGATAATTCATTGATGACGACATTACAATTAAAAGTTCGGACATTGCCTGATAATATCCAGCCCAATCTGGTTTGCTGAGCAATGGGTGCTTGGGACGGTCCCTTGATCAGGCCATCCATTATTATATCCGAATAAACACTTGCATCTAGCAATAAATCAATAGGACGCGAGATATTATAGTCAGGGTCCGCCAAGCTAACATGTTGCAAGTGTGGCCATGATGTTTTTGTAAAGGAATTGTTCGGCAAACTGTTGATAACTTTTGATATAACTAAGGCTTTGGTTGTAAAATTAAAATCATTGTAAATTGATTCACAGGTTATTTTGACAATTCCTTTGCTATTTTTGTGTCCATTGCCTATACCAGAGACGGAAGCACTGTATCTTTGACGCTGCAAGCCAAGCATTTGGGCAGCGTTTTCTGAAATCAAGGATATTTGAGATCCTTGGTCCAGGAGAGCCCGTAATTTAATATAAGTACCATTGGCAGATAACACCTTTAATAAAACTGTCGTTAACAAAATTTCTTCATTGTCACCTGCTACATGACAAATGCTGTGTTGCTTATTGATTTGGCTAGTGCTAGGTGAAGGCCCTTCAGTATTCGGTTGCGGGCTTACCTTAGGCTTATTTTTTATGAAAGACTCATGCAATAAAGAATTGTGGTCTTCGTTACATTCTTTGCACCTTTTATTACAAATACATTGATTATCATAATGCTTGTATAAACAATTTTTACATACTTTGTATTTCAAAACAACCTTTAACCTCGCATCGGGTGTCATGTTCAAGAACGTCTTGCATTGAAATAGGTCGTGATTAAAACTGCAGACTGGACATTTTGATGTGCGCGTATGATATATTTTATTATGATATTTTTCACGCTTAAAGGGCTCGCGCTGAAATGTTGACCTTGGATGCGAAGGTTGAGAGTTAGTAACATGCTTTGATAAGTTCTCTCGCTCCTTTTTATGAATAGGTTCAAGGGCGGTAAATTTGGTCTCTAAAAATGACATAAATTCATGAAGATCAGATAAATCACGTGGTGAATGTCTGGCCTCTTTATATTCCTTAAGAGTTTGGAAGTCTAATTTTTTTGATAAAATATGCACTAATAATGGGTCCCATGTATTCGTATCTACGCCTAAATTATGGATAGCATAGATACATTCTGAAGATGTGTCATGTAACCGTTTTATCTCAAATGCTGACTGTCTTTGTATATTGGGTTGATTTAATAGAGTTTCAATTTGATTTGTAAAGAGTTGTTGTTTATTGTTGTATCTACGTACTAAAATATCCCATGCAGTTTCATAATTTTCTGAAGATACGTGGAGATGTTGAATGAGCCGTTCGGCCTCACCCCTAACTTTACCCTTTAGGTGCTGCATTTTTTGTGTGTTTGTGAGAGAAATATTATTGTGAATAGCCTCACTGAAAAGGTCGAAAAATGTAGGCCATGAAGAATATTTTCCGGTAAAGACAGGTATTTCGAGTTGTGGTGTAGAATGTTGTATATGAGCAGTCGATGATAGTTTTCTGTTCAGCAGCCTTTTAATGTCCTTGAACTGTTTTTCGTAAGCAGAAAATTCGTCCTCATATGAAATATCAGTACCTTGCAGTATAGCGTCTAACTCTAAGTGCAAGGTGTCTACCACATTCCAACGACTTTGCAAATTGCGAAGCTCGTCTTCGAGCTCCCACTTTTCGGAGATCTCGTCAACGTTGATGCTGGCTATCATGCGACTAAGTGCCCTAAAATTCGTACGCTGTTTTAATAACAATTCATCGGCTTTACCATCAGGTTCAGTATACTTATCTTTCTTCAAATATGATAACAAAGTTTCTTGAAAATTTAAATATAATTCCTGTGCCCTTTCAAATACATTGCCCGTATAATACTCACTGCTCTTATCCTCATTTTCAGATAATTTGAAATGATTTTGCTCGAATTCCCCCCAGAGATTATTCAGTGTATTTAACCTCCGGTCAATGTATTCCGACGTTTTTCTACTTGCAGAATCCTTACCAAAATTAATTTTCATTGATTTGATCGCATCTATGATAGAGCTTTGGCGTAGCAGTAAACCTTCCATGATGTTAATAATTAAGTTACTATTGGACTAATCTTACTTTGATCTGGAGACTGAATTTGTTCCACCAATAAAAGCAGTGAATCACCCGAACGCGCTCCTTGGTTGATACTCGACAGGTTGGCGAGCCTCCCGGCCCACGCGGAGTCCGATGTCACAAGGTAGGCCTCCAACGCGATGATGTTAGACTAACGAGCTGAATACTCGCTTATGATGATACACGAATAGTCAACTTGTTCACAGTCACTACTATTCACTGATTGTTGATTGATATAAGTTATATTCCGTATAAAAACACGTGGTGCCACGTGGAACACAAAACGTGATACACTTGGAGATAATTTTCACTTGATATGATTTATCCCGCGCGCACTAAGGTTGATGATATAAATGCTCGAAGGACCAAAAAAATGTAAGGGTTGCGCCCTCACACTTTAGGGAATGATAAGGTGAACGGGAAGAGAATGATAAAACCGTTCAGTTCGAGTGTTGTAATTGCACTGATTTAATGACGCTAACAAAATTGCAACTCTGCTAAACGTGACTTACTGCGAAGACAATAATTATGCACGATGCGGTAAACGCACACTCGTACACAGGCTTTTACGAAAAGTGATATCAGTGGGTGAGTGATAATAATTTGTGAGTGTCAAGACAAACCCGGTAGGGTTTATTGATACTTAAAAGTGTAAATATTTATGTAATTTTTAATGTGAAATAAAAAAAAATAAAAAAAAAAAGATTACAGTTGTGTAGACAGTAAAATTGCAGACTGAATCATCATCACATCATTACATTACAGCTTATATATGTCCCCACCGAGGGGCTCGAGCCTACCCTATGTTAGGGTGTTTAGGCCTTAGTCAACCACGATGGCCCAGTGCGAATGCGACGACTACACAGACACCATTGAAATTCTTCGCAAACGTATGCAGGTTGACTCACGATGTTTTCCTTTACCGCAGGAGCGTCAGATAAATGTTCATATGAAAATTTGAAAAACGAAAAACACAAATGGGTACATGGCAGGATCGAACCCCGCACCACCCGATTAGAAGGCCAGTACCAAGTCGACAGCGCCACCATGCTCATTGCTCGCAGACTGAATGAACTGACAATGTTGTGACAGTAAAGTACACACTTTCTTCCTTCCTCGTCTAGAACAAAATGAATGTCTGTCTAAACTTCCTTGTAGATTGTAGCAATAATAAAAAATGTTAAAGCAATTGTTGTTCACTTCCGCTCCTATCTATCATGTTTTATTGTCTTAATCTAAACAAAGAAAGTTTATACGATACGCTGTCTGTATTGTAGCAGTTGTAAATTTTAAGTATGGAATATAAAAATCGATTAGGTTTAAAGTTGAAAAACAACAGACATTATTAGCGAGAGCCTAGCGGCCTTATTAATAGATATCTTACTCCTTGGATCATCCTCGGATTAGTTAGGTACTCCGTGTTTTGACTTTTTTTGACATTTGACAGCCGATATGTGTGGAAACAAGACAAAACACGGAGAAATTAATCTGAGGATGATCTATGGAGTAAAATTTTATTAATAAGGCCGTAGATGAATAGGAAAGTGTAAAATAAGAAGGCTGAAGAGCAGGTTCACTGACAATTTTGACAAGACAACATAAAAAATATTTTACAAAACCACCGAAAAATATAAAGCATGTAGAGAAAAAGGTTAATCTGTAACAGATATACGAATCGAAATAGAATAACACAATAGGATGGATTCCAATAATATCGTATAATGTTTTACACATTACGTTTAATATATATAGTTGAATGCTGTAAGATTTGCAACAAAATTATAGCTCTATTACTAATAGAAAAGGATTTAACGTTCTAGGTTAGGTATGATATAATATTTTATTTAATGATTACATACTTATTGTCATTAACTAGACCCTTTTCGCAACAAGTTTACTTATAAGTTTATATCGAGCATTGGAAATACGTGATGTTCCATAATTATTAATTAATTATTTCAAAAGGGAAGATAGGTGTATGATGACTTAGTACATTTTATTCCTGAAAATGATTTTTTATTTACTTGCAAGACTTACTTTATTACTTATTTACTTCAGTCTGCGCTGATGTTGAATCTGTAGAAATGTGTATGTAATCGAATTTACAACGAAAATTCCAAATATAAATATCCAATTTCCTTCAAGCAATTGTTTCGCGTATATAAGCTTTCATATTTATTTATGTCCTAGCTTCAGTTTAAGCTCGCCAAATGTCGTCGTGAATTTGTTGAGTATCTAGTCACGGTGACCAATCTCAACAGAGGGCTTAGCACAAGCGTCTGCACATACACACGTGCACTTCCTGTTCCTTTACTATCACAAGTCTTATACGGGACTGTTAACCAATACCAATAAAGCTAGATCAGGCGCAGGACTTCGGTGGCGCTGTGGACTCGGCACTTGCCTTCCAATCGGGAGGTCCAGGTTCGAGACCGCCATGTACCACTGTGTTTTTCGTTTCGAATTTCATATGTACATCGTACATTTGTCTGACGCTCCTATGGTGAAGGAAAACATCGTGGCGCAACCTGCATACATCTGCGAAGAAATTCAAATGTGTATGTGAAGTCGACCATCCGCACTGGGCCAGCGTGGTTGACTAAGGCCTAATCACCCTAACATAGGGCCGGCTCGAACCCCTCGGTGGGGACGTATATGAGCTGTGATGATGAAGCGCAGGACTGCTTAACGTGCTTTTATCATACGACAGGGAAGCTCTTGGCCTTCATCTCACCTGATGGCGAGTGACGTGACAAGCGAGGTTTATCTGGACTCCTCGACAACTGAGGAACTGGCTATTTTACCTCTAACTGTCGGAACACAACAATGCTATTAGCATTGTTAATTTGACGGCTTCGGAAAGCATGTTAAACAGCATTAAGGAACACGAGGGATTTCGAGATATAATAATAATATCTTTAATAATAATAATATCTTTATTTGGAACAAGATAGGTACAATACATAATTATCGTGTACGTTAATGTCTGCATTAGTTAAAACTGTGTCGCAGCCATTAACGCCCACCCCCAGAAATATTTTCGACATTGTTCCAATAAGAAACTAACACATAATAATATTTCTTTTTACTTATACACTAATTAATTCTAACTCTTTCTGAATCTTAATGAATATAAACATATATGTATATTTGTGTGTGTGTGTGTGTGGTGTGTGTGTGTGCGTGTGTGTGTATGTGTGTGTGTGTGTGGTGTATGTGTGTGTTTGTGTATGTTTGTCTGTGTGTTAGATAGTATATGAATGTAGTGATGATTATATTTGTGCTTATATGGCATTTAGTGTTAAGAAGGTCTCAAACAAGTCATAAAAATGTCTTCACCGTCTTTATATGTAAGAGAAAGAAGCCATTTAGTGGTGCAATTTTTACAATCACGCAATGTCATGGGATAAATTTTTATGAGTTTGTTAATTCGGTTGTATAATGTGGGGGATAGAAAATAATAGTGACGTCTTGAAACCATAAGTCTACACAATTCAGTTTTGCAAACTAAGTCAGTTCTACGCCTATTTTCCGTGTTCTCTGTATTAAATGGTAGTTGAGAGTGTTTTAGCAATACGGTCTGAAGAAAATAAATCTGCCTGACCGTAAGCAAGCCCGTTCCCAAATATAGCTCAGTAGTAGGGAATAGGATAGGTTTACAACTCATTACCTTTATTACGGCTCTTTGTGCTCTTTCTAAACGTAACAAAAGGATTTTTCCTGCGTTTCCCCATACAGATATGCAGTAAGACAGAATGGATATCTCACTTTTGGTCACCCATCAACGCGTGACTTTGACCAACCTTGCTTGACTGTGGCGATCGCTAGCCGCACACATCCATGCGGCGTCCAACTTCTCCGATTTAAGATAATAGTATACATACATAGTACCTCAATTGATTCACGGCAGTTTAATTTCCCTATTCCTATTAAGATTTATATGACGCGCCAATCGTATATGTGATTAATGCGAGAAACATTGCAACTATAATGAGCGAGACGGCATTAACCACATTAATCATTGGCTCAGCTAATTGACCGTGAACCGCGCGTTGGTGCCACGCACTGCAATTGAGCGATCGTTGAGACCAACGTCTGTTCGTTACTACCGCGCGCGTCGCACACAGACGCAGTGTTAACCTGTTAATTAATGACAAACAAATCGTTAGGGTTAATGGAGCTCGTTGTAGGCTTTGATTTATTTCATAAACCCCTTACCGCAATCGCTAAAAGTAGTATTAAGATCGCAATGTGAGCGATATGTCACTTTACGCTGTAATAGCGGTGCCCTCTGAAACAATAGTACAACTAAGTAGTTCAACTGGTTGTACAAATTATTGTTTTACTCTTGCTACAAGCGAGCTTGGTAAGGCCCAAGGATTATGGAGTGTAGTCTATCGTATGCTTTGATTTGCTTAATGAGCATTATAGTCGGAGTACCTACTATTATATCTTCTATGTTATAGTGCCAAATACCACTGGAATGAGATCAAGGTGTTTCCTAAGCGCTTCGGTATGTCCAACTTTGAACGAGGTTTAAAAAGAGCACTTGTCTTCTCTCCAGGTGGCCAGTAACTGAGCTATGCCCCTGGCATTGCAGATATCCATGAGTGGTGGTTACCACTGACCATCAGGTGGGCAACTGGCTCGTCTGTCACCGACAGCGATAAAAAGAATACATTTGAAAATTGACATTCTTTATTTTATTTTATGGGCATGGACATCGCGAATGTCCAAAAAAAATTGAAATTATATTAATATAAACTCATTTAAAAAGATGGATAAAAGTTCCATTCCAAACCTAGCAATATGGTTTTCAATTGAAAGGCCTTATAGAGCAGATGTTAGTTAAGTCGCGAGGCAGCGCTGGATTGCGACACCACTCGGGTGGCCGCGGTGTGTGCGATGAAGGATGAGGCGTCTCCAATCGGGGTCGGCATTGAGCACCCGTGTTATTGACCGAGGTTTTGTTCGCTGATTAGCGACCCGGTATCTGTAATTATTTATTCTGTGTCTTGGAGGTCTATCTAGGACCCCTTGTTTAGTTGAGATTCTCATGTGTGTGCACGAGTTCATGAGTTGTAACGACTCCAGAAGAACAGTCCAGCCACTCGTGGATCGTCAGTGGCTCGTCTGGAGGCGATCAGGGGCCTCTGTTTTGTACGCCACGGTGCCTAAGGTAAGAAAAAGAAGCTGGATCGTGAATACGTAGGTCTTAATTAACAAGTTAGGTATTGTTAAGCAACTCTCACGTACCTCCTAACACAGCCGCGAAACGCGTACGTAAGTACTCCCCGTGGTGGTAGCTTGTAGATTTAAGCAAAGTGTTTCTGCTTAACACCATCACGGATCACGGCTGAGTACTGAACATATAGTAGCAGAGCGTGGTTAGATCATTTTGTACTTAAAACGTGACTCGATTCCGTTATTAACCGAATTTCGGTACTTGAAGCGCGGCCGCTAAGCCATCGTGTCGTTCGCGATTTTCCTAGGTTCATAACGCTCTACTCTTCAAGGCCTTTCATTTGATACCTATATTGCTAGGTTTGAAAACGAACCTTTATCCGCCTTTGTTGAGCGGCAGCTATGTTGAATTTACGTCAATGTTGCCAGGTACATAGTACTCTACTCATCAAGGCCTTCCATTTGATACCCTGGGTATTGCTAGGTTCCGAAACGAATATTGGTCCGCTTTTTTAGAGCAGCGGCCATACTGAATTTAATGCAATTTTCCTAAGTTCATAATGCTCTACTCTTTAAAGCCTCACATTTGATACCCATATTGCTGGGTTTGAAAACGAACTTTTATCCGTTTTTTTTTGTTGAGCGGCGGCCATGTTGAATTTAGGGCGAGTTTCCTAGGTTCATAATGCTCTACTCTACAAGGCCTTTCATTTGATACTTATATTGCTAGGTTTGGAAACGAACTTTTATCCGCCTTTTTGAGCGGCAGCTATGTTGAATTTACGTCAATGTTGCCAGGTTCATAGTGCTCTACTCATGAAGGCCTTTCATTTGATATCCATATTGCTGGGCTTGGAAACGAATTTTTATCAGCAGCCATGTCGAATTAGGTCAACGTGGCTAGGTTCAATGTGTTCTACTAATAAGGTATTTCGTTCGATACCATGTTCCTTGGTTGGATCCAAAAAAAAGTGATCCGTCATTTTAGACATTAGGATCAAGAGTCCCGTACGCGTAATCCAGAATCATTGCAGTGAGATATTTTTTTTGTTTAATATGAATATTGATCATCAACTTTTAATAGTTTTTATTGGATGAAATAGTTTGATTCCTTAGTCATAATACTCGTATGTGTGCAAAATACATATTATGATGATCACAGCTCATATACGTCCCCACCGAGGGGTCCGAGCCTACCCTATGTTAGGGTGATTAGGCCTTAGTCAACCACGCTGGCCCAGTGCGGATTGGTCGACTTCACATACACCATTGAATTTCTTCGCAGATGTATGCAGGTTGCCTCACGATGTTTTCCTTCACCGTAGGAGCGTCAGACAAATGTACATATGAAATTCGAAGCGAAAAACACATTGGTACATGGCGGGTCTCGAACCCCGACCTCCGACCGATTGGAAGGCAAGTGCCGAGTCCAGAGCGCTACCGACGCTCATATAACATCTGTTTGTTTGTTTGTTTGTCCGGAAAGATCTCCGAAACTACTGGACAGAATTTGATATGGCTTACACCACAATGCTCAGAATGTTGCGGAAGAACATTTAGGCATAATTTCATTTGTTTAAATTCACTTTTAATTTTTAGTGAAAAAATACTTACCTTAAAAAATTTTCGAACAATGCTTATGTAGAAAATCAACATGGCGCACGTGAAATTTTTTTGACAAGTCTGTCACATAGTGCAAAGAAAAATTTAATCTTTTCTGTTAATGGCCGTGCCCATCTGGATTTTGCCAACCAAGAAGTTTAGAAGTTTAAATTGTCTTTTTCTTATGTATTACTGTGGTGGTAAGGCAAAAGGATCAAGCCATACAACCAATTTATAAAGCATTTTTATGACAATATCACGCCACAAATATAAAATTTGTGGGTTGGTTTAATTCTTGACCAATTTTCACAAAATCGATACATTTTTTGAAATATTTGAAATGTTGAAAAGTGAAGATACCTTTTTCAAGGTATTTTGAAAGGTGTAGTATGTTTTTACAGTATGACTAAGGAATCAAACTCTTTCATCCATTTAAAACTTTTAAAAGAAATTGATTAATATTGATAATTAAAAAAATATCTGACTGCAATGATTCTGGGTTCCGTGTAGAGGGAGTACAGGGCTCTTGATCCTACTGTCTAAAATGACGGATCACATTTTTTTGGATCCAACCAAGGAACATGTATATCGAACGAAGGACCTAATTAGTAGAACACATTGAACCTAGTCACGTTGACCTAATTCGACATGACTGCCGATTAAAATTCGTTTCCAAGCCCAGCAATATGGATATCAAATGAAAGGCCTTCATGAGTAAAGCACTATGAACCTGGCAACATTGACGTAAATTCAACATAGCTGCCGCTCAAAAAGGCGGATAAAAGTTCGTTTCCAAACCTAGCAATATAGGTATCAAATGAAAGGCCTAGAAGAGTAGAGCATTATGAACCTAGAAAAATTGCCCTAAATTAAACATGGCCGCCGCAAAAAAAATTGAAAAAAGTTCGTTTTCAAACCCAGCAACATGGGTATCAAATAAAAGACCTTGATGAGTAGAGTACAATGAACCTAGCAACATTGACATAAACTCAACATGGCCGCCGTTCAAAAAAGATGGATAAAAGTTCATTTCCAAACCTAGCAATATGGGTATCAAATGAAAGGCCTCAAAGAGTAGAGCATTATGAACTTGGGAAAATTGCCATAAATTCAACATGGCCGCTGCTTAAAAAAAATGGATAAAAGTTCGTTTCCAAACCTAACAATATAGGTATCAAATAAAAGGCCTTCAAGAGTAGAGCACTATGAACTTTAGAAAATTGCCATAAATTCATCATAGCCGTTGTTAAAAAAAACGGATAAAAGTTAGTTTCCAAGCCCCGCAATATGGGTATAAAATGAAAGGCCTTGAAAAGTAGAGCACTAGTAATCTAGCAACATTGATGGAAATTCAACAGAGCCGCCGCTCTAAAAAGGCGTATTAGAGTTCGTGTCCAAACCCACCAATACGGGCATTACATGAAATGCCTTAAAGAGTAGAGCACTATGAACTTAGGAAAATCACACAAAATTCAATATGGTCGCTGCTCAAAAAAACGGATAAAAGTTCGTTTCCAAACCCAGCAATATGGGTATCAAATGAAAGGCCTTGATCAGTAGAGCACTATAAACGTAGCAATATTGACGTAAATGCAACATGGCCGCCTCTCAAAAAAGGCGGATAAAAGTTTCTTTTCAAACCCAGTAATATGGGTATTAAATGAAAGGCCCTGAAGAGTACCTAGAGCATTAATAACCTACGAAAATTATCCTTATTTCGAAATGGCCGCTGCTCAAGAAAGACAGAATAAAGTTGAATCATTATGTAATAAAATAGAGGAAAAAACTAAACACTGCGTTAAGCATTTTAATGGCGAAACGTAGTTCGCGGGCACAGCTGGTAAAAAAAGAAAGATAAAATTAAAAATAAATAAAAAAAATTTCTAAAAATGCTGCTCTCAACTAGTGCAGCATTATTTTTTGATATTTTAGAAAATTAATATAATCATTCTAATAATATAATAATATTTAAATCATTCTAATACCATGTCGTGAAGCGTCCCTTAAATTTTCCAGGATGATAAAAAAACAAACGTGTATAGAGATATAAGTTTGTAGAGTTTATCGCAAGAGAAAAAGTTATAGATTCTCAATAACGATAACGCCAAGAAAGAATAAGGACAACTCAAATGACATAAAGATTAAAAAATTAGACGTAAGACAATTATTTACAAACCTTAAAAATCAGAATTTGTAATATCCTTGTTTGCCTTTGAATATTGTATTCAAAGGCAAACAAGGATATTACAAATTCTGATTTTTAAGGTTTATGAGTTATTGTCGCTCTCAGCTATACATATATCTTTAAACAAATCTAAAGAGAGAACATGTAAGTCATACCACCTGTTCTGAATAAGTTTTTCGAAAATTACATTTAACAAGCTTCGGCCGACACAGTGTTCCTTGATCGAGTGATATAATATGATCTTTGAGATGGCGTCTGCAAAAAGATTTAAAAAAAATTAAATCTTCGTAAAAATTTTAAAAAATATACCTCGTTAATTTCGACTCGAAAGCTGTCACACGCGACTCGAAAGCTGTGCTTTTCACTTTTCACTACATTGCATTACAATGTACAGTGAAGTTTACTAAATAAATCTATTTATTAATTTCATTAGAAAGATGTATCTATAAACAAAAAAACTTCGTTAATACTGTGATATATCAGTTGATAGGTTTGAAGATGCTATCTGTATAGTTCGTTTTAATCGAGGCTCCATTACGTCTTAAGAGGCGTGTTCAAGATGACAGATTACGAGGCGAGGTATAAATAAATTATTGCAGACACTCACTTATTAAGTCTTTTAAATAACACTCAATCAACTTAGATAAATATATATTACACGTTTACATCGGAACTTTTTAACATTAACTCATTAGGTAAATAAAATGATCTTAGACATAAGATTACAAGAAGCAACTACAGAGGCAATTTAGGTAACTAAAAAACAACTTTTTGTTTTCACCATTTATTGACATAGAAGAATGAAATTTTGTATTATTTGTAATTTAGAATGTACATTATTAATTACGTTAAAAATTGTGATTTATATTTTGGGACACCTTTTCCGGGGGATGAAAATGGATATCTTCAAATCTTTATTTAAATCTTTTCATATTTAAAGAGAATCGAATTTAACCTTTGTGAGTTTAAACTTTTTAAGTAATTTAACTTTTTATTACCCAGAAACGTGAAGTATTTTTTTAATTTCTCCACAAAATCGTAGAATAAGGGGTGGATGTTTGTATGGATTTGAATTTATCACTACCTATAAAAATTAAAATTATGAAAAATTGGCACGTTGGTTAATTGTGATTTTGTATTTTCTTCAGAAACGCAAGATAATAAATGTATATTTACTCACTATTAATAGCTAATTACCAATTAATTACGTCTTAATAGTGACAATATTTTTATTATACATGTCTTCGGCTGGGAATTAAAATAGGAAGTAATACACGCACAACGAACCAAATTAAAGTTTCTATTTCATTGAAAAAGTAATTTAGGTTTATGATGAGGCTGGCGTAACACGCTGATTAAGTGAACCGTTATAGTTATATACTTAAGTGTACCTAAGTAATTTTGGTTACAATTATATATGATTAACGTTTAATTCAAAACATTAACATTTATATTAAAATAGGTCAGTTTTAGTTGTGAATTCAAAATTTCTTTCTATCTAATTCTGCTGGCAAGACTTGTCCAAAGCAACAAACAAACTACAAACATAACAAGCTAAAAATAAAAGCTTACGAAAGTTAACGTATAAGTAAAATTTAAAGTAAACATTCTTCATGGGCAAATTAGAGAAACTGAAAAATTAGGAAAATGACCAGTGATAAGCTAACTCGTAAGACCATTCGTAGAATACTCGCTCCGCAGATGTAGCCATATACTTAGTTATTTTTAACGCGTTTATTAACGCGTATTATGACGTATGCGTTAACACTAACATTAACGCAGGTTGAATCTACCATTATAATAAATGCGAATGTGTGTGAAGATGTGGATGTCTAAATACAGACATCCATATCTACACGAAAAAAAACAATCGAAGCAAAAATATACTGTCGAGAGATCTTTTGGTGTGAAACTTCATCCAAATTACATCTCCCAAAGATCCTTCTTATCCCACAATTTCTACAGGATCAAGACGGACAGGATCAAAACTTGGTTACACAGCTAGTAAAATATATTATCTGACTTTATCTTTGTACAATAATTTTCTCAAGAGAAAACAGCAACATTATATTTATACCCGTCAAATAAATGTAAATTTCTACTTAAGATCATCGGATAAGCGTAAAACCTTAGCAAATGCATTAATGCTCCACGTTCATATATAATTATGCACGCAAAATGGCTGTATCGTCACGAATCAATTCAGCGTCACTGAAACAGTGTTTTCATCAGCTGTACATAGCTGTGTTAACGCACACTCTCTTTTAACGGGAGATAGCGCAAGCAGCAATGTACTTCAAACGACGAACACCATAATTCATTCACGTACATGCATAGAGAGAATCCGGGTGTTTCCCACGGTATGGCAGTTTAACGGGTACTTAGGTAGTCGAGGGACTGCCCTCGGAAGCGAGCTTTCGCTGCGCGGGAGTGTCTTTAAAGGGCAGAGAAATGTGCGCATGCTCAGTTCATCCTAGCTGTCATCACGACCTCTGACTCCGGTTGGTAGCTTTAAGGACCGACCGTCTGAATGAAAGTGAGCTCACAAATGTCTTGCGTGAACATGTTATTGATAGAGCTAAAGGCAATGAAGTTTTCAACATTAAAAATATTTATTCAACATAAACATTTACAGGCATTATTGACGTCGAAACAAAATAAATTTCTAATTAGAAGGAAGGAAATATATCTAATCTTGTATGTAAATGCATCCTTAACATTATTAACATGTTTACAAATACAAGTAAGAGAGAAAAAATATGTTCGATTTTTTTTTTCTTTTATTATTGTAACAGATACGATATAAGTTACAGTGTGATATAGAAGCCTCGCAAACTTCTTTCGTAGTTGACTGCGAGTGTAAATCTCACTTTATGCATTATTTATTGCTTAGGTGACAATTTTACTTATGTAATGTCTTTTAAGTTTAATACCAAAAGCAAGAAACTCAGAAGGTCTATTTTTTTGTTTCCTCTTTTAATTGGCCATTAACAATACTGATTTTTAACTTTAAGGACGCAAATCTTTTTTGGGTGAGGCATAAGTGTAGTTAAGTAGAATATTTAAAAAAATATAATTTTTATTACTTGTACATAAGAAGGCTCATCACGTATTTTGAAAGTCAAAGGTAATGTAGGCTTTGAGTTTAGCGTGGTATGGGTATGTGATGAAAAAGGTTAAGATATGTACCAGAACAGTTATGGTATGGTAAGAAGTATGGATGGATTGCTTGAAGAAGGATATGCATGCGAAGAATGTGTGCTGAGATGACGTACGAGCATAATAGAGAAGTATGGTGGAAGAAAACAGAAGATGATTTTTTTATGATGATATAAGACATGCTGGTTTTCATCTCGCAATGGCACAGGGTATAATTTATTTTAATTTAGTAAAAGTTCACATGAGAGTTAAACACAAGTAATATTTGTATGTTATTAAGTTATCACCAACGATTAATCTTCAAATTATTTTACTAGATAATATCATTAAACGTAATCACCTGTAAAAATACGTTAAATATCCCATCCATATTACTTACTGTTATCTATATAAATAAAAATAAATCGCCGAAATATAATATCGTCAGTGGAAAGGAGAAAATGCTAAAGCGCCAAAACTGTACTTGTGGAAAATGAAGGATAAAGCTTTATTTTTTCGAAAAAAAATCATATCTCTTTTGTTATAAAAGTAAATCGGTTTTTTCAAAAAGTGCCTAGTTTATCGATTTTTTATCTAAATTTACTGTATATCTGTAAGTTTGTAGCTTATTTAGATCGTGAAATAGTTGTCGCTTAAGCAAAAGTATTGCGAAAACTAATAAAATTATATTCATGAAAAAACTTCTAATCTCCTTTAATTTCAGTATCTAGCGATCAAAAAGAGCTAAGCGGTGATAGCAAACTTTTGCGCAAAAAACGAAAAATGCTTAGTGATCTGATGAGTTATAAGTATGTTAAAGATAAATTTTTAAACTACAGTCACAATAGACAAATACGTTAGCGAAGAAATGCTTAAGAAGCGATTATCCTTCATAGGTTGTTCAGGAAAATTTGCTTACATACACAGACCCTATAAAAAGGATTTATGCAAATATTACTAAACTCTAGCTTCATTACACGTTTTCAACAAGAATACCACATAAAGATTTGAATTCGTATAATATTTTGTTACATAAAATTGCTAATGTCATACTGTACCTTATAATAATTTACTTAAATATAAGAAAATCAGAAACTCATTATCATAAACATCCTTTTTTTAACGTTGGGAAATGCGTTGCGCATACCTTGCGCTTGGGAAAACGCGAGGTTATGTCGGACTCTCCGCGGCCACTGGGGGCAGAGTGCCAGCCAGAAACCGCGGCCTACCGACTAAAACCCAACGATGCTCACTCACAAACGTTTTGGCACAAGGACGCCCATCACCGCCGCATCCTCCCCGTCACCAGACGAAGAGGATTCTCCGGTGACGCCCCGTCACCGGAGAAGGCCATGGGAACCCCTTCGGACACTCCCATGACCTCGTCAGAGACTGCTCGCCTACGGCGAGCCCCTCTCACCTCCCCAAAACGGGAAGGCCGGCGATGCTCCTGGGCATCAAAAGCAGCGACGACTGGCGGCGACCTGTGCAATGCAGGACTCGGGCTTCCCTGGCCCGCGTACCCGCGAGGAAGAAGGCGTGCAAACTGCCGCCTCCTCCGCCCCGTCCTTCTGCGGTGGCAAGGGTCTGCCGCTGAGTCCTCTTCTCTGGCCCGTTCTGCCGCCTCCTTCTGCGTGATGACCTCCACACAGAAGGAGTTTGCTGCGTCCCAGACCTCCTTGCTCTCGACCATCTTCGAGATTAGAGATGGAAGAGAGAAGTCGGGGCCAACACACGAAACCAGCCTGTTGCACTGCAAGGAAATGTCAGGACACTCCTCGAGAGTGTGCTGTGCTGAGTCCTCCGCAGCGCTAGAGTGATGGCATTGAGTGGTCGGCTCACGTCCGATCCGGTGCAGGTAACGGCCAAAACAGCCGTGACCACTGATGGTTGACTGGTAGAGAATGCCTAAGGCATTAAGTCCGCCTTTGAATAAATAAATAATACGCGGGAACCTATCACTTGTCCGAAATTTGCTCGTTCGAATTTCATTTAATCGAAAACGGTTCACCGACGTCTTTTTTGCCATATGTATTGTTTGCCATATTTTTAAATCATCGAAATATCATTTAACGTAGGTGTTATTTTACCGAACAACGTTTCACCGCTTTTCAAAATATTTCGTTTACAATTGGTCGAAGTTTCTTTTGAACTTTTTTCATTTGCCATATACTTTCACTTCACCGAAACAACATTTTACCAAATATTATTTGGCTACAAATGTTATATTATGTTGTCTATCTATTTAACCTCTGTGCTATTACAACAAAGTTAACGAATGTGCAGGGGGGTCGGGGGGCGGAAGCCCCCCGTAAGGAATAGATGTTACAGGATAAAACAGGATAATAGCTAGGTTAGGTTAGGTTAGACATTGTGCCAGGGGGCACAATCGGGGAATGGCTAACGCCGATCCCGATTATGTCTCTACGGAGGTAGAAGTATCTGGAGGGTTTTTAGCCGGTATGGGGTCTTCTACCCGAGTCCGGCATATCCTTGGGGTGTCCTCGTCAGTCGGCCCCTTGTCGAATCCGTAAGAAGGATTATCCCTCCTAAAAAAAAAGGTTAGACATTGTGACCACGCACAGCGAAGCGAGCTAAGCATCAAACTGCATGATGCATGCTGCATGCTTGCTGCATGTTGCATGCTGCATGCTTGCTTGCATGCTTACTTGCTTTTTTGTTAGCATGTTCAGAAACACAATACTTCGAACAAATGTTATTTCGGTTAAGCATAACTTCGGTAAAAAGATTTTCGACCAAATGAAACGTTGGAGTAACGAAAAAAATCGAATTGATAATAGGTCAAATTATACAGTGGCAAACGAAATTTCGACGAAGTAAAAAAAAACTAAACGAAAATAGTCGAAAATAGTTATTCTTCTGAGAATAGACCATACGTCATTATGTCAAATTCACGATAAAAAAATATGACGGTACGAAGTTCGCCGGGTCAGCTAGTTTAATATATATTTAATATCTCTTGGAGATCTACCAATAAGCACTTCGTTCCTTCATATTTGAAAACATTATCAAAATTCTTCCCCCTTCATCAAGTAGTATACTGCGATCACATTTCAACTTAGTTCCTGACATCTCACCCCGCTCCACTTATTTCTTGGCATACTCCATCCAATCCTACAGCATTGAGACTTCTTTTATTTTATTACAAGCTTTTTTTTACTTTCACCTGTCCGGAGTCTGTAATAAAATCTTGCAAGTCAAATTTGACGCACTTCCCGGTCTTCGATTGAGCTGAAATTTTGCATGCATATGTATATCGCGTGACAATGCGATATTATGATGATATAAAAGCTTGTATTTGAAACATTTTATAACTTGTTTTATTTTCACTTGCTTTTTTCTTTGTGTGTAATAAAGGTTTAAATTATATATGTAGATTACTTAGGTTATTGCCATTCTACTTTAACTAATTTAGCTTCAAATATTATGTACTTTTATTCAGACCTTAGTAATAATTTGATCTAATAACAGTCATAAATCACCAACCTAAAGTCTTATTCGTAAATCGCCGTGAAATATTTTAAGAGAAATTAACAAGGATTATTAATATTCTTGTCAAGTGTGTACACTGTGGTTAGTGGTTAAGCGAGTAATCTTATAAGGCGAAGGGCGAATTTCTCTGTCCACGCAGATCCGCGCAGCACTGTGTCTTCTAGACCTTTGACATTGGATATCTAATTCGATCTTACGTTTCATTTGACTCTGGCTCCCAGTATGCTAAGCTTAGTCTCAGGAGAAAGCTATTACCACATTTATGACCTATAAATTGTAGTGTATTATTGAAGCATTATTTGTTACGGTGTACTGTGTAGGCGTGTTGCATTGCATGTTGCATTAGATGATTTAACAGGTGTAGGATAATTTGAATTTGACCTTCATTTCTTACTCGCGTTTAATTTTATTGTAATAGTTTTGTAATTTTTTTTTCAAAATAATACGATGAAACACCCACACACACAGAGAAAGAGAGACACGCAAATACACATTCACACACAGAGGCACACAGACACACACACACACCGAGTGTGATTATAGAGATTAGGGTCTGATAGACAACATTCAGCTATTACTTTCATTCAAATTACAGAAGAGTAAAATTACATTATGACAAAAATTTTCTGAATCTCAAATTATTCCATTTCTCTAGATCTTAGTGACAGAAAAGGTTAAAGTTATATCTTATTTTGTGCAGAATATTTCTTGCCCAAGTTGGTAACCTAACCTTGCTTGTAGATATCGTTTTGGAATCATATTTAGATATTCTTAAATTGAAACTTTGCATGACATAATTTAAATTTATTATAAACACGTTGAATTTTGTGTCATCGTTAGATGTCTTGTATAAACGCTTTTATAATATCCTCAATGCGAATTTAAATTAAAACGGTAAACTGTGCCGTCTAATATTATGTAGTCAACATAATAACTATAAAATTTCCATAGGCTAAGTTTTATATAAATGTTCCGATCGTGTGACTTTCCTATTATTGTGTATATTAATAGCCTCTTTTATAGTATTGTTAACCCAGTTTTCTCTGATGACGTTAGTATACCTCTTATGAATTGTTTAATTGTTGAATAACTTTTTTGTGATTTTGATTTGACCTGTACCTAACGTACATCTGGCCCAAAAAGTAGTTGACTACTCTAAGGTCAAATTTAGTTTCATGTCATAAAACAACACAGTTGACTTTTCTCTGCAATAACACATTGAAAGCTGCCATAGTTTACAATATTTTGTTGCTAGGCGAAATTTTGTAAAAAATCTTTTTTAGCCGACTGTACTGTCGAACCTGAACTCAGGCTTACTATTCATGTGCAGAAATATGGCTTGATCTTTTTGCCTGCGGTCCTAAGCGAGATGGAAATATTTTCAAATCTCGTATTACTTAAGATAGCATCGATTTACCTCTCTTCCTCAAACTAAAAATAGACTACTCAATATAGACTTTTCAGGCATTTATTGACGTTAAATACAAAAATTCTAGTTAATCTAATCGCAACATATTTTACCAATTATTTAATTCGAGCGTCATACACCCATAATTAAGATTTATGCAAATACAAGTAGAAGAATAAAACTCTCCATCTGTTTGGAAATTGGCTGAGCGAGAAAAGTAGACATGAGACTTGGATTTTGCTGTTCGGACACGGATTTTTTATGTTTATAACTTTGCACTGGATCTTATGGGACTACGAGTACATGAGTAACTGAATAACTAAAACATGATCACTAAGTAACAATAGTTTACCATATCTGTTTGTAAATTGATAATAATGTAGTAGGCACATCCGTTGTTGTCAGTAAGAGAATCCATCAATAATTTCTTCACCCGGATTTGCGATGGATGCATAATGCATCATTAGATACAAAGACGTTTCATGCATACTTTTCCGCAATGTTTCAGAACACAACTTAAGTAAGTATAATGTACATTCAGAAACAGATATATCGGACAACGCCGTGACAGTGTGTCAAATGATATTTACAAACAGCATGCAAACAGCCGATTTCAATAACTGTGGATTTGTTTGGAGATAGAACTTTCGCGTATTTTGTATGGAGCTAATGTCAAATATCTATCGCTTGTAACTAAATGCACAGATAGAGAGTATTGTAAACACACAATAATATATCGATATTCCGAGAGTATTTAACATGAAGCCAGCTTCAAAAATATCATGATCGTTGTGGTCATTAAATCCGGAGGTCCGATGAATTGGGCGTATCCGGATCGCAAGTGACCCCCAGTGGGGTGAAGATACGAAAGAGGATAGATCACAGAGCCTTATTCAGCAGCGAGCATTAGATCGCAGGTCCAGAAGCAGTCCCAGACACCAAACCTGAAAAATTTGCTCAGAGTATCAAACAGAAATTTTACTAATATAATAATATACCTCTTTAAAAACTTATTAAAAATCCGGATGTAAAGTAGCCTATGTAGCCTTTAAAGCTTAAGCTATTTTTATCCAAATTTCATTAAAATTGGTTGCACGAATAATTAGTAGGGAGAAACCCAACAGTCGGTATTCGTTACATCGCTACTCCAAATAGGCAAATAGGTAATGTCATTCTCAAGGCAAAAACGTTTTATGATAAGGTTTCCATCATTAATATGGATGATCATTGATACATCAATATTAGTAACTCGTAACGATTAATTAGGAATCCATTGGCGGCAATACGTCCGAGATGCTCTACAGCCACTTTCGTGGATGTAGGCGGTGATCCGTTGTAAATTATGGCGCGCCCTCTCACCCTGCATTACCTATGCTGCCATCACTGCTCACGATAACATGTTGAGGCTTTCTATTGTGCTAAGGAAGCACGACTAGCACCATTACATTTAGAGCCTGTTTCACAATCAATAAGTAAGTTTTGAATAGCTTACTTGACAGATTCTTTGACATATTTTTCATATAACAACTGTCAAATTATCTGTCAAGTAAGCTATTCAAAACTTACCTTTCGATTGTAAAACAAGCCCTTAATTGGCTAAAATTATGGAAATTAGTTGGCGAATAAAATTATCGGAAATACGAGTATACTGATTACTCGTTTTGAACGTTGGGATGGATTTGATGAAATAAAATGAATGAAAATTGTTATCTAGGGTACACTGTTTGACTTTAAAATATTTACAATGTAACCTAATATTTCTGCGAATGGTAACGACATCATTCATCTTCGTCAACGAAGAGACGCCCATAGATGCTCTAGGTAAGTGGTTCTTAACCGGTGGTCCGCGGTCCACTGGTAGTTCCTGGAAGCAGCCGAAGTGGTCCGCGAAGCCATCCGAAAAATAATATTATCACAGATAATATAATACTACAGTACAGATGCCCCATCCCATACAACGAAATGGGACCTACTTAAATCGGACTATTCTTCGAACTATTTTATTTCACCATTTCACCGCGAGATGACGCACCAGCAAGCTCGGGCCATCGAGTCTTTGCTACATTGGGCTCAGTAGTTCTCGCACGCACTCAACAGTTACCTATTGTTTTTTGTTAAAATGTGATTTAAAATTTTTATTTGACAAGATTTTTCAGTTTATGATTTTTGTTTTTTATATAAAATAAGTGTTTATTTTTATATTTATACATACTTACCTACAAAAAACTAAGCAATTTAATTGAGAAATTTAATTCTTAATTACTTATATTTTTATATAATATAAAATATAATTGAGAAATTTATATTCTTATAGCCGGCTGAAATTAATTTATTCGAGTGTTTTATCAAATATCGAAATTATATAATTTAGTACTATTTTTTAAACAAAATTTTATTTTTCCTTGTTCTTTCTTACCAGTTATCTAATTTTCTGTTTCATTTTAAGAATGTTGTTATTAATTCTGTGATAAAAAATTATTGAAACAAAAGATACTTAATGCGGGTTCGAACCACAGACCTCTAGCGGTATAGCTTAATAATTTCGCAGTATTTCCGCATGAGCCATCTGTTCACTTAGATTTAACAATGAAATTTCGAATCTATTATTTAAATTATGTGACGTCTATTGTAAGTCGCGCTTGCCACAATATTTGTAAATGGTAAAATCTAATAAAACACTGTACCTATAATATTTTATTTGGCAAAATTCAAAATATACCTAATCACCATTGAGATTAAAAAATAATTCAAGTAGTACCTACATTAATTTTATTTATTTTTTTTATAGTCAGGAAACTTATGTCCATTAAAGTATTTACTAAACTTACAGAAATTGTGTATGTAAAGAAAAAATATTGCTGTGTTTGTAAACTACCTCTAAGTTTTTGTATTACTGACACTAAGGCTCGTATTATTAATTGCATCTCAAGTATGATATCGATCTTGAGATACTGTTTTTGACAGATGTTCCATACATTTAACGTCAAAACTGCAACTCAAGATCGCTCTCAACTTTGAGACGCGTTTATTAATACGAGCCTATGTTATGTAACCTGTCACAATTTATGACACGTCATGCTGTTGATACAATGTATATACGTGGAGCTTTATGTACCTATAGGCTATATGTATTATTACGTAGATATTAAGATTTTTGTTGTTGTTTATAGCTTAGTGTGTGTGTGCCATAGTGGTGCCTCTTAGAGCGTCTTCAGGGTGTCTACGGAAGACCAGCGCCGGGGAGTCTGCGACGCCTCGGCATTATGCTGAGTAGATACCCTTTCCGTGGCACATCTATTAGTGTTTTCCCTTTTTTTATTTGTTATTCTGTGTTAGTGCCATTAAATAAACCATTTTCTTTCTTTCTTTCTTTTTTCTTTCATTAATACTCACGCTGGGCTTTAAATGTTGACCTTAAGACTGCCCTTATGTCGCTCGTAATAGCGGCGGCTTTCGTAATGCAAATGTAAAGCTTGACGTGTTGCTGACTGTACTTTACGTATTACTTACCTATATTATCTATGACTATGTATGTACCTAACATAGTTGAATAATACTTATGATGTTATTAAAAATTCAGATTTGTAAAATTAGTTTTGAAATCCCCCATACAAAATAGTTAGGTCAGTGAAAAAATCACTGTGGTTTTATGAAACCAACATGCAAGTGAAACTTTTTTTCCGGTTCGTAGGCATTTAACTGAAAATTACCGAAAAAATATTTAAATGGGTAAGTTCTTACTTATTAAAATCGCGTTTCTAATCCTAACCTAAATCTTTTTGTTCTAAGAAAATTATAAATAAAAAACAAATTGAGATATAAATAAAAGGAATTGATATACTTAATAAACAAAAAGCAATAAAGAAAAACAAAATAATAAAACAAGCAATTTTTTTAAAAAATAACTACATCAGGACAGGATCGAACCACTGCCACACAGATTTAAAAACGAAGATCTAACGAGTAGACCAATTGGAAGTGGTGAAATTTAAGATGTCATGTTTTTGTGTAATTCGACCATAATTCGACATTACACTTTCAAATGTATGGGAATTAGAAAATTAATTTGCAATTTCGAATTTTCAATGACGCCATTACTATTATGATTATGTCAAAATACCTACATACCAAACACCTTGTAGGTAATATAATAAAATAAAATAATTCAACTCAATCTGTGACCATACGAACAAGCATACATAAGTAGTGCCATCTATGAGTGAGCAGTATGTAATCAAATAGTTAAAGCAGACATTGCGTGCTACTTTGAGCTATGCTTTTGAGAGATACATTGAAGTTCAGACAATTTGTCGCTAGGAGTGCTATAAATTTGTAAAAAGAAATGTTAAACCGTTCTAGCATGACTTAAAAATGTATTTTGATACTTCCCACGTGCTAAGTGATTTTTTAAAATATAATCAATAGTTTTCTGAATCTCCTTGTGGACTTTTACTAAATTCACTAAAAAGTCATTACAAAAATCGATTAAAGTGTCATCTATTGATGATTTTATCAAATTATTTTACTTTTGTTCGTGATGGGTCCCCGTGATATTATAGATATAACAAACAACCCTTTATTCATATACCTACTGTATATTAGTCAAGAGTTTGTGGTCCATGGCTAGACAGATTTTTGTCAAATGATCCCTTGACACTAAAAGGTTAAGAACCACTGCTCTAGGCTCTCCAAATTGATCGGTCGGACCGGTTATCCCAACATTACGGTGGTATCCTCAACAATAGAATAGATGAATGAAAAAATATTATTGCTTTAATAGAAGCTCCTTTATATAATAAACAGAAAGAAAAAATCGGTTTTCGAATAACTATAAAAACAACCAAGATTAAGGCATTAAAGATTTTTCTCCATATCTTTCTAGCAAAATGGCAATTTACATGGAGTTTATATGGCCGTACTCAACAATGACGTCACGGTTGATGTCGGATCTCTCTGTCTAATCGCTTCCAAATTAACAGTTTAAAATGCTTGTATCTAATGTATTTCTAAGCCGATTTTAATTCAAATTTCACACGATTGCATCTTTTTCCACGGTATTTTAATATTTTATGACGAGACGTCAAAATTAGAATTCAGTCGTCATCCCAATTAATGTTACTTGTCAACGACATCACAGGGGTATCGTTTTAGGGATGTCTTTAACATTTAATGATATTTTCTGGTTCGTTCATTCGTTCAACCTCTGTAATAGAATGAAACAAGGTATTTGCACTTTAATTGTGGGTAATCGTGTATTGGTAGGGGAAAGTGGTTATAGTTCGTGATTACCATACGATAATTAGCTGGACACGTCAACGCCAGGCGGGTCGTTCTGACCACAAGTTGAACTTGCTGGTCTTGAAGGAGAAACTTTGCGATAAGACCGCCCTTGCACATATATTATTAGTACTTAGAGGAATATTATGTTGTTAATGTTCTGGAAGTTCTGTTTTATGTAATGTGTGCAATAAAAACATTTTCTATCTTGCACTTGCTAGAGGAAAAGTTAAAATACATTTTTGAACATGAGTACTTTAAAAGATCATCAATCAATCATCGACGCAACAAGCAATTTTACAATTTATGACAAAATTATAAGAATAATTGTTATTATAAGTTTTGATTAAATATACTACATAATAAAACAAATTCTCTAGCTAGGCTTTCATATTTTTAAGAACTAAGTAATGGCCTAATATAAAAAAAGTTTAATTTTAGAAGTCTACCGGAGGGAGACTCTGTACCAGGGTCGTCTGCATGGGTACCTCCGTCTTACCTATTTCTGCCGCAAAGTAGCAGTGATTGTATTGCTGTATTCTGGTTTGAAGGGTAAGATATGGCAGTAAAATCTAAATTAATGATCTCATGTTTTTGTGTAATGTGACATGTGATAGATGGACGAAATGAGGCGATGTAAAAAAGTTTCACTTTAAGAATACTTGTGTGGTTTTAAAATTTTTATTAATATTCGTTTATATTGAATAATTTCATTAAATAGTGGGGAGATATTTTATAATCACAGTTTATTTTAAGAACTAAATACGAAACGAATCCAAAATTTTGTTAAACAATAATTTCATAATTATATTGTGTGATTTCATCGTTATAGATTATCATTTACGGTTAAGTTATTATAGTTGTTTGTAAATGTTAAAATAAGCATTGTGCGGAAGTGAAGTCTCTACCATTTTTTTATGCGTCACGACATATAACATCATCATCATCAACAGCTCATATATACGTCCTCACCGAGGGGCTCGAGCCTACCCTAAACTAGGGCGATTAGGCCTTAGTCAACCACGCTGGCCAAGTGCGGGTTGGTCGACTTCACACACAACCTGTAAAGAAATTCTTTCTTCACAGGTGTGTGCAGGTTTCCTCACGATGTTTTCCTTCGCCGTAAAAGCGTCGAATAAACGTACATATGAATTCAAAATTTGAAAACACATTGGTACGTGGCGGGGTTCGAACCGCTACCTCACGAATAGAAGGCGACAGCCTTACGCACTACGCCATCGACGCTTTTTTCATCGCATCGACATGTAACAATTTAACAAATATTCATAACATTTTTAAAACTTTATTTTTTTTTTGTTTCAGATACGGATACTAGTCATAATTCAAATCATCAGTGATGCCAGCTGTCAAGATGGCTTCAGTGAACAAGACCTTCTCCGTCTTCAACAGATTGCCTCCAATGATGGACAAGTTGAAACTATTACCAGTTATAGTACCAACATAATACAGAGAGACCCAAACGCTCAATCAATTAGTTCTGTGAGCGTTCGCTATCACATGACCGATCCTGATAAACATGATGACTACAACCGAGCTGATCGCTCCCGCTCTAGGAAAGTATATCGTATAAAAAATCCCTTTCAACGCCCTGATGAAGATGAAGAAAGAAGTCAAGACACCCATCATGAAGTTCAAGACAGCGGCAATAGCGCTAGTAACCAGTACGCATCAGTACAGTACTCCTTGCCACCAGACGAGTTCTTGCAGCAGATGAGAGAAAGAGAAAATCAATATTACCAACAGCAACAACTGTCCACTCAGCCTTCAAATATTGCGTACACAGCGACACCGCAACCACAATATCAACATTCCACAATATCCGCACCTGTTTACGAAAACAACCAACAATCCAATCAAATTCCACAGCTTGAACCAAAAATGTCTAATATTCCTACATATTTAACCAACACCAACAACTACCAATATAGCGGATCTAATACATTTGGTTTAGATAGTGTTCACAGTACTCCTTCCCCAATACCTCCATATTTATCAACTTCATTGCCTAATTCACAATTCGTTAGCACTTCTTCCAATAATTATGTATCAAGCTCAGCACCAATTTATTTATCAAGTCCGCCAAATTTACAACATTACGTTTCATCGCCAATATCTTCAGTTCAGTCTGGCACTTCTGATTATAATAGCAATCGAGTTACGTCAACTATTGGAAGCAATTCCTTTTATGAGAATAATAATGATAAGAAAATGCAAATAGACCATTATGACAATTCAGCAAATGGAGTACGATATCCTATGAATATGCAGCAATATCAGAACGAGTATCCAAGTTCCACTGCCGCACCGTCGTCTTCGCCTTATTCTGAAACTGCACGTGAGAATTGGAATAATCCACCCAGTCTAAGTACAAATCCAGTGCAGAAATCTTTACAAGAGCTAACGTTACCACAATATCAAAACTCTGGTTACAACAATCCAGATTTTAGGACAGACTCAGAAAACATTAATAGTGATACTCACCGCATCGGGAATAGTGTACCACCAGCAAATAATGTATTTTTAAGCCTTGTTCAACCTGAATATCAACAAATGAATAATTTGAAAGCTCGAGCTAAAGATGTAGATCAGGATACTGCGCAGGTAAATTACTATTCTCATGGAGATTACGGTTGGAAATTGGGAGGAAAAAAGGCCACCAATAATCAAGATCATTATTATCCTTCTACAAACTATCAAAGATATCAAAACTCGGGAGTATCACAAGGATTGTCTGCTTCTGATAGTGCGGCAGTAAGTCAAATGTCTTTCCAAATGGACGTTGGTAGACATGGCTATGATCAAATATCTAAATCTAGTCCTGAAAGCTTGGACCCTCAAGAATTTGCAAAAGCTGCAGCCAGAGCGCAAGAACGGCAACAACAGCATCTACAACTACAACAGCAACAACAACAACTAATACTGCAACAGCAACAGTTGCAGCAGCAACAACAGCAACAACAATACGACAACAATTATCCCTCTAATTACAATACTTATATAGGAACTGCTGCGCCAGGTATATATAATGACAAACAGAGAAACAAATACCCCGAAAACACTAATTTATATTCTCATAATCCGCAAAATGATGTAATTACGGCATCTCCCTACGCTTATACCAATTCAAAAGAAAATTCTGATATTAAATCAAAACTGCCGTTCGATCATGACAAGGCTCTAAAAAATATTGTGCCCATTGATGTGTCAAACGTATTGCCAAATTCAGATTCATCTGCAAAATATTCTTCAGCGTTAGATAATAATAAATATAACTATCCAAATTATGGAAAAGATCAATCTGATTTGAAGCAATATTATCGGTCTGTTACCGACGCTTATTATAAAGATAAAAATGCTATTTATGGTTTTAATATCAAAACAAAACCAGATGATTATGTATCAGTGGAGAATGTGAAACAATCTGACAATACATCACCGTACTACTTTAAGCCACAATCACAGGAGTCTCTATATAACCAAGGTATTAATGACAATAAGCGATATATAGAAGGGAACTCACAGAATCTTCCTTATACACCGCAAGCTAATAACAATTTTCAAGATAATTCACAATCAGCAGCAAGCGTGCAAAATATACAAAGACCCACAAATCAAGTAACGGACATTAATAGTATTTTAAAAATAAACGATATCCCACATCGTTTAACGCAAGGCTTATCGAGTGATTCATTAAGAATAAATGGCTATGAACAACAAGGTCTACCAACGCAACTTCCTTTACGACTCAATCAAAACGTTGGTAGTCATCAATTAGATGTAACAAATAATATTCTTAACAAATTACTGGCTAGTAAGCAAGCAAATCTAAGACCTGATATCGACACTCAATCGGGCGGACTGCTATCTACTATTCATGGATTTAAAGTAGCAAACCCATTTAATGTAGATTTAAAGCTAGTAGCAGATATGTTGAAGGGCAAACCAGCTTTAGATGATTCTCACATGCTAGGCGTAAGAGAACCGTTTGCCAAACCACTGCCGCTAAAAATTGATATGTCACAATTACAACAGTTGCTTCTGAAAAGTTCAGAAAATTTATCAGGATATAGAGCATTAGATGGGCTTTCTAGTCTAACAAATCCATATTTAGATTTATATAATATTGGACGTTATCCATATCAAGGTGTTAAATATTCTAGAAGTCAGGAAGAGGAAGAAAATATACCAATAGCAGACGCGTCAAACAATCATCCTATAGGAGCAGTGATAGAAGAAAGCGACATAGCAAACGTTCGTGAAGCTACTGGTGTAGAATTAACAGCTCAAGATGAAGACGCAATGCCACCTACTTATACTGATGATAGACCTAAGAACTCGTACGGGCCAAGAATAGTTGACAGATTTAGACATCCAAATGCTATTTCGCCTAGCAGATCGCATTATCAAAGAAAGCACCCAAAATCTGATGTTAGCGAGCCTTATCCATTACTAAAACCTCCTCCACTTCATTCACCCAGAAACAGGGCAGCACGTAATAAATTTGAGAAAAATGGGCGTAGACGTCGTATGCACAAACCAAAAATGGTTCGAGTTTTGAAAACAGAGCCTCTTTTTGAAGCTGGCAGTGACATTGAAAATGAAGAACCCACTTTGCAAACTATCTTAAGACCGCCATCTCAAATCGCAGAGGCCAAAGCGGACATGGATGTGGACAAATTAGACACAGCGATAGATTCATAATTCTGTTATTTTTCATTTTAAACTTAATTCGTATATTCTTACCACTAGTGTCCTTTACAGGTTATTTAAGATGTTTTAATGATTACTTACTGAGTACAATAATTAATTAGTTTTATAGGTATGTTTTTCTCCGAATAATCTCAAAATAATTTTATTTTAGTTTTTTATAATTTCACAGAACAATTGCTTTTTATCTTTAAATGAACTTTTCACACTAGACAAAAAAATCGATTATTATACAATTCATTTGGATCTTGTATTGTATCATTATGGTGCTATGTTTGTTAATTATGCATTTAGATGATATGATGTATTTTTGGGGTTTTGAAAATTAGGAGTTCTTGTATATAGATAGATTTCACTTTCTCATAGATAAGTTAAGTAATTCTATTGTAAATAATTAAAATGACTTTATAAATAGTATACTCGTATTTGACTAAAAATAATGGTGTGATAAGAATTGTTAAGATAATATTATATCTAATGTTTTATATTTGATTGTGGGTGTCGCTTCGTTGTTTATTGTTGTTTGATGATTGTTGATGTTACAAAAAATAAACATGCTTAGTTTTAATTGAGTTCTCTTTTTTGCCTCATTAAAATGTAATATAATCTACCGCATGATATTACATGCAATGTGTGGACCTGGACTAATCCAATGGTGTGCATTGTACACAATCAAATGTACACAAGTGGATGCCTCAAAGTATAATAAAAATCTAATAAATACAAATACTGTAATATGTAAAAAGAGGTCTGTCACATAGTATAATATTAGAACCTAGTGACGATTTAGTACAGTAGGTAGGCGGGGCGGGTATAATTGAGGCGGTGATGCAACGAATCGCTCTATATCTTGACAATGATAAAGTACCTAAAGTACAGCACAATATGTAAACGTGTGTATTACTAAAAGAAACTGGTATCGCAGTTTCAACAATGCTGAATACGTTTTATAGTTTAAACAAATGCCATTTGAAAGTATCGAAGGGCGCCAAATTAGACTTGGCACTCTGTAATAATATTGAATTTATACATCAAAAGAACATTCTAACCGAAGTCATCTTGCAGGTTGATATTCTTATTTTGATGCTTCTTAACTGAAAGTGGGGTCAAAAATCGCCGTCAATGCTAATCAATGTACAGTAAGCTCCTTATTAAGCTATATACCTTTGGGCCGTTCCTATGTCGCTCGTAATAGTGTCGATTTTCGTAGTGTAAGTGTAAAGCTTGAATGGGAGCTTACTGTATGTACATTGATCATTTCTGTACCTCTGGGTTTTTATGCGGCGAGCCCTTGGTCTGTAAGCAAAAACGACTTTCAATCTACTGTGCACATAAAAAAGATATAGCAAATAGTTGTTATATTTAAGACTTATGCCTATTTAATTAATATTCGAATATATTAGGTACTAGCTCAAACACAATCATAGAAAAGAAATCATAGAATAGAAAAAATAAAAACTTTATAAAGCTTACTTTGAAGAAAATGTTTAAGATAAGGATGTGTGTGAAGTAATAATATTTTTAGTAATACGAATAGTGTGATTTGGTTTTGGTCCTATGAAAACGATATTATTTTGGTAAATCGACGAATAACTTTTAATTCACTTCTAGAAGTTCTTTGCCTCGCCTGAAAGTAAATGATTATAACATGCCGGTGGTAGACGAGCGGCAATATGATTTCATTTTTCATCAACGCCTACAAAGAACTAATTATTTTTACCTCAGGCATCGCACAAATCACCACTGTTGTAATGGCGTCGATGACTTGCCTAGCAAGTACATACAGTACTATCAATGAACAAATTACACGGATTCAAGAAAGTCTGGTTTCGTGGACCATCAACAATCTACCTTAGGTATGGCCTTCGCGCTAGGGTACTCGTAGCTCTTGTTTATGTGTGCGACAATTCAAATACATCATTCAAAAATCTTTATTCAACATAGGCCTTTACAGGAATTTAATGACGTCAAAACAAAGCGAATAATTCTAATTTAAAGGAAGTAAATATATTTAACTTTGTATGAGCATATACATCAATCATCACCAAGATGTCTGCAAATACAAGTAAGAAATAGAGTTGAGTTGACTCTACACCTGTTTTGAAATTAGGAGAGCAATAGGCCCCAATTGGGGAATCACCCTAATGTCCAGCCGAGGAGGCCTGCTTGCACGGTTGGCCCCGAGCACGCCGCTGTAAAGGCTTCTCCGTCTGGGGATTGTCCTGGTGTTCTCGGACAATCCCCTCTTGGCGATAGCCCGGGCGTATGAGTAGTGGTATCGCATTGTTAACCTACCACGCGCTCACAAGGGCAGGGAGAACACCGGGGGGTTTTAGTGGATATGCCTGGCAATCTGCCGAGAGAGCTCCACACACGCTCACTGTCTAGCCAACGGCGGACACGGTGCGGTCACGCATTTTCCCTCGAAAAAAAGGGTATTCCACCACAGGGGTTAAGACCCGAAGCTGGCCGAGCGGATGGTCCGGATATATAACTTTTCCAGGCCATGGATTTCCTCAACTATGAAGATATGATGGCCATGGAGATTGGTTCAATGGGTATTCTGCACACGCTGTGACCTCCACACTCAGGTACGGTGCGCAAAAGCATTCCACCTCGTAAAAAAAGCCATCAACAGTTATCAGAAAATGGTACTGAAAGAAGACTTCATTTAGATCTTAATTACAATTCCAACTGCGTTCAAATATTTTTAAATAATCGTCTGTCTGAACGGGAATCGAAGTTGATAAAATTAGAAAAATAAACACCAGTAGCTAGTCGTAGCGTGGTTCCTGTAAGACTTGCAAATCTACAACTCTTTTATTTTTACGTTGGGAAATGTGTTATGCATACCTCGCGTTTGGGAAAACGTGATATTATGTCAGACTCTCCGCGGCCACTGGTGGTAGGATGCCATCAAGAGACCGCGGCCTACCGACTAAAACCCAACCATACCCATCACATAAGCCCTGGTGCGGGCACGTCCATCACTGCCGCATCCTTCCCCATCAACAGATGAGGGGGACACGCCGGGACACTTTCGGACACTTCCATGACCTCTTCAGCGTCTGCTCGCTCTATGGCCAGCCCCACTCATCTCCCCTAAATGGAGAGATCGACGCTCATGAGCACTTGGAGCATCGTCGACTGACTTCTCAGAAATCTACAACCCCTTCAAGGTCGCCAATGTATGTTGCCAACTTGTGAAGTAAGATGTCAAGTCACAGTATCCACTGATTTCACTGACTATCTTACCCTACAAAGCGAAACACAGCAATGCAACCACTGCTTGGCAGCAGAAGAAGGCAAGATAGGAAGTACTTTCACTACATGTGGCATCACCGTGGGACGCCCTGTATACCGGGTATAAGTGACGGTTTCCCATTTCTTTCAACAGTGAGTTCAGACCAATGTTAATATTTGTTTACCGATGTTTATTTTTCCCGGAAAAGCTTTTAAAGCGAAAAAAAACGAGTTTTCATTAACCGACTTCGAAATAGGAGGAGGTTCTATGTTCGGCTGTATCTATTATTTTTTATGTATGTTCACTGATTACTCCGCCATTTATGGACCGATTTTTTTTTTTTTGTAATCGAAAGAGTATACTCCCGAGGTGGTCCCATTGTCACCATGTCATGATCTGTTGATGGGATCCCATAAAAATCGAGGGAAACCTTTGAATTTCATAGGCACGTCACCGTATGTTCACCGATTACTCCGCCATTTGTGGACCGATTTTCAAAATTATTTTTGTAATCGAAAGAGTATACTCCCGAGGCGGTTTTATTGTTACCATGTCATGATCTGATAATGGGATCCCATGAAAATCGAGGGAAACCCTTGAATTTCATAGGCACGTCCAACGTGTTTCATGTTTTTGCTGAAGATATTCAGGTGTTTGCATCTGGTAGTCATCAGAATCTCATGTTACTGAGCTGATGATGGAAGGTTTCTGGTAGGTTAGGAGTTCGGGAATAATTCTTTCACTACTGTTTAGAGCAAAAGACATTTTATTTTAAGTTATTCTGGTGTTTGCCTTGGCTCAAATTCTAAAACGCATGTATTATAAACTAAAAAGATTGAAAAAATTTTTTTTACAAAAAATAAAACTGACTACAAAAACACCAAAAAGTCATAAATAATATAAAAATACATACAACATCACAGTTTTATATTGAAGTTGGTGCCAAGCAATGATCACTTGGTAAATAAATGAACAATTAATATAGTTAGTTAAAATTTGGCACCAACTTCAATATAAAACTGTGATGTTGTATGTATTTTATATTATTTATGACTTTTTGGTGTTTTTGAAGTGGGTTTTATTTTTTGTAATTTTGAATTTTTATTCATGTTACACAATGTATGGCGAGCCGGCATTATTTTTGTTCCGCTCACACCGGTGCGTTGACGTTCGATGACCCAAACAGCTGATTCCGCGTGCAGTATGATATAGGTACGATTTACATTGCGAAGTTAATTTTTTGTGTATTTATTGTAGTTTTTTTGTCAGAATATGATTTATAAACGTTAACTTAGTTATATTAGACCAGTAAATTTAGAAAAAAAATAATAAAAAATGAGGAAAATTTATGAATTTTCCGGGAGAAAATTTCAGTGATTTTTTAATTGGGTACCTCCGTCTTACCTATTTCTGCCGCAAAGCAGCAGTGCTTGCATTGCTGTGGTCCGGTTTGAAGGGTAAGATATGGCACTGAAATTACTGGGTGCCGTGACTTTACATCTTAAGTCACAAGTTGGCAACGTACACTGTGGCGCTTGTGGGGGTTGCAGTTTTGCTGCGAATCTCACAGGAGCCACATGTTTTATAGGTGACTGTTACCACTTACCATCAGGTGGGCAGTTTGCTTGTTTGCCAACTTAGTAGCAATAAACAAAAAATTAGGATCATGGTCTGAACTCACTGTTAACAGAAATGGGACACCGTCACTTATACTCTGTATAATAATAATTTAGTAATTTGAATCACAACACAAACACAATATACGAGTATTACATTACATGTCCTTACACCAATTCATTTTCGCCGAACCTAAACTATTAAAGCTATAGATATGAAATTTGGCCAGCAGAGTGCTTTTACAACGCTTAAATCTACTGAGAAAGGGTTTTCGGAAATTTAACATCTAAAGAGGTAAAATAGGAGTTGGAAGTTTGTATGGAACGTCGTTTTTTTGATTCTAAAAACATAAACCGTCGTATTTGAGCTAATTAACAGAAATAAGTAAACACAAATTTCTTGATAATTTCACTCTCAAAGAGGTGAAATAGGGGTTGACACTTGACAGTGTGTTCTATATTTGTATATTAATTACAGCAATATGACTTAATGTATTTCAATGGACCTTTTTTATATAGTTCTGTATTATGGTTTGTACTACGGGAAAATATAGTGTTCCCACGGGAAAAACGAAAATAGCGCAAGTGAAGTTGCGGGCGACAAGCTACTAAGGTGATTCAAGTACTGTGCGGATGTCCGGCCGGGGCGTCTCGTATCCACGCCTAATCTCATACGCCAGTTGTCAAAACTTTCGATAATGTCGAGGGTGGAGGTCCAAATTTGAAATGCGGAGCGGAGATCAAATCACACTTAACTCTTCAAAAACCTAATGATGTTGTTTAAGACACTATTATCATTCGGGTCCACTTTTGTATCCGCTTTATCAACACAGCTCATATACGTCCCCACCGAGGGGCACGAGCCTACCCTAACTAGTTAGGGCGATTAGACCTTAGTCAAACCACGCTGGCCCAGTGCGGATTGGTCGACTTCACATACACCTTTGAATTACTTCGCAGGTGTATGTAGGTTTCCTCACGATGTTTTCCTTCACCGTAGGAGCGTCGCAGATAAATGTACACATGTAATTCGTGAAACGAAAAACACATCGGTACATGGTCGGATCGATCGTGGGCCTCCCGATTCTACTCGGAGCACAGTCTAGTGCCGAAGCCACAGCGCCACCGACACTGTATTCGCTTGACCAGATCGAAACTCTACAAATAAGCCGAGCAGACAAAATGCGATCACGGGATATACATATGGCATATCGAAATACATATCGCACCGTGATATCATCTGAATTGTCTACGATTCGGGAGCTGAGGCCCTAGACAAATGCCACACGCTAACTATTCCGCAGTTATTCCGCAGAAAAAATGTATGGAAATGACATTAGCCTACGACAACCTCACGCTATTTTTTCTGCAGCTAATGTCATCTCCATACATTTTTTCTGAGGAACGACTGCGGAAAAGTTAGCGTGTATCATCTGTCTAGGGGGCCGCTTACCAAACTATGCGGTGATCACAGTTCCCAGTCCAACTTAACCTATCAATTAAAATTCAATCGCCTATTAATAAAAATACACGCTGTCCTGATCAAGTGAAATAAGTATAATTTACTAGCGCAGCACCGGTAGCCCAACATAAGTTTTATAGTTGCTTGACCGAACTCCATTTAACGAAAACCTTTTCGGCTATTTTCGTTACATCTTTTTTTGCGTTAAAATCACGTTTGGCACAGTATAGTAGACCTGAGACCCAATTCTACTTTAATAGTAGAATTAGTAATTATCAGGACGACACATTATTACGTCATCGAACAGTTGAATGGCAATATACGCTCTCCGATTGGTCGACTGCAACGGATCAGTTTCGATTCGGCTGCAACTCATTAGTAGAATTGGCCCTCTGTTATAAATATGATTTTTTCCGTGACTCCGACATTTCGTTTGGTCATCATCATCATCATCATCATCACAGCTCATATACGTCCCCACCGAGGGGTTCGAGCCTACCCTATGTTAGGGTGATTAGGGCTTAGTCAATCACGCTGGCCCAGTGCGGATTGGTCGACTTCACATCGTTTGGTCAGAACACTCTTAATTTTGCCGAAGTCATGCTCAACCGAAACAACAATTATCTTTCCGAATATTCATTATTTGAGCACACAATATCCCATCTCATCTTTGCTGTTATTTTTTATTACACACGATGCCATGCAAAAATGATTATTAGCATGCAAGCTAGTATGCAACATGCAACATGCAGTTTGATCTTGAGTCGAAAATTGGTGAAACGTAGTTCGGTAAAATGAAATTTATGACAGATGATAATTTTGATGGTCTAAAAATATAGCAAACAATACATTAGTAAAAAAACGTCGGATAACCGTTTTCGGTGAAATGTTATCAGACAAGTAAATTCTTAACAAATAATCTGTTCACTGTAGCACCGTTAAGAGATAGTCCAGCCAGCGGTCTTACCATGAGCAAGGTTAAAAAAATATTGAAACAGGCGTATAGCGCCACCTCACACTTACTGCGATTTTAATATTGCTAAAGCGAGCTTGGTAAGGGCAAGATCAAAACAAACTAAACTCATTCTGTGTCCGCGCAGGTGGAAGAACATTTATGACACGCATCGATTACCTCCCGCCGTTATAGTCTAGTATAAGGATGGGGTAACTACGGCCCGTGGGCCATCTCTGGCCCACGAAGCGTTAAAATCCGGCCCGCGACCATCAAACAAAAATCAAGTGAAGTTTTCGTATTCTTGGAAATTTAACTCTCATTATCATTGCGAGCTTCGCATAAAACAATCATGTATCGCAAGCGCTGGCGTTATTTTGTGATATTGCACAATAATTTCAAGAATGACATATCAATATTTTTATTTCAGTAAAAAATATATTCAAAAATGCAACAACTTGGCCCGCCATATATTTCGTTAGTAAATATTGGCACGTAAGGAATAACTTTCCTAACAGGAATAATATCCCTGTCTAGTACGTACAGTGAGCTCCTTATCAAGCTATACTGTTTGACCTTTGGACCGTTCTTATGTCGCTCGTAATAGTGACAGTTTTCGTAGTGGAAATGTAAATCTCGAATGGGAGCTTATCGTAATAAATAAATAAAAAATAAAATCGTTTTATTGCAGTCAAAAAAGGCATACCTAGTGTAAAAGAATAATTAAATAAAGAAAGCACAAATTCAAAACAAAATTAAATAAATACAAAACAATAAAAAAAATACATTTTATGCACTATTCGTCCAATGTATTGCAAGAATTGCAACTGTTATTTTTTGTTTTGGTGTACAAAAATCCAATGTTTAAAGATTGGATTTCTTATTGACTTAATGACTGTCAAATTGCAAATAATCTTATTTGAGCCGCAAGTTTTACACATCCAGTCTTTTTATCGTTTCTTGATGGGGTTGTTATCGTAATGTATAATACATGTAATAAATCTGACAATAATTACAATGTGTCATATATGTATATGATGATCTCCGTACGCTTTTTTATCAATCACTGTTGCGTGCGCAACGCTTTCTTCACGCACCGGCCGCTACCAACGCGTTGCAACGCGGCAACGTCCGAGGCTTCGCCGACCAATCAGAGGGTTGATTCCACTAAAACCCCAAATCCAAACAAAACTGAATCATTGGCTTCCACCAATCAGAGCGCTCCGATTTTGCGCCATGGAGCATTTCAAATTTAATCCAAGCGCTTTGATTGGTCGTAGGCGACTGTTCATTTTCGTTTCAATTGTGGTCGTTAGTGGAACTGACTGTCCGATCATGTTATGAAATGTGTTTTTTAGAATTCAAACATACAGACATGTCACTGGCTCGCGTCTCGCGTGTGATGCAAATGCGCTTGAGCACCGCTAATTGAGAAGATTTATAATTTTAACTGGAATCATTAAAAGTATTGTTGTGTAATAGACATGTCGCCTCGGATTCCCCAGTTTTATTTAAATGTGTTGGAAAGTTTTCATTATTTTATTATATTCGTTCGTACTTATGAACTTATACTAGCCTAACAAGCGCTCTCTATTAAACTTTCAATGAACAAAGTTTATATTATTATGGATATAATCATCCTTGTAATATAATAGTTATAATAGTAGTTATCAAAATTACATGACACGGTGAGCGCTAGAGGTCGAGTGATCGCCTACTGCGCAACGGGTCGCGGGTTCGATTCCCGTACGGGGCAAATATTTTGTATGGTCTACAGAAATTTGTTCCGGTCTGGGCGTATGTGCATGTGATGTTCTATGTTTGTAACTGCACCCACGACACAGGAGAAAATCCTAGTGTGGGGCGACGTTTTCAAAACAACATAAAAAAAATTGCAATCGTGTTGTTCAATTTAATCCTTTGTAATTATCAACTAGAACGTACACCATGTGCCTCGGAGAATTTAAGACTAACTTTGATTTACTCGGTCCTCAGACGGTAAACAATATCGATCTCAGGTCTCACTCATCATCATCATCATCACAGCTCATGACTAGCAGCCTACCCTATGTTAGGGTGATTAGGCCTTAGTCAACCACGCTGGCCCAGTGCGGATTGGTCGACTTCGCATACACCATTGAATTTCTTCGCAGATGTATGCAGGTTGCCTCACGATGTTTTCCTTCACCGTAGGAGCGTCAGACAAATGTACATATGAACACATTGGTACATGGCGGGTCTCGAACCCCGACCTCCCGATTGGAAGGCAAGTGCCGAGTCCACAGCGCCACCGACGCTCACTAATTCCGTATAATTAATATTTTCTTATAATAAATAATCAGTATTTTGATCTCGAAGTTAGCTGTACTTTATACTTAAGTAAAATACTTTGATTGAGTATTTAAAACCTGTGACATCAGATGTAAAGTCACGGTACCACAGAATAAATTATAGTATGTACTAACGTTACGGTACACAGTAATTTCACTGTCACATCGTACCCTTCAAACCGCTGCCTGCTGCTACTGCTTTGAGGCAGAAATAAGTAAGACGAAGATACCCACAGGTGACCCTGGTACAGAGTCTTTAAGAATGTTTATTTATTTATAACCCTTTATGTACAATCTAGTATACAAAGGCGGACTTAATGACTGAGGCATTATCTGCCAGTCAACCTTCAGGTGATGCAGAGAATAAAGAAGTAGATGTACAAGTGATAACGATAAATTTTAATTTTGAACATGTTTAATATGTGTATATATATACCTATGTGTATTTGTATATATATATTATATATATATATATATATATATATATATATATATATATATATAAATTGCGAATACAATATAAATACCTAAATATAACAAGTCAATAGAGATACCTAAATCTAACCTATAATATTAATGTTTCGATAATATGTTCAGCAATATCATGCATGATGAATACAATAACAACTGTATATGAACCAAATTGTTTGAAAACGGAAAAGTATGTGAGTAGCCCCTTAATATTTTTTTCATTTCTATAGCTTTTCCTCCTAAGATGGAATTTCCAAAGTTCTTTTTTGTGCCTACCTAAGCCCTATCAAGAAGCTATCGGCAAAATTTCAAGATACTAGTTTCGGCGGTGGCGACTATGCGTTAATACCTTTTTAAGCGACTTACCTAGGATAAAGGAGATTCTGTGTTAGACTATATTTTTTTATGTATTTATTTATTTATTTTTGGAACAGTAACAAAATACAAATTAGTGACGATTAACAAAATGTGAAACGAGTAAAATAACTTTAAATTTGTACCTCGATGACAACTGCGCACAACATGCACTTTTATATTATTACTAATAGTGTGGCAATCATGCCGGAATCCTTTATTATTTCAACAATATATCTTCGTCAAATCCAATCCAATGTACCAATCCGCACTGAGCCAGCGTGGTTGACTATGGCCTAATCACCCTATCATAGGGTAGGCTCGAGCCCCTCGGTGGGGACGTATATGAACTGTGATGATGATCTAAGAATGTTTATTTATTTATAACCCTTTATGTACAATCTAGTATACAAAGGCGGACTTAATGACTGAGGCATTATCTGCCAGTCAACCTTCAGGTGATGCAGAGAATAAAGAAGTAGATGTACAAGTGATAACGATAAATTTTAATTTTGAACATGTTTAATATGTGTATATATATACCTATGTGTATTTGTATATATATATATATATATATATATATATATATATATATATATATATATATATATAAATTGCGAATACAATATAAATACCTAAATATAACAAGTCAATAGAGATACCTAAATCTAACCTATAATATTAATGTTTCGATAATATGTTCAGCAATATCATGCATGATGAATACAATAACAACTGTATATGAACCAAATTGTTTGAAAACGGAAAAGTATGTGAGTAGCCCCTTAATATTTTTTTCATTTCTATAGCTTTCCCTCCTAAGATGGAATTTCCAAAGTTCTTTTTTGTGCCTACCTAAGCCCTATCAAGAAGCTATCGGCAAAATTTCAAGATACTAGTTTCGGCGGTGGCGACTATGCGTTAATACCTTTTTAAGCGACTTACCTAGGATAAAGGAGATTCTGTGTTAGACTATATTTTTTTATGTATTTATTTATTTATTTTTGGAACAGTAACAAAATACAAATTAGTGACGATTAACAAAATGTGAAACGAGTAAAATAACTTTAAATTTGTACCTCGATGACAACTGCGCACAACATGCACTTTTATATTATTACTAATAGTGTGGCAATCATGCCGGAATCCTTTATTATTTCAACAATATATCTTCGTCAAATCCAATCCAATGTACCAATCCGCACTGAGCCAGCGTGGTTGACTATGGCCTAATCACCCTATCATAGGGTAGGCTCGAGCCCCTCGGTGGGGACGTATATGAACTGTGATGATGATCTTCGTCAAATTGGGTAACAATTTTCAGTTTTTTTATTCAAAAGAATGAAGCGGAAGGAACTCCTGAAATGGTCTTATTGTCACCATGTCAGGATCTGATGTTGGGATCCCAGGTGAATAGAGAAAAACCCTCAACTTTTTACGGAACGAACAACAGTTTTTTCTAAAGCTGTTCAGGTTTTTCCGTGAGGTAGTCAACACTTCATGTACGGAGCTGATGATGGAGGCTTCTTAACTTGATAAGTTAGGAATCGAGGTCTAACTCCTAAGCCGTTGGAAGTTAGAGAATAAATCTTTGATTACGTATAAAAATCGTTGGTCGTATTCTTTCGATTCCAATGCTAACTAGTCAATTGAGTAAAAATGATTTAAATAAAAATATTTAACAAAAAAAAACATTTTAAAAGGTACCAAAAATCATAAACAATATAAAAATACAAACAATCTGGACTTTTCAAAATGAATTTTCTGCCAAGCGATAATTTAATACATCATTATTAATTATTTTTGTATTTTTCGAATTCGGGCTTTTATTTTTCGAAAAATATTTTTATGACGATAAAACAGAAAACTTCCCGTCCAGTTTCTTGTAGGAGTGCAATGTTTTCCCTCAGTAGAGAAGTAACTTTTAGGACTGCTTCGTAGAAATGGCATATCTATTAGTTTAGGTGTGAAACCCGAAAAAGAAACCTACTATATTGCACTCTGTCAAGATATTACTTTTTTTGTAACATAAAATATCGATTTTGCTAGAAATTTAAAAGGATTTAAAGAATAAAAAGCATGCGTGCAGATTTTTAACTCCTGTTTTCAGGATAACACATTGAACGTACGTGATAAGTTAACTTAATTCTAATTATTAGGTTAAAATCAAAAATAGTTTTATTATACTCTACCTCTTTAGTTAGATTATTCTAAATGAATTAAATCTGCCTTAATTTTATTACTTATCTAGGTTGATATGTACAAATCTAATTAACATAATGATTTGTATGCTTGCACAAATGACACGAAACGCATATTTTATTTCTTTGGTCCCATGCCCTAGTACCATCTTGTCATTGGTATTAAGTAATAGGTCATTAAATTAATTCATTCATTTCCGATAGACAAGGAAAGAAGACAAACAAGTTTTTTCGCTCTCAATCTCGATATTGTTTTGGTCGTTGTGGGTCACCGATGTCGATATAAATATGATTGGAATATACGATTCCACACAAACAAGCGAGGCTTGTTGGACAGTGAAGAACCATCTGTGGCCAGCGATTAGCTAATCGAAATGGCTACGTTTGTAAGTAACTCATATAAGTGTGCCATACCATAAATAGATTGGAGCTACAAAATGTAACATCTCTCTTTCTTTACAGACTAAATTGGCATTCCTTGCCATACTAGTAACCAGTAGTCATGGAGGATACCTGCATGGCAACCCACATCACCATCCATCACATCAACATGGTGGCTTAAGTTCCCCGAGCGCATCCGGTTTTTCGCCGAGCAGCTTTCCTTCTGGCTCTTTGCCTTCGGCGTCATACAGCGGATCTGGACTCGGCAGCCATGGAGGTGGATATCCAAGTAGCAGCAGTCATGGAAATGGACCTCATTCAGGGCTTGGTTCTGTATTAGCTGGACTTGGACACGCCTCATCATTGGGATCGAGCTACCCATCTGGACACGACTCGTTGTCAACTGGATTATCTGCTCCTAGCCCATCTGGTTTCTCTGGAGGTAGTTCCCCCGGACTATCTGCATACGCTGGTTCTGGTCCCTCTGGCTCTGGACTATCAGGACCCTCTGGATTATCGGGACCATCGGGATTTTCAGATATTTCGCCGGACCTATCTTCTTCATCACCCTCATCGTTTGGATCTTCTCCTCCATCCACTCCGCTATTACCAGTATCAGGTGCCGCAATTGGTGCGCCGTCCTCATTGGGTTCCGGCTCAGGCATAGGCTCACCTGCAAATGGTGGCGCAGCCCCCTTACCAGGACAAAAGGCGCCAGTCATTGATCAAATTCACGGTCTCGCTAACAACAATGGAGCCCCAACTCAATATCGAGTTTTGAAAGATCAAACAGTTCAAATTTTCCGGGAAGTAACACACAGAGTGCCTCAACCAGTCCCGGTACGAGTACCCCAAACAGTGCAAGTACCTGTGCCTCAACCGTACCCTGTACGAGTTCCGGTAATTAAAAATGTTCCTGTGCCTGTTGTGAAAATCCAGCAAGTCAGAGTAGAAAAGCCTGTGCCTTACCCAGTTGAAAAAATTGTGAAAGTGCCAATTGAAAAAATATTAAAAGTACCCGTCGACCATCCAGTCCCTGTTGAGAAAATTGTGAAAGTGCCAGTTGTGAAAATTGTCAAGGTCCCTGTGCCCGTCGTCAAAAAGTATCTGGTCCCAGTTTTCAAGACAGTTCACCATAAAGCACACGGGTCTAGTCATGGCCCCGGCTTTAGTCATGGAGGTGGCTATGGAGGTGGTAACGGAGGTGGCTTTGGAGGTGGCTTTGGAGGTGGCTATGGAGGTGGCTATGGAGGTGGCTATGGACACGGAGGAGGATACGGTCACGGAGGAGGCTATGGACATGGTGCCGGCTATGGACATGAATACGGCCACGGACATGGTAATGGTCACGGAATTGGCCACGGGCATAGCCACGGACATGGGTTAGATCTTGGGCATGATATCGGCCATAGCCACGGGCTTGATCTCAGTCATGAATTAGATCACGGCCATGGACTGGAACTAGAACACGGATTAGAGCACGGTCATGGGCTGGACCACGGACATGATTTAGACATCGGTCATGGCTTACATCACGGAGATAGCTTGGACAGTGGATTAGGTCATGGATTGGGACACAGTCATGGGTCGGAACACGGTCACGGCTACAGCTATGGACCACCTTCCCACGGTTGGGCGTGAATAATACCGTAGCCTAGTCTTCACTTTTGTAAATATTTTTCGCGAAGAGCTCATCGAGAGGCTGCGCTGTAGGGTGATAAACTAAGTCATAATTTAGGTGTTATGTGTTCGTTTTGTAAATAGTAATGTAAGGTTACTACTCGATTAAAACGATTTCCCAAAGAAATTATGCGTTTTTTTCTTTCATCACAACTGCCACTTTGCCACTGCTTTATTATTTTCTTGATAGTTTTTTTTAATATTATTTAAAAAATATCCATTATTTATGCGTAAACATTTGTATACACATGTAAAGTATGTGTAATATGTAAAATATTTTAATCATCTTAAAATTATTATCAGCTTTGGCATGTTTTAAAGTACAAAAAGAGTATAAGTACCTATATTACATTTGTCTAGCCATACTCCACATTACTCATTACTCATATGATAACTGGTACAAACTTTGAAATGCATTGAGCAGTAGTACTAGTCAGTGGCACTACTGACATAAAGGCGTATCAGTACCTATTGCCGGTTACGTAGGCGTGTGGAACTCACCCAGCAATGAGACCATGCCTATTCACCAACCACCCTTTTGCCAGCCCATAGTGGGTATGGGTATTTTAAACAACAGGGTAGCAACAAGGTATACGGTCCACCTGATGGTAAGTGGTTACCGCATCCTGTAGACGCTTGTCACTAAAGTTTGATTGCGATCACAGCAGTCAATCTCAACAGACTAACCATCTGTGCAGGAGACCTTCTTTTTTAACACAATGGGAAAGCTCTTGGATTTCATTTCATCTGGTGTTAGGTGACGACATGGTCAAGATGTATGCGACATTAACCGAACTCCTTAACAACTCAACAATAATTTTACCAGAGGAATGGTAAAATTTGCAATTAACTTACCTTTACTCAGATCTGTGCCTGAGTCGTCGTTATCTTACATGGCTGTCGGAAAGCAACAATGCTTCATTGCTGTGTTCCCGTCTAAAGGGTAAGACAGTATTGTGACTGCAAATCTTACGAGTACGTTACCAGCTAAACAGTGCAAACACACTGTGTATTTATAATTTGCGAATCTTATAAGAACCAATGTACTGTCGGTGACTGTAGCCATTATCAAATTGGACAGTCTACACTACATGTTTGCCAAATTCATGAAAAGTTACCATGTCGAACCCTTGCGCGCCGTACCTGCAGAAGCTTGTCGATAGGCCTGTATGGGACTCCCCCTGCTGAGTGCGTGGCATACATACTGAATCATCGCGTCGTCGGTATCGCGTTGTGGACCTTACTACGCCTTAGAGGGCAGGGAGAACACCGTGTGGTTCTAGTGGGTAGGCCTGGCACTCTGCCGTGAGAGCCCCACACACGCGCGCCCTCTAGCCAACGGCGGCTACCAAGGCCCGTCCTACACCTCCCAACCGTCTGCATCAGAGTGGTACTTCTCTTTATTAATGAGAAATTGGATCTCATCTTTCTTGAGTCAAATCGTTACAACTAATTCTTGTTCATTCAGTGAAAATATTATAATATTAATAAACTGACTGAACAAATGAAAGTCAAGTCCCATTATTGTTTGTTTATTGGAACTTAGCGTGTTGAAGACCGTTAATAAACGTATAAAAACGTATTGTACCAAGGCTTTAAAGCGATACTTGTTTTCCATGGAAAGTGGTCGGTTGCGTGCGGTTCCCGCTAAATATGTTTATTTCATACCGGTTTAGGTCCAACCTTACCTACGACTCTGTCAGATGTCTCCTCGGTTTGAGATGTTAACTAATTTTATGTTATTAAGAGCTTACCAAGATAATATGAAAATACATAAATAGCGTACTTCAATATCAAGCGACGAAAGCTCTTTTCTAGATTCCTATGTAATACTTAATTACACACCGGAGAGAGACTGTACCAAAATCGTCTGCTTGGATACCTCCGTTTTACCTTTTTCTGCCGCAAAACAGCAGTGTTTCGATTGCTGTGTTCCGGTTTAAAGGGTAAGATATGGCAGTGACTGGGTACCGTGACTTTACATCTGATGTCACAAGTTGGCAACGTGCACTGTGGTTAGTTGCAATAAAAAAACACCAGCACCTATAATTATTATGTATTTTAAGTACGTGTGTGTGTGAGTGGGTGTACGAGTGTGGGTGACTGTATGCAAATTACATGTGCGTGAGTAACTGTTTGATCTTTAGAGAAATATCCTCAATTGTTCAGCTTATAAACTTTTCTTTAACACTCACTACACTTATAACTTTAAAACAAAAGTACGTTATGAATACAATAATACAAAGTAACACCAAAGAAAACCAAAATTTTGATTGGGGTATCAAATTGTACGTAGGTGTTGATAAGAAGATTACAAAATGTGTATCATATTTTAAACAGACTTCGAAAAAGGAGACTATTTTTTTCTACATGTTACTCCGCCATTTGTGGGCCGATTTTCAAAAATCGTTTTGTAATCGAAAGAGTACACTCCTAAGGTGATCCCACTGTCACCATCTCCTAATCTGACGACGGAATCTGACGAGGGAAACCCTTACATTTTATAGGCATGTCCAACGTGTTTCATGTTTTTTCTTGAGATATTCAGGTATTCGCATCTAGTAGTCATCTAGTAGAGCTGGTGATGGAAGGTTTTTGGAAGATTAGGAGCTTGGGAATAATTCTTTCAATACTGTTTAGAGCGAAGACATTTTAGTTTAAGTAATTCTGGTTTTTGCCTTGGCTCAAATTCTAATACGCCTAAATTAACTTAACAAAAAAATTTTTTTTTACAAAAATAAAACCGACTTCAATAACATGAAAAGTCATAAATAATATAAGAATACACACAACATCACAGTTTTATATTAAAGTAAGCAATGGTCACCTTGAATGTATTCAAAAATATAAGAACAATTCATATAGTTAGTTAAAATTTGGCACCAACTTCAATATAAAACTGTGATTGTTGCATGTATTCTTATATTATTTATGACTTATTGGTTTTTTTGAAGTCGGTTTTTTATAATAATGTCCTCCTAACCGATATTCGGTCACGGCGGCCAATCTCAATAGAGACTAGCCATCTGCGCAGGAAATATTATAGTCCACAAGTGACTGCGCAAACGCAAGTGCACTCTCTGTTTCTTAACTCACCTAGTCCGATGGGACGGTTAGCCGACACGACCCGCGCAGTTTAACGTGCCTTCCGAAACACGTAGGAGCTTGAGATGTTTCGTATTTTGGTCACTCATCATAGGACTGACCACAGCCAACGTTGCTTGACCTTGTAGCAATCGTTCGCTGAACGCACGCGCCAATGCGCCACCAAGCATAATGACATATATTGAAATAACAATATTATCCGAATTCCAGTTTTTTTACCACTTTGCAGCCCCTAAAAATTTGCCGCTATGGGCTCTGACCCGCATGGCCCTATGTTAAATCCGATCTTGTGCGTGTATGTAGGCACTTCTTCCATTTAATAAATCTGTCAATTAAAGAATCTACTTTTTTTCAATTAACGGAATTAATATAACTCTAAGGCACAAATGGTCATCCGTAGGCCTAATTGACTTTCAGAAGTATTTGTCAATAAAGGAAAATTCATATTTCTTATCGGTTGTTAGTGAATTTTGCCAAAGTCTAGTTTAGTCTAGTATTTTAAAGCCTTACTCTAAACTGCATGACCACGATAAACCTTAGTTATTTATTTGTAATTTACGTTTAGCATTTTATATTATTATACACAAAAACATAAGAAATATCTTTTTATTAAACAGTTTTTCAACAAACAACTTTGATCAATGTGTAGTGTCAATGATTAGTATGATTACCCATTAACTTTGAATGTAAACATTTCGTAATGCGAAACAGATCCGGAAGACTAATAATCATCGGACTCTTTGTATTTGTAATCTGCATATAAATTCATTTGATTAATGAATTGAGTGAAGCAACGTTCTCGCGTTACACACCCACCGCTGTGGTCACGCATCTGTGAAAATTGTGAAACATTAAAAGGGTTTAGTGATACATCTTTACGCAACGAGCCCGTAGAAGTCGTAAAATAAATTAACGCTACAATACTTCACAACTCAAATGTTATAAGAACTGGCCATGCCATGATCGTTTAGAGCAAACCTTTAGGAAACACTAGGAACAATTTCAAGCACAATTTCAAGGACCCTCTCCCCCCATGTGTTTTTAAATGCATCTATTGTAAAAAACAACTTGAATTTAAATAAAAACAGTAATATATTTCAAACTATTTATTATACTTGATACCATAAATACAAAAAAAAAACATAAAAATTGCGTAAATGTTAGTGCTGCTTTTTGAATTGATGTTACACTATATTGTATGTAATCTCAAATCGGATTCTTCTTGTGATTTGTCAATTTATTTGTTTATATATTATGCTTCAGTAGTCCACAAAGATCTTCTAGAGACTACGCGGACCCCCACACATATACACGCGGTCACCCAGGGGTCTACGGACCACAGGTTAAGGAACTCTACGCAAGGTTAAAATAAAATTACTAACGTAACGGTCGGATTCAATATTCTATCTTTCTGTGGATTTGGTTACTAGTGATAGGTATCCGACATTAGCTTCATACAAAATACGTCAAAGTTCTATGTCCAATTCTTCAGCGAATTAATCCATACATAGAATATTGAAACCGGTCGTCCAAACCATCTTTGCGGGAGATATAGTGCACAAGGTTGTGCGCTAAGGCGATTCTCACACTGGCACCGCGCCCCGCCGCGGTGCGCGGTGCGGCAGAACCCGCGCGGTGGCGGAGGAGCAGATACCTTGCCATGATCGCTTAAAGCAAGGTTAAAACAATCTTGAAACAGAAACACCGCTCTTGCTGCATATAGCGCCATCCCGCTCCTCTCAGTGCGGTTTTAATATTGTTTTGAGCGATCATGGTTAGGGGGCTGATCTGAGTCACCGCGCGGTCTCAGTGTGTTGTACCAAACGGGCTTTATATACAAACTGTGACAATATAATTAACATACAAAATTAAAATCTGCCATCCCGCACTACGTGACGGAGCGCGATGCAGTGTAGTGTGTGAATCGCCTAAAACATGTGCGTGCACGCTCCTCTCACGCAAAGTCACATTGAATGAAAGCTATCCGGATCATAAAGCCACGATCGGGATGTTATCATTCCGAACTAGGGAACATTCCGAGATGCTCATTAACCACATAGCTGAAAGTTGGATATTGACGCCAAGACGCCAAGTACATAATCCACCACGCCTGTGAGCTCCTCAAAATAACGAGACTAAAGTGTGTTCAGCTTATCAACACTTAGGTGCCACTTTGTGCAAATTTTGGTGTTCATAGTGATAAGGAGAGATTTCCTTCATTTTTATTGCAGCTTCAAAGCACGCGATTGTCGCGGTGTAAAAAGGCGATCTTCTATAGGCTACTTCCAAAATCGATGCAAGATTTACTGTTTTGCAGTCTGCGTGGTACCTCTCTATCTTACTAATTTCTCCTGTCAAGCAGCGGTGCTGGCATTATTCCGCTTTGAAAGGTAAAACAGGCAGTGAAATTACTGGGTACTCTTGTCACAAGTCGGCAACGTACAGTGGTGCTTGCATGGTTGTAGAATTTCAAACCCCAAGAAGCACATGTATTATAGGCGACTGTAGCCCTCAACATCATGAAGCATGCTGCTTAATTGTGTGCCATCTTGTATAAAAAAATGAAAACTGTACAGGGTTGGGTTAGCTATTTCTGCCGATAAGCAGCAGTGCTCGCATTGCTGTGTTCCGGTTTGAAGGGTAAGATATGGCAGTGAAATTACTGGGTACCTACCGTGACTTTACATCTGATGTCACAAGTTGGCAACGTACACTGTGGTTTCATGTAGGGGTTGCAATTTTGCTGCGAATTTCACAAAAGCCACATATAATTATAGGTGACTGTTACCACTTACCATCAGGTGAGCAGTTTGCTTGTTTGCCAACTTAGTTGCAATAAAAAAAGTATAACTTTTCTATTCACAACTACATATTTTATTCTATTGTCATCTATTAAAATGAATCTACATAAGAAATACATTCATCTTAACTATTAATATAATATTATAAAATTACTTATATAACGATATTCACTAACTAATAGGGGTGAAAATAATCAATAACAATGAATTAATTAAGGATGTTAGGCAGAAATGGTAATTTTATCAGTCTAAAAATGAAAGGCGAGGATTGGCGGATATTAAGTTGTATGGGGCTTTGAAAACTGTATTTTTACATACGACAGGGAAGTTCTCACTTGATGATTATGATAACTGACGACTGCCGAAGGTGGAAGTGAGCTTCACCTGGACTCCTCCACAACTGAGGCCCTCAAACCTCAATGAATAGTCAGGAACAGAGTGACTGTACTGGTATGACTCACTTTAGGTATGGGGTTAGACCGATGTTGGGTCTCGCGCCCACTCATAACCAAAAATCTCATAACCAATACGTAAAGGTCCCACTCATAACTGCTGATGTGAGCAGACGAAACTCATAACCAACACAACTACACAGTTAAGTACAACGCTTTAATAATTATTAACAACATTAACAAAAAAGGGTGAGTAATATTTTAAATCAAAGTAAAAAGCTTGGTATAAATGAAATAAAAGTGTCGTTACCGCTAACCTCGAAACAGCTGATTTTATCAAAGTAAGTATTGACTGACTGTTTCTCTTGAATATTATTATTATATCTCGTATATAAGCGGATATTCAATGAAGATATAGTCGGTTTCTACATTGATATAATCATTTAAATATTATATTGTGATTAACCGGTAATTTTAGAAATACCTACCTTCCCATTTTTAGTTGACAAATTGTTCCTTCGTTAATAAATTTTGTTACTTGTAATTTACAATCTTAAAATGATGACTCGAAGGGCCTTGTCACGCCAAGAGGAGTCTAAACTTCAACTGACCTTGCAGGAACTTAAGACTGCAAAGGAGCAATGTGTCCAACTGGAAAATGAAAGGGAGGATAATGAGAAGGAACTAGTAGGGGTTTTGAATAATAACAGTAAGCTTAAAAGTGAATTGGCATCGTTACATATTAGATTTAATGATATTGTTGATGAGCGGGACAGACTCCAGTCAATAGTTGATAGGTTTGATGAATGCAGTGATGAGTACGAGCAGACCCTTAGAAGAACTTCCAAATTGGAACAGGAACTACGTGAGGCCCATCATCACATCTCAGATCTGGAGGAGACTGCTCTGAAAGTCACTGCTCAGCAGAATGACAGCCTATACCAAGAATTGGTTAGTTGTGCCCCGCAGTTGGTTGCTCCTGCAATTTCTAACTTGACCATTGTAGACCTCACCAAAGAGGACTCAATACATGAAAAGTCAAGAATAGCATTTTGCAGTAGGAATAAACTAAAAAAATATATAAAAATAAAGAAGTTCATAAAAAAATCAAAAAGAGCTATGAAATATTTTAAATCCTTAACTAAAAATATTAAAACTAAAAATATTAAAACAAAAAAGGAAAATTTTGAATTAAGAGAGCAACTTCAATCATGTACTTTTAAATTAGAAAATAACTTGAAAAAATATGAAACTGACACACAATACTTAGAGTCAAAAATACAAAGTTTACAAAATGACTTAAAAAATCTTACAAAGAAATATGAATTGTCTCAAAGGGCAATTAAGGAGTATTCTATGGCTGTGGATGAAATTTTAAAGTTATCCAAAGATAATTCTGAGCGCTTTGACTCACTGGTTAAAAATCAGTGTTGTATTTGTAACAACGGCAATCTTCCACAGTCACCAGATAGACAAGGCACTCCGGTAACCTCAGAGTCCCAGGTCTCTCCTTTACTTCCATCATCATTGTGTGGCAGTATACATGACGTCAGTTCCTCTCAAAATATAATTATGTTCAGCGATAATATTGGTAAGGACATGGGCTCAAATTTGCGCTTAAAGATAAATTCACCGGAGCAGTCGATTATAAATAATTGTTTTCCTTGTGCTAATTTACATGAAATTATGCACAAAATATTTAACTACACATTTAGTAAGGATGATGAATTAATTATATTTATTGGAAATAGGGGTAATGTCAACAAAAAAAAGTTAACCTATTACTTTGAAAAATTAAAACAATTAGAGATTAAAAAAATTGTAATGTTTACATTCCCCTACATAAAAAATTTGCCAGATGCGGAAAATAATTATAGATTTAATTTAAATATGACTCTGAATTTATTCAGTCAGTATAATAATAAATTCCTTGTAATTGACTCTAACAGTATTGTTAGTAAAAATGTATATACTTTGACTAAAGGTAGATATTACCTGCCTCAATATTATAAAGGACAGATAGCAAATTCACTATCATATTTTTTATTAACTTCAGCCAAGAACTTGGCTAAACAAACTGACTCTATTGAGCAGTATAATTTAAATAATAGTATGACAGTGGAATCTGTTCCAAGCTATTTAAATTAGATATAGAGACAAAAGAGGTATCCTCTTGCAAATATAAATACATAAATAATGATTTTATTATGACATTATCATTAGAGTCAAATAAAAAAAAATGTGTTCAAAAATGCCCTCAAAATAAATGTATTAATTTAAATAAAATAAAAAATATTAACCTGGTGCATCAAAATAGTAATGGACTATCAAAGGGCAAACAATTAGAGATGGAATTATTCATGAATTCAAAACAAATTGACATTTTGTGTATTACAGAACATTGGCTTAAGGGATGTGAACTCATGTTTAGTTTCAATAATCACCAGGTTGGTAGTTCATTCTGCAGAGTCAACACAGTACATGGGGGGTCACTGATTCTGTTAAACAAAAGCTTAAAATTTAAAGAACGGAAAGATATTGTGTCTCTCTCTGTAGAATGCATAATAGAACTATCATGTATAGAACTTGAGCAATTCATTGTGGTATGTGTATACAAACCTGGTTCCTCAGCCTATGATAGGTTTGAGGAAATCATGGATGAAGCCTTGAACAAATTGGGTAGATCTAAAAAATACTTGATTGTGTGTGGAGATTTTAATATTGATCTTCTTAAAAAGAACACTGAAACCTATAAAATCTTAAATTTATTTAAATCACACAATCTTTCCAACTTATTTATGGAGCCTACTAGATTCTGTAACACAACATCAACCTGTTTAGACAATATATATAGTAATCTAGTACCTGTAAGTAAGAAAATTATTACAAACTTAGATTCAGACCATTGCGGGCAATTAGCTTGCTTCAAAATTGACACAGAACAAGTCAATAAACGTAAAATTATATGTCGACCAGTAACTGCTGACAGATTGAAACGTATTGGAATTGAATTATGTTGTAAACTTCCTTTTTTATCACCGGATATGTCACCAAATGATATGTATAATTTATTTTTTGAGACATTTTGCAACCAATTTAACAAAATTTTCAAAACCAAAGAGATCACTGTTACTGTTAATCCAGTGTTTAGCGAATGGGCCACTGCAGGAATACACAAAAGTAGGCAAAAATTGTATGAGCTGTACTCAGAAAGACAGTTTAATAGAACTGAATCTTTTCAAAATTATGTTAAGTCGTACTCAAAAATTTTTAAGCAGGCTTGTCAAACTGCGAAAATTAAATATATTAGTGCTCAAATTTATAACAGTACAAACAAAGTCAAATCTACTTGGAAAATTATCAATGCAGAGACTGGCCAAACAAAAGCTTCAGCAAATAATTATAAACTTAAAATTGATGGTAAATTTATTAGCTCAGACTCGGATGTTGCTAATGAATTTGAGAAATTTTTTACTCGAATTCCTGTAGATTTGACAAGCACTTTAGGCTCTTCCACCCCCATTGCAGAATCCTTGTTGAAAGAAAATGTTCCTTATTGTAATACTGTATTTAAATTTAACCATATTAGTAAACGTGACATCATAGACACTTTCAAATCGTTGAACATTAAAAAAACTGCCGATCTCTGGGGAATATCTGTATATATGGTAAAGAATGTTATTGAAATAGTTGCTACACATTTAGCTTTAATTTTCAACAACTGTATTGATAGTGGTGTGTTTCCTGATTTGATGAAACTTAGCAAAATAACTCCATTGTTTAAATCTGGTAGTACTTCAGATCCTTCTAACTTTCGTCCTATATCCGTACTATCAACATTCAGTAAAATTTTTGAAAAAACCGCGCTTAAGCAATTACAGAAACATTTTAGTAATAATAACTTACTGCATATCAAACAATTTGGTTTTACCCGCGGACGGTCCACGACTGATGCTGGAATAAAATTGTTAGAGTGCATTTATGAGGCCTGGGAGGAGTCGCAGGATGCCTATGGTGTTTTTTGTGACTTATCGAAGGCTTTTGACTGTGTCCAACATCAGACGTTAATCAGGAAATTACACTATTACGGTATCCGTGGTACCGCTTTGGATTTTCTCACTTCTTACCTAAGTGACAGGATTCAAAAGGTGGTCATCAATGGAGAGCAGTCACCTGGATCATTTGTAAAAATGGGGGTGCCGCAGGGCTCAATATTAGGTCCATTTCTATTTCTGGTATATATTAATGACCTCCCTCACCTTGTAAGACACGACCATGAGATAGTCTTGTTTGCAGATGACACGTCTTTAGTATTTAAAGTTAAACGTGGACAAATTAATATTGACGAAGTAAACATTGCACTCTCCAAGGTCGTTCACTGGTTCGGCGCCAATAATTTGTTGTTAAATGAAAGTAAAACAAAATGCATTAGATTCACTATGCCAAATGTTCGATTAGTTAAAGCCAAAGTCAAGGTTAGGGATGAGGAAATAGAGCTGGCTAATCAAACTGTATTTCTGGGTATAACTTTAGATTCTAAGTTACAATGGGGTCCTCATATTGAATGCCTATCGAACAGACTAAGTTCTGCAGCATACGCCGTAAAAATGATTCGTCAAATAACAGATGTGAAAACTGCGCGGTTAGTCTATTTTAGCTACTTCCACAGTATTATGTCATACGGGATACTACTGTGGGGAAATGCCGCCGATATTGGCTGCATTTTTGTACTGCAGAAGAGGGCTGTTCGGGCGATCTATGGGATGGGCTCCCGAGAGTCTTTAAGAGAAAAATTCAAAGAAATTGATATTATGACTGTACATTCACAATATATTTATGAAAACTTACTGTATGCACACAAGAATAAAGATATCAAATTCAGTAAAAATAGTGACTATCATAATTTAAATTTAAGAAATAAAGACAAGCTAGCAATGCCCACATATAGGCTCCATAAAATAAGCAACTCTTTTGCAGGTCACTGTATACGAATGTACAACACGCTGCCATGTAACATGCATGACTTGTCAGTAAATAAATTTAAAATTTTAATTAAAGCTCAGTTAAGCAAAAAGGCTTATTACAGTGTTAAAGATTTTTTGAATGATAAGGCAGCGTGGCGGTAAAAGAAATGAATTGCTCGTTCTCTGAATAGTTTTGTAATATTCACAATTTGTAAGACATTTGGCGATTTTAAAAGAGTTTTGGCACATGAGTTTCTTGCCCGATTCTTCTCATGTTAGCCCCTACATTCGGAATCGGGTCGCTCTTGGCGATTACATGCGCGGCAACAACTCCGCGGATGTACTTGCCACTAGCGCACGGGTTAGCTTGATTTTAGTCGAATATTTTTTATGTTTTAATAATTTTGTAAAATGTGTAAAATTGACGATTTTAAGAGCCCGCAAGGGCCTATGAAATAAAGTACTTTTGATTTTGATTTTGATTTTGATTTTGATTTAAAAGAGGTGTAAAGAGGCATCTTGCAGGTCGGCAAGGTGAGGGTGCCTATTGCGGTGTGTAATCTCTCTCCCGCATTAAAATTAGACAGCACAAACAATACAGAAGTCAAAATGCATTTAAAAAAATATTACTTAACTAATAAGATTGAAAAAAAAAATGTTTTCTTACAAAAAATAAAACCGATTTCAAAAACATCAAAAAGTTATAAATAATATAAGAATACAAACATAATCACAGTTTTATATTGAAGTTCGTGCCAAATTTTAACTAGTAGGTACTGATGTTTTTTAAGATTTTCCAGGTGATTATTGCTTGGCACCGACTTTAATATAAAACTGTGATGTTGTTTGTATTCTTATATTATTTGCGACTTTTTGGTGTTTTTGAAGTGGGTTTTATTTTATGTAAAAAAAAAATTCTTTTCAATCTTTTTAGTTAATTTAAATGTAAACTTTTCTGAAAACCGCATCAAAAATATCGATTCAGCCAAACGCGAGATAATCGCGGACAAACATACATACACCATACAGGTCAAACTGATAACCTCCTTTTTTAACCGACTTTGAAAAAGGAAGAGGTTCTAAGTTCGACTGTAGGGGAAGGTAGCCTAAAACGGGTGGGCCGCCTAAAACGGGTAAGTACTCGTACACTGCTGTATCAAGCGTTAGGGTTATTGTGTTCGTATGCCGAGATTTCCCGAACGTCGACGAACTTCGATCAGTTTTGCTCGGACGACGGAGTCGTGTAATAGCGTAGGTGTATGCAACGAAAGTTTTTTAGTGACTTTATTTAAAAAAATAAAGGTAAGTTTCTTACGATTAGTCAAAAATCTTTATACGAGTCATGCTATTTGTGTTACCATCTTATTTTAGCACTATTTAACTTTTAATTAAGGTAGAAAGTCTACCGGTATTACCTTTCAATTTGAGGTTATTGTAATTTTGCATAAACATGTGCACTTGGGCAAAACGGGTAGGGCAAAACGGGTACCTACTACCTACCCGTTATGATATAGAAAAGTGTTAAGTTCATCTTATTTTGATTTTTCTTTGTTAAAGATTTCAAATTATTTAAAAATGTTATGGTTAAAGACTGAATTTGTTATAAGTAGGTTAATTAACATTTGTTACATTTGTTTATATTTTTCTTTATTTAGAAAAATATAAAGTAAGTTATTTTTCAATGTAAAAAGATTTCTGAAGGAAGTTTCCTGCAAAAATATGTTACAGTTTTAGTTTTTTAATAATTATAATATAAACATGTTATAGCCTGTCCAAATATGACTCTATCCTAAGCATACCTGTTTTGCCCGAAGGGGGTTACCCGTTTTAGGCACACATGTGGGCAAAACGGGTTTTTAAAAGGGTTTTGTATTTATCTTATTAAATAAATATTTGATATATGGTGCCATCATATTATGTTTTATTTTGATGCTCGATAAATATTCTATCTCATAACGTAAAAAAAGTTATTCTTATAAAGGTAATTTATAGATTTTTCTAACCATTTCCTTAGCTTACCCGTTTTAGGCCACCTTCCCCTATCTATTTTTTGAAGTCCGTTAAAAACGATGTGCTTGTTTCATAAATGACATTTTTTCCATCAGACCTGTGAAAGGAGAAATTGTAATATATTAGAATTTGCGTGTATAGCAGCTTAGAAGGCAATCAAATAATAATAAAAAATATAAAAATAAAACCATACTATATAACATACTAAATAAAAAATATGTAGAAATACCTATTACACAAATAATATGAATATTATTAATTTTTTATATATCATAATTAGGACTTGGTAGATGGTATTTTCTTATGCGGCGTTTAAAAAGAGTAGATGAGATGTCTAAAGGTCTCAGGACAAACTAATTGTCAATCACTTCTCAATATTGTTATTTTTGTTGAAGATGTCGCGGAGAGAAACTATTTATGCCTTCCTCGCACTAAGATTTGTTTAGTGCTTACCCATGGTACTACCGTTGGTACTACTGTTAGTATAGTACTACGGGTATATTTGTTGCCCGATCCCGGATTTGGTGACAATGAGACTAATCGAGAACTATACCTCCTCAAACAAAAAAATAATATTCAAATCGGTTAATAAATGACAGTTATGAATGAGGTAGCAAACGTAAAAAAAGAACATACAATGGAAATGATAAAATCCCGCTTTTTGTGAAGTCGGTTAAAACATGAAATGGCTCGCAATTGAAGGTTGCGTTAAAGTTGCTTTAAAAATAGTTTTATTTAAGCGTTCCTTAATTTCATCAAAATAATATAAATATTAAAACCGATAGTTACCCACATGGTGTTCTTTGATTGTCAAAGATAATAAGTAGTACTACAGACAAAATTAATCACCCGTAGTACTACGGGTAAGTACTGGATTTTTTGTGTATTGCGTCTTGAAAGACAGTTAAGACTGTGTTGCCGTTTGTACTGTAACTAAACATTTCTTTTTAGTATGAAATAATAAAACAAAAAGTACCTACTTTAAAATTAGTATGCAAGTATATAATAGTAAGCAAGCACTATTGGTCTCAAATGTACTTCAAAGTAGTTCACAGTTTAGGTATTTGCTTTTTTTATGTTCGGTTATGAGTTACTCCTCTAAATTAAATATTTTATAAGTTTAAAATATATTTCATAACCATGGTTATGAGTGGGTCCTCAAGTCAGTTATGAGTCGCCACATTTTATTCTAGTTATGAGTTTCTGGTTATGAGTGGGCGCGAGACCGATGTTGCATTTAGTAAAATTGAAATGAAAGGAAGATTAATGTCGTAAAAATTGACAAATTACGAAAGATAAATTTAGCGAGAAGGATTTGGAAGGGAGTGCTTAGTTACAAATGAATAAAAGGCGACTTACAAAAGATAGCCCTCAACATCAGGAAGCAGGCTGCTTAATTGTGTGCCATCTTGTATAAAAAACGATACGATTATGAGATGCTTGTTATTAACTTCAATTAATCTAATCTTTATCACTCATCTCAAATCAATTAAAAGATAGGTTAGTTGATATACAATATACTGAAAAAGAATTATATTCTGAAAATAAAATATTATTAAAATGTGAACATTGCAACATTTTCAAAATAGCATCAAAAATGACGACGTTATGCCATCGATTCAATTTCAAAATATAATAATAAATTAAAAATTGTTATAAATGAAACTCGTTTAATATTAATACATAATTATGTAGGCCGAAGCTCTACTTAATTTGCAGATGACAAGAATAGCCAGCTGTTTCCGACTTCGCCATTAAAATGTCTTACATAACCAAGGGATTACCATTTAAATCGAGATCGAGAATGAACATATTAACACAGAAATCCAAAAACAAATCAAACGTGCGAGATCCGCTGCTCGCTACGTCATTATTATTCATTTATGATATCGAAAGAAACTATGAGTATAAAACACAGGTCGGCTATTTTGTCAATTCACTAATCGTCAAAGTTTAGTAGAGGCAACAACACCAGCTCTAATTGGCTTTATAGCGTCTAGCTTAAAGCCATGGCGTTTTTTGTAAGTTCCTAAAATGATTCCACTTGTAACTTACTGTATTAAAATATTTACCTATGTTAAAGTACAATTTCAATTTGCAGGCTAAGACAGTATTCTTTGGAGCGTTAATATTTGGAGCGAATGCAGGATATTTATCAGGAGCAAGCAATCATGATTCATACACAAATTCAGCGTTGAATGCGCCTTCAGCATCATATGGAGCCCCTTCGTCTTCCTACGGACCACCTTCCGGGCTCCATGGTTCACCCTCTGGGTCTTATCTACCACCTTCTGGATCTCACGGATCATCTCTTGGGTCTCAAGGTTTAGGCTCTGGATCTCATGGATTACCATCTGGGTCTTATTTACCACCTTCTGGGTCTTATGGTCCGCCATCGGGGTCGTACGGACCGCCACACTCTGGAGGTGGTGGGCTAGGTGGTGGCTTAGATGGTGGGTTGGGAGGAGGCAGCGGTCTTGGAAGCGGCTTACCCGCTCCAGTAGTAGAAGGAGGACTAACAGCCGACGACTACAGAGCCCCAGACCCAGTCTACGGATCTCCTGATTCAGACGGAAGCCTCGTTCTCGATGACAATCGCGCACCGTCAGGCCCCAGAGTCATCGGCACCTCTGTGACAGTTGGCAGGCCGAGCTACGAAAACACCAGATACGATTTAGACTCAATCGTTCAGAATGTAGTTCGAAAAGTGCCCGTCGAGGTGGTTAGGCACGTGCAAGTGGCAGTGCCACAACCCTACCCGGTGCCAGTGCGCCAAGAAGTTAAAGTACCCGTGCCTCAACCGTACCCTGTCCACGTGAACGTCGAGAAGAAAGTCCCGTACCCCGTTTACAAGACCGAGAAGGTCGAGGTCGAAAAACCTGTGCCGTACGAAGTGGTAAGGAAAGTGCCGGTTGAGGTGATCAAGAAAGTGCCGGTGCCAATTCCCAGGCCGTACGAAGTCATCAAGAAAGTGCCGGTTCCCGTTATCAAGCACGTGGAGGTGCCCGTTCCCGTGTGGAAGCCAGAGCACGTTCATATCATCAAACACGTCACCCACTACAAAAAGAAGGGCTGCTGCTGGTGAACGTACAGCAACAGTTTTGTGATCATACCAAATAGTGTTAGTCCTGTAAATAATAGTCACTAGATATAAATTAATAAATTGTACAAAATTAATGTCAATTATTCTTTCATTTAAATGTTTATTTATTTATCTATTAACTCATTATACAACGATTAATTAAATAATGCAAAACCTCAGACACAACAAACTATTTTTGAAAGAAAGTCGCCCGAAAGGGCCGTAGTTAAAATTTATTTTGGTTAGGATCGGACCCACATTTTTATCAGTGAAATCGATTCTACTCTCGATTCTGAACAAACTGTATTCAGGAGGCTTAGACAAGGGGCAATCGTTTCATAGCGAAATGATGAGTAAATTCGTCATCCTCTCTGAGATAACAAGAACAAATTCCTAGGATTAGCGATCGCTGTGTCGAATCTTTCCGTAAGAAAACAAGAATAATATTGGTTATCGAAGTAAGTACTCAAAACTGAGAAATGGAAAAGAAATGGTAAAATAAATGATTAAAATTAATATTTTCATTTCATTTCAATGAAAAATGAGTCGTTTTGAGTAGCATATGAAAGTCACGAAAATCAATTCGCTACTTCATCGATTCGTTGCGAATCAATGATGACTTTATATATTGATGATTCGTCACGTTATTTAGCGATAAAATAATATCAATCGAACTCCGTTATCGTTTTTGAATTGTCACTTTATCTAAGCCACACTTTTTTTTTGTTCCGCTGAGGAAATTTATATCTACCGCATGAAGGTGGAGCTCGCTTATGGCTATGTGGGACTCTTTTCTCTACTAGGCCTACCCAGTAAAAATACCAAGGAGATCCGTCCGGTCATACATGTCGGTCTTATGGCCGGGATACAATTTGATTAGTGTTTTGTGCGAATGGCTTATTTAGTGTTAAGTGCTTAGTAAAACACACGTTCGGGCAGTTTCTGCTTAGTATTTACTGTTAAGTTGTAACGAAACCAAATCTAGCTCAATGGTCGAAGCGTCTCCATTGATTTTATCTCCATGTTTTCGTCCGGTCAATTATTTGATCAAAGAAGTATTGTTGTAGAAATATGGCAATTAAAAATAATATTTTAAACTGGGAAGGATTTGATTTTGACAGGAATGTCACAGGCATTTATTGAAGGGATTTCGTGCAAGCCGGTTGGTCTTCGTCGCGCTCTTTGATTTTTCATATTTAATTTGAATTAAGAGTTTTAACTCCCTTCGGGTAGGGCGTTGTTTGGAACATATCAGCGCAGTCACTCTTTACCGACATAGTGACTCAAGTTCCCTGGTTTCTTTGGGAAGTGTTTAGCGGCGGGGGGACTGTCGAAGTAGACCCATGCCTTAATTGCACCCGTTTAGCTACGCATGGACTAAAGAAGTCGGTCCTTTATTTATATATGTATATTTACACCACGTATATAGGGTTCGTGAGCACACGGCGATCCCAATCCACCTGCCCGTGCTCGCGCATACACGAGTATAGGGAAATAGGCACACAGAGGCCCTTCTCACCTCGCTTTCTTATCCTTTTAATGTTAGTTAGGTGTCTTACGTTGCACTTCGTAAGACAGCGCAACACACCACACGTTTAAATAACTAAAATGGGGTTATTTTTTCTTATTGAACTACACAAATAGAAGCTTGTAGATTCGGTTAGACACGATACATCAGGTAGGGACCCTTAAGCTAAAATCATTATTATCATCATCTCCATCAATGAATTTACTGAATTTAATCAGGTTACTCCGAAGGAAACCTGCTCCGCTATTCAGATCCCTCTGTAAGAGGTCTGCACCGTTATTCAGGTCCCTCTATAAGAAACCTGCACCGTTTTATCAGGTCACTCCAGAAGGAAACCTGCTACGCTATTTATTCAGGTCCCTCTATAAGAAACCTGCACCGTTATTCAGGTCCCTCTATAAGAAACCTGCACCGATTATTCAGGTCACTTTGAAAGGAAGCCTGCAACGCTTTATTCAGGTCCCTCTATAAGAAACCTGCACCGATTATTCAGGTCACTCCGAAGGAAACCTGCAACGATTATATTTATTGAACTCATCAAAAACTAAACATATGGTGTTTGGCACCAAAAAGAAACTCAACGATTTGCCGGCAACTGTGGATCTTGTAGTAATGGGGAATCAGATAGAAAGAGTAAACCTGTCACGTAATTTGGGTTTAAATATGGACACACAACTTAGGTTTGAAAGTCATATTGCACAGTTGGTACAAAATTGTTTCTATAGACTTAAAATTATTTATAAAATAAGGCCTTTTTTATCTGAGGAATTGCGTGTGCAGCTTGTTGAGTGTTTAGTACTTTCTAAGCTAGTCTATGCAGACACTGTGTTTGGCCCGCGACTAATGGCAAGAACTGATCGACTTATTCAAAGAGTGCAGAATGCCTGTGCTCGTTTCTGCTATGACATTCCTCCCAGATGTCACGTTACGCCGTTTCTTAATGAAAAGGGTATTCTTAAAATGAAATCTAGACGCAAGCTACATTTATCATGTTTGCTTTTTGGAGTTATTGCATTGAAGGAACCCTCTTACCTTTACAACAAACTAAACTGGGTTGGTAACAATAGACGAAGTGAGCGAAGGCAGTGCTCGTTGCAGTTGGCCATTCAGTCGCATGCATCCGCTTGTTATAAGGGTACCTTCCGTTATGCTGCTTCGAAAATATGGAACAATATTCCTCCACCCATTAGGCAAGCTGCATCGTTGAACTCTTTTAGGAATAAGCTAAAAGCTTATTTAATTAACAAACAACAGGAACTAGGAAACATTCAGCAAAATATGTCTTATATTTAGTTTTTTTTTAATTCGTAAAAAAGATAAACTTTTAACTGGGAAATCCTTACTAGGTACCCCGCACTTCGCGCGCACGTAATTTGGTGGTTTTTGTTGTTTTTATTTAGGTGTTTAATGTATTTAATTTATCCAATTCATGTGTTTTATGAAATTGTTAAATATTATGTGTTGTATTTAAGTAGGTAGTATAGTTCTGTTATATATTTTTTTTACTGAATATGACTGCTGGCAGCTGGAGGTCAGAATTAAAGGTGGTCGTTGAAAACCAGCGCCAGACGAATGTTTGGCATTACGCTGAACGATTTACCTTTTGGACGCAACCATGAAACTGGATAGGTAATTCATTCCTTGTGTTAAAATATTGTGCCCTAATATAGAAAATGGTTGTATTTCATGAATTGTTTATTGTGGTTGTTGTCCAATAAATATCTTTTCTTTCTTTCTTTCTTTCTATTCCTAGTTTCTCGAAGAGATTCTAGTGGCTTATTCCAATATCTGAGAATATTGAGTGGATTTTGGATCATATTTTCCATTGGGCTCGACTATGAAGTCCGCTCTAATAAGAGCTTGTGTTTGAAGCATAATTTGTCTCGTGAGTGAATTATTTTGGCACTGTGAAGTGGTTGTGCTTACATATAAAAAACTGAAGAGATGTGGAGGGATAATAGTATATTGGGAACATTAGCTACAACGGCAACGTGTCAGAAGGTTAGGCACGTTAGTCGACTATTACTAAAAAATATTTGCTTCAGTGTCAGAAGGTTAGGCACTGGAGTTGTTCCCTTCGACGACATTTCCGATACATCTTCTTTATCTACGAATCGACGAATTATTCACACTATGGATCGGTGCCGAAATCTTGAACTCTTCACTAAAACTAAAGTGATATGTGCTATTTGAAGTGATTACTTTGTGTTGTGCAAAATGGAAATTGTGATAAAATCTCATGTAAGTTTCATCATCATTATTTCAACGTAAAGCTAATTTTGCTAAGACATTAAATGTCTTAGAGATTAATCTCAAATGTATTGAGAATATGAACTGGTAGAGTTTCTTTCGCTCCTTTCTTCTCTACAAAACTAAAGTTCTGAAAGGATGTAATTCTCAAACGTAGAGAATTTTAGTAGTTTATAAAGTATGTTGGTAGGACGAAGTAAGGTTCATTTGGAATCTTATGGAGCCCGAGGGTTAAGGGGCTACCTTCCTGAAGGTATCAAAATCCCAATGTTAGCTTCAGAAAGTAAAGACAGCGGCGGTAACATACTTAAAAAATCAAAACATTTGTTTTCTCATTACTGAGATCGTAAAATTCACTCAAAAGGACAGATTGTTATTTCGTTACTATGGTAGCGAGTTTAATAAGCGTTTCATCATGTTTGATAGAATAAATAAGGTATAGGGATAGTTTCTTCAATAGGAGTTCTATATCTATCCACTTGGAAAAGAACTTGGGTCACATAAGCGGTTGCAACGTGGATCCTAATAAAATCACTAGTCGATCATTGGCCAAACTTCATACAAATCAAAGCAAATCTGTGCGTTTCCTTTCAAGCAGTAAATTGTTAGTAAAACTACGAATAAATCTGTGTAGAGAGGTTTTCTATTTAGGGTTCCGTTTGACGTTAGGTTGGATCGTTACAAAGTGTACAGTGTTTAGAAGCGGTTACTATTTTTTCTGTGAGTCGCCCCTCCCACGCTCCTGCCTTCGTCCCTCACTTGCAACTCAACACTCACTAAATACGTCTGGACAGATCTGTTTAGTGTTTAGTTCATATAATTAACAAATAAACTAAACACCGTTTACTAAACAGCGTAGGATAGCACCTACTAATCACTTAGCACTAAACAGTGTACCTACTAAACACTAAGCACTTGACTAAACAAAGTGTATACCGGCCATTACTCGACACATACAGGGTACTTCGCAATCGCTGTGTATATCAAGAGCGATCCTGCCTGGCCAAGGAAGGGAGTGCCTGCAGAACATCTTCAAGCACCCCTCCCCAGCACTAAGATCTTTACTGCGAGCGACGAGAGCCCCACTCCGTCGCCCGCGAACCATCTGGCAGCTAGTGGAGGGCGTCATTACGCCTCCATCTGCCCAGCCGCTGCTGGCAGAACGAGTCCGTATCGGTATCATCCTGTGCACCTGTGTCAGCGGTCTCCTTCTGTGTGTGCCCGCACAAGGTGATGGGGGTGGTTCCTCGCAGAAGGTGGCCGCTGTCTCCTAGCCTGCCTCGCTGCCGAATCCACCTGCCTCGTCCAGTGTTGGAAGTATGGGTTTGCCAGCAGGACAGCCTCACTTTCCAGATGGTGCAGGTTCTGGCACACCTGTTTCAGTCACTAATTGCACCATGTCTTACGTCGGGAGGAAACGCCGCAGTGTCATCAATACGTTGCTCCCGACGACACAGCCGAGCACACCCTCGTGGAGTGCCCAGCCTGACGAACCCAGCGTGGTGCGTTAGTCTTCGCGTTGGGCCACAACAGAGCCCTTGCGTTGGCCTACATCATTAAAAATATGACGACCAGTGTGACGGTATAGGAGGCTTTCGCCTCTTTTTGCGAAGGCGTTATCTTGCAGAAGGAGGCTACGGAGCGAGCACGGGAATAAGATCCTCTTGCCGCACTGCTCCGCCGCAGGCGGCTGAGTGCAAGCCCGGGCGCGTCGGTAGTGGAGTCGCAGTGTGGACCTTACCTAGCGCGCCCATAAGGGCAGGGAGAACACCGGGGGGTTTTAGTGGGTAGGCCTGGCACTCTGCCGGGAGAGCCCCACACTCGCTCGCCGTCTAGCCAACGGCGGGTACGGTGCGGTTACGCTTTTTCCCCCCGAGAAAAAAAAGGCGGCTGGGTGGAAAGACACGTGGCTACAAGCCTTGTACTACCCTTCGTAGTTGGGGAGGGAGGCTTTTTTAAAAAAGATTGCCGATAATGTTGGCCGTTGATAAACTGTCGTTAATATCATACATGTTGCGTAGGGAATTTATAATTCCTTGCCGTTGTCTTATTTCATATACACATAATTAGAGTATGGCTCGCTTTGCAGCGTTATCGTTTTGTAGAGTTGTTTTATCTTAAACTGATGAATTACGTAGCGTCGTTCGTTAGGCTACAAAGTCCTGATCCTATAACAATTTTCTAGCTTTATCATCGGCTCTCTAACATTATTATATTGCATTTCATCCAATTTGCAAATGAATATAAATTTTGATAATAAAAAAACAATGAAGTTAGATGAGTGATCTTAAATCCTTCCCTATGTCTTTTTAAGTAATATATACGCGCCTATATACAGTAATATCTTGTCCGTTTCTTTGATTGATAAATTTTTTCTTATTACTAAATTTCTGAGCCTAATGACTGAATTTTCCGTAACATGTGCCTGTGGTTTACGAAAAACTACGCCTTTCAGAATATTGACAGCAAACACGTAGTAGTGAGTAAGCTCCATTACTTTTGAACGATTGCCACTCAAATAACTTTTAAGTACCAACCACTTAGGTTCCAAAACGACAGACATGAATTCAATGCAATATGTTTTTTTTTTATTGCAATTAAGTTGGCAAACAAACAAACTGCCCACCTGATGGTAAGTGGTAACAGTCACCTATAATACATGTGGCTCCTGTAAGATTCGCAGCAAAACTGCAACCCCCACAAGAACCACAGTGTACGTTGCCAACTTGTGACTTAAGATGTAAAGTCACGGTACCCAGTAATTTCAGTGCCATATCTTACCCTTCGAACCGGAACACAGCAATGCAAGCACTGCTGCTTTGCGGCAGAAATAGGTAAGACGGAGGTACCCATGCACACGACCCTGGTACAGAGTCTCCCTCCGGTGAAATGTTTATGTTCCAGAATAATTAATATTGCACTAGTTCAATGCAGTATTTTTTTTTTTTATAAAATAATGGATGTGTCCTAAAGCGTCCCTTAAATTATCTGGGGTGGTAAAAAAGTGACCGTGTATATACTTACAACTCTTAATTATCGTATATCAAGAATAACATAAATCTTTTGGTGTTGTTTTTGGCACATGTTCCAAACATTAAACGTCAAAACTGCATCTCAAGATTGATCCCAACTGAATTGAAATGCATTTATCAATGCGAGGCTAAGTTCCTGCTATTCAATACATTAAGTCGAATCGAACATATGTTTTAAGGTTCCGTACCTCCAAGGGAAAAATCGGTTAGATTATAGAACTTCGTTGTCCTTCTGTTCGTCTCTTCATCTGTCTGACAATACCCTTTTTCTCAGGAATGCGTAGAGATATTTAACTAAAATTTATACTATTATACGTGGGTCTACGGCCTTTTTCAGCTAAAAAAAATAAGTTTAATTTTTTCCCTCTAAAAGAGACCACAAGTCATCATACGATCTGCAGGCCTATTTTGGAACTTTCATCGGATGACATGGTAAAAATTAGGAGATAAGGAAGTTAAGAAATGCTTCATTTGGTGTTACCGATCTTCACTGACATCATCACAATGGCATAATTTCAATGATGTCATCATGATATAATAAACGAATGGTCAAAAATCTGATCGAAAATCTTATGACATGTTTTGCACTATGATTTCATTATGATATCGTTCGAAAACCACGAGGTCGGTAATAGGCCCGCTGACCATTTATGTCAAATATTTTCGCATATTTTAACATTTCACACGAGAGTCAAAACCCTATAGAATACTTCGCGTTGACCTACTAGAATCATGAAATTTGGTAAAAAGAAACAGGACATGTAAAGTGAAAAATCTAAAAACCGTTAATAGTATAGTCAGGATCTTTTGTACTTAGATAAGTTTGCCCAGAACCTTCCGTTCACGAGCCCAACTCGCACTAGCAACATGCAGCTTCATCATTCGTCATTTATTTAAAGCTTTGTCAATTAGCATCAAGGTATAGTATGATGAAGGCTAGTCGAGCGTCGGTGGCGCTGTGGACTCGGCACTGGCCTTCTAATCCGGAGGTCCGGGGTTCGATCCTGCCATGTACCAATGTGTTTTTCAAAATTCATACTATGTAAAGGAAACATCGTGAGGCAACCTACATACATCTGCGAAGTAGTTCAAAGGTGTATGTGAAGTCGACCAATCCGCACTGGGCCAGCATGGTTGACTATAAGGCCTCAACACCCTAACTTAGGGTAGGCTCGAGCCCATCTCGAGCCCCTCGGTGGGGACGTATATGAGCTGTGATGATGATGATGACGAAGGTTAGCGGTGAACGATGGAAGCGAGCTAGGAAACATTCGGGTGTAGGTCCTGTTCTTATCTATTTAGGTTGTTGTAAGGGAATATTTTTCAATTCCACAGTATTTATAACTTTTGCGTTAATAAAACACCCTTTTCATATAATAAGTAAATATTTAAGCGCTTTTCATCTTTCCTTTTATATCAAAGCAAAAACGTTAATTTGCAATTATCTATACCTACTTGTAAAGGAATTCAAATTCAGTTTGAATTAACTATTTTAATCCTGGAAGTAATACGTTTTATTTTCCGGATTTAAATTTTATTCTAATATTGCAAACCATTGTAATAATGGTTTCAGTAACTTTTGCGATATAAGAAGAAAATAACATTAACGACATAAGTATAAGCATTGACCTGGTCTAGTAGGGTAGGGTAGGTAGGTCAATGAGTATAAGCCAAAAAAAATATTAGATTTTGTAGTTGTTTTGAAAATGTTACAGAAATTCCATTTATGAAATAGGAAATTCGGTGAGATTTCGTTATTCGATATCCATAGCTTATACAACTGTGGTAGTGCGTCCTATAAATCAGCAAACATTACGAGAGCTAGCCCTTCGTAAAATGCAAGAATTTCCGCTAAATTAGCAGCGGATAAATATTTACATCAAGTTATTTCTTCAAAAATTGTAATAGGTGTCGTCACCGCCGATGAATGAGTTGATTGCAAGTCAAATGGCGTTTGGGCGACATAGTGCGGAATGTATAAAGTGATTGGACTTCCTTATACGGTTTTAAATGTGTGTGATCATTTGTGAGGATTGACCGCGACTGCAGGCTCTCCCAAAAAATGAGCTTACTAGTAAGTTTAATATAAAATGATATTAAATGTAAAGCTACAAATAATGCGATACATTCAAAGTATTTAATATGTATATGAAAAATTCAATCATTTCTTTGTTGATCTAGCTTACTCGTTTGTGGTGTCATAAGATTTATTAAAATATTTGAATATGATGTTAATGCTTTAAAGTATCAAATTCAAATTAAACCAAACCAATTTTAAAATGATTTGAAGAAAGCTGTTTTCAATGGTTAAATTTATTATTTAACTGCCGTTTTTTAAACTAGAAAATTTGCAAAACCAGACATTTCAAAGTAACAGTTATGCAGAGGTTGCATTGACCGCTGTTGACTTGTGCCTTTAATAAATAGTAATAGTACTCGTAAAAGATAATAACAATTTTTATAAATTATTATGTGAATTAAACATACTAAATAGCATGAAATATTAAAAAATGTAATATAAAACTTCCAATTAACTCTTCATCTGTACTGTACTATTACTAAGAACTTCTGTTATATCTTTCAGAAATGGCTTGTGACAACTCTGTGCGTAGTGTCCGCGTACGCGTCACAAGATGACACAGGACCGCAACGGTTTGCGAGCACCCCAGCGCTCCCAGTGTCAACTCAGAGTCCTAGGTATGTGATGAAAGACGCCATTTTATACCTAACACCCACTCAAATTAAAGCCTTAGAAGCTACACAGGGCCTGAACAAAGTCGTGCCCGTTGGAAACATAAATGACAATGAACAACTACAAAAAGCTCAATATACCGACGAAGAGCTCCATGATTTGGAGGAGGTGATAAAGAATCAGTTGCAGCAACTTAACATGTACCAGAACGACAAGAAAGTTGAGAGTTCATCGATGACGCCAATAGTAGTGTTGGAAAAACAACCAAACTTACAACAGACTTATGGGCAGGTGCCAAATCCTCAAATACCGATCACTCTAGAGCATAACAACTACTTCTTGCCGCCGGAACAACAAAACCTTAATATACCAGAGAGTTATTCTTTCATAAGGCTGTACAGCAACAAAGACATCCACGAAACTCCGAAGCTGCATTTCTTCCACCCCATACCTCATGAACGTAGCCCGCCCGCCAACGCCGCCCAAAATTTAGAAGTACAAGAGGATCCCTTGCACCACAAACGCTACAAATTGGTGCCTTACCAATTCCTGGATCAGAAATCCGAAACTAAGCCAGACTCGATTCAGAGCTGGGTTCACATCGGAGGCAAGCCTGAAGCGGCAAGACCAACGCCTGCGGAAAATCATCAGCTAAACAAACTAGACGTAAACAATTTGCCTAAATATCTTTCGGCGTTGAAGTACGCCCCGCAGTTCGCGGTGCACAAAAATGCGGCAGAATACCAGAAACTTCTTAGTAAAATTAAGAACGACAATGCCATAGCTAAAGCAGAGGCCATTAAGAGTTCTATTCCAACCTTAGTTCAGAAGGAGGAAACTTTATCGAAGAAGGAACCATTACAAAGTTTAAGTCATGTGAATGTTCCCATACCTATGCGTGTTTACGTTCCTGTTGCTCCCTTAGAAATAAAACAACCATATCCTCTTCCCTTGGAAATTATCGATCCTCTAGCTATAGCTCCAACACCGTATATTAATGTAGAAAGACCATACTTTATCGAAAATATACTACCTGTTGAAATCAAGAAAGAAGTCCCGATTCCGATTCAAAAGCCTGAGAAGTTAACGATAATACGTCACGTGTGGAAACATTAGATTTATATTTCAGTGCTTTCTGAATATGTGTTTATCTAGATCTAAGTAATTATTTATTAAATTTCTTTAGATCCATAAGTGATTTGGAATTAAACCTATACTTTAGTGTTTTAATTTTTCAAATCAACCACATTGCCGAGTAAATTCTATAAGGTTATTGCTAATGTTTATTGATTACTGTTTTGCAATGAAAATTGAAAACTATATTAGCCCGCTATAATCCGACGATGCCGCTTAATAAACAGTAACCTTATTTCATCATATTAAATAGAAGGAAGTCCTATTCCTAATCAAACTTATATAATTTCTGTAACATAAAACATTTATAGCAATCTTATATAAAAACGTAATTTCTAAAGTTGTTACTATTATAGCATCGATTGTGAATCAATTAATATTTCCTTATTTGATTTTAAATCAGCCTAGTGTCGTCACATTAGCTGAACATAATATTTTCGTTTGAAATCGAGCGACATCATTTCGCCTATCAAAAGACATCAACGCGCGCGCGTATTCACGAAAGCCAATCTTTATCAGCTAGTGCACACAAAGTTCATGGAGTTTTCTACATTTTTAGCCAAAAGAATGAAGTGTTATACATTTAACATGACTATCACGGAATGCTTATAGCATATAAGCTTTTTACAGGAGGCATTCAAGCAAATATTATCTCTACATAGAACTAAAGGACAAGCGTATACTCGTATATATGGATTGTTCTAATTAAGATTTTCGACCGGAATGTCACTTGATTGACAGTGTCATGGATCATGCTTACTGACCTTGCCATTTCATTTGAAACTAACGAAGAGACGCGCAAACCTTTAATAGGTCTAATCGACTCACAATTTGGTGTTCATTTCTGTAATTGATAATTCGTATGAACCTTAGGGCGGTTGGGTACATTAATGTGTTTGCGCAGAAATATACAAAATAGAGGTAATCTTTCTTATCTATTTCTGTCCTTGAAGTGTCCAGGCCGTATAAACTGGGTAAAATTACTATATAGACATCTTATACAGTAAAAAGATGAGCCACAATACATCCTACTATAGGCGACTATACGCTGAGATCACATTCATCATCACAGCTCATATACGTCCTCGCCGAGGGGCTCGCATCCAGGTAGTCTCTCTCTGGTAACAGATATCACTATTCTAAAACTGCACTGAAAAAAACCGTCAACTAAACTGTTTAGGTAATACTATTGTGTCTAAACCTTAGTAAATAATAGCTAAAGTTTAACAATATTAGCTTAGGTTTAGCTATGGACGCAAAGCAAATTCAGTAAAACTCTATTTAGCAACCTGTACATAAATATTTAATAGTTTAGATTTTACTCTGAAGTAATTAGCTTGTTGCTGCTAAACTAGTTTAGCTATTTAGGCAGGCCAATGGTGCCCGCGACATCTTGAAGATGCCACGTGGAGTAGCGAAACGCGTCGAATCTAAGTTAACTCTGCTACTAATTAGTGATATTCCTTTATTAAAGCATTGCGGGCGGTGCACCATTGGCCTGCTTAGTTAGTTAGTACTAATGACTGACATTTGTTGGAAGTTTTGCTATATACTTACCTTCTCCTTAACAATCAGTTATGCACTTCCGAAAAATAACGCATGACACCATTGACTGTTCTAAAATATTTTTCTGGTATCGTTTACAATCGGCGTCATGACAACTCATGATCGAACGGATTCAAAACAAATTTATAAGATATATTTATCTGAGACTGTACGGAGTATATCCTTTTTACCCTCTTATGTATCCGACTTTGTTTATCCTGGGTATGGTTGGCTACAACGAATTAAAAGTTAGAAGGAGTTTAGCATTGGTGACATATCTTTTTAAATTATTGAGAGGTAAGTTGTTCAATGCAGAGATATTAAGCCAGATAAGTTTATGCGTACCGGACAGATACCTTGAACGCAGGCGCAAACCACAGTTACTGGTGGTGGTTCGAGGCCGCACCAACATACTTAACAAAAGCCCATTGACACTGGCGAAAAGGAACTTAAATATGATCGCCCAAAATTGTGATATTTTTGCGTGTTCTATGTGTGAGTTCACAAAATGTACTCTATATGTGTTGTGTTACAAAAAAATACAATTGTAATAATATTGTATATAAAAATATATATTTGATTTTTTATGTCATAAACAAAATAGTATAGCTTCACTATTGCATTGGGTGAATCCTGTAATAATAGTTGCAAGCATATAGATGTAAATAAATAAATAAATAAATAACTAAAGTTAATCATCGTTCAGCGTGACCATGGTGGGTTATTGTCTAAGAAAAAATCTATCACAATCGCCTTCAAATTGACAACCATTGCACCGTAAACACAAGACTCTGCGCCGATAGCCGTCAAATTGTAAGCGATCGCGATAGATTTTTTCTTAGACAATAACCCCCCAGGACCCTGATGGTTGAAAATGTAATTCTGTAATTCATCCGCACTTCCGAAGGTACGGTTAACAGTGCATGGGCCTGATCTAGCTCCGGTCTTCTCTGTCAACTATTTAAGGAATGTGTGAGTAGGGCACAGAGAGTTCACTTGTGATAGCGAAGATATTTGCGTACTATCGTCGTGATAAAATTGGTTAGTACTGGTTGGGGTTCTGAACTTTTGAGCCAGCCAAAAATCTATTGGTAAGACTGTTTTATACCACCGCTAGCGTTATCAACGTTACTAAAATAATGTTAATTACAACACAAAATGTTTAACACTTTTGAATTACTACCAACTTTACAACGTTTATTGCAAGAATTATACTTATTTAGAGCGAATCATACTAATATCCTTACTAATATTATGAACGCGAAAGTTTGCGAGGATATGTGTTACTCTTTCACGTAAAAACTACTGAATGTACGAGTATTTGAATGAAATTTGCAGGTAGACGAATTACGACAGGGATTAACATATAGGCTGCTTATTATCCCGGAAAAGTAAGTAATTCCCGCGGAAAAGTAGATTTACAGTTTTTTGGCGAAACATAGTTCGCGGGCACAACTAGTTATAAATACGAAAGTGAGTTTGTTTGAAGGAATAGCTTAAGCCCTTGAAAATAATATAGGCTACTTCTCATCCCGAATTTTAATGAGTTCCCTAAGGACGCAGACGAAGTCGCGGGCAGCTGTTAGTTTTTAAATAATTTCCTTTCTAAGAACGTATAATCATCGGATTAGTTCACACGTCTTCATTGTCCTTCCGTTTTGAATTGTAAAAAGCAAAAATCACTAGAAAGCTGATGCGCACATGCATGCGGAATATACCAGGAAGGCGTGATGTCTTAAATTACGAGATTTCTGTGAGTTGCGTAAGGTGTGTCGCCATAGCGCTGGATCGCAAGTTATGGCCTGTCATTATTGTGATTTTATGTCGTTGGATTATCTCTCGATCTAAGAGAACGATTACCTAAAGTTAAATGATCTTCTAGACTGAATATAGTAAACTCTTTATTTAGCATAAATGAATAGTTATTAGTTTATTGCGATTGTATATCCGTATTTTTTTACTATATTGTATTTTATTTCATAAATTTAAGTAGGTATACTTTTTAAAAATGTTATTATTACCTTGTTTGTTTATGTTTACACACTTAACCACCATATTACATACCTACTATTTATATGACGGGGCTATATACACGGTGTTTCATAATAACCAATAAATAATCAATTCTTTATCTAAAACTCATTATTAAAATGTGTTTACACGAATTACACGAAATGTCATTCAACCCAAAATTTTCATGTAAATTACAGACATGATCATGATAAGTACTATGATTTACATGAAAATTTTAGGTGGAATGACATTACGTGTAGGAACACATATTAATAATGAGTTTTCGATAAATAATTGATTATTTATTGGTTATTATGAAACACCGTGATAGTGACGGGGCTGCTGGAAGACATTTCGCTGAGAAATAAGCAGTACTACCTTTATAAAGTGTTTTCATGTGTATTTAAGTATTTGTTTTTGTTGCTGTTTTTTGTGTACATAAATTGTAAAATAATAAAAGACTACCTTTAAAAGAGATTTTTCACTTGCTTTCACTAATTATATATTTTCCTAAAAAATAATAGCAAAAAGAAAAAAAATTGACTCACATTTATTATGCCCAAGATAAGTAAGGTCAATCATTATTTTCTTAATTATATCTTCATTATCACAGCTCAAATACTTTCTTACCGAGGGGCTCGAGCCTACCCTAACTTAGGGTGTTTTGGCCCACTGCGGTCGACTTCATATACACCATTGAATTTCTTTGCAGATTTATGTAGGTTGCATCACTATGTTTTCCCTTACCGAGTGCGTGGGATAAATGTAACTATATTATTATATGAAATTCGATAAATGTATTATATGAAATTATATGAAAGCTCATTAGTATATGTCCCCACTGAGGGGCTCGAGCCTACCCGTTAGGGTGTTTAGGCCTTAGTCAACCACGCTGGCCTAGTGCGGATTGGTCGACATCACATACACCTTTGAATTTCTTCGCAGATGTAGGTATGCAGGTTGCCTCACGATGTTTTCCTTCACCGTAGGAGCGTTATTCCCCTTTATTTTGCAGCAATTAAGGATAACGTTATTTTCAACACACTTGCTCGTAAAGTGGGTCTTATTACCTTGCATTTAGACCCGTTATTCAGTATATTAAACACGAGTGCTTTTCACTTTACATAATCGCACAAGTACGGTAATCTTAACACGACAAATTCTAATTTGTTCAAGATTGCAAAATAAATGTATGTCCAGTACGCATTCTTAAATTAGTCGCTTAATACTTTTTTTAACACGACTTTATGCGGCTGCCAATTGGAAACAAATGAACAACCTACTACTGGTTACTTAAATATTACATTTACAACGACATTTAAACACAAACATTTAAAAACAATAATTAATAACTATAACTAAAATAAATTATTAAAAATGCTGTTTTGAATTTTGGCTGTTTGGCCCTTTATTGTTGGCTGTATGAAGAGCCATTGCCCGGGCAGCGCGCGAAAAAAAAGGCGCGCGGCATTTTCCCGCTATTGAAATTTTTTGCCTTTTTGTTGTAATTGATAATTGATTATCTATAAATATGTCGAGTCCAAGTGAAGAAGAATACATATTATTAACTCCCCCGGATATAATAATGGAGGCGCAAAGCGCGAATAATAGTTTGTTGCCGCCAAAGTCAAAGGATAAATACTTGGCGGCATACGATAATTTCATGCAGTGGAAGATTGATAAAAAAGCGCAGTCATTTTCAGAAAAATATTAATAGCACAAGATCTTTTATTTTACTCACAAGTGTGTTGAAAAACGTCGTATGATACACGCGCGCATTGGTCATTACGTACTCTGCTTTCTTGTCGCGCTCGCCTGCGGCTCGCGCACAATATCGCCTCGTACGCGCTAACCGACATACCGCGCTCGTATCATAATGTACTATTATTCCTATTTTGAAAATATTAAAAGTGAAAAGAGACCTTAATCCGAGTATTTTATCTATATTTCAGTTTGATATGTTGACGTTCCCGAGAAAGGGGTCTTGACGGACAGACGGCAACGAATTGATCCTATAAGGGGTTCGTATTTTCCTTTTGAGGTAGAGAATCCTAAAAATGATGTACGGTATCTTACTTAAACATTTAATTACAAGCCTGATGTAAAGTCGACCAAAAAAGTGATTTACAGTTTGTTTTGCGTCATAATATAACACAGTTGATTGTCCCTTGCAATAGTATACTTACCAGGGTTTACCATGCTTTATTTATACGCGAAGTTTTCTCGAAAGTAGTAATCCACTTTCTTAGTCGACTATACTTAGTAGACCAATTTATACCTCTTGTCGTGTAGTTAGAGACATACTACACAAAAAAATAATTACTTATACTTATTTCTTCATAATTACATCTTTGACGGAGTGGCTATTTGAGCAGATCGACAGCACCTAAACTATGAAAACCGATTCCATCACAAGCGGCATAAGGGCGGTCCGATGGTCAAACTGCAACGTTCGGTCTGTTGTCGAGTGTACCTTGTTAAAATTGGTTCGAAGCACCTAACACAGTGTGCAGTTTTATTAATCCAGTGTAACCATTTAGGTCAGGTCGTGCAAGGTCAGCGCAGAACGTTTTATTGTCTTCTTAATGATGTGTGTTTCGTAAAACACAAGCAGAGCAAAACACAATTCGCAACATTACTCAAATTGATAAATTATCGTGCATGTAGGGCTTAATCTGTGAAGGCTGCCCGTTATATTTTTCACTAGCAACGCGCTCCGGCTCTTGATCATATTTAATTATATTAAGCCGGGTCTTCTATGTACGGTATTTTATAACTAAATATTGTTTTTCGGCGACGCTATGCAAGTCAGTATAGTAATAAGCTGGGTTTTTTTATTTAATAATGATATACACCACAGAATCGTGGTTCGTGCCTTTTTTTGGGCTTAAATTAGGCCCTTGCCACCTTAAATTAGGGCTTCCATAAGTTCCGAACCACAGGAACAGAAAAAGTAAAGTATGGACAATTCAAAAGGTCGATGTATATAAAGAAAACCTTAATAAAATAATAAAAAAATCAACGATAAAACAAAAAATCTACATCCTCATTTTCTTTGCATTCTCTTATTCAATGTTCGCGCTCTCAGTATTACTTTTCTTTGCCCATTCATATTTTTCAAAGTTTCTAACTTTTCGAAGCACTCGCGCACAATTGGTGCATATGATCTACCTTCCTTTTGTTTCTCGGGGGGAAATGCGTAACCGCACCGTACCCGCCGTTGGCTAGACGGCGAGCAGGTGTGAGGCTCTCCCGGCAGAGTGCCAGGCCTACCCACTAAAACACCCTGGTGTTCTCCCTGCCCTATGGGCGCGCTAGGTAAAGTCCTCACTGCGACTCCACTACCCACGCGCCCGGGCAAGCCCGACCAACTGGTCGGGCTATCGCTAGGGGGGATGATCTAGCGTCCTAGCTACAAACAGGGACACATGAAATATTAACGGGGACACCGGGAGATAACCTTACAAACCGGGACATGTTCCGGTGTACCGGGACATAACCCTACAAACCGGGACATGTTCCGGTGTACCGGTGCGTGCGGCAGCCCTACCTAAAATATAACTATACTACATGCTCTATCTATAATTAACACACACACATACATGCGTATTCATTATATACCTACATATACACAGATGTTTTACATCCCTATTACATTATATACTTAATGAGCTGGGGTCAAGACTGGTCACATAGTGTTCGTGGGTTTCCGTTACCACAAAATACTGTTAAGCTCGAGTCCTGCATTGCACAGGTCACCGTCAGTTGTCGATGCTCAAGGTTTCACGGCCCGGATCCACATTCGCATCTTGGTGAGGTGAGAAGCTCTCGCCTTAGGCGAGCATGCGCCGACGAGGCTGTGGAAATATTAGTCCGAGTTTACATGATCTCGTCTAGCAGCGGCACGTCTCTTCTCGACGTATTTTTTTGTCATGGTGGGTTTTGTCATACGAAGATCATGGGTGAACCACGGTGCATATGGGGCACAACGAACATTGGGTGTTAGTCGATAGGCCAGGGCTATTACGTTGATATTTTCCCTCCTAATAACTACAGAGAGTTCAACATAACAACATGCTCTCCCAGGCGTGTGGTATGCGTAACGCATTTCGCAGAGAAAATAAGGCTTGTTTGCTACCAATGTGTGAAAAACACTGTTCAATATAATATCTCTCGTGTAGATAATACCATAAAAATACAAGTCTTAACTTCTTACTGTGTATGCCGAAGAGCTAAGTTCTCTAAATAACATTTTCAAATTCGCCTCCTTCTAAAAACGGTACCCTGTTTGCTACGTAAAAAATCACTTAACCTCAATCTCAAGTTTATCTGAATTACACACAGGTCAACCAGCAGAGAAAGCCCGTGTAATTTAGTCCTTCTTTCTTTTACATACGACTAGAAAACTCTTGGCCTTCATCTGACCTGATGGTAAGTGACGATAAGGCCGAAGGTGGAAGCGAACTTCACCTAAACTCTTCAACAACTGAGGAACTGGCTATCTTACCTCTAATTGTCGGAACACAATAATTCTACTAACATTGTTATTATGTCGACAAATTTAGGTAAGACGGTGATAGCTAGCCAAGCAGGCTCAGAATCCCTACCACCAAACAAACCGAGCAGAAAATTTTCTGCCTCCATTAGGAATCGAACCCCGAACATCCCGATCAAAACCCAGTGCTCTCAACCACTAGAATACGAAGCTGGTCCCACTTGTACACACTTTTTGTACATAAAGAATTTTATTTTCTTCTAATTGCATCTGCTATCAGTCGCTAGACTTTTATCAGATGAGTTATGTGTATTGTGGCGTTTCAGAGTAATTAAGCCATTGCCTAATCATCCATTAGTCGCTGAGAATATTCTTTCTCTTTAGCTGTTTTACATCCACCTATAAATTCTCTTGCAAGTGGGTTTGTATGGTTTTCCAAGCTTCCTCTATGTGAAGTCTTATAGTGTTCAATCACTGCATCTATATACGGTTTTTTGTGAACCAAGCTGAGCCACTGATAGTTCTGAGTATACTATTTTGGACACGTTGGAGGCATTGAATATTTGTCTTTGATGCAGTTGGCCACATAGCTGCAGGTGTAGCACGGCCTGCCAAGACTGGACTCGAGTCACGCATTATCTCACAATTTCAGTGACATAATCTCTATGTCTTAAAGAGTAGCACGGTGGCACGTATTTAGTGTGACAGACGTGATAAACATTTCTTGACGCTCGTCAAGGAACACGTGTGACAGAGTTTTATCACAAATTACTTGACGTGCCTGTGCTCCGACTGCTGTGGTTGAAGCAAGGGCTTTAATACTTTGAAAGGTGTAACGGCAGTCGGAGCGCAAGAAATTTGTGATAAAACTCAGTCACGCCGGTAGCACACCTCCGCCGCGGAACTGTAGTAGCGAAACCGCTAAACGACTCCGCCACGTTGTCGCTCATACGGCGCGCGAGCTCTGGCGAGCTTGCCTGCTCTAACGCGGATATTTAACTATGGCGCTGTCTCTGTCGCGCGCGGTTCCGCCCGATCTGCTCAGACGCCATCCACACCTCCGCGTTCGCTTCGCCGTTTTTTTTGTTCCTGACTATGCGACGCGGTTTCGCCTTGTTAGTTTCGCGGCGGAGGTGTGCTACGGGCATCATACGTATTCCTTGACGAGCGTCAAGAAATTTATATCACGTCAGTCACACTAAATACGCGCCGCCGTGCCACTCTTTAAGACATAGAGATTATATCACTGAAATTGTGAGATAATGCGTGACTCGAGTCCAGTCTTGGCAGCCCGTGCTACGCCTGCTGCATACCATAGAGCCATTTATTTCAGTATTGTACAGTATATTATGAGTTTGTTGCACCAGGATAGCTTAGATTGCTATCCTAAGAGCCAAAGTGAGCTCTTAGACTTCTTGTTTATTTCGTCTCTTTTACGTTTTATGTGCTCTATACAGGAAGAATAAATAAATATTCGTTTGAAACTCTTGAATGCACCGTTACAAGCAAATAGGTCAGCGAGAAGTACGAAACATCAGCGCGTGATGTAACTTACATGGACTAATGATCTGCGCAGGAAGCGAGCTGTTTGGATACGCTGTGGGCCGGCTGAAGTAGAATGGAAAACACGATAACATGATAATAACACAATACAATGTCGATTGATTTGCTGATATAATTATTATGAGCTAACTTGAAAATAAAGCTCAGTGTGTGTGAAGCAATCAATGCATAAAAATTACATTACTTATAATTGGATATATATTTACATTCTCTCTGTAATACTAAGAAAACATACTCAAATTAAATTCGATCCGGATGCGACCGTGGCTAAAAGAGGGACTGGCAGAGTGTGCATCGCACAAGCATTTAAAACAAGCTTCTCACACTTAGAGAATGCTCTAAGTTCTCACATCACTTTTTTCCTCTCCTTGGCACGTCTTGTACAATCGAACGAGCAAAGAATTAAACATTTATCCACTCTGTAAGTTTCTTGCAAAAAAAAGTAAAACAGTGGCTCTTAAGTTTAACTTACGACAGTACAGAAAATTTTTTAATTCCTGTAATCTAATATAGGTCCTACTTAATAATTCATTGTAATATTTAGGTACTTGCAATATTTAAATGAAGACATACTTTAAACACTTATATCTAATTTAGTAAACACTAATAGTGTACGGTTTCGTGAGGTGGGAACCTGGTGACCAGTCTCCCACAATAGATTTAACTCAAATCTGTAGTCCTATATTTTTATTTACTGATATGTTGTATTGTGTGAAGAAAAATCAACTGATTATTATGATTATATTAAGTCTGTACGTTAACGCGCAGTTTTACGGAACGAGTACTTACTAAAGTATTAACCACTTTCTGGTGCATGCGTGGAGCTCATTATACGCATCACCTAACGCGCAAATATCATATGCATACAGAGACACAAGGGTCACAAGATGGCGTCTCTTCAAAAATTTTACTGGGTATACTCCGTTTAAAAAATATTCACAAAAAAATAAAACCGACTTCAAAAACACAAAAAAAAATATTTTACAAAAAAATAAAAAATGACTTCAAAAACACTGAAAAGTTAAAAATAATGTATGAATAGGTACAGACATCATCACACTTCTATATTGAAGTCGGTGTTAAACGATGATCTCCTAGAAAGTCTTAAAATTTGACACCGACTTCAATATAGAAGTGTGATGTTGTCTGTACCTATTCTTACATTGTTTTCGACATTTCAGTGTTTTTGAAGTCGGTTTTTTTTTTGGAAAATATTTTTTATTTTTATCTCTTTAGTGAATTTAATACTCGGTTAATGACTACCAGACGCAAATACGTGAATAACTTCCGAAAAAAAAACATGAAACACTTTCGACGTACCTATAAAATTTAAGGGTTTCCCTCGGTTTTCATGGGATCCCATCATTAGATCCTGACTTTGGTGACCTTGAGATCACTCCAATAGTATACTCTATGGAATACAAAAATAAATTTGAAAATCGGTTCACAATTGGCGGAGTAACCGCGTGACATACACACAAAACACGTTAGACACACCTAAAAATTTAAGGGTTTTCCTCGATTTTTATGGGATCCCATCATCAGACCCTAACTTTGGTGACCTTGGGACCACCTCAGAAGTATACCCTATAGAATACAAAAATAATTTTGAAAATCACAATTGGCGGCGTAATCGCGTAACATACAACGCATCGAATTAAGAACCTCATCCTTTTTTCAAGTCGGTTAAAAAGACTTAAATAATATAAGAATACATCCGACGTCACAGTTTTATATTGAAGTCTCAGAAGAAAAAAGCTTTAGTTATTGTTCTCTGAGATTAAAATTGACCGGATCTATGGTCTCTTTCAGCTATGAAAAAATCATACTTGTAAAGCAACGCGATTAAAATAAGGACCGTTCCATTCCGGTTCCGTTTTTTTTTACTTTTAAAGTACCTACGGAACCCTAAAAAGCAAATGACAATAACTACTGTTATCATAACACTTGCAATATGTCAAATAAACTTGATTGAGGTGGTGTAAGATGTTAGTAATGCGTTGAGGCAATAGTACTTTTTATATAATTACGTCGTAAAAAGTTGAGACACAAAAAATTCAAATGTTAATACTTAATTGTGCCTAATTGAAACTCGTCGAACCAATTGTAACATAATAAAACAAGTATTGAACGTTGCTCAACGGTACAAAAACATAGTAAAATTAAGTGATGCAATTACCTTACCGCCTGCGCCGCATGGGAGGAAAGTAAAGCGAAATTATAAATTGCATGATCACTCGTCCAGTTATGAACAATCCGACGGCAAAACGTTTGCAAGTCATCTACTACACAACCGCAATGTAACACATCAAAAACTCAACCATAATCAACCTTAAATCGCTCGCAATTAGAGTCACCTATCTATATTGCCAGAGATTTGTCAAACTGTGTCACACTAGAACATAGACCTACTTTAGTCACTCGCCCGCCACTAATATCGGTCGATTGTCAATCAAGTTATCTAAGTGCAATTTTGTTACACATTATGATGTAAGGTAACCGGATTATCATATCTTTGGGCTAAACCGCTACTCCAACAACTTTCGCATCCAATTTGTTTTATAAATGTTTTATTACATTCGATGCTCGATGCTCATAATAATATGAACATAGTTATCTAAATATTATGCAAAAATTTGTGTTTTTACAATTAAACCAAATTTTAATATTAACATTGTAATTATAATTTGTATAATTTAATCCTAATCCGAATATCTTCCTTTTTCTCTGCTCAAAGTTTTTTTTTATTTATACGAAAATAATTTTTTTCATCACCATTTTGTTACATAGCCATAGCCCCTAACTCATTCTTCGCATGGATAACAAGAAAAAGGTGTTTAAGTTAACAAACATTTATTAATATCACAATTTCACAGGGACTCACAAGCGACTCTTATTCTAAACAATAGACCACGTCACGCAAGCAGAACATTAACCTACGATAGCGACTTTAATACTTTCCTTGTAACAACAAATTTATCCATAGCAACGTCCAATCATTAAGCCTATCAGGTACATTTGTCATGGAACACAACTGCGAACTCTGAGTGGTATTTCAAAATCTTAACTTACTGCTGTTACTTAAAAAGTATGTATGAAAAACATAAACTCTACATCATAGGTTTAAACAATGACCTTTGACGTATGTGCTCATATTCTTCATATTAAGCTTTTTAAGTTACAACAACCAGTCTGCGGGCAAGAAACAGAACAACGGCTACCTACTTTGAGTCACAACCATGCCTAGCATTAAATGGGTTTTAGTAACCGCCGTAATGATAACCTTCGCCGCTGCTTCCTGAGATGGCCTGGCCTTGCTCCGCGTAGCCGTGGGAGGGTTGGAGCTCAGCATAGCCCTTCAAACCCTCAGCTGCTTCGTAACCCTCGAAGCCGCCGAAATGCTCGAGACCTCCATGCTCAGCTCCGCCACCGAGGCTTTCATGCTCAAACCCTCCATGCTGGAGGGCAGCGGCCAAATGCTCAGTGTCTAACCTGTGGTCTTCCAGCACTAAACCGCCACCATGTTTGTGCTCGCTCTCAGGATGGATCAGCTTCAAGTTCTGCTCAGATTTGCCCTTCTCCAGCGGATGCTCCAGCAAGTGCTTGTGTTCCTTCTTCACGTACACAGGCACCGGATGGAAATGCTCAAATTTGATGGACTGGTGGGATTTGGCGTGCTCGTGCTGTATCTGGTGGTGGTGGCCTGATTCTCCGATCAGTGCGTGGTCGTACTTCTCTTCAATTTGAGGAGCTTCATCGTGAATGATGCCGGGGTAAGCAGCGGCGACTGCGAGGAATCCCAGGAAAATCTGAAAGGAAAACAAAATAATTATCATTTCACGTTTTAAAAGAAATAGGATTCATAGTCACTTTTGATACTCGAAACTGTAAAACATACATTCAGGTCTTGTTAACGCAAAGTTATCTTTAAATATTTTAGAAACTTAAAGTTGGGGAAGATGACTTGCAAATTTCGATTTCAAATTCAATAACAATACATAAACATTGGCGGAAGAGAAAGTATTCAAATAGCTGCTTAGATCATTTCACCGTTGTCGCCATAAGGATTACCTATCGAGATAATGCAGTTTCCAACGAACTGGTTTTAATGAAAGCTACAACTGCGAAACAAATTACGCTACCACGTTCATATTGTAATAGGACCAGGAAGAACTAACTCCCTTGTTCAATGGTTTGATACATAAATGAATTAATTTGCAATAGCTTATTACGAGTTTTCACCACTTTCAGCGCAGTTTGTTGACTAACATTCGTCAATTAATTAGATTATCGAGAATTTGTGAAGACACCGTTATCTGGTATTAAATCTGTTAGTTACGTGAATAATTTTAACAAATTATCGCGGTATTTGCATATATTAATATTGATAGATAAAAGTTGTGTTAATTGATTTAAATGTAATAATGATTAATCACAATCGTTTTTTATTTATTACTATTGAACCTCAAACTAAATATTTAAGTGTATCAATACGTTTCTGAGTTTAATCGTGGAACTTTTCAAACTAAATATTTAAGTGTATCAAAATATTTTTTGAGTTCGTCTTTTTTTTTGTTCTCGCGGCACTGGTGTCACAGCACGTCACAGCACAACTCACGACACGCACATGGTAATTCATTGCGGGGTCTTGTCTGCACCACACTGCACCACAGAGGTATGCGTTCTGTCGGACTTGGCGATTTGCATTGCTTTTATACGCGGTTTCACTCGCTCGCCCGAGTGTGTGTGGTCCACTTCTTACACCCAACGTATTGACAGTCTATCAGCGTAGAACAATGGTTAGAAATTGTTGTGACGGCGAATTTTTGCCGATTAAGCTGCACAATAAAAGGTTTTCCATCAATTGTAGTGTGCCTAAGGTAAAACTGCGCAATTGTTGGATAATACGTTATTAGCATGATCTGGAGCTTTCTAGATACGAGATTTGAATGGTAAGCTGGTAAAATGCAGTTTATTATGCAGCCATACAAACAAGACCGGTGTTTTTTTTTAAATTTCTTCGGTTTCCGACTGCTATTTAGATTACATAATGTGAACACGTGTGAGAGAATTATTATCTCGACGCATGAGATTAAAGTTTTCCATAGGTCGATAACATTTTATTGCTTTAGTGTTTGTTTTAGATGAAAAAAAATCATTAATACCAATCTAAGCTAATATTATTTAAACAAGTAAAGTTGATAACTTTGTGAGTTTGTTCGTAGGAAGTAATCTCTGGAGCTTCTGAACTGATTTCATAAATTCTTTCACCAGTAGAAAGCTTATTCCTTAGTGATATATAAAACTAGTGAGCCGACCCGGCTTCGCACGCGCAGTAGGTACTTTGATGTGAACAATCCAAGCTCAGCGAAGCCGTGAACGGTTCGCTAGTTTGAAATAACTTCAGGTCTTCATTGGTGAAATGTCAATTGGATCTCATTTACAGTGAAACCTGGATAGCAGGGACATTAAGGTGCCTGCAAATTTGTATCACGTTAAGAGTTATTCCATTTACCCAGTGTCTCAGATATCAAGGTATAAATAAATATCTCTCTCATTTACAGGGGGTTCCATTAATAAAGACGATTTCAGTTGTAAAGTATGATTATAAAAACAATATCTGCAATAAATATCGATTAAGACGGGTACGATAAATTGACGTTATCTCAGTGACAGTTCTAAGAAACCAATATATTTAAAGTATTATTTAAAAGTTTAAAAGTTAATCTCATTCAATGAGATTTAATACACCCCTGTCTCAACACTGTCTGAAGAAATCCTTAATATAGAGAGTTCTTTTGTCCCAATAACAGAGGTAATTCAGAGTCAAAGTGTGGGGATCTCAGGATGTGTTCTAGCAATAATGGAGGTTTTTCCTTTATCCAGCTCCCCAAATATCGGATATTGTCCGTGAGGATCCGGGAACAGAATGCATGTATCGCCGCTCTATTTTTTAAGTGGATTTCTTAGGTGACTGAGGGAGGTAACTGCAATCATACGTTTGCGAAGAAATACAAAACATCAACAAAATCCCATTTTAAGGCGGAATAGTCTGTTCTGTTACGATACCATGGAACTAAGCCTATCAGATCACTTTACCGCCTAGGGCATTCCCAAATGGGTAGGTATAACACTAGCGGCTATTCCACTAACATTGAATGCCTATACGCGACTTGACCTTCTTCCGGAAGATCCCCGCCCATTTCGAGGGCAAGTTTTTGTTCGGGAAGAAACGCCCAGCTCACCGACCTTTCGAGACAGGCCCAGCAATATATACAAGCTGAAACTTCGCCTAGAGAAGACACAGAACACAGGGTACAATTCGTTGTGACCCCCGAGCGACCAGGGGCTGTATTTTAAACTATTCTGTCTGTCGTTTTTAGTTTTGTTTTTGACGAAAATCAAAGATTTTCATTTTGCTTTCGGTGCAAACCAAAATAATATTGAAAGGATGACCATTTGAAAGTCTGACATTTTGCAAATCTGGCGAACTGAAAAATTTGACATTTATTTTCATCGGTAAAGAAATGCAGTTCGTATCTTTATAATAAACCAAACTTGTTACCGGTGTTACGCTTGTTAAATTAGAATTGCATAAAACATTTCACCCCTAAGTCAAAGCTAACGGCGGCGGCGGCTAATTTTGCATAATAAATTGTTACACAATGTATCCCGGAACAGATTTATATTGGTGAATGTGAGAATAGCTTCAATATAATACTATGCATGGTCTGTTTAAATAACAATCAGCTGTTGCAAATATTTTGAAAAAAAATATGAAATTATTAAAACATCAGTTATTTCGTAATTTTGTGACGCAGTAAATATGTACGAAAAACATGACGATTATCTCAGGTATAAACAAATATATGACTAGATGTCTATGTACGTAAATAAAATGGATAGGAGAACAAACGAAGGGTAAAGAATAATAGAGATTGTTCACCGCGGGAAGAAAGCGACCGATTACCAGCGAGGGAGTAGTTTGTCCACTCTCATTCTTTGCCACAGACCATGGCATTGGAGTTGGAGGGAGATCCTTGAAGTATGTGTAGAGGACAGGCAAAGGACATGGTGATATAGCCATGAACTCTGCCTAGCCTGTCTTGATGTCAGGCCTTCCAATGAAACCAGCGCTTCTGTTGCATACACCACAGAAGTAATAGCTGAAAGCAGGCCCTATTTGACCATAGTTGTTATCTATGGTTAGTTTAATTTTTTGATTGTTTTTGACTATCATTATTTTGTATTTCTTTTTATGTTTTTTTCATTTTATGTTTTAAATTCTTTGGTCGAATAATCAAATTCATTCGTTCATTCATAATTACGTATCACTCAAATACCGTAATATCTCTATCTTTATATAGAAAGAAATATGCCACTGTGCCCTGTGCCTGACCATTCACTGACTGTAATCGCCAGGTACTTAACAGATGGTTTAACAGAAAACCTTTTTCAGGGAATGCCGTAGGTGGTCAAGAAGCCAGGAAATTTGAAAATTTTTGTTATAGGCACTGAATGCATTTTAAAATATGTATGAAACTTAGCTGTATGCTTTCTTATAAAAAAATATTTAACGTGAGATTTGGCACTCACATAATCCCTGTGCAGGGTGTTATTTTACTTGAAAAATAATGTTTGGCCATATCGTCAGGGACGATGGTAAGCGCCCTGATGGAACGTCATCATGTTCGCGGTAGTATAATATATATTCCTTGACCGTGAAGGATGGGCCGTGCGTTAGTCTGGGACTCTACCTAGATGGGCGTCCTACCTCCCGCTGACCAGGAGGCCAATCGCAATAAATAAATGCAGTTGGATTGAAATTGAACTACGACTGAACTACAATTTTTATGACATTTCGTATCGCGGTAATGATTTGACAGGAGATTGGAACGCAACCCGACTGAAGTTGGAACGCAACCCGACTGAAGTTGGAACGCAACCGCTGCCAAAATACAAAGTTCATGCGACGCTACTTTTTAACCGACTTCGAAAAAGGAGAAGGTTCTCAATTCGACGCGTATATTTTTTTAATGTATGACCACGCATAACGTTTTACAGATTAGTCCGGTTTCGATAATTCTTTTTTTATTGGAAAGAGTATATCCCGAGGTTGGTCCCATTATCACCAAAGTCAGGTGCTGATGATGGTATCCCATAAAAATTTAGGGAAACCGAAGGTGTTTCATGTTTTCTCCAAAGCTATTTACGTATTTGCATCTGGTAGTCATGTGATGGAACAATCCTTAACTTTTAGGAGTTAGAGGTTAGTTTTTTAAATACAATAGGCATATATTACCAAGTGAGTTGGTGAGCTGGTATTAAATTCACTAAAAAAATATTTGTAACAAAAAAAAAATAAAACCATGGCATGGCATTTTTCAGTGTTCAGTGCTCAGGTTGAGAGTTTATCTGTGTTCTCTCTCTCTCTCTCTGTTATCTCTTGAGTTCCTAATGCGATCCAGCTTCACTTGCGGTTCAACTCTCATATAGAAATTAGCGCAATTCCAATTTTGTCCAAAGTTGAATTGTAATTAGAATTGGATTGGAATTGAACCTTAGCGGTCAGTTCAAACTGTAAATTAAATTAGTGCGATTGGCCCCCTGCAAGCGGGCCGGTGCGGTGCGGCGGTCGATGCGCGCGAGCAAATAATGTAACCTTTGCCTCGGTATGACTTCGTTTCATTTGTGTCTCGACCCTTGGTCCGTGGGGTCGAGGCGCACACAGGCTCTGCAACTCAGCAAGCGACTACAAAGTTTTAATCACTGGATGTCATCGCTACGTATCAAAGTACATATGTCTAACTATAAATAAGTCAATCGATAATAAGGGCTTTTTATGCACTAAATTGTATTTGACAAATTTTACTATAGCTTTGGTTGAAATCCAAAGTTAGGCAGACCATCCTTTAAAAGGTGCTAATAATAATATGATTGACTAGCTGCCCGAACAAACTTGTTTAAAAGTTAGTTATTTACTCTGTCTGTGATTTGTATGGGAAAAGAAAAGTATTGTTTTTACTATTTTCCACTCGATTTTTATGTTTTTTCTCTCCGTAAGAACCTTCCATGTGCCTGCCTTAAGGAAAATATGAAAAAAAAATAGCCGAATCGGTTCACACGTTCTCGAGTTTTGCGCATAGCCACATATTTGGCGATCCATTTTTATTTATATAAAATGAATTAGGCAACACGCCTAATAATGCTTCAATTTCTACGCAGCAAAATCCTTACTTCAAATACATGATCTAGTGTCATATTTCGCAGAGCTCTAACTGAGCTTACTCAATATCTGACCTTTAAAAGTTCAATCGCAGGGTACTGCAACTTACATAAGAACTGGCACAAGTAAGTACTAGAAATCACAGACACAATTAAGAGAGCCTCGATCCAGCCTTTTGTAAACGGAGATCTCGATATAAACATTATTTCATCTGATATTTATTCGAATTTCAAAATACTACAACTTCGACGAGCTTCTCAGCGAAACACAAGGGGCCGCGAGCCGAGCCACGAGACGCGAGTGAAAACTATATAAAATCGTACTTCGAAAATTGAATTTACCATAGAGACTCGAAACTAGAGCCGCCTGCGGCCTATATCACCTGCCAGCTAACCCGGCCACGCGATGCTGTAATTCAGTAGTTATAGTACGTTGGATCAATGTTCAAATTCAAATTCAATTCAAATTCAATATCCTTTATTCAATTGGGATTTTACAATCACTTTTGAACGTCAAAGAAGCTACGCCATTGGTTCACAAGTCTTCTTCTTCTGGGGTTCTTCAAGAAGGGAGTAAATAGGTTTTTAAAGGGTCGGCAACGCGTTTGTGATGCCCCTAGTGTTACAGGCGTCCATAGACTACGGTAACTGCTTACCATCAGGCGGGCCGTAAGTTTGTTTGCCGGCATCGTAGTATAAAAAAAAGTCTACGGCGGGAGACCTTGTACTGGAAAGAACCAGCAAGAAAACCAGCAAGGGCTATTTTTTTCTCCCTGTATTGTTACAGAGTCATCAATTGGAAGCAGAACTCAAAGTAAAAGATTGTGTTCAACTTCCATTACAAGATTATATGTGTCAGTGTACATTATACATTTAAATCTATATATTAAGTCTACAATTAAGACCAAGCATTGACATCATTCAGATAATCATTGACTTTATAATATCCTTTACTCATTAGAGTCTTTTTTACATGCTTTAAACTTATGAAAAGGTAAGTCAGTAACACTCTGTGGAACTTTGTTGTAAAAGTATATACATTTCCCCATAAATGAGCCTCTAGTTTTAGAGCCTGTACGTTGGAACGGCAAGTTTATTTTTATTTCTTGTATTTAAGTTATGAAACTGAAAATTGGTATCAAATGTTATAATTCTTATAAACATAAATCAAATTTTCATAAATATACTGTCCTGCTAAAGTCAATATATTAATTTCTTTAAATAAATCACGTAGAGAATCCCTTGTTCGTAAATTATAAATAGCCCGCACGGCTCTTTTTTGAAGTACAAAAATACTTTCTATACTAGCGGCTGATCCCCACAGTAGTAGCCCATATGACATGACACTGAAAATAACTAAAGTAAATCAGTCTTGCCGTTTCAACATCAGTAAGTTGTCTCATTTTTTTACAGCATATGCCGCAGAACTGAGTCTGTTTGCCAAAGACGCAATATGTGTTATACTAAACTTCTTAATGTAATCAAATTAAAATATAATATATAGAATCTCGGTTGTGTCATATAATCACAAACGTAAATACAATCACATTTACCGGAGAGACACTCTGTACGCAGGGTCGCCAGCTTGGATACCTCCGTCTTACCTATTTCTGCCGCTAAGCAGCAGTGCTTGCATTGCTGTGTCCTGGTTTGAAGGGTAAGATATGGCAGTGAAATTACTGGGTACCGTGACTACATCTTATGTCACAATTTGGCAACGTACACTGTGGTTCTTGTGGGGGTCGCAGATTTGCTGCGAATCTCACAATAGCAACATGTACTATAGGTGACTGTTGCCACTTACCATCAGGTGGGCAGTATGATTGTTCGCCAATTTAATAGTACAAAAAATATGACGTGGAATTTCAGAAAAAAACGGTTAAATAGTTTCAAAATTTATCCCGGACAAACGTCGTGACTAGAGATTTTTATCTAAATATATAAAAATCTTGTGTCACAGTGTTTGTTATCGAACTTAAATCCCTCGCTTCACTCAGGTATCTGGTCTTAAATCCCTCGCTACCCTCAGAACTCCAGTCTTAAATTATTTAACATCCTCGCTGCGCTCGGTACGAGAAAGGTAAACATATAGTACCTACTTCTTTACGCTCGCGATTCAAGTCTACACCCGTGACATAAAACTCTGCTTTATCCCCTTGGTTCATATTAATTATTATCATGTCATGTTATTTTTTTACAAAGGGAAGATTTGTTATACACGGTTATTTTTTTATCACTTTAAGAATTTAAGGGAGGCTCCACGGCATGATATTAGAATGTTGTAAATATGAATAAAAAAATAACTCACTTGCTTAATTTTATAAAAAATCCAAAAAATGCTGCACTAGTTGAGAGCAGCATTTTATGAGATTTCTTTATTTTCTTTTAATTTTTTTTTATATATAATAATGGATGTGTCCTGAGGCGTCCCTAAAATTTTCCAGGATGATAAAAAAATAACCGTGTATATTGTTTGCTAGTTTATTAAATATTCTAATGGCCTTATTTTAAAAAAAATCTGAAACTTTGTTGAGAACTTTTATTCTTTGTTGAGGTAGGTACATAAAGTTTGTTTCCCATCCACTCTTGTACACACAATTTTCATATAAGTACTAAACAATTCAATGTATTTGTTAACTAGTATTGCTCGTATAGATTTCTTTGATTTTTAAATACATATTTTTATTTTTTATTTATTCATTTATTGAAATATAACATCAATATCTACGGAATTCCCTTACAGTACCTACGAGGCCGCAACGTAGTTGCACGTATCCATGGTAGGGAGACAATGTCGCTTCTTTCAAGTCGAGTCAAAAAGCAAAAAGGCACGGCCGTACCAACCTTTTCTCGAAGCCATTTTCGAGCCAATATCGACCCCGTGTAACTTCATTGTGGAAATAAGTAGAAGCCAAATTTCTCAGTGACCAAGAGGGTATTACCAAGTATTACATTGCGAGATATATTTCCAATGTAGTTTAAGAATTATTGCAAGGTCCTTCGCACTGACTGACTCACCGACCATCAAAACTTCTAAAGTACTTCTAGCAGATTCAGAAGCTCCAAATTTTATCAATTGAACATTGGCCTCGCATAGCGTCTCATTTTATTGTTTATACTTGTAATGTTTTTGTGTATTGTACGTAATTCTTTTGTATCTGTGCGGCGTCGCGCGCGCCGCTGCGAACCCTCCGCGCGCCGCCGCCGCCGCCGGCATTCACCGCGCGGCGTGAATTGCGTGCGAAAGAACATTGTTTCTATGGTGTAGTTTTTAGAATTTACCGAGTAATCGAATACAAATATATGCAAACAAGGTATTAATCCATTGTTTCGAAAAAAATTCGAAGTAAATTTGCTGGAAGTACTTTGGAAATGTTATTTTGACTCATAGCAATCCAATTGAACAGAAACCTGCGACCGCACTACCGGCGCAATGCTTGACTCCCTATAAAATATCAACCTGATGGTTGCAAAGATAAAGCCATTCTCGTGGCACATCTCTTCGCCTCAAACTCGACCTTGGATGACAGACGAGCTATCCCACCCCATCATCAATCAAACGGTGTGAAAGCTTTGTGCTAGAAATCCACAAAACGTGCGGTAAGGCGAGAGCTAAGGCTTCTTGACGTCTATAAGTCGAGTGGGCTGGACAGCATCCTCGTTGTGGTGCTGAAGACGTTGCACTCCAGAGTTGGCACCAATCCTTACGCGCCTCTACTATCTCTCCTTTAAATCCCACAGGGTTCCGTCTTCCTGGAAGATAGCTCTTGTTCACCTGATCCCGAAAGGTGACCAGTCACACCCATCAAACTACAGGCCCATAGCAGTAATATTCTTACTCTGCAAGACATTAGAGCTTGTTATTAACGGCAAACTAGGTACCTATTAAAATACCAGTAAGGCTTCCGTCATAATCGCTCGGCTGGTGACTGTGGTGCTGGTGACCCTCTAGTGTATTTAATACACCGTTGGGCGGAGTCCATAGAGAAAACAAAACGGAGAAGCGGTCAGATTCGATAACGCCAAGGTATAGAGCTCTTCTAGCGAAGTTGTCTTCTTTTTGCAGATGGGTTGCCAGCTTTCTGGATGGTCGCAGCATTAAAGTCATTGAGATCCTCCGAGACAAAAACCATTTACACTGGTGTAACACAAAACCCTGTGCTGTCTCCAACTTTATTAATTCTGCATATTAATGACTTGTTCTCAAGAGAGTACATTCATAGCTACAGATGACTGCACTTACACGGGTGATGCGTAATATGCTGCTTTCAGAAAGTCTCCTGGAGCTCCGTATTGGAGAGACGATTGCAACTTGTGTCTGAAGATGAGGTTTTTTTTGGGTGGGCCTCAGATTGAGGGAGATTGAATTAAGTTAAGTTCAAACAGACACAAGTCTTCGCTTTTACTGCCAAGAAGGGCCCTTTTACAAGCATTACCCCTTAAAATGTTTAGCAATAACGGGATCCTCGGTTTCGATATCTTGAGCAAAGTCCAATTCGGGAGTTATTTGAAAGGCAAGGCTAAATTATCTAACAAAAATGCTGGGTATTCTGAACAGAGCAAAGCAGTACTTCACGCCACATCGACGTCTTGTGCGTTACAAAGCTCAAGTCCATTCCGCATGTGCAGTACCTACTGCTCACATCTCTGGTCAGGAGCCCCAAATTACCAATTATAACTATTTGACTTCGTGCAAAGACGGGCTGCTCGAATCATCGGTGATACTGATTTGTTGGACTCATTCACGAAGTCACGGAGGGACTTCGGATCTCTCTGTGTCTTCTATCTACCTTTCAATGGTGAGTTTTCCGAAGAGCTGTTTCACTTAGTACCCTTTTATCATTGTCGCCACCTTCAATTAGGGATGTAGGTATCATGTACTATATCCGTGATCGCTTCGCTTACTGAATCTTATGAAGGAGCGATAAGGTTATATTGTTAATGATGCATAACTTATTTCTATTAGTAGTGCAAGTTTACATAACATGTTGTGACTCGTACCTTAAATTCTTATGTGCTCGGCCAAACACCTGTGTCCAGTCCAGCAATACTACCAGCCCGTGCAACCTGCCAACCCGTATGATCACGCCACCTGAGGGATTAATAATACCTATGATTCCTCCCTGTATGGAACATAAGTGTCTCAGGTCCACCTATGGAATAATATTACCACCATCTGATATATAACTTGACCATCATTACACGTCACTATGGTGACCAGGCTTAGTGCTATGGCACCACGGAGAGGGCCCCAGTTGTCCCTCACCGCGCTCACTTGTATCTAACATACAAGCCTGAGCTCGCCTCTTTTACCGGTAGGTCCACGCTATGGCATGGAATATACTTAGGCTCGTTCCTTGGTAGCGAGCTACCCTCACATTGTGCAATGGCCGAAGCCTGAGCACGTATTAAGAGCCTTTGCCTTCAGTTACTATGGTAACTTCATACGGTCCATCTGGTCCCCGAAGGACTCAGTATAAGAAACAAACAATCAGTATTAAAGGTAAAAGTAAAGTAAACCTAAGACACTTAGCTTTCCAATCCAGGCCCCCCTCTCGAGATATGAATACAGTTTCAGCAGCCTTACAGCCCTTGGCACTGACTCTATTATTAACTACACACTAGTTGTACATGAAATGATCATGAAACTTTGATATGGTTAGTTTTGAACTGACATTCGAGAGTGACGCGAATTGGCAAAGTTAGTCGACTACGATAGGCGGGAGGTGCTTACCACAGAGTTTCAATGTTGTCATATACAATATTTACATTTCGCGGAAGTGTCGCGACAATCATCGTACCACTCGACACCGCAGTACAGTTCATTGGCAAAGTCCACGGGCGGCAGTTACCACTTACTATCAGGTGGGCTGTCTAATCGTCTACCTTTTACAGTAATAAACAAATGTGAGACACAAAATGACACGTGACATACGTATTCCTCGTACGCTTACGTAGGGCTTTCGGCACTTAATACCAAAAGATAATTTATTTAGTTTGTATGTCGTGAGCGTAGTATTCCTCGTACGCTTAATACCAAAAAATAATTTATTTAGCTTTTATGGGAAAAGAAAGTAGGTTTGTTAGCCCTAATATTTTTCCTACAGAATCTCTACTTCTGATGGATACATACCCTTAAATGTTATTGGGGTGTTCAGTTACACTCTGTATAATATAATATCCAACTATTTAAAAAAATACTTAAAAAAAAATAATAATAGGCGAAACTACTATACTTTCTTATTATTTATTTCAAATTGAGTCAGAAGAGAATGTAGTCAGAATCGCATAATGTTTTAAATATTATTCTTTAATTTCTTCTTCCAATACCAGCAACTTCTACATTTACTAGCAAATAATTGGTGTGAAATGAGCATAATTCGATTTTAATCATACTATATATTTGTTTTCATTTTTTTTCCAATTTTCTATATTTTAGAGGTAAGAGTTTTTAAAATACTATATTATATGATTCACCAAAAGTTGGCAACGCTACTTAAACCAGAACACAGCACAGCGGTGCAAGCACCGCTACTTGGCGGCAGAAAGGTAAGATAGAGGTAAGTACCCGCGCAAGCGACTGTACTACTGAGTCTCCCTCTGGTAGTGACTGTAGCCACTTAGGTGGGAGAGAACTCTCGCTGCCAGTCATGCTGCTGCCAGTTAGTAAGATACTGGCTAGTGAGAGGAAATGGGAGGCTGTCGACTCCTTCTGCGAGAATGTTATTACCACGCAAAAGGAGGCAGCGGAGAAGCATCTTTTACCGGAGGGAGACTCTGTACCAGGGTTGTGTGCATGGATACCTCCGTCTTACATATTTCTGCCGCAAAGCAGCAGTGCTTGCATTGCTGTTCCGGTTTGAAGAGTAAGATATGGCACTGAAATTACCGGGTACCGTGACTTTACATCTTAAGTCACAAGTTGGCAACGTACACTGTGGTTCTTGTGGGGGTTTTGCTGCGAATCTCACAGGAACCACATGTATTATAGGTGACTGTTACCACTTACCATTAGGTAGGCAATTTGCTTGTTTGCCAACTTAATTGCAATAAAAAAAGAAGGAGCGGGAATATGACCCAAAAGCCGCTCCTCTCCGACGCAGACGATTGGCTTTCTCAGCCCACCTCTCGCGATCGCCCTAGGTGTGGCCTGCACTTTAAGGTGACTATAGGCCTCCGCGTCTAGGTATTACTCTACTATATGTTCAGGGTAATAATCCCAGACGCGGCCTGTAGCTGGCTGGGATGTCCCCGGATGGTTCGGATAATTGGGGTTATCCAGACCCCGGATCAACCGTCTATGGGACATTGAGGTTGGTTTAGTGGGTATGCCCTGCACTAGCAGCTAGAGAGAGTTCCACACAAGTCTGTCGACTAGACTTCGGCAGGTACAGTGCGCAACACCTCGTTACATTCCACCTCGATAAATAAAAGTTCGGGCAGTCTACCTGCTGATGGTTTGTAAGTCACCACAGCTCATAATATGTCCTCACCAGGGAGCTCGAAAACTTGAGGCAATGGTACGGGCTAAGCGCAAGATCATTGTTCCGGGTTGTTACTAATAAAGTAAAGATTGCCTTGATGATCGCCAATCTCCGGCAGGGGTCGGCACCAAAAGGAGAAGAAGGGGAGCTCGAGCCTACCCTAAGTTAGGGTGTTTAGTTGGGGTGTTAGTCAACGCTGGCCCATTGCAGTGTGGATTGCTCGACTTCACATACACCTTTGAATTTCTTCGCAGGTGTATTTGTCTCACAATGTTTTCCTTCGCCGTAAGAGCGTCGAACAAATGTACATATTTGAAATTCGAAAAACGAAATACACATTGGTACCTGGCAGGATAGAACCCCGGACCTTCCGATAAGAAGGCCAGTGCCAAGTTCACAGCAGCACCGACGCTCCCGCTTGTTTGTAAGCTTTGTCGTTTATAAAACGATGTGTGTATGAAGAGTCTTTGTCGTAAACATAAAATATAAAGTGGCGAATGAAATAAAAAATAACTATTTCTTACTGATTGATGCGTTACGCAAATTGATTCTGTATACCTAGTACTAATTGAGTAAAATGATACATTGCTTCCTTTCCAATTAAATCGTAAGCTTATGTTTACATTATCAAGCGTTTAGGGGCATACATAATGTATTGAGCATGAATATTTATTAGCATTACGTGGTGATATTATTCGAAAATGTAAATCAACGGAATTGCTATATAATAAGAAAGCCATAAATTAGTCATAAGAGTCGACCAAAGCGCAGCAATTACACTGTAGTGTAGAGCATGTATAGGTAAGCAATAAGATTACTGTTGGGTAGCCGTTACTTACACTGTGTCACTTGGAAAGTGGAATGACTTTCATCATTTTAGCTAAGAGACGCCCACTGCTGAACATAAACCTCCCCAGGGTTCTCCAAACGGATCGCTCCTAAGTCTCCCACATCCAGCGGTTTCTCGCGGCCTTCGCCAGATCGTCCTTGTGCGGGGTCTACCAACGCTGCGTATCCAGGTACGCGGCCGCCACTCGAGGACCTATCCGCCCCCAAACGGTCGCCCGTCCTGCGAGCTATCATATGTGTCCTGCACACTGCCATTAAAGTTTGCAAATTTTAGGCTGAAACTAGTTCTTCTACGGATGCGATCGCGTAGGGACATCCCGAGCATAGCCTTGAGTGACCCTGAGCCTTCTTATGAGACCCATTATGTAAACGCCCACCTCTCAGTTCCGTACGACATTACTGGCAACACGCACGAATTGAAGATTTTCGTCTTAATCACTATGGTAGGGGGGGGCGAGAATATGTTACTTGGCTTCCCAAACGCTGCTCAGCTGAGTTGGATTCGTCAATTTACCTGTACCTAGAGGTTGGGCTTAACAAGGTGGATTTTATTTGCCTCAGGCAAACATATTCGTCAATAGCTTCCGGTGTAGAGCCCTTTACAGAAATGGCTGCAACATGGGAATTAGATATAATTTTAGTCTTGTCCATGTTCATTTTAACACCCGCTTCTTGGGAATCTCTACACAAGTCCACGAACATAGAGCTTAGATCTTTCACGGCCCCAGCCATGACTACGATATCACCAGCAAAACAAAGGTGAGCGCTGAAGCCGTATTGGTTTCTAGTTTCGGTCCTGAAGGCGGACTGAGATGGTGGCGTTTTCGTACAATGACTGTAACACTGCATTGTTTAACTAATAAGATATTGCGATTTAAATTCGAAAATCGTCTGTGTTACGCGCCACACCGCCTCAGCCAATCGCAAGCCAGCCGAAGCCAGCCAATCAGAGCCAAGCACGTGCAGCCATGGGCCAGCCAGCCCAAGCCAGCCAATCAGAGCCAAGCACGTGCAGCCATGTGCCAGCCAGCCCAAGCCAGCCAATCAGAGCCAAGCCAAGCTAGCGCCTTACTACCGGAGAAACTATAAAATGCCGCGCTATCTCATATTTAGATCACTTCTCTGTTTTACTGTTTCTAAGACGGAACTCTGCCCTATTGTAAATCGAAATTAAATCAGTGTGATTCTGCAACGTCTACTTTTTATTTTATCCCGTTACATATCAGAAGTGGGATAAATATAAAAAAAACCTAAAACGTAGTTAATGCGTCGAGTGTATGCCGCCTGGTCCGTCCGCACGAATGGGGCAAATCTCCGCGTGAAGATTCATCCGAGACAACTAGTGAAAACGAAGACAAAGTTTCGCCACCAGCCTCGCCTTCAGCTCGAAAAATCATACGCAAGCTTTTGAAATCAGAGGTACAAAAGGCCATGAAAAGAATCCCGTGCAGCCTTGCTAATCCCCGAGTTCGACCCGTATAGCGAAGAGTATACTATTGCGACAGCAAGGCTCAAAAAAAAAATTGATCAACTTGGCGAAATTCATATGGATGGTGCGAAAACATGAAGTCGTTTCATCTGCAAGATAGATTAAGGAGGTCAAGCAAGAAGATGGTACAACCGGCTGGATGAATACGATTACTCTTGGGAAGACTGGAAGCAAATGTTGATACGTGCATTTCCCAGACATCGCAAATATGGATTCGATGACCAAATATTATCAGGACAAAGTCGCCATGTGTTTTCGGTGTAAGTTGTCAGACAGCGCAGTTGTCTCATGCATCATTCGCGGTCTACCACCAGAGCAGAGCCACCAGCTGCACTACTACACCGCCTTCGGAGGTTCAGGTTAGCCCACATTATTTTATTGCACTACCTTTGTAGCCAAAATAATCTATTGCACACTAGCCAAGCCAATATTAGCACAATCGGGGCATCAAACATAGAGGAAATCAGTTAGATCTATTGAATAAAAACCGATTATGATTATTTGATTGCTTTACTAATCAATTTCCCTGATTATTTTGCGAATAAAACACAAGACTTAGGATGTATAAAGTTAACAAGTGAACAGCCTATATACCGTCAACCTTACAGCTTGTCGCAGTCAGTAGTTAGATCCAAAGTGTCTGTGAATTGCTCGACGCAGGTATAGTTCAAGAATCTGAATTATGTTTTGCTTCTCCCGTAATTCGTAAAAAAAAAGAACGGCGATTAGTAGACTTTGTGTTGACCCTTGCCTAATATCGATGATTAGGTTTCCAAATTAGCCGTTAAGAATTTCTTTACGAGTTTTAATTTGGCACAAAGTTACCATCAGGTCAAAATCAACCCTATAACGCCACATTGGTATTTGAATATACGCGTGTTCCGTTTGGCTTAGATAACGCACCGTCTGTTGTTATACGAATAATGAATAAGGTTGTAGATTCAATACGAAATTCCAATCACAAAAGGCGGTAGTTCAAAAACCCACAATGACTTTCCCGATAAATATGAAATGTTAGCATTCTTAGACAATTTGTTGCTACCCTCTTTTGATGTTCAGTCAGGTTTAGATATTTTACAAAAAGTTCTTCATAAATGAAGATCGGAAAATTTAAAGTGAAATGTGAGTAAGTGTTCATTCTTATAAAACAAAATTACATACTTAGGACATGAGATATCTTCGAATGGCATTCAACCAGGTGAATCAAAATTGTTAGCAGTGTCGCAGTTTCCTACCCCTAGTAGTGTTCATGAAATACGTCAATTTATAGGGCTATGTAGCTATTTCCGTAAATTTATTAAAAGCTTCGCAATTTAATTGCTCGCCCTTTAACAGATTTAACAAAGAAAAACGCAGTTATGGAAATGGGGCACTGAACAAGTCGATAGTTTTCAACAATTAAAACTGTGTTTGTGTACAAGGCCAATACTGGCTTTATATGACCCTGTATTACCAACTTAGATTATCGCAGGTATTTTTTTTACAAAAATACACTGATAATTCCCTTAGGTCTGTCATGTATTTCAGTAGGGCAACGAGTAAAGAAGAAAGTATATACCATAGTTACGAGCTTGAAACGCTTGCCGTAGTAGAATCTATGTGTAGGTTTAGAGTGTATTATAGTAGGGATACATGTAAAAGTGGTAACTGACTGTACTGCCGTTCGCGCCACCCTTACTAAACGTGACATTATCCCACGTATTGCTAGGTGCTGGCTGTCAATACAAGATTTTGACATGAGTGTACAATATGGTGTGGGGAAAAAATTTAACACGTAGACGCGTTGAGTAGAAATCCCGTCGATGCTATTAATGTCAACCGCCTTGAAGTGTCAGACGGGTTCTATAACAGTCCAGTACCAGGATGACAAGTTAAGGCGTATCATTGTTCAGCTTAAAGATCGCTCTGCTGCCCCTGATATAAACAACAACTATGTGCTCTCAGATGATAGACTCTATAGGAAGACATTGTATGGTAAGACTAGTTCAGATGCACCACAATGATAAGTCATGTAGGCTTTCAAAAATGTATAGATTTAATAAAGAGGGAGTAAATGGTACATTGTTCCCTATTCCGAAACCCACAGAACCCATGGTCATGGTTCATGTCGACCATATGCCCCTTTTGTAGAACAGCAAAAGGTTATCAATATATGTTGGTTATTGCAGACTAGCTTCTGCCCGCGACTTCGTCTGCGTGGACTTCAATTTTGAACAATTTTTAATTTTCCCTCGGGAACTACTTAAGGAATCGGGATAAAAGGTAGCCTATGTCACGTTCTTTTCCATGTCAAAGGCTACATGCATGCCAAATTTCATCGAAATCCGTTCAGCCGTTTTTGAGTGATTGAGTAACAAACATCCAAATATCCAAACATCCACACTTTCACGTTTATAATATTAGTAGGAAGTAGGATAATTTCTCTAAATTTGTTATTGCTGAGCCCACCCACGCTAAATTCAGTAAAAAACAATAAGAACACTAAAAAATATTTAGTTTGTTTGGTTACCCTCATAAACTTGTCAGTGATCATGGCAAAGCTTTAACAGCAGATATTTAAAAAAAAATTCAACTGACAAGCAATTTAAGTACATTTCGACATCTGTTGCATGTCCACGAGCCAATGGTTAAGTGGAACCGGATCTTACTAAATGCGTTACGTGCGATTGATCCTAGCCAGACTTCTAATAATTGGGCCAATAGCTTACCTGACATTATTTGGGGTTTTAATAATACTGTAAATGAAAGTACAACATAGTCGTATAGCCCTATGATTTAATGTTATGAATGTAATAATGAATCTGTAGAAATCAGGCGTAATAATAGATCTAGTGCGCGAATAAAATTAGAAAGCCATAAGATGAAGCGTAACTTCGATAAAAAAAAAAAGGAAAATTAGTCGAATTTACAGAAAGGGAGATTTAGTTCTTTGGTAGTGTAACAAGAGTGAGCACTAAGCTTGATGATATTTACTCTGGCCCATATATCATAACTAAGGTGTGGGTAATGAATGACATATACAGAATCCTCAGTATGAAGGGGTTCCGAGGCTACAAGGCCTTTACTAGCCTGGTTGCATCGGACTCTTGAGGCATAGGGCCACAGAATCACAGTACCCTATATCATACAGTGCCAGTAGCTCTGATGACCAGCTTGAAACCGAAGATCTCATTGACCTACTTGAAAGCTAACCACGTGTTTTTCCATTGCGGGAGCAATGATTGTTTCAGGACGGCCGACTGTTACGCGCCACACCGCCTCAGCCAATCGCAAGCCAGCCGAAGCCAGCCAATCAGAGCCAAGCACGTGCAGCCATGGGCCAGCCAGCCCAAGCCAGCCAATCAGAGCCAAGCACGTGCAGCCATGTGCCAGCCAGCCCAAGCCAGCCAATCAGAGCCAAGCCAAGCTAGCGCCTTACTACCGGAGAAACTATAAAATGCCGCGCTATCTCATATTTAGATCACTTCTCTGTTTTACTGTTTCTAAGACGGAACTCTGCCCTATTGTAAATCGAAATTAAATCAGTGTGATTCTGCAACGTCTACTTTTTATTTTATCCCGTTACATCTGCCTTACTGTGACTACCATTCCAACACGAACTAAGACATTTGGTAACTCATTTTTTGTCGCACAATCAAAAAATGTAATTCCCTGCCGGCGCACGTATTCGAATCCCGAAAATTTCCTGAAAATCACGACCTTGAATCCTTCTTAGAATCCCAGGCCCTTTGAAAGAGGCGTGAAGAAGCACCTTGCAGGTCAGCAACATGAGGGTGGCTAGAGCAGCAGGTTTCTTGCTCCATGCACTAGCTATCATCGCGTTTGAACTCTACTTCCACTTACCATCAGGTGGAATGGAGTCATTTGCTAGGCGTATTATAAAAATCGTTTCAAGACAGTTCTTTCAGTAGGCATAAACGTATCTCGCAGAAGGAGGACGCGGAGAGGGAGCGGGAGAATGATCCTCAGGCCGCTCCCATCCGCCGTAGACGGACAGGCAGGCGAAGGCGGGCATTAGCAGAAGCGATGCCCGTGTAATGACCCTGCCGTGGAGGCCTGCGTGCACGGCTGGCCCCGTGCACGCCACCGTAAGGCCCGCCGTCTGGGGATTGCCCGTGTGTTCTCGGGCATTCCCCCCTTGGAGATAGCCCGACCAATTGGTCGGGCTTGCCCGGGCGCGTGGGTAGTGATGTCGCAGTGTGGACCTTACCTAGCGCGCCCATAAGGGCAGGGAGGACACCGGGGGGTTTTGGTGGGTAGACCTGGCACTCTGTCAGAGGAGCCCCACACACGCTTGCCGTCTAGCCAACGGCGGGTACGGTGCGGTTATTTCCCCCCGAGAAAAAAAAGGCATAAACGTGTCTTTATTGAACTCGACGTTGGCGGAATTGTCTATAAAGACAGATAATTAGCACATTGGCGTGAAAAATTAATAGAATCGCTAAAGAGAAAATTTCGTCTCGCATTGTCGATTTCAATAATTTTTAAATTTATTTAACATTTTTAAAGAAAATGCAAAGTTCTATATTAATAAAGAACTTTCTGGCATTAAAAACAAATACTAAATTGGAATGAAAATATTAATAAACTAATTAACTGAACATTTTATACGCTTACATAGCAACACATTCCAAACAGTCATAACATATCTTTGGTTATAATAATCCTTTGTTATACGACACGGTTAGCGCAGAGGTCGAGTGATCGCCTACTGCACAACGGGTCGCGGGTTCGATTCCCGTACGGGAAAAATATTTTGTATGGCCTACAGAAATATGTTCCGGTCTGGGCGTATGTGCATCCTAGTGTCGGCGACGTTTTTTTTTAAAACAAAAAAAATCCTTTGTTCTCATAAGAACAGATTCTCAAAAGGACAGTGATTCACATATGGAAAGATTCTCAAAAAGTCAGCGATGAACAAATATTTTTAGTGTTTAGAAAAAAAAAAATTCTACACAGTATTTGAACTGGAGCTTGACCCGCGTTGTTATTTTTCCATGTCGGGAATTCTATATTTTCCCGAACCCTGAACCCTACAATGAACACAACGAAATTAAAATTAGATAATTACTAAGTAATATTAAACGCGAAAGTTCAAACAAACAAAGTTTTATTTCAGTCACTGAAATCAAACTTTGTTTGTTTGTTCGTTATGATGTTGTTACTCTTTCACGCAAAAACTACTGATTGGTTTCGGAAGAAATTTTGTAGGTAGACGGATTACGACGGGCTACTTATTATCTCGGAAAAGTAAGTAGTTCCCGCGAAAAAGTATACAGTTTTTTCTTTGAACTTTTAAGGCGAAACATAGTTCCATAGGCGTATACACGGTAATTTTTTTTATCACCCTGGAAAATTTATGGGACGCTTCACGACGTGGTATTAGAATGATTTGAATATGAATAAAAAAAATAACTCACTTACTTGATTTTATACAATTTTTTGAAAAATCCAAAAAAGCTGCACTAGTTGAGAGCAGCATTTTAAGTAATTTTTTTTTTTAGATTTTTTATTTTATTTTTTATATAATAATGGATGTGTCCTGAAGCGTCCCAAAACTTTTCCAGGGTGATAAAAAAATAACCGTGTATAGAGGGGGGGCCGAGTGGGCCGTGCCCACCTCAGACTGGTCTAGTGCCCACTCCAGGATGTTAGGCTACCTATTCAAAATTCAATGATGGACGCCAAAATACTGATAACGTGGAAAAAAATTCTAGATATAGCATAGTTCGCAGGCACAGCTAGTATCTACATACTATAATAATTCATCTCAGACGAGGTTCACTCAGAATTACAGGCGGACGCCCATTACGTATACAATCAGATTAAACCAGGATTAAACTATTCGAACATGTCACCCTGATTGAAATTACATTAGAGTAACTGACAGACAACGCTAGCATTAGAATAACTTATCACTAGTTAATCCATATGACATCATCATCACGCCATGAAAGATTATCGTTCGATTGGAACTATTACGGTTTGCCAAGAAAGTGTTTTAATAAGCTCCTTGTCAGGCTATGCTGGGTTAATTTTAATGCACCTGCAACCTCGCAGGACTAGATAGCTAACATCATAAACAACAACATTTGTTCTACAACTTTTGATAATTCGTTAGATTTTACTTTCATACAAAAATAAATATTAATTTAAGATACTTCCAGAATGTTTGTAACTCTACGTGCATCACCAGAATTACCTAGGCAGCGCGCGAACGTAGCGTCATCTTTCGTCGTCACTTGTAAATGAAACGTAGACTTATCAATGTCACGACACGACAGTGCCATAAAAACTTGAAAATTGATTTTGGGTCAATTTATTGACTAATCTTAAAACTAGTAAAACAAACGTTGCAGTTAATGATGTTAGAGCTATCTAATCCTGCGAGGTTGCAGGTGCATTAAAATTGACCCTGTATACTGTTTGACCTTTGGACCGTTCTAATATCCCTCGTAATAGTAGCGGTTTTCGTAATGTAAATGAAAAGCTTGAATCGGAGCTTACTGTACCAGTTTTGACAAAATTTCGCATATAAACATAATATTGTTAAGGTTAATCGGTGGCGCTGTGGACTCGGCACTTGCCTTCCAATCGGGAAATCCGGGGTTCGAGACCGCCATGTACCACTATGTTTTTCGTTCCAAATTTCATATGTACATTTGTCTGACGCTCCTACGGTGAAGGAAAACATCGTGAGACAACCTGCATCTGCGAAGAAATTGATAGGTGTATGTAAAGTCGACCAATCCGCACTGGGCCAGCGTAGTTGACTAAGGCCTAAACACCCTAACGTAGGGTAGGCTCGAGCCCTTCGGTGGAGACGTATATGAGCTGTTATGGTGATGTTAAAATTGCCTTCTTGGCAGCTGTCTGTATGTTATTGCAAAGAAAAGTCAACCTTTTTTTTCAAAGTTGTTTTATGATATGAGACTGACTTTCAACCTTAGGGTGGTTCAATTCAATTCAATATCTTTTCAATAACCACTTTTTGGGCCGTCTGTTATTAAACCAACACTTAAGCTATGTTTTGTAATTAGACCATTAAGGTCTCGGACTATTCTACGTAATTTAATTCTTAGGGCCTTACGATTGGGCCCAGACATCGCTGTTGTAGCGTATAGAGATGTCTATTCTCACAGGTGGTTTAAATAATGTTTTATTACAGCAATCATGATAAGAGGCACAAAAGGGCAGAAATAAAAGGGCAAATCTGTTGTTGTAATCTATGGCTGTATTCAATCATCACCATCTGTGTGACACTATAGTATTATCTACGTATATTATACGTACCTTAAATTATATACGTACGGCTCCAAAAAATGTTATCTGTGCTTCTCTATGCAAAAATTAATTGTTCGGAATGGAAGTGTGTGTCTCTGTTCTGCAAAAGTAAATTAATATTTAAAAGTGAAAGTACTGTTTTAAAAGCCCTAAAAATCATCCCTTACATAATAAAATCAGACTATGGTCTGAGTAGGGCTACCATATTTCAGGATTTGTGCTGAGATCTTCGTAAAACTACGCCGCGCCGTGCTCGTGAGCGTAACCAGCAAGATCCCCGATGCTAAATTTTATTAAGAACTAGCTGTGCCCGCGAACTACGTTTCGCTATCAAAATACTTAACACAGTGTTTAGTCTTTTCCTCCATTTTATTCCATAATGATTCAACTATATTCTGCCTTTCTTGACCATCGGCCATTTCGAAATTAGGACAATTTTCGTAGGTTCGTAATGCTCTTTTTCTAACAGTCCACAAAATTAAATAGATTACATATTACTATAAACACTAGTATTATTATTGTTTTAGAGACATTATTGATATTAATAAATTCTTCTTCAGTAGAAAGAACTACACAGTTGCAAGAATAATCTTTATCGTATTCATGTTTCGAATTAAAATAAACAATTGTTAATAAATTAGAACTGTATACGAATAATGTTTAGATTTTATAATGGGTGTTGGTAACACCAACAAAATATATTTTTTGGATATGACAACTTGGCCAATTTTGACTGGTCGTACAGTAAGCTCCTTGTCAAGCTATACTGTTTGACCTTTGAACCGTTCTTATGTCGCTCGTAATACTGGCGGTTTTCGTAGAGTTAATGTATAGCATGAATGGGGGGGTTACTGTACAAATACGTTTTCCGTATTCGATATCCGATCACGGAATACAGACACGGAGTTTCGTGAACGTAGCGCAGACGTTCGTTTCTTCTCATTCGGGATTTCTACCATTCTGCCTAAACGTACGTACAGAACGTGTTCCGTTCGTAATAAAAACGAACGTGTGCGGCAGTCAATGAGTATTTTGTATAGATTTGATGCATTCGGATGCCCGTATTCAGAAAACGAATGCGAAAAAACGTATTTATGCGGTTAGCCTTAAAATGTTTTGAGACTTCCGTTTTTGTAACGTGTACTGTACGATATAGTGTTGCTGGCATAGTTCGGTTAGCAAACTCGCCGTGATGACTAACATCCACACACAAACTTGGAAGTTATCGTTAGTTAGTTCACGATCGTTGCATTATCACGGTCTCGAAGGACACTAAACACAGGTAACATCTAACATCGAACATCCAATAGGCCCCGAAGCGGTTCTCAAACTTTTTTGGTGACGGAACCCTTTTGGAAAGCGAAATACTTGACGGAACCCTAAAATAAAACAATAGTTTTTAAAAGTGTATTCTTTATTAATAAGCATAATGAAAGTACGACCAGAGGGAGTGTATTGATTTTTCTAAATTATTGCGGAACCCCTTATAGGGGTAGTGTGGAGCCCTAGGGTTCCGCGAAACACACTTAGAGCATGGCTGCTCTAGGTACCCTTCAGGGCCTACTTTCATTAAATACCCCTATTGCTGGGTTTGAAAGCAACTGTTATTCGTCTTTTTTGAGCGGCGGCCATGTTGAATTTACGTCAATGTTGCTACGTTCATAGTGCTCGGAACGGCTTAGAAACGAACTTTTATCAGTTTTTTTTGAGCAGCGGCCATATTGAATTTTGTGCTATTTTCCTAGGTTCATAGTGCTCTACTCTTCAAGGCCTTTCATTTGATACCTATATTGCTAGGTTTGGAAACGAACTTTTATCCACCTTTTTTGAGCTGTGGCCATGTCGAATTTACGTCAATATTGCTAGGTCCATAGTGCTCTACTCTTGAAGACCTTTCATTTGATACCTATATTGCTAGATTAGAAAACGAACTTTTATCCACCTTTATTGAGCGGCGGCCATGTTGAATTTATTTATGTGTTGCTAGGTTCATAGTGCTCTTCCCCCACGAATGCATAGAGGAGGCACTGCGTTTCCACGGAGTGCCCCTCTACCTCCGCTCCCTCATCACCGATTACCTCCGCGGGAGGGAAATCGTGTATGAGGGGGCGGACGGTCGCGTCCACAGGTGGCCGATGGCGGCGGGAGTACCCCAGGGTTCCGTGCTGGGCCCTCTGCTCTGGAACCTGGGGTACAACTGGGTTCTGCGGGGCAACCTCCTGCCGAATATGGAGGTTGTCTGCTTCGCCGACGACACCCTTGTCGCGGCGAAGGGGCGCACGTACGAGGAGGCGGTCCACCTGGCGTCGGTCGGCACGACGATGGTCGTCCGGCGCATCCGCCTCCTCGGGCTGGACGGGGCCGTCGAGAAGACGACGGCCATGACGTTCAGGCCGCCGCGTCGACGCAGACCCCAGGCGGGGCTCCGTGTCCGAGTGGAGGGGGTCCAAGTCCAGGTCGAGAGCTCCATGAAGTATCTCGGTCTGGTGCTGGACCCCCGATGGGATTTCGAGGAGCATTTCAAGCTCCTCGCCCCAAGGCTGTCTGCCGCCGCGGCAGCCCTCGGACGGGTCCTCCCCAACGTGGGGGGACCGGGCGCAGCGTGCCGTCGACTTTATCAGACGGTGATAAAGTCGATGGCGCTGTACGGAGCTCCGATTTGGGCGGAGCGTCTCGCCCCCCGAACGATGGCCCTCCTGCGCAGGCCGCAGAGGGTCATTGCCACCCGGGCCGTGCGGGCCTACCGCACGGTCTCTCACGGGGCGGCCTGCGTTCTAGCGGGCTCGCCTCCGTGGGATGTCGAGGCACGCGTCCTTGCGGCCGTGCACCGACATCGGGTGGCAGCGAGGAGTCGGGGGGAGCGGCCCCTCCCGCAGGAGGTGGCGCGCACGAGGCACCTGGCGCAGAGGGAGGCTCTCCGCCAGTGGGCCGAGACGCTCGCCCACCCAGCTGCCGGCCACTGGACGATCGAGGCCGTTCGTCCAGTGTTGGAGGAGTGGGTTGGGCGCCGGCGAGGCAGCCTCACCTATCGGATGGTGCAGATGATGACCGGGCACGGGTGCTTCGGACATTATCTGCATCATGTCGCACGGAGGGAGCAGACGCCGCAGTGTCACCATTGCGGCGCTCCCGACGACACTGCCGGGCACACCCTCTCGGAGTGCCCGGCCTGGCGACCCCAGCGCGATGCATTAGCCCTCGCGCTGGGCCTAGGTAGGGGTACGCCCGTCGCGCTGGCCAGCGTCGCACGGGAGATGCTGACCAGCGCGGCGGCGTGGGAGGCTGTCGCCTCCTTCTGCGAGGACGTTATCTCGCAGAAGGAGGCTGCGGAGCGGGCGCGAGAGGATGACCCTCTCGCCGCACCGCTCCGGCGCAGGCGGTTGGGGAGGAGGAGGCGTGCGTTCCTCAACGCGCGCCAGCTCCCCTAGCAAGCTGGCGGTTGAAATGGCTCGGCCGGATGACCACCGGCCGAGATCACCCCTAGCTTGGCCGTCTGGGGGGGTCGAATTTCTCAAGATACTTGTCGACCCCCTCCGTAGAGGTAAGCCCTGGCACCAGGCAACCCTCCAGGGGGCACAATTGGGGAATGGCCAACGCCGATCCCGATTGTGTCCCCACGGAGGTATAAGTATCTAGAGAGTTTTTAGCCGGTAGTGGGTCTTCTACCCGAGTCCTGCATATCCAAGGGGTGGTACTTATCAAAGCCTTTTATTTGATACCCATATTACTGGGTTTTATCCATTTTTTGAGCGGCGGCCATGTTTAATTTAGGGCAATTTTTCTTAGTTCATAATGCTCTACTCTTTTAGGCCTTTCAGTTGATACCCATATTGCTAGGTTTGGAAACGAACTATTATTCTTCTTTTTAGAGCGGCGCGGCGGCTATGTTGAATTTATGTCAATGTTGCTAGGTTCATAGTGCTCTACTCATCAGGGCCTTTCATTTGATACACATATTGCTGGGTTTGGAAACGAATTTTTATCCGTTTTATTTGAGCGGCGGCCATGTTGAATTTAGGGCGATTTTCCTATGTTCATAGTGCTCTACTCAACAAGGCCTTTCATTTGATATGCTTAACACTGGGTTTGGAAACGAACTTTATCGGCAGTCATGTCAAATTAAGTCAACGTGGCTAGGTTCAATGTGTTCTACTCTTTAGGTTCTTCGTTCGATATCCATGTTCCTTGGGTGGATCCAAAAAAATGTGATCCGTCATTTTAGACATTAGGATCAAGAGTCCCGTCCCGTCCCTTTACGCGTAACCCAGAACATTCCAGTCAGATATTTTTTTTAATTATCAATATTAATCTATTACTTTTAATAGTTTTAAATCGATGAAAGAGTTTGATTCCTTAGTCCTAATGTAAAAATATATAACACCTTTCAAAATACTTTGAAAAGAGTATCTTCATTTTTCAACATTTCAAATATTTCATAAATTGTACCGATTTTGTGAAAATTAGTCAAGAATTAAACCAATCTACAAATTTTATGGTCACTCGATAAGTATTATCATAAAAAATGCTTTATACATTGGTTGTATGGCTTGATCTTTTTGCCTTACCACCACGGTACGACACAAGAAAAAGACAATTTGGTTGGCAAAATCCAGTTGGGCACAGCCATTAACAGAAAATATTATTTGTACTATCGGCCCGTTCCAGATAAGCATTTTTAGCCATAAATACCAACATTTTTAGCATCTCTGCGTTTCATTAGCCGGTGATGCTAGTTTTTCTTGCTGGTTGTCATGCGTTTCATTTAAGCATTTTTAACACGAAATGCTAGCATCAAATACCCATGCTAATAGATGGGTCCTCTGATACCACTTTTTGACAGCTTTCAAATTTGACATTTGGAATCTTTTTTTCATGAATCCAAAAGGATTTTCAGCAAATTAAAAAAATTTATTGAAAGATATTTATAGTATTAGCCAATTCTGATTTATATTATAAAAAAATTTAAGTGGCTGGCTAATTAGGTGAGGTGTCAAAATTCAGCACGAAAAATCAGTACATTGCGTTTCATTTGTAACAATTAGCGCGGCTAAAAATGTTAACATTTCTTAAAAGAAACGCAAAACGAGGCTAACATCAGATGTTAGCCTCAGAAAGTAGCAGTGCTTTATCTGGAACGCAGGGTAAGTGAAACACTTCATTCCTGCCTTAATTTTCGAAATCCAATTACTTAAGATCAGGCTGTATGGCGTAGTTCCATTGCCTTTCCCTTCGTGGAAGAAAATACCTTCTCTCTGTACTATGTGACAGACTTGTCAAAATAATTTCACCTGCGCCATGTTGTTTTTCTACCTAAAGCCAATTCGAAAATTTTATATGGTATTTTTTCACTAAAAATTAAAAGTGAATTTAAACAAACGAAATTATGCCTAAATGTTCTTCCGGAAAATTCTAAGCATTGTGGTGTAAGCCATATCAAATTCTGTCCAGTAGTTTCGGAGATCTTTCCGGACAAACAGACAAACAAACAAACAAACAAACAAACCAACAAACAAACAATTTTTTTAAAACTATTCTATCGTGTTCTGCTAATGATTTTAAGGCGAACTGTGTATTTTTTTTCTTAATATTTCGCAATTACAGATTTTTGTACCCCTACGATTTTATTATATATATAGAGATAGAGATAAGATGTGATATTTGTTATACATTCTAAGGATTTTTCGAAGGAAATCAGGCTTATTCTCCGGACTTTTAAATTTTTCACCTGGTAACCCTAGGTCTGACTGGACAAATTGTAATACGATGCGTGAAAGTCTAATGAAAAGTAAAACTTTAAACTAATATAGTGAATTACTTTTCATATTAGCGCGCACGAAAACTTCTTATAATTTTGTATCATTTACCTACGTAACAATTCACAGAAGCATTTGATGTTTTGGAGTCTCCGTTCACAAGCACCAAGCACTGTCTTTCAATAGTAAATGCAGGCCTAGCATATTTTCTTCGCAAATACACTATCATTCTTATACCTTTTCACAATCAGTAGGTACCATAATTTACATTAACAATTTAGCGCAAATAAGTAATCAAAGATAAGCAATCACAAATTGCACTGCAGTAATTACCTACCTACTAATTACATAATGTCATATTTCTAACAAAAACTTACGATGACGGTGCTGTACCTACGCATTTCTTTCGTCACAGTCACCATTACGTTTGTTTTACTCTCATAAGCATTTGAAATCGTAATTCAATGTATAATGACTCCGATTCCGGCCTATCTCATAGCCTTACACCACTTTACACTTTATGCTACGCAAGAGTCGCTTACGCACTTTTTAACACTTCGAAATTTTAAGAGATTATGTCATAAGTTGGTATTCTAAATTGTGGTACTAAGTGGGGCTTGCAAACTGAAGGTATGTATTTAGCGCAGGCAGAGCAGCATCACCTCTCAATAGTGCAGATTCTGACCTGCCTGAACTCAGCTGTTTCGGCCATTATGAGTCGCACGTCGAGGGGAAACCCTCTAGTGCCACTACTGTCGGTGCTCCCTCCCGAGCCCGATGACATCGCGAACCACACCCTCGTGGTGTGCCCGGCCTGGCAATCCCAGCGGCCAGCGCCATGTTTTAGCCCTCGCGTTGGCCAACATTGTAAAAACTAACTACAAAAACACAAAAAGTGCATCCTGGGCGCTGCGATATGTCCTACTTTAAACGAGACCTAAAAAAGAGCAGCACTTTTCTACAGGTAGGCAGTGATTAATTATTTTGTGCCTCTGGCATTGGAGATGTCCATGAGCGGTGATTACCACCAGTTAAAGTTTGGCATCGACTTCAAAACAAAAAAATGTATTCTTATATTTTTTCCTTTTTATGTTTATAATAATAATAATAAGTACCACGGATCCAAAGAATTATAGACCTATCACATGCTTTCCCACCATCTACAAGCTCCTTACGTCCATTCTGACCACAAAAATTAACACACACATTGTGTCAAATAATATTTTGGCCTCTACTCAGAATGGATGTAAGGCTGGGTCCCGTGGTACGAAGGAGCTCCTCCTCATAGACATGACCATTAGCCAACAAGTTCGACGGAGCAGGGGATCCCTTTCTGCTGCATGGATTGACTACAAGAAGGCCTATGATTCGGTGCCGCACTCGTGGCTGGAGAGGATTTTAGAGCTGTATAAAATAAATACAACTCTGAAATCCTTTTTAAGTAACTGTATGCGGCAATGGACCACAGCTCTTCGTCAACCATGCGGCGGTGACGGTTCCCTTGATCCGCAAAACTTGATTAAAATAGAGAGAGGTATTTTTCAGGGTGACAGTTTGAGTCCCTTGTGGTTTTGCCTAGCATTGAACCCTCTCAGCACTTTGTTGAAGGACTCAAGTCTAGGCTGTCGGCTCCGGAGACAGGGTGAAGTCATTAGTCATCTGCTGTACATGGATGATCTCAAGTTATTTGCACCGAAACAACGAGATCTGATGGAGTTGCTGAAAATCACACAGATTTTCAGCAACGCTATCAGAATGGAGTTCGGAGTAGATGAGTGTGCGGTCTTGCATGTGCGGCGGGGGAAAGTTGTAAAATCACCGAATGTACAACTTTCCGATACAATGACACTCAGATCTCTTTCCGATGCCGACTCATACAAATATCTTGGTATGTCACAGTCCTTAGGGATATCGGCGGAGGACGTCAAGAAATCGGTGAAGGCACGCTTCTTTTGTCGCCTAACAAAGGTACTTAACAGTCTCTTGTCTGGCGGCAATAAGGTGCGTGCCTTCAACGGTTGGGTGATGCCTCTATTGATATACTCCTTTGGCATACTGAGATGGACTCAGACTGAGCTGGACGCTCTGGACAGGAGAGTCCGCCAACTACTCACAACACATCGCATGCTCCACCCGCGCTCGTCTGTTATGAGACTGTACATTCCACGGAAATGGGGTGGTCGTGGCTTTCTAAATGCCAAGAACCTCCACAACCGTGAAGTGTGCAGCCTCAGGAATTACTTCCTTAACAACGAATGCGGGATGCATCGTGATGTTGTGGCAGTTGACAAAGGACTTACCATCCATGGCAATCGAGAACTGGCGCAAACCATCGGTGCTCACCGTCAAAGACCGCAAGGAAGTATGGAGGGGCAAGAAGCTACACGGGAGGTTTTATCGGGCCTTGACTGGGCCTGATGTAGACCTAACTGCCTCGGTAAACTGGCTGCGCTTCGGTGACCTTTTCGGGGAAACCGAGGGTTCAGAGGAAGTAATGATGACGAACAACTATAGAAAATATATCCTGAAGGACGATACCGTCGACATCTGTCGGGCATGCCGCCGTCCCGGAGAGTCACTCAGGCATATTATCTCTGGTTGTTCTCATCTTGCTAACGGCGAGTATTTGCACAGACACAACCTAGTGGCCAGGATCATCCATCAGCAACTTGCCATTCGATACGGCCTTGTCGAGACTAAGACGCCGTACTATAAGTACGCACCAGTGCCGGTTCATGAAAATGGTCGTGCGTTGCTCTATTGGGACCGCTCTATCATCACGGACAGGAATATTGCTTGCAATAAGCCTGATATCGTGGTGGTCGACCGGTCCCAACGCCGAGCAATGCTCGTCGATATCACTATCCCTCATGATGAGAATCTCGTGAAAGCTGAGAAGGACAAAGTCAGCAAGTACCTTGACTTGGCTCACGAGGTAACCGCCATGTGGGATGTTGACTCGACGATCATTGTTCCGATAGTAGTTTCTGCGAACGGCTTAATAGCGAAGAGTCTCGACCGACATCTTAAGGGGCTCTCGCTTGACGGGTGGATCAAGGGCCAGATACAGAAGGCGGTGATTCTTGACACGGCACGTATCGTTCGGAGATTCCTCTCCCTGTAGCCCTAACCACCGGTAGCTTGGGCCATGCTCCGCTGCCAGTGGAACCCTAGATTTAAGTTTTTTATAATATTTGTGTTTTTATATCTATATATTGTAAAAAACTTAAATTTAAGATGCTTTTTTGAATTAATGTATAATAATAATAATAATAATTTTTATTTCAGATTCAATCCATAGTTGTTAGTAACAAAACTTATGTCTAATGTTAGTATTTTTTTTTTTACAAAACCTTATGCTTAAAGCCTAGGATCTTACAGCTGTTGCCATGTGTAAACGCATACAGCAGCGCATCAACAGTCGAGAATCCCACCGCTCAGAGAACGCGCGCAGAATACTGTTCGGGCTTGCGCGCACGCGCGATAGCAACGACCAACTACGCTTGCGCATTATAGTAAAAAAGCAATCAGTTCGCGCTTCAGCAAACATAGAGGAGGCACTACAATATCGCGCCAGCCCAAACAATATCCTGAACGCGTTATTATATTGAACGCGTATTAAGCTGTAGGCTCGCTGTGTAAAGTCAAACCACAGGCTGCACGTGTAGAAGGTTTGACAGTATGATTTAAATAAAGTAAGTTTCACTTCATCACTACATCGAGCAAACCTGCGGGCCAACATATTGCAGCGTACACTCAACGCCCTACGCTCCCTCTCAATATCTGCATCATAAGATAAGTTATCAGTAAGCCAATGGCCCAAATATTTAAACCGTTTAACACGCTTAAGGGCTGTACCGGAAAGAGTCACAGTTGTAGGCAGATCATTGCAGTTTCTAGAATTAGCTTGGAATATCATTAGCTCACTTTTACTGGCATTATATTTTAGACTATGCGCAGCCGCATACCTCTCACATATGCCAATCAATTTTCGCATAGCGCCGATCGACGGGCTCAGCAGCACCATATCGTCAGCGTAACTTAAATTATTGATACAAACTCCGTCTATATGACATCCTATACCGGTGCTACTGAGCTCGCTGACCAGCCGGTTAATGTACAGGTTGAAGAGCTTCGGCGAGGTCAGCCCTCCCTGCCTCGCCCCACAATCCAGCCTATACACACCCGTATGTGAGCCTGCCCATCTAACACTGTTAAGTTGGTTTTCATACCAATACCTGAGTAGGGAACATAATTCTGGTGGCAGCTGAGTTTCACGACGTAATTTATCCCATAGTAAACTATAGGAAACCATGTCAAACGCCTTCGACAAGTCCAAAAAACAGGCATAAACCGGCGTTTTTCTGGTGGTATAGTATTGAACGGTTTGTTTGAGACATAATATCGCACTTTCAGTAGACAAACCTGGTTTAAAACCGAACTGTGCATCGTGTATGTTAAGGTGTTCACTCAGATGCCTGTCGATCAAACCGTCCAATACCTTGGCTACGACCGTCGCTAGGGATATAGGCCTATAATTTGCCAAATCGGAGGCGTCACCTGTTTTATTTTTAACTATAGGCACTACAATAGTGTGCATAAGCTCATCAGGCAGAAACTTATGACTTAAACATAAATTAAAAAACATCGCAAGAATTCGTGGTAAATGCACACCTGCATACTTGAGATGCTCAATACTGAGGCCATCACAACCGGGAGACTTCCCTCTAACCATTTTTTTAATCACAGATGCTACATCTTTAGCAGTAAACCTTACAGTGAGGGCCGTGTAATGACGCTCCTCTGCGGTCTGTTTTAACGACGGCGATTCGACTTTGAAATGTTGCCGGAATGCATTGGCAACATCCAAAGGGTCGTGGAAGCCCGCAACGCTCACAGGAAGGCTCGGTCTTGGATTTAGTTTATTTGTATTTTTCCAAAATTGTAAAAAATTTTTGTCAGAGTGATTTTTAGTAATCATATCCATTTTAATTTGTTGCTCATTGTCTTGACAGTATTTTAATTTAGATTTAAAAAATTTACGTGACTGACACATTTTACTGAATAAATATCCCGAGTTAGGTTTTCCATATGACATCCAATAATGAAACCAAAAACGAGCCTCTCGGTGAGCATCACTTACATGTTTGTTCCACCCCGCAATATGTTTGTGTTTTCCACGCGAAGAACCCCTGTGACTGAACTCAGCCGCCTCTGTGAGTATGGATATAATATTATTATACATAATATTGAGTACACGCCTATGATCAAAGTTTGAGCACGGTCTGTCAGCGCAATCGCAGCGAAAGTCTACTAGCCTCAATCTCGACTGACAATACATCAAATAGCAGTCTATCTGCTCTCCATCTCGTTCTCCCCATGTTATTTTGTTAATATTGTAAGGATGTGTAACAATTTTAGGTTTTATGAAATTAAGATTACACTCTAATAACAATGGATGGTGATCAGACCAATATGTGTCATACAGTACCGACGCGGTCACAACAATCCGACGCGCGGCGCTCGTGACCACGCAGTGATCGAGCCAGCGCCGGCAGCCATGCGCATCACTTACAAATGTATATGTATCGGGTGATAACAATTGAAGGTCAACACAAGACCAAGTCTGATCAGCGCAAAAGTTTAAAAGTTCATTACAAAACAGCTCACCAGGGTGCGCGTTGAAGTCTCCAAGCACTAGCACAGTCTCGACGTTGCTACCTTCAATAACAGCATTGATTTCACTTAGACAGTCCGTGAACTCGTCGAGATTATCCACTGACGCTGTTGGCATGTACACTGAGTTTAACAGAATTGAATTATTTGTAAGCTCAATTTTCACAGCTGTCAAACGCACACTGTTACACTCTATCACAGTCACCGTAGGAAATAAGGACTTTCGCCAAAGCAAGGCCACTCCTCCATAGGGTCTGCCTCGAAGAACTCCGTTTGATAAGTCTACTGCAGACTTTCCGGTATAAGCAAAGTCGTCGTCTATGGTCCCAAGATACGTTATCTCATGCGGTAGCAGCCAAGTTTCCTGTAACGCGACTATGTCGGCAGTGTGACAGAGTTCCCTTACGCATGAAACAGACCTTGTTATACTTTTACAGTTAAATGTAACGATCTTAGTAGTATTATCCATCAGAATGTGTTTTAGAGTCACGTTTCAGTGTTTGCGCACTGTCTGTTTTCTTTTTACTAAAATCATAAAATTTTCTATAGGCAATACCTTTTGGCCAGAAATCTTCTTTCATGAGTAATTCTAGTTTACTTCTAGGGACGAATACCTTGTACGCATCATAACCTTTCTCGGCATAAACATCTATTTTTTCTAGTCTTGCAGTAAAGTTGGCCACTTTTTCAATGTACGATACAATATCGGTGGCAGACGTCTCTTTCGATATATTATAAATATACATCGGGACTTTTATATCCGCCGCTTTAAATTTACAATTCACGTCCGTTACAGCCTTACCCCGATTGCCAATAAAACGGTTTTTCTGTTTTTTCTTTTCTACAAGAATCCATGTTTGCTTTTCATTCTGTGAATCATGTGCCTCCGCCCGAAAACAATCTGTAAGCAGTTTGTTATTTCGCACGTACATAGTCGTTTTTTATTATTATTTTAATCCTCATAATAAATTACCTGATCAGCTCACAGAAGTCACTTCAAAGGGTCAATACGTGCCTACTGTATTTAAAAAACTACCTAACCTTTCATCATCATTAGCTCAGCTCATGACTTCTAGATGCAAATATCTAAATAGCTTCAGAAATAAACATGAAACACGTTGGACAAATGGACATGTCAATAAAATTTAAGAGTTTCCCTCGGTTTTCCTGGGATCCCATCACCAGATCCTGACTCAGTAATAATGGGAACAAATGTGAAGTTAGATACTCTCAAACAAAAAAAAAGAAATCCATTATTAAATGATGGAGCATAACTCAATAACTCCACAAACAAACATGTAAAAAAAATATGCAGTCGAATTGAGTACGTACCTCCTCCTTTTGTGAACTCGGTTATAAAGATGGTTAACAGCGCGGTGGAGCCGCGGTGCAGGCGCAGAAGTGGACCCTCTTGCCGCACCACTTCGCGCGCAGCGACAGGGCAGGGTAGAGCAGGGATGTTGCGGATGCCGATTTTTTCACATCCGCGCGGATGCGGATTTTTGAAGGCTCACATCCGCGGATGCGGGTGTTTATAATATTATAGAAAAAAATTAAAGTGGCACTCGGGGACTGCCGCTGTAAAGCTATTGCATAGCATTTTTATCAACTTATGCAATTATAAAATTATTTACTCAAAAATGCATGTAATGTGGTCATTATTTTGACAATTGTTTGAGCAAAGTCGACCTTGCCGATAACTTTTCATAATTGTCATTTACAATTAGTAAATGAAGTTGAAAAAAATTATAATACTTAATAAAAAGTAATATTGCCGTCTTCTCTGATTCAAGCCGGTTACGCGGAGGTTCATAAATTCAACCCGCGCTACTAAATAATTGTTCGCCAGGAACATTGCCTGGTGGAGTGGATAAACGATAAGTTTCCACAGCGCAAACAAACACGTAATGAATTATTTACAAGAAACAAATGATGCACCACAACAACGCGTCGGATCATGTCACCAATTTTTTTGTTCCCATTGGTTAATGTCAAGTGCGAACGGCACGCGCCATTCGCCGGTCTCACCCAATTTCTCTCTTGTCGCAACATGTCTTACATCCGCATCCGCATGATCCTCCGCATTGATTATTTCGGATGCGGATGCGTATGCAGATGTCCAAATCCATGCGGAAGCTTCGCATTTGCGGATGCGGATGCGAATATTCGCGACATCCCTGGGGTAGAGGCAAGGGGATATCTGACTTCCCAGTCATATGGCTCTGACCTTATGGCCCGCCTGGGGGTCACAATCGAGTTTTAAGCTGGTGACCTGGGTATAGGGTAGCCACCCCAAAGCTTTGCCCCTTGATAATATTATAATCCCTCCTTAAAAACATTTAGTTATAGGTACAACGTGCTAATTAAATTTAACGCTAAACACTCCAAAATACAGGATATATGTGACGGTGTCTCTTTTCTTTTAACAGTGAGTTCAGACCATGATCCTAATTTGAAAATCACTGAAATTTACACCTAGAAAATTCATATCTTTTTTGATATTTTTTTCAAAATTTGGTGGTGTCATATAACTAAGTCAACGTTTACAAATCATATTTTGTCAAAAAAACAATAAATGCATAAAAAATTAACTTTGCAATGTAAGTCATAGTATACAGGTTGTAACTGAAAACCATGTACCATCCAAAGTAGTACCATCCTGTATTCATCAAAAGTAGAGATTCTGTAGGAAAAATATTAGGGCTAACAAACCTACTTTTTTCCCATACAAACTAAATAATTTATTTTTTGGTATTAAGTGCCGACAGCCCTACGTAAGCGTAGGAGGAACACTTCGCTCACATTTGTCACGTGTCATTTTGTGTTTGATAGTAGATTATGCACCAAGGGATTAAAGCAGAGTCTAACGTCACGGGCGCCATATTGAATCCCGAGCGCAACGAGGGACTCTAGAGTTAACTCCTAGCGAAGCGAGGGAGGAGTCCTAAGTGAAGCGAGGGGCTCAAGTCGCCTAAGACGAAGACTGTTTTATTCCAGAGGTGAATACTCTACTTGTCATACCATCTGCGAGACAATAAAAACGCAGGGCTTTATAACCAATTACTTAGGTGGTAATTTTCATCATAAACACTGTCACATTATCATTATCACTATAACTATGGTTAAAATTATGATATGATGAAAACCATAAAGTACAAAAAAAATGTTATTCTCAATCACGAATACTTACGTCACGCAATAATTTTAACTTAAGTTAAGCTTAAACATTATAAAAACTTAAAATATAATAATAATAATATAACAAGTATGAACTTAGTCTACCCATCGATTTACAATACGATACGATCAGCTGCTGGACCCCGTCAATGACCTTTAGTAGCACGCAGGACGAATGTTAATTTGTTAACAATAAAATGGTATCAAATCAAATAAATTGCTTATATTTTTCAACTTCGTGATATATTTACTTTAATAACGCCAATTAATTACTATACACAACTGTCAAAATAAATCTCAAATAGTCGACAGCCTATTGACCTCAAATAAAAAATAAGTGCTGAAGCTGAAGCACCTGGATATTTACTTACGTTTTTTAACTTTATCAATAAAAATACTGAATAGACTTCTAAAAAGACTGTATTGATGCCACAAAACACATTTCACTAAGCACTTTCTTAACGTAAGCAACAAGATATTACAATTTTGAAATTTAAGCTATGAAAACAATACAACGCAATACCGTTGGGGCACATTATGGAACAAATTATAGAAACGTGGTTATTTTTAAATATGCCGCGTAATTTTTCCAAATGAAAGAATTTAGTTCGCTGTGTATCCGCCGGCAGCGTTAGTGTTCTGCTTTTTATTCGTTTTTATCGATAGTTTATGATGGCCGTCAAAAGATGGCGTACGACGTACGACGTACTAATCTGACAGATAAAAAGATCGACTGATGTCAGCGCCGCCGGCCTTAGGTCTAATTTCACCAACATTTAACAGGCCGTTATAGTTAACAAACAACCGTTTTTGACACTTATTGTATGAGTAAAATGTCAAAAACTTGTTTGTTAGTTAACTAACCACATGTTTAAATATTGGAGAAAGTGGACCTTAGTCTCAGCCAGCGTTGGATTTCGTAGTATAATTATACTATTTGTACCATTATTTCATGATGTGTAGTATGTAGTATCGTAATGCCAGGATACTACGCGAACGTACCATAATTTTACCCTCAGCTCGATTGACAACTTTTCTTGGTTCGATCATTCTCCTTTTTATTATCTAACAAATAATCAAAGTATCAACCCTACAATATAAGTAAGTTCTGTTCTGTATGTATATGTATGGCACCATCGAAACAGCCAGCGACAAGCTCCGGCCGGGGATTCCTTGCATAGTGTTTTACTATCTCATCTCGGTTCTGTCTGACAGAGTAACACGGAAGTACTTTTTGTATGTGTGTGTGTGTACATATCCAGCAATCATTATTTTCGTTTAGTCGGCACTCGAGGGGGGGGGGGCGTACGCCACTGATTGGATCTCTCCATTTAGCCAAAAAGTAAGTATAATAAAGTATAATTTTTGACAAGTAGTATATTTTTCATTTCCATAGACAAGAATTTTGTGAGGGTCTGAATCCAACGCTGGTCTCAGCCCCCAAGAGCTCTGTGGTGGTGTTTTCTCGTAAACGAAACCCACCATCTGTGAATATACAGGTGGAGGGACAGACAATTCCGGTCAATAGTCATGCAAAGTTCTTGGGCGTGTTCTTAGACTCTAGGCTCTCTGGCAGTTATCATATTGATCACCTGATTGGAAAGTGCGAAAGAGTTATCCCTATCTTATAATCAAAGACCCAAATTTCCCATCCTATCTCCGCTCCCGCTTCCACTTACTACCGCCTTCTCGTCCAAAACGGAGCTGTGACACGCGGATGTTGATTATTCCTAGGAGCAATACACATTTCTTTCACGAATCATTTAGTAGTCGTGCCGCCCGATTGTGGAATGGTTTACCAAGTGTCATACAGCAGAGCCAGGCCAGACACTATCCACCTTCAAATCCCGCTTGAAGCAACACTATCTGTCTAAACGATAGGAATAATTGTCGAGCTATATTTTATGTATATTTATATATATATTCAAATTCAAATTCAAAAATCTTTATTCAACATAGGCCTTTACAGACACTTATTGACGTCAAAACAAAGCAAAACAATCTAATTTAATGAAATCATATTAAACTTGTATGTGCATACATCCTGAATATACTCAAGATGTCTGCAAATACAAGTAGGAATGAAAAAAAAAAAAGTTGACTCTACACCTGTTCGGAAATTGGGAGAGCCTTCTCGAGAAGAACAGGCAAGAAACTCGAAATGTCAAAATTTTTTATCTCCTCTTTTAAATCGCCATTTACAATTTTGATTTTGTTACAGGGTCGTCAATTGGAAGCTGACCTCAAAGCAAAAGTTTGAGCTCAACTTCCATTACAAGAATTAATCACATTATATAAGCTATTTCTGAGAGAAGTGCGTGAACTTATAAATAGCTCTCACTGAATGTTTCTTTGAAACAAAACGCAGTACATTGTTAAATATTAGAAATGAGAGTTCAAACCCAAGCTTTTTTGTCCATCATGTAATCAGACACTTTATAATATGCTTTTTTAATAAGTACATCTTTGATTACAACTTTAAATTTGTTTAAGCTGAGTTCTTGTATACAACTTGGGATTTTATTGTAGAAACGTATACACAGGCCTCTAAAAGAATTATTGATTTTTTGGAGCCTGGTATTTGGTAAAGCTAACATATTCCTTTGTCTAGTATTAACTGAATGAATATCACTATTTTTACAAAACAAATTAATATTTTTACGAACATATATCAGATTCTCATAAATATATTGCGACGCTACTGTCATAATACCAATTTCTTTAAACTTTTCTCGCAAAGAATCTCTCATTTTAAGGTTATAGATAGCTCGAATAGCCCTTTTCTGGAGCACAAAAACGATCTGAATGTCGGCAGCATTTCCCCACAACAAAATGCCATATGACATCAAACTATGAAAGTAAGAAAAATATACAAGTCTTGCTGTATCAACATCAGTCAACTGACGTGTTTTCCATACAGCGTGAGCTGCAGAACTAAGTCTCTTTGACAATTTATCTATATGTGCGCCCCATTGCAGCTTAGAATCAAGTGTGATCCCAAGAAATACTGTGGTGTCCACAAGGTCAACACCTATATCCTTTATTTTTACAGGGGTGTGAACCTCTTTTACATTGGGTAAAACAAATTGTATACATTTTGTTTTCCCTTCATTAAGTGACAGGTTGTTTACATTAAACCAATGAACAATTCTTGAGATAGAATTATTTACATCGTCATTCATTTGCAATCCTCTTTTAATTTTAAATAAAAGTGAAGTATCATCTGCAAATAACACTATCTCATGCCTGTCCTGTACAAAATCAGGGAGGTCATTGACATATATAAGAAATAGAAAAGGACCAAGAATCGAACCCTGCGCAACTCCCATTTTAACTGCGGAACCTTGAGACCTTTTTCCATTGACGTCTACTTTTTGAACCCTTCCACTTAGATAAGAGAGTAGAAGATCCAGTGCAGTATCACGAAATCCATAGTGGTGTAATTTTCTGATCAAGGTTTCGTGATAAACGCAATCAAATGCCTTAGACAAATCACAAAAAATGCCTAACGCATCGTGTGAGTCTTCCCAGGCTTCAAATATATGTTGTATTAACTCAACACCAGCATCGGTTGTTGAGCGACCCCTCCTAAAACCAAATTGTTTAGAGTGTAGAAGATTGTTCGTATTAAAATAAATTTGCATTTGCTCCAACATTATTTTTTCAAAAATTTTGCTAAAGGTAGGTAGCACAGAGATAGATCTAAAATTACTGGGGTCTGATGTGCTACCACATTTATCATCATCATCATCATCATCATTTCAGCCAAGAGACGCCCACTGCTGGACATAGGCCTCCCCCAGGGATCTCCAAACTGATCGGTCCTGCGCCTCCCGCATCCAGCGGCTTCCCGCGACCTTCACCAGATCGTCGGTCCACCTTGTGGGGGGCCTACCAACGCTGCGTCTCCCGGTACGCGGCCGCCACTCGAGGACCTTTCCGCCCCAACGGCCGTCAGTCCTGCGAGCTATGTGTCCTGCCCACTGCCACTTAAGGTTTGCAATTCTTTGGGCTATGTCGGCGACTCTAGTTCTTCTACGGATCTCTTCATTTCTGATGCGATCGCGTAGAGAAACCCCGAGCATAGCCCTCTCCATTGCCCTTTGAGTGACATTGAGCCTTCTGATGAGACTCATTGTAAACGGCCACGTCTCAGTTCCGTACGTCATCACTGGCAACACGCACGAATTGAAGACTTTCGTCTTGAGACACTGCGGTAGATTGGCCGAGAATATGCTGCGTAGCTTCCCGAACGCTGCCCAGCCGAGTTGGATTCGTCGATTTACCTCTTTCTGGAAGTTGGACTTACCGAGCTGGACTATTTGTCCCAGGTAAACATATTCGTCAACAACTTCCAGTGTAGAGCCGCCAACCTTCACAGGAGTGGGTACTACATGGGAATTCACCATAATTTTGGTCTTGTCCATGTTCATTTTAAGACCCACTTGTTGGGAAACTCTACAGAGGTCTTCGAGCATTGTGCCTAGATCTTCCACGGTCTCAGCCATGACCACGATATCATCGGCAAAACGAAGGTGAGTCATGTACTCGCCGTTTATGTTGATGCCGAGTCCTCTCCAGTCCAAAAGCTTAAATACATCCTCCAGCGCAGCTGTGAACAGCTTCGGCGATATAACGTCACCTTGTCTCACACCTCGCTGAAGTCGTATTGGTTTCGAGTTCTGGTCCTGAAGGCGGACTGACATAGTGGCGTTTCCGTACAATGACTTCAACACTTGGATGTACCGGTAGTCTATTTGGCACCTCTGGAGTGACCTAAGCACGGCCCAGGTCTCGACAGAATCGAAGGCTTTCTCATAGTCCACAAACGCCAAGCATAGTGGCAGATTATACTCCTCGGTCTTCTGTATAACCTGCCGCAGCGTATGAATGTGGTCTATGGTACTATAGCCTTTACGGAATCAGGCTTGTTCGGGAGGCTGGAAGTCGTCAAACCTGCGCGCGAGACGATTCGTGATGACTCTCGAGAACAGCTTGTATACATGACTCAGGAGTGTGATGGGTCTGTAGTTCTTCAACTGGGCCCTGTCGCCCTTTTTGAAGAAAAGTGCCACACTTAAAGTACCACATTTATGTAAAGGAATAATTTTACTCAGCTTCATTAGATCAGGAAATACACCACAGTCAATGCAATCATTAAAAATGTTAGCAAGTATTGGAGTTAAGTAGTTTTATTCATGTATTTATTATAGTATTTAAAAAATTACATCTACCTACCACATTATGCTGATACAGCACACACACTAAGGGTTGACTGGAAGAAATCTCTATTAGAGATAAGTCCGCCCTTGCAAACTACGTTTGTAACTTTAAAAAAATGTATCTTGTTAAGCAATAAAGTGTATAATAATAATAATATAATATGTGTGACACTGACTTATTATTGATTTACCTACTAACGACAAAAATAAAACACAACTTCTACCTATGTTATAAAATTATATGTTTTAATTTATTTACTCAAGATACTGGTTGTGTCTACTTCATGAAGGAAAAGTGTGAAGTAGGTAATCGAAAAGTTCAAAGAGTATAGGAATAATGTTGAACTATGTATGAAGAATGATGTATTTCACAAGAAAAAAAATACAGTATCTCCAATCTGACAATGGAGGTGAATACAGGTCAGGTGGAATAAATCGAAGGCTATCCGCACCCTACACTCCCCAACATAATGGTTGCAGTGAGAGAAAAAACAGATCACTGATGGACAAAGCAAGATGCTTAATGACAGATTCCAATGTCCCACCATATCAATGGGCAGAGGCGGTAAATACTGCTAACTATCTGATAAATAGAAGCACTGTAAAAGCTTTACAAGGGGATCCACCCTATGAAAAGTGGGTAGGGAAATTACCATCAGGAAATCACATAAATGTATTTCAAAATAAATCATTTGCGTTAAACAAAAGCCGAAGAGGGAAGTTAACAGCCAGAGCTGATGAAGGCGTATTTATTGGATATGCAGGAACACCAAAGGCTTCAGAATATATATTCCAAAGAAAAATTACATTATTATCAGCAGACATGTACGAAGAATAGATATGATGTACTACTATGACCATGGAATACATAACCAGTGGAGAGCGCATGCGGGGGTGAGGACACTTACCAAACATACGCTATTTCAAGCTTATGCGAGTCAGTCGGAGCTTACGTACGAACGTCACGCACTCTCCTTAATAAATTCAATAAACGGTAAAGTAATGCCTAGTTGTGCGATTAAATGGTGTGGAAAGTGTACTACTTACTACTTCAAGCTACACAAAAGATGGGATAACATTTCATAGGTAAGTAGTTTTTTATTAAATTGACAAATTAAATCTAAATTTTAAGGCGCATAGTGGTCCCAATGACCTTGCGTCGATCGTCCCGCACTGATTACATAGGAGTGAGTGAGTGAGAGTGAGGGGAATATTTAAGCAAACCTTTACGCGTAAGATGAATTATTTAAATAAAAAATTAATTAAGGCGAATAAGAAAAATCTAAAAAGACCATCCCCTAGAATATTGTTCACTTTATTTATTGAAATCGAAAGTATATGATTTAACCTAATATTAACGACGCGATTAGGTTTAAAGTTTTAAAATCGAAGCATGTTTGGGTCACATTTTAACCAAGTTTTAATTAATTTATCAAAAAATTAAAAAGACCATCCTCTAAAGAATGCGTTGAATAATAACATATCTTTTTTAAAGATTTTTTTATTCAATATTTATGAAGAGAACCGGTTTTTTCTGCAGTGATTTCTTATGTTTGACCTTACTATGCGCCTTAATTTTTGGAATGTTTGCGTTGATGTCTTTAGCTATCTCTTTCTGGTGCACTGACTTGCGTAATAGATTTTGTCTCTTTCGTTCTTGATAGTGCGGTGCCGTGAAGGCAGCAATATTTTTTGTAATTATTCTATTTTAAGACCAGCTTAGGCGTTTGGTTTTGCTCGCCATATCTAAGTATATCTTCTTCTTTCTTCTAATATATAAAATTCACGTGTCACAGTGTTTGTAACCGAACTCCTCCGAAACGGCTTGACCGATTTTTATGAAAATTTTTGTGTATATTCGGTAGATCTGAAAATAATTCGTAAATTATTTTTTATAACCCTAGGTAATTAGAGCTTTTTTTGACAATTGTTATGGCGAAACGTAGTTCGCGGGCACAGCTAGATTATGTATAAAATGGATACGTTACTATTAGTGTAAATAGCGTAAGGTTTTACAATAAAATACCTGACGAACTCTTAATTATGAGGGATACTCAATTTAAACAACAAATTAAAACAAAATTAATTGCTAAAGCATATTATAGGGTACAAGACTTCGTCGAAGACAAACATCATTGGCAATGAATGTTACATGTTAATGCAGTTAATACAGGCGATAGTTTTAACTAGTAATAGTTAATATTTTTACTTAGGTAGTCGTTTTTTTTTTAATCAAGTTTCAAACTCCTGTTCGTTTTTGTTTTTATGACGTCAATAAGTGCTTTTAAAGCCTACATTGAAAAAAGAATATGACTATTACTCCACGCTAACGCCTATCATAGCTTACGAGAATAGAGCCTGAGCTCACAGATCTGCGACGACAGGTGTCGCGAGCTGTCGCGCGACCTCGCGCGCAGTCGCCGACTGCTGCCGCGCGACCGCCGGCGACAGCTCGCGACCGGCACCGATACCAGTATAGTAGTTCGTTTTCTAATGATTATAGTATGGGAGCTAAGTTTTCAAAAATGGATTTTGAGGAAGGAGTAAGTATTTCTTTTTACTAAGCTGATTGGAATTTTGATGTTTTCCTTGGCTCAAATTCTAATACGTATGAATTTACTTAACTAAAATGGTTAAAAAAAATGTTTACAGAAAAATAAAACCAACTTCAAAAACACCAATAATTCATTAATAATTGTATAAGAATACATGCAACATCACAGTTTTATATGTTGAAGTCGGTGCCAAGCAATGATCACCTAAAAGGTCTTAAAAATTTAGGAACAAAATTATTATATAAAAACTTCCGCACATATTGACATCCATGCACCATTCTTAGTGGTTTTGTTGCTGTGGTCTTTACATTTATAATTCCATAAACATTCATATTTTTTTATTGAAGCAATTAATAAATCGGTGTCGAAGTCGTTCATTTTTGCGAAAAGAAATACGTCCTGTCCCTCGGTCTATACGCCTCACACTGCGAAATAGGGTCTTGCGATCGGGAGTCGCGAGCAGTCGCCGGCGGTCGCGCGACAGCTCGCGACAGCTGTCGCCGCAGATCTGTAAGAGCTCTAGGATAATTAAAAATATATATATTGCATACATTATCTGTTAACTGTTAAATAAGAAAAATAACAAAGTAATGCTTAAAAATAACATCTAGATTAAACGCTAAATAATAGATAATTTGAATAAGAAGAATCAATCAAGAAGAAATCAATAATAATAGGCAAAACAATATGTTATGTGACGTTTAAATTGTATTGGCCCTGATTTGTATGATATATTCCTTGTTACCGACGGGTGTTATCTTCAAGTAGGATCTTACAATAATTAAGCTTTAAAAACAATAATAAGCCTTTTTATTTCATAAGGAAACCCCATAATACGTGTATCGCAAACCAAAAATAAAAGGTACTAATAACGTAAAAAAATATCGATATTATCGATATCGGTATCCATATTTTTTAACTGCTTTTTTGGCGCGCCTATAGAAGTCCTTGTCATTTGGTTGTCAACTCATCATCCAATCACAGCGGGCGAGCTTACCTCTCCCCCCGCCGTAAATCGGTGACTTTGTTTTAGAATAAAAACATGCCGATGCTTTCTCCACTGGTTATGTACTCCGTGACTATGACAGACAACCTGTTGAAAACTATAATGACTTAACTGAAACAACTGAACCTTGAAATCCAAAAAATAGAAATAGAGTTAACGCCAAATAACACTAATGAAGATTTACCAAATTTTTCAGGAACATAAACTACCTTCTACCCCTTTCCAGCCCGACGGCAACGTCAATCAGAGGCCAACTGAACCACTTCCGTCCACCTCAAGTGCTACACCACATAGAGACTTCTCTTAGTGGAGACGACCGGGATAGACCAAAGATTGTAAGTGGTTGCGTAACAACGCCCGTGTCTGAAAGTAACAATGATTATCTGTGACAGGCATGGAGAATTGGGAGGAGGCAATACAATCTGAAAAAGAATCTTTAGAAAAAATACCTAATACTTGGAAAATTGTTGACGTCGCAAGCTAAAGGACACATTATCGGCGATGATCGTTGATCGTGTGATCGTCTATAATCGGCACAATCATCGTGCAAGCATCCACACGGACACGATCGTCATTCGTCTGTAGCAGTTTGCCGAACGGCAAGCGTCAAGATGGACGTGGAGTGTGTTGCTGCTACAACCTAAATGGTTGCGGTGTACAACCATTTTGTTAAAGTGATTCAACAAAAAGTTGTGAAAAAAATGTAAAAAAAGAAGATGGTGGTGTTTGACCATTCATCGTAATAGAACAAAATGAACATGAGCAATTGAGCATGAGCACAGAACATGAGCGGCGATCATGTGGAGACCTCAAAGCAACCACCCGGCGATTCCCTTTGATGCGTGCCTGAAAAACCGGCAATTCACGGGTCGCAGACGATCATAGACGATGATCAGGTACAGCCGAGTATGCCCTCTCAAAGACATTATACTAGTACCAGTATAATGTCTTTGTGCCCTTTATACAATCGTGCTCGCGCGTAATCGTCTGTAATCGCCGATCAAAGATAATGAAGAGGAGCCATTAGTTATTGTTCTGAGGCTTGCTACATTGGGTGCGGTCCACAATCAGATAACAGTTTGTATGCATGCAAACATTTGCACTGCTTACGGACGAAAGCACTTACATTAATGTTCACAGAGCACTTCTGTATTTATTCTAATGAAAAAAATAATTTAAAGAAACTAAAATACTAATAAAACACACTACCTCTTTTCTGTTAGCACTGTCAGCATCAATCGGTGATTTTATTGATTGTTTATCCCACATTATACACTACCCCATACATCTTTATTAACATAATGCACCTCCAACAATTTATTTCAAAACAAATTTTAATCATATCTTCAAATTGCTACTAACAATTTAATGTTCGCTTTGCTTTGTCGACAGGTAGCCCAACCACATTGTTTTCGCTACTCGACATTGGCAAAATTGTCAAATCTGACAGAAGCCACTTACCCTAAAAATTTAATTCATTTCGTCCTTAGAACATTCATACGGGAGACGGCAAGGTTGGGCGAACCCCTCTGCCAATTTACGCTGACCATATGACCACGACCACGACCATGACACGTTATATAAAACTAGTTGACGCGCGCCCGCTGCCATTTGGTGTCGTTTTCGTGTCGCACTAACAGCTCCAAAAAATGGTTAATTGTGCAGTTTCCTCTTGCAAAAGGCGATCCAGCTACTCAAATCTTCGAGATTATGGCGTTTCCTATCACATGTAAGTATAAAATATACATTACCGTGTATCAATTGTTTACAATTTTGAAGTATTTTTTATGCCGTTACGATAGAAAAATACAATGGTACGATGGTAGCTCAACACAACACACGGGCATTATATTATCTGTGACACGGGCATTTGCTTAGTGATGGGACATCTTGAGTGAATTTTTATTATTATTATTTTTATTATAAGACTTACAACATTTCCAAAACTAAAAATTATTTTTTTTGCGGTGCACTATAAACCATAATTGATTTTTCTGTACACTACAGATCCGTATCGTCATCTCAAAAATAATATGATATATAATAATATGTAGGTGCATGCATGTAACACAATGAAATAAACAGCACGTCACTTTATTCGCTCGACATAATTCACTCCCCAAAAACCAATTTTGACTGTGCGGATACATACGGGCGTGAATTTTGCCGAGTGAGTCGGTATACAGAAAATAAATCAAATCCTTGAATACATATTTACGTTTAACATACGAGTATATTCAAAGTCTTTGAGATTAAGATTTTTGAATATACATATATTTACGTTACATTTTTTCTATTAACTTAGATAAATAATTTTTTTTAAACTTATATTTAATGTTTGTTTCGTTAATTCCATTTTTAATGCTAGCAGGAAGTTCATTCATTAACCTAGGAACCTGATAACATAACATTTGTTTACCATACTGATTACAGTATCTAGGCAGAATGAATTTAGGAGCTCGTCGCGATTGTTCTACTATAACTTTACTTAGATTCAAATAAGATTCATTGAAAAAGTTTTCAATCAGAAGTATATATTTCAACTGATCGTGAATAGGTATAATTCTACAGTGATTAAAAAGTTCATTAATATCTTTATATTTTGCTTTAACTTTCACTGGTACAATGGTTTTGAGTATCCTTGACACAGTAAATTTGGTCAAAATGCTGATTCATATTTTTATTTATCATTAATTCACTCCGGAGTTTGTTTATTGTTTTATAACCAGATATAAGATTAAAATAGAAATTCAAGTGGAATTTAATTGAACAAAAAAATATCAAGAAAATATTACTTATTATTTTGCTTCAACTTTGCTTTGTAGTTTAAAAAAACTTTTTCTATACAATACTAACTCTTGGTATTTTACAAAATGCAATGTAAATTAACCCCTAGAGATGGCATCATCACTCGTGTTTACTCCAGATAGAAAAATGTTGTAGTTGAGGTTATAAGCACAGAATAGATAATAGTACTACGTACAGAACGGCCACTCACCTCCCCGTACTCATTTCAAATACCTCGTCCTACCCGGCACTTCGCTGTAGACATCACTGACACGTAAACAAGGACGCGCGCGATCGCTCGGACGAGTAGACGCGAGCGCCGGGCGATAACAGAGACAGCGCTATGCGGGTGAAAGAGAAGGCAGTCGCTGCACTTCCCGCGTCATTTCGATTGATAACCGCTCACTCAGCCCTACTAGATTCCACGCACGCATTTGCGCGTGTACGAACGTCATTTGTTTAAGTAGTAGTAATAGTAGTAGTAAAACGTTGTATGGAGTATCCGGGGTGTGTCATAAGTACAAAAAATGACTTACTTTTTGTACTTTTAGTTTTTTTGTTTGAAAGGCTGAAAAGATGCAAAATGTTCCTATACTCTCATTCAACTATTTCATTTTACACGTTGACTGCCAGACAGCAGACAAAATAGTAAAACTATTGTTTGCGGTCACCGTAAGCCGCGTATTCGTTTCGTTTCCGCGTTGCATTGCGGTTTCATGCCACCTGCTCTATGCAGCAAGTTGTTGGGGACATCAGTAAAGAGCACAAAGCAAGTGATTGTCGGCATCGTCGTCGTCAGAGAAAATTTTAATAATGCAACATCATTATTAAAACCACACAGTAAAGCTTTGTCTTCTTATTTTAGTGACTTCAAAGTTTGTACGGCCAATGTAAACAATAACATGTCTTACTATTCATATCTAAATAAAAACTTTCATAGTAGTAAACATCTACTAAGCTAAAATGGTAGAACTAACGCCACATACGTGCAGCAAGGAATTTTATGTTTAAGCGTTATAACACGTTGGGCCCTATCGCAAATGAAAGGTTTTCTAAAATACTAATTTTGTTTGTATGGCAGTAAGTTGCTATCTCGTGCTTTTTACTTGCACGAGATAGTAAATTACTATCTTATGAGTAAAGCTAAACGAAAAAGTACCTACCTATTAAACATGTTTATAACTATGCAGATATATAATAAAATCAGAAATTAGTTCTTGGTACATTAACAATTCTCACGTAAAACATCTAAGACATTCCCGGTATAACTGCACTCCGCGCTAACTTGTTTCGACGTGTTCAGATAGAAGCGTGGCGCAAGTCAAGGCATAATAGTCATTGTTTTGATTGCACTCCGGAGTGTCGTTCTGTTATTTGTTTACTGACTTTTCATGTTACCTTTATTTTACTTTGACCATGACTAATTACTTGACGTATTTTAATGTAAATAAACCAGTTACATTATCATAGTGTGTGGTATTCTACCAGTCAAGCCCTTTCATTTGATACCCATATTAAGAGAGTTGTGGAAAAATACGTAATCCACCATTTTGTGGCGGCGGCCATCTTGGATCGATAGTCAGCAAACATAGCTAAGAACACTCCCGACTAATTCAACTTTCAAACAAAAAAAAAACAAAATCAAAATTCGTTCATCCGCTCGGGAGCTACAATGCCTGCCACACACACACACACACACACACACACAGAGACACGTCAAACTTAAAATCAGAAATCAACGCGGACAAAGTCGTGAGCAGAGAGCTAGTTTGAATAGAGGGCTAAAGTCTGTTCCCCGAGAGCTAATAAAAATTATGATTACGCATCGGAGCGCTTACTGTGTTTCTTTAACTGAAAATATAAATTCGTCCCCCCACCCCCTCCTCATCAAAACATTATACCTACGCCTAAGACTGCAAATATATATTTATTTCAGTCGATCTGCTAAACAGCAAGTGAAATAATTAGCGGGCCTCGCTTTGTACTAATTTAAGAAACCCTGTCTTCATTGTATTTTTATCAACTCTGGCCGAACAGGGTATAGTAATAAAAATACAATTTATTGTAACATTTCAATCATTCACTCACGACGACCCAAATAGTTACTCATTCTTTGTGTCACATCGCTAGGGACATTAATTCTTTGTGGTGGGGCGACGTTAATTTGTCGATGTGTGTGTTTCTTCATTGTAGGGTAATATTTTCATAGTGTGTGTTCGTAAACATAAGAACAACGTCTCTGTAAGTGTATTCTAGATTTTCGTAGTGTGCGTGAGTGTTTACCTCGCCTCCCGCTAAAAGTGGCAGAAAAATGTGCGCACTGCACTGCACTGCGATTTGTTGCGTACCGCATCCATATGTTAAATGATCTAAGATTTCGTCATACCACTTACAAACACACGAGCAATTTTGGGCCGTCTGCTTGCATGCAAATAGTGAACACGAGCGCTGATAGCAAATTTTGGACCGCACCCTATATTAATCATCTGTGATCAATGCACAATATCCGACTTGTCTGTGGATCAATGCACCACCACCAATCACAGCGAGGCCGACAACATTTTATTTTGTAACGTCTTGAATTTGAAAACTTCCTCCATCAAACGAATTTTTGAGTCGCAGCTTGTTGTATTATGTGAATGTAAATACAAAAATTGGGAACAACAAATTGCATTTTGAGCATTGAAACTATAAGAATTATTGAACATTTCGTTGTGATTATAATTTGAAAGCATTGTTTTGACACCGCAATGATTTCTCTTACGGATAATGTGAATAAGATATTGTAAGTATAAATCAACCAAGCTTTCTCCACCATCTAACCGCTTCTTTTTCAGTTTTATTTTACATTTCATAGCAAAATTTTAATAACACATGTTCTTGATTGTAAATATTGTAGAAAGCGATTCGTTAGATATGAACTCCGGAAGACAGAATAAATAAAGTTGATTTTATTGACTATACCTATCTAATTAAAGATTCTAACAGTACGTAATACTGGTAAGCAAAATAAGACCTCTTCATTGATAAAAGATTTCAAAATGATATCCTAGTAAAGTTTCATGAATGACAGTTTGGTATGATAAACGTTCATTTACACAGTAAATCAAAACATCTCAAACGTACCTATCTCATTTAAAGTGCTTAGAATATGTTTGCTTTGATATGGTAGAATAGAATCAATTTATTATCCTAATTGTTAACTTTGACATTAACTCAAAAGTGCAACCTCTTTAGCATCAATGAAACCAGCCAATCATTCAAGACCATCTTTGAAAGTCACTAGTTTCAAAGTTGCTTGTTGTCATTATCATATTTTCCTTCTTAGAAATGGAATTATCTTCATATGGCCTCAATTATTGATCAATTAGTCATATGTAAGTTCAATCATTAAAAATCCAATCAAAACTTGTTATGTGTAAAAGATCAAAATATGTATGCATGTTAGACAATACCTCAGTTCTTAGAGGAGGCCTGTTCCCAGAGTTGGGTGGAATGTGACTGTGATGATAAATACCATGTTGCAACCAACTCTATAATTAATAGGCCAATTTTGTTTTTGCAGTGATGAAGTTCTTCATGAAATATCACAAAACATCCGTTCAATGATGGAAGAATTATGGTTGAATTGGTCTCATTTAGGAGTCGACGACAACACGAAGCTTAATAACATCACAAAGCTGGTGCAAATAGAGAAGGAGCTACATCGTGATGTAATATCAGAGACACGCCAAAAGTTAAAAATTATGCAAGAGCATGTGGATAGTAAGTTGGAATTTTGATTAGTAAGTTGTATAGTAAGTCACAATAGTAATGTTAATAGCATTGTTGTGTTCCGACAATTAGAGGTAAGACAGCCAGTTCCTCAGCTGTGGAGGAATCCAGGTGAAGTTCGCTTCCACCTTCGGCTTTGTCATCACTTACCATCAGGTGAGATGGAAGCCAAGAGCTTCCCTGTCGTATATAAAATAAATTCCTGAAAGTTGTCCAAGAATTGAGACATCATTTTAGTGACAGTCCTGGCAAAATCTGCCTAGCCTTAAATTTAAAGTACTAGTCTGTATTTTGCCTTGTTAATGAACTGAGATTCGACTTTATTAGTTTCACAGAAATTATATAAAAACAAGAATAAAGTTTTTAACATACAGTAGATTCTTTAGGAGACAGGTAGATTATACAAAATGTTAAAAGTCTATCAAATTAGTTGGATAATAAAAGTGTGATGATGAATTTGTTAACAACGTTAATAAAGCATCAACTTATGGACATTGAGTTGTGTACAAAAAATTTTTTTATTTATTTTTGAATGAAATGATAATTTCTAGAACTTAAAGAGGAAACGGAAGAGTTAAGCAGATGTTTGTCTGTTGACATCACAATAATGGAATACAAAGAAGACATGATGCTTGTGGAATATATGAAAGAGTTAGAAGAACAGATTGCTGGGTATGATTTTTGCACATATATCTAGGATAATTCTTTTCTTTGTTGCTTTCTTTGTCCCTTTCTTCTTGTGGATTTAGTAAGCGCCGCAATCATAGTTCTGTAGAACAGATGGAAAACTCAAAAGAAAACCCTACGACAACCCTTCAAATCAGTGCTCCAGTTAACCAATTCCTCCCACCGAATCAAGTCCTGTGCCCAGCAGTGGAACGTAATATGTGGGTTGCAGTGGTTATGTTTATTGTTCATATTTGCGAACATCACATAAAGTCCTTTAATACCTATAACTTTGTGTTGGCAAGAATAACCCTTATACAATAAAATAATAACAATTAGTTAATCCCATTAGTGTTATGTAATATCTATTCTTCACTGGGAGAACAACCTCAACTATCAATTAAGTCCACAAACTTAGCTGCTCAAGGCTTTTAGACTGATTGTGTGATTTTAACGGACTTCAAAAAAGAGGAAGTTTTCAATTCGGTTGGTATGTTTTTCAACCGACTTCAAAAAAGGAGGAGGTTATCAATTCGGTTGTATTTTTTTTTTATGTTTGTTACCTCATAACTCCGTCATTTTTAAACCGATTTCCAAAATTCTTATTGTATTTGATAGAGTATACTGCAAGGGTGGTCCCATGGTCACCAAAATCAGGATCGGATGATGGGACCCCATAGAAAATCGAGGAAAACCAGGGTTCGCTGATTTAAATCATGATTTTAATCAAGTGATTTTTTTCAAAAAAATCTGTGATTTAAATCAAAATTAATATTTTTATATTAAAGTAACCTAAAGCAAATACAAAAATACAAAACTCATGTTTAACTTTAATGTCACATATTTTATCAAATAAAAAATAACTAGTAACGTAGTAACTAATACAATAACAATCAACTAAGACAGCCTTCAATGGTATACGAAGACAAATAGACAAAAAATAAAATTTGTAGCTTAAAAATACAATTACAGACATTTGACTTAGTTTAAGAAAATTATAATTTTAGTTTTAAATGACATTACTTATTATAGTATATTAAATAAAATTACCAGTTTACTGGCTTTTTTCAGTTTTCAGTGTTTTTGAAGTCTGTTCTATTTTTTGTAAAAAAAAATTTAAATTTTTTATGTATATACACATAACGCCGAGATTTGTGATCCGATTTATGTGATTCTTTTTTATGTTCTATGCGGAATAGTTGCCATTTGGTCCCATAAAGTTTTTTTTCAGTTTGGCCCAGTAGTTTTTACCAAGAAATTGTTAACTTAATTCCTTGATTCTGCCATTTATAATAAACCAATTTAAGCTGTTATGTAATTTTTTAATGAAATCATGCAACTAGACTATTAAAGCAGATAGGATGCACAAGTAGTTTGGGTAAAATGAAACATACAGCTTTTACAGTAATGATTATATGTATCAACTTTGGAGAGATATCCATTATAAGATTTGCCTACACGTAAATGTAAAAGCAAATATTTATATTTAAAAAAATATACCTTTACAATAAAAATATTTACAGATATAGAGAACAAGTGGAGCAACGTCGCAAGAAAATGGAACGCCTGCTGGAATGGCAACGCGATCTGACCGAGAAGCTCGGAGTCACCATCCAAGAGCTGCCAGACGTTCCGCTGCCGTCTGAGGAGGAGCTGGATAGGCTGAAAAATCACCTTGAAGTCTTACAGGCAGAGAGGGATAAGAGGGCCGAGATATTCCTAAACACTCAAGTGGAAATCAAAGATATCATGGGTATGTAAAATGTAGTTAGTAATGAACATTGTAACATTGATTTTGCAGACCAGCAGACCTAAAAAGGCTGCATTTGGTGATTAGGTTGAGTCTTGTAGCATACATACAGTTTGTGAATACGATAGGTGTCACATATACCGTACGGTGGCCTTGCTGTGAAGTCCGCAGAGGGTTATAGCAGCCCGGGCCGTGCGAGCCTATCGCACGGTCAGCCACGGCGCGGCCTGCGTTCTGGCGGGCCAAACGCCGTGGGATGTCGATGCACGCGTCCATTCGGTCCATTTGGCATCGGGTTGCTGTACGAAAACGATCTGCTCCACAAGAAGTGGACGAACCGTACCCTGGCGCAGAGGGAGGCTCTGCGCTCGTGGGGTGAGGCACTCACCTCCACAGCTGCCGGCCACTGGACGATTGTGGCGATTCGTCCGATGTTGGAGGAGTGGGTTGTTCGTGGGCAGGGCAGCCTAACATTCCGCATGGTGGAGGTACTTACCGGGTATGGCTGTTTCGGTCACTGCACGGGGTCGCCCGTCGGGAGGAAACGCCGCAGTGTCATTACTGCGACGCCCCCGACGACACTGCCGAGCACACACTATTGACGTGCCCGGCTTGGCGACGCCAGCGCAATAAACCTAACGCTGCGCTGGGAGGCGGAAACTTCACGCTGCCGAGCATGGTCGTGGCCATGCTCCGCGGCGAGGCGGAATGGGGGGCTGTCGCCTCCTTCTGCGTGGACGTCATCTCGCAGAAGGAAGCCGTGGAGAGGGAGCGGGAGGATGATCCTCAAGCCGCTCCCATCCCGTGCACGCCGCCGTAAGGCCCTCCGTCTGGGGATTGCCCAGACGGAGGGCAATAAAATAGACAGACATATACATACTACCGTTTACGCTATCATATCGACACACGCACGTACGCTCTCACCCACGCACCCACTCAAGCATTTACACATGATATGTTTGCTACTAGGATATTTTTACAAAAAAATGAAACTGACTTCAAAAACATCAAAAAGACATATATAATACAAGAATACATACGACATCACAGTTTTATGCAGTTGATATACTGTAGAAACATTGTTTATGTATTAACATAAAAAAAAACTGGGGAGTAACTAAAAATCCTTATAGCTAATGTCACCTACTCATAGTCTACTTACGAGCCAACATTAATTTTCACATGTTGAAGTAGTTTTTCAAATTCCGTGATGAATCAGTGAATGAATGATCACCTTTTATATAGATTTCACTGTAGCTTGCTTCATTAAGCTTAGTATTAGATGTGGGACATCTTAAAATATGATACTTAATTATTTTTTTCCAACTTTTCATAGAAAAACTGCAAATCAAGCCACAGAATAAGTTTGAGCACTTGGTGGTGACATCTCTGTCTGTGGACTTCAAGGTGACAGATCTGAACATGGACCGTCTGGCCACACTTCAGCAAGACCTGCAAGAGAAATATGAATGTACAAATAATAGGGTAGGTATTTTGTTTAAGGTTAACTCGACTGCTTATTAAGTATTTATGAAATTTATTAAAAACTAGTGGGCTCGGCAGACGTTGTCCTGCCCGATTGCAGCGCCACCTATCGGGTCCAATTGTACATATAAACCTTCCCTGAACCTATTCAAACACACACAGAAAATTTCGTAACAATCGCTTAAACTTGATCGCTTGAGAAGATGATAAAAATAAAACCAAACGTAATTTCCATACATGCATTGCATTTTGGTTTACATCTGCAAAAATGCACTTTTAGCTTTGGCTGTAGGTCTTATTGCTTAATAGGATAAAAATATAGCTGAAGATCTAAAGAAAAAAAATCACAATATTCATTTAACTTATAACAATATTGGCATTTAATATTATTGTTCACTAAAAAGGTGCTGGAACTCCGTGAACGCCTCACTAAGTTGTGGGACTGTTTGGAAGAGGACCACATCTATCGTGAGAATTTCCTTCATGCACACCCCGGCTGCCATAAACATACAGAAGCGGCTATTAAGGAAGAGATCAAGAGATGTGATCAGATTAAAAGACAGAAGATACAGGTATAATGAAAAACTTTTTAACGGTATTACTGAAATATTTCAGTTAAAATTACTACAACAATATCTCTTCACAGGTGTTTGTTGCAAACGTCCGTACGAAGATCAAGCTGATGTGGGACAATGTAATGTACTCGAGCCAACAGCGTGAAGAGTTTGCGTACTATTTCCGAGACATATTCTCTGAAGACACCCTTACCCTGCACGAGATCTACCTAGACAAGATTACCAAGTTCTACAATGAAAACAAGTATGTATATAATGGATGCTAATGCTTAGCATTCACGGTTTCCTAATGGATAATATGGAAAACAATTTTGCTTATATAATTTAAAAAAAATCAATATCTTTAAATATTGCATGCATGGAGATTAGTGTCCCTAGTTAAAATAGTCATAGGATGTAAGACTGTAATGGTCTTCTTTCTACAAAACTGTCTAACAATCGTGTTACAAAGTTTATTTTCCGATTTTTTGTGAATCCTCAACGCTGTAATCTGTCAACGACATTTAGTTGCTCATGTGTGTGGACTTTGCCCGCTCAATGTATTTTATATTTCTTTTGCAGTGAAGATTTGTCAATCGACAACTCTCACTATTCTTTAGAGAACCAATTCATATGTAAATCTAAATTGTTATGATTACGTAGGAAGAGCGAGGCTCTCCCGACACAAATATCTTCTGATTACTTTGTGGGAAGCCCCGTCAACTTACTTGTAAAAGATTTACTGAAAAGATTTATAAAACCTTGTTTTTATATGGTTAGGAACTCTGTTCAGTTTTCTGTAAATAATATTTCCAGCACTATAATAGTTCAGCAGCTTAAGCAATGTTTTATTAGTTTTAGTTGATATTGTTATGGAATGTTAGTTGATATTGCTTGCTTTGAGTAACGATTTCTTGTTTCACAGTGTTGAACATTAGATTGTGCAGAGTGTACTTGTTGTGGATGCATTTTGGGGTGTGAACCATCGATCTAATAGCTTTGGTCTAAAAAGTTTGTAGAATTTCTAGAATATTTTCCGATAACTCACTAAAATATGTATGTCTCTGTACACAGGCACATTTTAGATCTGGTGGCGACACGCAAAAACCTTTGGATCAAGATGACGGAACTGGAGGCTCGGGCCAGCGAGCCAGGTCGCTACCAGAACAGGGGGGGACAGTTGCTGCGTGAGGAGCGTGATCGGAAAGCGCTCGCTTCTAATGTACGTACCTACCGTATTTACTCCGCTAACTGTCTGGATTATTGTAACACTAGCTGTGCCCGCTAACTACGTTTCGCTGTAATAAAGCTCGACACGCAAAAATTTCTCGAGAGTGCCACCCCTATCTATCAACTAGCTAGGGCTATAAAAATAGCCTACGATCTATTCTCAGACTTACCAAATATATACAAAAAAAAATACAAAAATCGGCCTAGCCGTTTCAGAGGAGTTCAATAACAAACACTGGTGACACGAGGTTTTAATATTTTAGATAACCCTTCCTGTATATGGATGGAATATGTAATAAAAACATTCCTGTAACTGTTGGTAATTAGTTTGATAGCTATGGGCTAAATTCCGAAAGATTAGAACTTTATTTAACATCACTGATTTTGGATCTGGGGCCTCATTGCACTATTTACATGCATTTCAACCAAAACCATATCGTTGCCATTCCCATATTATGTTATCTGGCAGGTGTCAAGGTGTTGTCAAAATTTATGGGAACAGAAAAGTTTCCGATTAGGTTATAATGTTGTAAATAGTGTGATTGGCCCTCTTGATAATTTTGAGCCGGTAACTTTATAACTGTTAAGACTTCTATTTATTTATTTATATTCTTTATTTATAATATCTAATTTATTCCTCCGAATGGAATGAATTTGACCATAGTCAATAGCGAGATTGCGTGGGACAGTTGCTGTAACCAGAGATATAAACCTGATAATAATTGATATACCCGGTGTAACTGAACACCACAATAACATTTAAGGGTATGTATCCATCAGAAGTAGAGATTGTGTAGGAAAAATATTAGGGCTAACAAACCTACTTTTTTCCCATACAAACCTATCCAAATAACAATATTATGGAAATAATATTTTGTTTTAGTTGCCGAAAATAGAAGCGCAACTCCGTGAATTGGTAAAGGAGTATGAAGAGAAAACTGGGTCCATTTTCACTGTCGAGGGCAAGCCATTGGTTCAATTGATTGAAGAGGACTGGGAAAATAGGAAAGCGGTGAGTACTATAAGTATTATAAGAAATAATTCAATAATCATTTTCATTTAATAACATCACACCCGTAGCATAACCACCAAAACATGTTATGAAAAAGTGGTTTATTATTGTGCTGAACTGTCAAAATATAATACGTTTTTATCGTATTTTCACAGTTCACTACGATCTAAATCGATTAAAACGTGTAAAAAGTGACGTATTAATTCGGTCACAGCGCGTAAGCGACATTAGAAGCCATGCTATTATCAACTATATCTTGCAATAAAGCAGTCGCCGTGCACCAGTAGATTTCCCGGGAAACCTCGCCTTAATAACATTATGCCCAGAAAAAAGAACGTATCTCACGTTGTTGTTATGCTATTCGATGATTATGCCAAGCGTTTTTTTATGACAAACAACAGTATACCAAAAAAAAGGTCCCGTTGAAGTACACGATCATTGATTTACTACCAAACGTAGATAACGCATGAACGTTCGAAAAATGGGCCGGTGAAGAACTGCCCAATCGCGACTCGTGCTGTTCATTTCCATAGTAAGTGATTAGCTGTCGGCCCGTTAACATGCCGTAGTGCTCATTCAAAAGTTGTGGTAACAATAGCCAGAAACGGCAGAAAAAAGACGGGATTTCATATTTTGCGTGAACCTATTCAAACACATCTTATCATGTATTGAAATATTCGATTTATACGTAACAACCAATCAAAAACAATTATTTTAATCATAATCATGTCGCTTCGCGTCAGTGGCAGGACATCACAATCGTCTCGCTCGCACGGGCGTCGTATCACGATGTGTTGTCTCATTCATGCGTTAGAGCGACAACGCGATAAGCAATTTTGAGCATTATGTTTGAGATTATAAAGTTGATATTTTTTCGTAGCAATTACTAAAACGTCAATTTTAAAATGTATCTGTGGCTTGGTATGAAATGATGTCACTTCACACGGTTGTACTTAAAATAGTTGCCGTAACAATGTAGAATAAGGTTGAATTCGATAAATACTTTAATTCGGTACTTTTTTGGTAATTTTAATTCGGGCGTGCATATTCAACTATACACGGTTTTTTTTATCATCCTGGAAAATTTTAAGGACACTTCAGGACGCATCCATTATTATTAAAAAAATATAAAAAATGAAATAAAATATTAAAATAAAAAAATCTCTAAAAATGCTGCTCTGAAGTAGTGCAGCATTTTTTAGATTTTTTAGAATATTAATATAAAATTAAGTAAGTGAGTTATTTTTTTTATTCCTATTTAAATCATTCTAATATACCATGTCGTGAAGTGTCCCTTAAATTTTCCAGGGTGATAAAAAATTACCGTGTATTTCAGCGCCGAGTACAAATGTTTAGTCGATTAGGTGACAGATTTCAAGCGCGTTTTTGTAGAGTCTGGCTAATGAAAGATGAACCTGACATTTTTTCAAGTAGCAAAACTGATACAATGTCCCCATGTAGTTTAGTTCAACATGGTGATTTTGATACTTTGTAATCAACAATTTTATAATATTTTTTTCTTAATTTCTGTCGAAATATTACAGATATTAAGTCATTTTAACATTCATGAAATCCAAATACAGCGATTTCTTATAAAAGGTTCATTGTTCGAAGTCCATTGAAACTAAACATTACCTAATATTTAATTTAAAAAAAGTGTCGTCCATTTTCAAAAAAAGACAAATCCTTTCACAAATTTAACATTCTAAATTACTACATTAAAAAAAAAATTACAATATTTCAAGTATCAAAATGTATTTTACCTTCTGTAGACAGTGTCGCCAGAGCTAGAACTTTTGAATTCGCCGCTTTTCTCCAAGCTCATGTCGCGCGTGCCAGACTCTACGAACTGCTCAATCTACGTTTGATAGTAAATCGTCAATGTACACGGTGCACCGGTCGCCTCGCAGGAGCGGCACAAGAAGCTGTCGGCGCGCAAGGAGGCGCTGACGCCGAACACCCCGCGCGCGCCCGCCACCTCGCCGCTCGGCAAACGCAACCGCACCGCGGCCGGCCTGCCCGCCGCCGCGGACCGCCACAGGTAACACGCGCTCGCTACCGCTACCAGGCCCCCGCCACTCGCGCAATGCGGCGTTATCAATACCTACCACTACGTTTACATTCAACCAAAGTGAGCAGGGAAGTAGGCTGGGAAGTGGGGAGGACGAGTGTGTAAACAAGATACTTCTCGTGCCACTGCCACTGCTACTCGCGCTGCCCGATGCTCCCTAAAAGAGCGGTTTTATGTGCGGAAGTCAAAGGATCGGCAGCGCGAGCGGCAGTGCGTGTTTACATACTGCTGTCGCTCGCTCAGTTCTCGCCGAACGCCTGGAGAAGAAACACGTGTGTAATTTGTTTTTTCTTAAGATCAACGATTACCCATTTAACTAATGCCGTCCGACTGGAGCAATGAAAATACTATAAAGTTTTTGGAACTACTTGAAACGGAAAGAGTGATTTGGGATGTAACTGATAACTATTACGGTGAATAGATATCATCCACCACCTTCTACGGCGAATTTTCTTTTTTGCATTTGATAATTTTTTCAACATCGAACATAATTATGTCTCGCAAGAAGACACAGGTCGCTGCAACTATTTCGACGTCTGCCGTAGCCAACACTTGATAGCGAAATGAGTAGTAGGGCAGTATGTAAACACACACTTCCGTCAATCCTGCTGCAGCAGTATTTAGGGAATTATTGCCGGCGGCGCGAGGGGCAGCGGCAGGGGCTGAATGTAAATGTAGCTTAACGCTAAGTAGCGCGCCAGCGCGCCGACCGGCAGAGGGCTGCCGCACGCCGCACGCCGCACGCCGCACGCGTGACTTTTAGGCTATGGTCTCCTATAAACGCCATCGGCCGCGTACGGCGTCACATCGTACGCTGCGTTACGATGCTTACTATAGAAATGTACTATTGTGGTCTCTTTCGTACGCTGACGTTGGCGTGTGGACACCGTAGGCGACATTGAAACGCTTTGCGCCGCGTCTCTAGTTATTTCGAACCATTGCAGCGTAAACGTCTTATTTGGCGTCAGTACAAAATGTCGAAATTTGATAAAGAAAAAGACGAATTATTGATTGAATCAGTCCAATGTTATAGTACGTTATACAATAAAAGTGACAAGGAACATGAAAATAGTATTTATAAACACAAATGTTTACAGCAACTTTTCCGTCAGGTGATATGGGATTAAGATGCCTTTTTGATGGCAGTTTTATTGCAAAAGTTCTATGATATGTTTGAATTGTTCTTGATTGATACGAAAACTATTCCATTATTGAGTATTGTTGTCTTTTAAGTGTTTCATTATTAAAATCTGGAAACATCCTTCTTTCTTTCTCTTTATACATAATCGGTGCCTTGTTGCCCTGAGTTTTCTTTGTATGCGGTTGTTTTATACCTCCTCTTCAAGTAACACAAGCGCAGCCAAAAGTGTCGAATTTATATCCATTTTATATCACACGACTACGCGTGAGCGCTGTTTGTCGTCGTTTGCGTATGAGAAGTATTGACCGCTGACGCTGTGCCTGACGTACAGACGTCGATCGAAACGTCTACGCTGAAGTCGGACGCTGCATATAGCATTTAATAGGAGACCGAGGCCTTACCCTTACTAAAATCGAGTCTGTGACGCGAGCGAAATTGAAGGCGTAGCTACGAGTACACTACACGTTTCCCCCGCAAAACTTATATTACTTTTTAATTTAATAAACTTGATTAACGATATTATGGTGGTTCATTACTATGAAGCTGTGGACGTAAAATATTTTTTTCTTTTTTAGGCCTTTTCGTTACTTACCATCATATGAGATGAAGGCCAAGAGCTTCCCCGTTGTTTGTTTAAAAAAAAATGCAAACAAGGCAGTCTGCTTGAGTGCCTACTTATTTATATAAAAAATAATTATAGTCTTGATGAACCGGCCACTAGCATTTTATTTGATTCCTTATAAAAAATGTTTTTAATCCATTTCACCCCTGTTTTTAAAATTATCACAATTATTCATACGAGTCATGATATTTTAGATGGTAAAATTTAATAACCGTAAGTAAGATTTAAAAATTTATAATTTTATAAAAGCAAAGCACGTTTAAGTGAAGGGCTTTCCTCGCAATCACTTCATTGCATTTTTTTTGGTAATTATTTTACATTATATACTTCTCTTTATAAATAATAGCAGTTAAGTTTTACTTTGACCATTTTGTTTAATTTATGTTCTTTGTACAACCCTTAAGTTTTCGCTCGATGACGCAATCACACGGTGTTCGCGGGAATCTCGATTCTCGGCGCACGCCCGTAAAGACCATTTCTTCCAGCTACTTTTGTCTGTCGGTTTTGGCTATTATTATTACAGCGATTTGAGCGTTTCTATGGGAGTGATGTATCTGTTACGTAGTAATTATTATCTAATCTGTGCCACTACGCTCAAACCACACGATATACCGGCTGGAAAAAAAAGAGCGCGGTTGGAGGAAAAGTACCTTCAATATTGATGGAAGCACATTTTACTGAAAGGAAACGTTCCTTTGCTCGCAGAAATTATTAATACTGCATTTAAAGATTTATGAAAAATCACCTACCCGAGACGGGAATCGAACCGGTGAAATGTGAATAAAAAACATGCTATATTTTATGATACCAACCGAATGAGTCACTAATAAGGATCAATTTGTTTCAAACAACATAGTGTCTTAAATTAAAGAAAGACCATGAAAAATATTTTTTTTTATTGTAAAGCTTACTCACTATCTGAAGAAAATAGTTTACTAAATTATGAATTTGCTCAAAATGAGACCCGCTTTCATGTATGCACAGACGTATTCTTCGACTGCATTCGCTACGTGTCGCTTTTTAAATCAAATTGATTAAATATTTACTATTTAATATTCACTTTTCTGTAAATGGATATAAAAGGCGACACCGGTTCGATTCCCGACTCGAGCAGTTGATTTTTCATAAATCTTTAAATGCAGTTAATAATTTTTGAAAATAAAGGAATGTTTCCTTTCAGTAAAATTTGCCATCATCAATATTAAGGGTACTTTTCCTTCAAGCACGGTCTTTTTTTTCCACCCTGTATAATAGTACTCCATACAGAACGGTCACTCACCTCCCCGCACTCCTTTCAAATACCTCACCCCACCCCGCACTTCGTTGTAGACATCGCTGACACATAAACAAGGGCGCGCGCGATCGCTCGGGCGAATAGATGCGAGCGCCGGCCCATAACAGAGATAGCGCTATGCGGGTAAAAGAGAAGGCAGTTGCTGCACTTCTCGCGTCATTTTGATTGATAACCGCGCACTCAGCCCTACTAGATTCCACGCACACATTTGCGCGTTGTTGATTTGCGAATATTTTATGGAGTGTCCGGGGTGTGCTCAAACACCACTCGACATCATCATCACACCTCATATACCCCACCGAGCGACTAGTCTCTCTCTAAAGTATTGCATTGGTTCACTGTGAATAATTTGTCATTAAACTCGAATAAAACTAAATGTATTAAGTTTTCATTGCCAAATGTTAGGAAAGTTGATAATATTGTGGAAATGAATAATCATACTGTTGAATTCGTCTATTTTACTAAATTTTTGGGTATAACACTAGATTCGAATTTGCAGTGGGATCCACATATTGCGTCCTTGGCAAACAGACTCAGTTCTGCGGCATATGCTGTAAAAAAAATAAGACAACTTACTGATGTTGAAACGGCAAGACTGATTTTCTTTAGTTATTTTCACAGTGTTATGTCATATGGGCTACTACTGTGGGGATCAGCCGCTAGTATAGAAAGTATTTTTGTACTTCAAAAAATAGCCGTGCGGGCTATTTATAATTTACGAACAAGAGATTCTCTACGTGATTTATTTAAATAAATTAATATATTAACTTTAGCAGGACAGTATATAACTATATGAAAATTTGATTTATGTTTATAAAACTTATAACACATTTGATACCAATTTTAAATTTCATAACTTAAATACAAGAAATAAAAATAAACTTGCCGTTCCAACGTACAGTCTCCAAAAAACTAGAGACTCATTTATGGGGAAATGTATATCTTTTTACAACAAAGTTCCACAGAGTGTTCACATTGATGAGGACGCAGCAATGTGAACACCTCGCTACAAGTTCGTACACAACAACTGATCGCCACCGTGCACGCCACCGCTGCACGCGTTGGTTTGGTCCAGCCTTTAGTTGTCCGTCTGTCAAACGAACTGAAATCAAACTGAAATTTATATCAAATACTACTAAACATACAAAAGATAGCTGAGCGTTTATTGTACCTATAGGGTTCTTCCCGTTGATTTGGAATCGTGAAATTTGACACGTGGCTAAGCCGTGTGGCACATGTTATGGGGAAGTATCTGAAAACCGTAAATATCTACATAATTAGGAACTTTGATACTTAGATAAGTTTGTATGGAACCCTTGTTGCGCGAGTGACATTAGCACTTGGTTGGTTTTTACATACAACAGGGAAACTCTTGACTTTCATCTCACCCGGGCCTAGCACGGCACAAAGACAAAATCTCCCCAGGGGCCGGACAAATCTTTGTCTATTCCTTCATCTTTCTCCTATTAGCTAGCATGGCACCAGGGAAAGACTAGTTTGACTCCGGAGAAATGGTTTCTCCCAACAATGCTACCAATATACGGAAAAAAATTATAGAGAGTATAACCCAAACAAATTGAAAGAACTTGACAACACATTCATGTCACATACGCACCGGTGAGTTTTTAAATTGTAGGTATAATCATAAAGTCAAGTAATTTCATAGTTTGTGGTATGTTATCAGATTCAAATTAATAACATAGCTATGACACTTCCACTGCGGACCCTCCATTTCAAGTAATTTATTTTCGTTTATTGTATAGACGTGTTCAAGCAAGATAAGCACGGATTGCAATACTTTTAATATCAACGTTTTTCCTTACATTTTTCGTGTTGACTTTTCATGCCAATTTCGTGTGTTCCATAAAAACATTTTCGCTTCGAAAAGCTACCATGAAATATACAGATTATTAGATGGGTTCTCTAATACCAATTTAATTAATAATACCACTATTTAATTTAATACTATATAGTATATATAACAACCCTTTACAATGTTTTTTGGTGGATTTAAAAAATTAATTGAAAAAGAAAAATACATAATAATATGTTATAGTTTTAGCCGATTCAGATTTGTTCTACCGTTTCATTTGTAACAAGTAAAGCGCAAAAATTAAAAAAAAAACACTTGCGACATGGTAATAGACGTTAAAAACGAAAAATGTTAAGTATAAAACCTTTTGTCTGTACCTCAATAGCTCGAAGAGTAATATCTCTTCTAAAAACGTCAAAAAGGCATTAATTTTCTCTATTTTATTAGCGCCGTGCTAAGCAAATGGAGAATTTTTCTACTACCAATGTCACTGAGAGAGATATAAATTTAAACCTTTGCCCCCATGCCACAGGGGAGTAACTGATTTTCTCTCTTGTCAAAAAGACATAAGTGGTGGAGAGAGATCTTTTCCACGCCCCGTGCTAGGCCCGCTGGTGGTAAGGACGGGGAGAAGGACACACAGGGGACAAAGGAAACAGAATTTTAAATAACTTGCAGGGATAGAATTTGTGAAATTTTTGCATTCATAATACTTAGTTTTAAAATTGATAATATAAATAAATAATAAAAACTCAACATGTCTCACACTCCCCGCCTGACATCCGAGGCATGTTGAGATTTTATTATTCATTTATAATATCAATTTTAAAACTTGTAGGGAGTCAAGAAGTGCGGTGTAGTAGAGTGCGATTCGCACATCGCTCGTGTCATCTCCCGTGAGAAGGGCCGTCGGTAACCATCAGCTCATTTTATTAGCGACCAGCCCCCGTAACATAAACACCGAAACGCGATATGATAAAACGATAACACGATATGAACTGTCAAAACAGCCCTGCGAGCATGGAACTCTCGATAAACAAAATTTGACAGCTAAGATAGACATAATCGACAAAAATCAATAAATTTGACAGATATTCCTAAGGAGTGAAAAGGACAGATGCTTTTGTCGGTCGATATATGTCGGTAGACAAGTCTATGCTCGCAGGGCATATTCGATATAATAAATTTTATCGACATTAATATATAAATAGTAACATTAATATACAAAATAACAATACCAATATCGAAAACACACTCAAAAGATCAAAATAACTAAAAAATCCAACCTTTTTTACAGTTTATATCGATATATCGTTTTATCATATAGTGTTTCAGTGGTCATGCTAAGGGGGCTGTATTCCTCTTCATTATCCACATACTATAATTTTTATGTCAAAATTGTTAGCTAATTGAGATAGCATTTTTGAACACTGTATAACATACTCGTATATAGTATTTTTACAATGCCCAGCATATTAACTGTTAATCTGGGAAATGTGTTAAAATAAAATAGTCTTTCCTCATCGTAGGCCACCTTCCAAGCGGCAACTGATCACAGGCAGCGCTAACAAAGCCATGTCCTCTGTCTCCACCAATCTGTCAGCGCTGAAGAGGTCCGCTGTCACCACTGTGAAAAGGTGAGTACTTACCAATTTTTTTCTGCTTTAAGTGTTTTAAAAAATACATCATTGGGATAGCTGGGCTACCATAGCCTTATGCCAAAGTCTGGGCAAAATAATTCGTTAATAAATCTTGTAATTTTTAAATTTTATATAACTATGAAACAAACTACTGCATTTAAGTTTCTAATCAAAGAGAAAAATATAATTTAACGCATTAATTCATGGTGGTGACACATTAATATATTTTTAATTAGAAAAATATTTTTTCAATCATATACAATCCTAGTACAACTGCTATAGGTATTGTGCTAAAAACATTGCTATATAATATCATAATACTCAAGTAGATAAACGAATCAATTTGATAGAAACGAATATATTTTTCATTCCTTCTCAACAGTGCTCACTTGTGAAACGAACAGAAAAACGCGACCAGGCAAGTGTTACTCGATCACTGACCAGTAGATGAAATTTATTGCTCCAGTCATAAGTATTGATTGCGTCCAGCGCGTACGCAGGGAATGAGAAATATACTTATTGCTTAATTTAACATTGAGTAATGTAGGCGTGATGTAGTTAGGTTTCAACTTTTTATCTGCTGTTCTATTGTCTGTAACACCGGCCTAGTTTGATTTATGTAATGTAGTTGTTGATGCTAAGTATATTGTGAGCGTAAATAATTGTACGTCGTCAACGTTGATCAGTTATTTCTAGTAAATTCTTACAGTAGATGTTATTATGTAGCTTGTTTAAGTAGTTAAACGTAGACGTAATGGGTATATAATTATGTTCGCTTATCAATTTGTTCTTGTATGATTTTTATGGTCCCATGCCTCAAAAGGAAAAACAGAACCGTAATAGGGTCACTTTGTTTTCCATCTGTCCGTCTGTCTGTCAAAACATTTTTTCTCGGGAATGCGTAAATACTTATATTATCAAACTAAAATTTATATAATAAAAAAAATAATTATTAATAACTAAAATTTATATTTGTAATGGGCTGAGCAAGAGAAATAGAGACAGCGTCGGGTTCAAATCGAGGCGCTATACTTAGACAACGATTTGTAATAATACCGTATCACAGACGTATAAAGGGAAGCAGACTAAACGTATCGTTCAAAAAGCGTGGCAACCTTACCATATGTAAACATTACTCACACACAAACAATATTAATTTAATTTTATTGTAATTTCTGGAGTTTTATTATATGATGCGTCAGAACACATCGGGACACAGCACTTTACCATAGTTCTTGTCCGATTAGCAGTTATTTTTATTTATAATCACAAAACAAAACATTATAACACAATGTCACGACGCCATTTGTGTCTTATTTTGACAAAGCTAAACATGGCGTCCACGTGGCGTTTGCCACGGCATCGGAAATATTGATGTGTGCGTTAGTTAGTATCGCCATAGACGAAAAACAGAAATAGCGATATATATCATGTCACTTTGGAGTGAAAGTAAAAACGATATACATTACTTAGGGTAGTTTCCGTCATCAAGCAACTAAGTGCTGGAACGATATACCCCCTCCAATAAGGCAAGTGAAGTCAAAACTTACCTTTAAAAAACTTATTAAATCCGCCTTATTAGGTTTACAAGGTTTAGGTATGCACACAATTGGTCGTCCTGATGGTGGGATAAGTATGTCTTATGGTTAGAACCCTAATTAGTAATCATTATTACTTACTTGTTTACACTATTGCATACTTATATTTTTACTTGAAATGTATTTTTTATTAGCATCGTCGTTTCATAAAACCAATTAGATTTTTTTAAAATATTTTATATTGTAATGATAATAGCATTCTTATTTTATGCTTATGTTAGACTTTAGACTTGCATTTTTGTTGATATAAGTGTAAATGATAATAATATTTTTATAAGTGTAAATGATAATAATATTAACACAGTCGGTTTTTGTTTTCGCGTTCTCGTACCTGCTATATGGGCAGAAGCTGAAAATCAGCGTTTTGCTTTAGTAGCTAAGGCAAATACATCGCTGAGCTTTAGCCTATTTGCATCGCTGTGATGTGACACACAATAATCTATCAAGATGTATTTTTAGTATTGTATTTCACATGGTTATTGTAATTCATTTTGTATTATGTTTTATATGTTCTTTGTGTTAATAATGATGCAAATAAATTGTTTATCTATCTATCTAAAATTATGTTACACGTCTGTGGACCGTATGGGTTTTGATGGAAGTTTGCACTGTCCTAAGGCGTATGAGCGGGAGGCTGGCGGCTCGCGCGGTCGCCGAGATCAAGGGCGAGCACGCGAAGCGCAAGCTGGACTACAGCGGGGACCACCGTACGACCCCCAAGATCGCCGTCAACGGCAGCATTCTGAAGCACAAGCGCGCGGTACGTTGCACAATGTCACATTACTGTACTAAGAGAACTAAGTGATAAGATTTCTCATTTTATGCCTCGACCTGTTTAGACTACGCACAGATAATTTTCATTATGGTAGGCGGCAGTCAATTTAACCGCGCCGCCGTGGCTTTTTGTTGTATAGTAGTGTATTAGTTTAATGGTTGTGACCACCGGGTGTTGATCGGTTGAGAGGTCCAGGGATCGTTTCCCCATGGGGGCAGACAGTTTTCTGCTCGGTTTGGTTGGTGGTAGGGCTTCTGAACGCGCTTTAGGCCCAATTCTACTAATAAGCTACAACCAAATCGAAACTAATCCGTTGCGATCCATCGATCGGAGCGCATATATTTATTGACTTATGATAATGTGGCGCTCTGATTGGTCGAACGCAACTTCTGGTTAGTTACCACCATTTTACCCAAGATCCATAATTCCGTTAATGTTGTGTTAAAGGTTACATGGTTACGACAATTAAAGGTTACATGGCTAATTACCTTTAATTGTCCATGCTTGGTTTTATTGTCACTTACCATCAGGTAAGATCACGCCAGTGCCAGTGTTTATTGGTACAAGTGATTTTTGCTCGCTACAAACCTCCGTTGTCAATATTATAAGGCATTACAATCATACGTATGAATGTTGGCCATATGTTATGTACACATACAGTGTGAGTCTTCATAACCTGCAAATATTAGAATGAAGGAAACTATGCTTTATTTTTATGCTTTATTTTATCAACGAAAAACGTATAAAAAATTGTAAATTTTTTTATGGCATTTTAAAAATGTTTTGTACCGATTCTACACGATCTATTGCGTCGAAACAAACGCCATTATAATTGATAGTACCCGAGCGTTTGCATAAAAAAGGGGCGATTTTTGTCAAAAATCCGCTTTAGAGTAATTTTTTATACAAATTGTAGTTTTTTGTCAATAAAACTGTTCCTTTATCTAACTTTTTACTATATCCTAAAGGCCTTACTAATAACCATTGTATAAGCCTGATTTAGTTAGACAGTGTTTTGTCACGTTCACTCGAATGACATTTCAAATTCGAACAAAAGAGACGAAACACTGCTTAACTTGTAACACCGTTTTTTCTTAAAATTTCATAAAACACTAATTTTGCAAAAACACTTTGGTTTCACTGTAGTTTTAACACAAATTGCACAACTAAAATCATAATTACAACAACTTGTCAATTAATTTCACAATATCAATGTCAAGTGTCAACGTCAACGTCGTTTCACGTCACGTCAGTGACATTTGCAATTATCTTTGGTCATTATTCAATTTTTGCATAAACAAAATAAATCTCGCGTTTATCCTGGCCTTATTTACAAAGATAGTTTTTTTTCGCCCAAAATCCCGTGCTTCCCTTTAGGTGGGTTGATTTTCTCAAAATTCGGAATTTGACATTTAGACCGTTTGTTTTGATCATTTTTAGAGACATATCATAATAAAGTACACTTAAAGCTACAGATCATATAATTATGGTTTCGTCGAATAGAATTTGGAAAGCATTCACAATTTGTTTTTGGTTAATTTTTCATTACGTTTTGTTTTTCAACCAAACTTATAACTTTAGCTGGAAATACTTATTGCATATTGTAGAATTCCGAAAGATCCGTATGTTGACTTGACACATCTTGAAGCAAGTTAAGAGTCTTACGAGTGTTATGAAATGAATTTGGTTTTAGGAGAGGTTCCGTCGCCAATACGGCGCTTAACATTGAGCAAACGGACCTCGGCTCCGTCGCTTCCACATAAACGCAAATCTGTGCGCAAGTGGAGCGTTGGTACGTGAACGCGCCTAAGCTATGATATTATCTCTATGTGGTTCTTAGTCTGTGAGACATCGACCGAAGTAATTTGTTATTGATTTCTTGCGAAATCTAAATTTCTACATTATCTTAACTTCTGCGAAGAAAATCCATAGGTATTTCTCCCGTTTTCCGTGTGAATTTAATTTGAAAAGCTACAGTGAATCTTCACAAGTCAGTTCTTTTTGTTTTCAGCTTGAAGAGTAAAGCTAAGGAACAAATACTATATTTACTCGCCGGCACGCGATTCATTAAATTAAATGGATTTATTGTATCAATAAGTGCAAAAAATCAATAAGGTATCTAATTAACTTATTATATTTCATGATTTAAAACAGATTTTGTTAATTTTATTTTTATTTGTGGGTAAATTGATTATTAAATCAAACATATTACATTTCCAAAATTCGCCTTTTTCATCCCCTATTTCATTAAAAACCCTGATAGTAAGCGGCATCTTAGTGGGATTAAGGCATATATTGAGTAACACTTGCGAATTTCATGTTAAATTCTAAATTTTCACAATATTAAGTTTCACATCCTTCTTTGGCAAAGAACTCACAAATTAAGCTGTTTTCTTTTTATTAATAGCAATAATTATACACAAAATAGGTGCTCTCCCCTCCATATGTCCTTTTTATAAGACAATTTGTCAATTTATTAAAAATTATGTTTTAGAATTCATTTGCTATGTTTATTACATGAAGTTCAAATGTATTGACTGGGATTCCTTCAGAACTCAGTGTTAGACCCACTGACCCTAAGATCATAGGCATATTTAATTATATTTTTAACCTAACACTGTGCTATGAATCTCCAGGGCAGTTACCGGAGGCCGTAGGGCTCCGCTGCTTGACCTTACAGCTAGAAACCATAACAAAATAACCTAACATCAAGGAGGAATTCTGTGGAATTACACAAGTAACAACTATACATATATAGAGAGAATAAGTTAAGAAACTGGAATATCATATCTCTGACCCGTGATTGCAAGACTTAGCATAGAAGGTACGATCCACTAACAACTGCTCCGGGGAAGGCTACTAATTTCTTTTTTTTAAAAAAAGGAAACCTATAACTATTTGTTGGTGTACTTTATTGCCCCTCATTTTGTAGTTTTGTACCCAATTTGTACCTGATTTTTACCTGCCGAGATTGATCAAACAAACCTGAACCATCCTGCCCTTGGCTTGTATTAATTAAACATTTAGTTAAGTGCTTTGCATTAAGGGAGTTTATTTACTTAAGTAACATATGCATAAGTGAATTATGTACCTACAAGAATAAAGCTTCACATTTTGTATCGGACTACAGGAATAAGTTTGTTTTTTTTTCTTTAACTTTAAGATTTCCCTATATTTCTACAATTCAGCAAGAAAAAGCACGACAAACTATACAAGGCTTATACAATGGTTATTATATTAGTATGGCCCTAAGGCATTAACTACGCAATGATAAGTGATAATGACACCTAATCGCATAAAACAAAAATCTTTAAAATGTAAAGAAACGTTTCGCGTTGATAAAATGAAGCATACTTTCCCCTAATTTTAATATGTGCACACTATGAACATTATAGTACTATATGCAGGATAAGAAGATTCCTGTGACAGGACAGGTCGATGTTTTCTGTTTCATGCATACTATATTCCCATGATTAAAAATATTAATAATTCTGAAAAACATTTGTTTAATTAAGTATGTATTTCAATCGTGAATCGGACCGATTCAAATACATAAACTGTCTTCTTAACACAAAATAATATTTTATTTCTACACTCGCGAGCAAAAGTTTGGAATCAGTTACTTGAAATTGGTTGCGCGTTATCTTGAGTAGTTAATACTTTTTTAATAATCGTAAAAATGACATCATTTTAAAGGTTCAACTCTTTACTTTTAAACTGATACCAAAATTATTAAAAACAAGCCAGTATTTATGAAGCCATTCCGCATTAAGTGAAGGTGTATCGAAAAAGACGTGTTTCAATTGTTTGATACGTCACGAGTTGCGACCAATTGACCCCCTATAAAAGCACCTGTTATCGGATTTTCTTTATCAGTCGACTTTCACACGTTGACCGGTACACATCTCCGCCACTTTTGACCCTTTACCTTGTACGACAATGGAGACAACACCTACAGAAGCAGCACAAATCGTAGCCCTATTGCAAGAAGGGCTCAGCCAGCGGGTTGTCGCTCGTCGGCTCCACATAAGCCAATCCTGTGTTTCGAAAGTTTATAAGCGCTTTCGGGAGACTGGTGGCTTTATCCCGAGACCAAGATCTGGACGGCGCAGGTGCACATCGGAGAGGGATGATCGTTTTATCGTGTCAACCTCTCTCCGAAATCGGCATTTGACTGGTGTCGACGTCCAACAGGAGCTCCGAGATGTTCGTGGGGTAGCAGCCAGCGAGTGGACAGTTCGTCGACGACTCAAGCAAGCGAATCTGACTCCAAAAAGGCCTGCCACAGGCCCGAAACTCACGGCAGCTCACCGACAAGCACGCCTTCAGTTTGCTCGCACCCATCTTGATTGGGAGGTAGAACAATGGAGGCAAGTCCTGTTCTCCGACGAAAGCAGGATGTGTTTGCACGGTAGCGACAGAAGAGGACGGGTCTATAGGCGGCCTGGGGAGCGATTTGCACAGTGCTGTGTCGCTGAAACAGTGGCTTATGGGGGCGGCTCTTGTATGATGTGGGCCGGCATTTCCTTCGATGGTAAAACCGAGCTTGTTTTCGTGCCTGGCGGGGGACGAGGAGGCGGTCTAACTTTGGACCGGTACATTTCCGATATTCTCCTGGAACATGTCGTTCCCTATGCGGGATACATCGGTGATGACTTCCTCCTTATGCACGATAACGCTCGTTGTCACACTGCCCGTGTAACAACGGAATACCTCGAAGAAGTCGGTATTGCCACATTGGACTGGCCAGCACTCAGCCCTGACTTGAATCCCATTGAGCACGTGTGGGAAGAACTCCTGCTCCTTCATGTCTGAATGAGCTGAAATCAGCGTTGATTGAGGAGTGGGAAGGTATTTCACAAGAATCAATTCAGAAGCTGATCAGGTCTATGAAGAATCGTCTTGGAGCAGTTATTAGGGCGAGGGGAGGGAACACAATTTTGGAAATTGACACTTATTTTTAAAGATAAATAAAATTTTTATTTAATAATTTTTGTTGTTTTATTCATTCATTATTTTTCCCTATTTCCTTGTTTTCCTACCTCCTTCACTTAATCCGGGAAAACTCCACAATTACGGGCTCGATATGAATTAATTATATATCGATTTAAAGTGGACAGTTGCACCTTTAACATGATGTCATTTTTATGATTATTAAAAATTTATTTAGTAAGCAAGATCACGCGGAACCAATTTCAAGTAACTGATTCCAAACTTTTGCTCGCGAGTGCATAATTTAAACAAATGTTTTTTCAGAATTATAATTATATTTTACTGGACTGATATTCCTATTTAATTTGGAATTTAATTATTGCATTTTTGATAAAAATAACCCAAAGGGATAAGTTATATTTTTGAAATGCCTGCATGAAACGGAAAACTTCGACCTGTCACCGGAATCTTCTTAACCCGAATAGACTATAGGACTGTATGAATGTTGTATGAACTCGGTCGTAACTGGTGGATTTGATGATTCCCGTCAGTCGCTCGACAAGCGCCGCAGCGGCCGCCGCTCGATGAACGCCACGCGGTCCACCGGCGGCGACGACGCGCGCGCCGACAGCGCCAACGCCAAGGACCCCCTCATGGAGTCCACCCTGCTCACCACCTACACAGACTTCAAGGTGACAATATGTTTTAAATAAAACAAAACAGTTTATTTCAGACAGCGTGTGTCCATAAATTCTTAATTACAAACGATTGAAATATTAAATTTAACTAAATTAAATTACATTGGGAAAAACTGAGGCAAATTTACAAAATAAAATCTAAATAGATACTTAAATTCGTTCATACAAAAGAAAATACAAATCGAAACAAAAAAAAATAAATCAAATTAAAATTAAGAAAATGAAACAATAATAATAATAATTACAATGAATTACAAATACAGAAAATTACACAAAAAAGATAAATTAATAGTGACATAGAAACAAAAAAAAATCATTAATTAAGTACCTGCCTCGGTTTGGGGCACACGCACATGTGTTTCTACCCAGTGTCGCAGAAGAAGGCAGCCTGGCCTTCTTCTGCGACACTGAAACGTTTAGGAGGTTGTTGGTAGGTTGGTACTCCCGCAAGCGCGCAGCATCAACGACGCGACGCGTCGCTGATGCAACACGGTGTGGAAGCCATCTGTGTGCGCATGCGCAAACAATGCGGGCGCATTTTTACATTGCGATACCTCTTTTATAATGAACACTACGCCAACTGAAATTTTGGTATTTTTCGTTTTTCATCTATGTAAACGGGCTGCATATTTTCAAATTTTATAACAATATTGACAATAACAAAAAAAATTAAGGTTTATTGCCAAGAACTTTCGGAAGTTGTTTAACGCCAAGTACTTTCGGAAATCAGGAGATCACAAGCCGCTCTCATAAAAATAGCAGTATATTATGTTACGGGTAATGCCAAAGAAAATTATTATTACCTAAGCCTTTTGGGTAAAGTCCGTAGCATGCATGCAAGTAAGCATGCAGACAGCCTGCAACGTGCAAGCAAGCATACAACATGCAGTTTGATGCTGTGTATAGTCAGTTTTATCCAATAAGTTTTTTCCTTGCGCGGGGGGTTTCCGCCGTCCGATCCCCCCGTCCAAGGGGGCTGCGCCCTCTGCACCCCCGTTCATGATAGTGTTGGTTAGGCCTAGGTGTGTATGGGTAAGCGTCGGATAATTAAGATTGATTTAATATTCGGACTTTAACCAAAAGGTTGGGTAATCCTAGTTTTACCCGGGTAATCTTAAGCATACTAAATCTTTTAGCATTACCCGTAACACTGCATACACTGCGTACCTACGCGATTGCCGGCCCTCGAGAAATAGGACAACTTAGCGGCTTGTATGACGGGTAAAAAAATCCACTACAAAACGCTAACTTTTCTAAATTTGTGAATAAGTATCTTATTAAGATTAAACAATAATAACAGTACTCTAAATTAGTAGTAAATTGATTGTTAAAGTAGTTTTTAAGTTTTTTGCTGGTATCGAATTAATTTATAATAGTCTGCCTTATAAACTAACTAATATCATAAGAATAACTAATAATACGAGTATAGAAGCGAAACTCCCGGCCGTCGAGCGCTCAAGGCCACGTTATTTACCTACCGTTTGATTTCCGTTGAACGGAATCGCCAGTCAAGGCGCGCACCGTGTGTTTCAGGTACCTTGTGAATGTTTTCCTATTGATTACCTGATTAAGCTTTTTATAAGAATGCGTATCTACTACGCGCTGAAGTTTAATAACCGAAACTTCAAATCATCTAAAAAAACGCCATCTTTTATAAATATCAGACATTTGTAAATATTTCTGTTGAATTGAAACCTTTTAAATAAAAATGATTGAATACTTTAAAATTATTTTTATTATACCTACCCTAGATACAGATACAGTTTTATTCGTAATATTCATTACATGTCAAAGCTAATACAATATAATGTATCGAGTTTCTAAAGCTGTCATTGTAGTGCAATTTTGAAACTCTGTAAGTACTTATGGGATTTTTTTGTCAAGTCGGGAATAATTTGAATTATGAGAAGCTTTGGTACTGCTATATATATTTTTATCGACCTTTGTCACTGTTCCATATAAAATTTAAATACAATCGACGACACGACGACTCGACGACACGGTTACCGCAGAGGTCGAGTGATCGCCTGCTGTGCAACGGGTCGCGGGTTCGATTCCCGCATGGGACAGATATTTTGTATGGCCTACAGAAATTTGTTCCGGTCCGGGCGTATGTACATGTGATAGAATATCACATGTAACTGCACCCACGACACAGGAGAAAAGCCTAGTGTGAGGCGACGTTTTTAAAAAAAGAAAAAAATCAATACTTGATTAAAATTATGTAACAACAGATTTTTTTTCAAGTGAAAATGTTGGTCTGATAGTAAAAAGTGAGCTTAGGTTTTATCCATTAGTACGAGTACATTCATAACTTCAACTCTTGGACTATAAACGTAGGTACGATACCTAAATTACAAACCATTTTTGTACATCGAAATTCGAAACATTTTAATGATTTTGTTCTCGAAGTGTATGGATTAAGCTCAATTAATCAAAAATAGGCAGGTTCGTATAACTACGGAATGAAAAAAAACTAAAAATGTGCGTACTATTGCTAAAGATAGTCGCTCGCTCGCTACACTTGAAGTACAAAATCAATAAGACTCGGTGTATGCTCAGTTTCTCATTTAATGTAAAATATGGAGGTACCTATATAAAAAATATTGTAGTGGTAACTATACGTCCATGTGGTGACCCTAGCGGCGTCCGCAGACTACTGCGGGGCGTTACAGGGGGAAGGGCGCTGTAGGTATGCAAATAGCGGCATTTGGCGCACCCACAAAGGAGATTCGCTTCTATACTCGTATTATTAGTTATTCTTATGCTAATATTGCCTTATATACTACACCAACTCTGAATTTACAGTAATAACAAATAACAGTAAGTGAAGCTGAAAAAAAAACTAAAAAGATTTGCAAATTTTTACTGTGTGGGTTTTAAGCAACAGCAAATTGTATGGCCACATAAAAAATCATCAAAATAACTGCAATATTGAAGATTTTATTAACTTTTTTCGTTTAAGAGCGCCTCCTCCGGCATAGGACCATTTACGAATATTTTATTACGGCTATTTTATAACTATCATAATATGCCTTTACCGAAGGGAGACTCTGTACCAGGGTCGCCTGCTTGCCTGCCAGGGTACTTCCGTCATACCTATTTCTGCCGCAAAGCAGCAATGCTTGCAGTATGCTTGTTGTCGCCAACTTAGTTGTATAAAAAAACTACAGTGAATCATATACCATTATCAGATTATGATTCTGCCGATGCGGCTTTTGAGATCCGCTGAACACTTTTGAGCTACCTTTGGTCATCATGTGGTACAAGTAGGTTCCACAATTGTTACGTATATTTTTTTTATTTTGCAGGACGGCATCAACGAGAAACAAATCAGCCGCAGCTCGCTAGCGAACGCAAAGCCCGCCGAACAGCTCCTCCCGCCCATAATCTACTCCACAATCGAAGAGAAAAAAACTCCGGAGACCCCAAAAAAAACGCCCAAATTCCCCACACCCCTAACCCCTAAGATAGGCAAGGAGAATATACAGCAACCCGTTGCGGTGACACCCAAGAACAAGATGCTTTACACCCCCACGAGACTGACGAGGTCAGCGTTGAAAGTGAACGATGGCTTCGCAACCCCACGCGCGCCCCTCAGCGCGAACAAGGTCAATCTTCAACGGCAGAATACAATCACCACCTTGACGGTCAGGAATACCCCTGAAGTAGCTCGGTCCAAATCGCACACGAACATTGTCAGGGTTAAGAAATTGCCACCTCTCATTTAAAAAGGTTGTCCGTACGGTGAACGTTACAACGTGAATTATTGTAAAGTTTATGTTTGATCGAATTGCTTTTTCGTTTTGTGCACTGTTTCTTAAGGCTGTTTACATGTCTTTAAAGAAAGAACCTTATGATCTGAAATGTTAATTTATTAGTTGATTGAACTGCTCTCTCGTTGCGTGCACTGCAAAATCGCAACTAATCCAATGTCTCCGGAGTTGCAGCTATTGATCTGTGTATGTTAGTAGCTCGTTTGTAAGATAAATATTATGTGAAAATGTTTGATATTTGAAGAAAGTCGTTCAGCATTTGATTCGGGAATCTAGAAATGTATCATTTTTTCATCGGTATTAAAACATAACATGGTCTACGGTTGTGTTGTTTATGTTTATACATAGCTTTCGTGATTGTACCCTCATTATTATATAATTCAATTCAATTCAGATATAAATATAATTTTAATTGTGATATCACTGTGTTTTTCGTATTCAGTGACTAAATTTCAATGTTTTAATAATTTTGTGTCGCTAATAATGCTTTTATTAATTTGCACTGCTGACATTTTCATAACTATTATTATTATTATTTATGTAAATCTGATTTTTTATTTAGTTATATCGTAGGTAAGAGTTTTTGTACATTATGATTTGAAGCATTTATTATTTTGTGTCGATATGGTGGATATAGTTGCTGAATTTTTATTTCCTTTGCATTATAATGATAGAATTTTTCTAACAAGTAGTTAATAAAATGCTCATTATCTTATTAATATTATTGATAAACCCAGCAATTTAAGTATTGACATATTTGTTAAATATTGTAGTTTTGTAAGGTTTTTTATTTGAATTGGATTTATTATGAGATTTATTGTATGTTTTAGGTAAGTTTTTTGTTTCTTGCACTTGCACTCGGTCCGACGCGCGGCCACGTTGAACGTGTTAATTGAGCTGTTAAATACGAAAAAGTAAATAAGGATTTAATTAATAAAAAGTATTTGACAACAAGGGAGTTAAGGAATCCGTTATTGCAGTTATGTAACAATGGTTTCTCGTTTTATTCTATGGTAAGCTTACCCAAGTCCTTAGCTACCAACATAGCGAAATTCATCGTCATATAAACACTGTAAACAATATTATAATGTTTGCGATAATTAGAGGTAAAGTAGTGTTTCGTGGTTAAAAACGCTAGGTGATGCTCTCTTTCATCGTTGGTATTCTTATTGTTTAATATCGGGTGAGATGAATGCCATTAACTTACTCTTAGAAAAGTGACGATTTGAGTCTTCATAGCTCCGTAGGTGATACTGTCTTGTTGCAAGAGATCTTTTAAATAACAAATAATTCACCATTGTTACAGGAATGCAATAGTGGATTTGACCCTCTGAAAACATTCAGTAGCATTAATTTCGTAAGGGATGTTCTCGCTACGGACAACGTATTTGTACGTAAACTAATACGTTCACAGCGTATACGCTAAGGGCGCGTTCCAAGTTTTCGTACAGAAAATTTACGGAGTTTTTAGCTAGTCTGTCCGTTACGAACTTACAATACAATGTGCAGATGTGATTAGAAAATATCTTCGCCCTCACACAATGGAAAGTAAAAATAATCATGTACTTAATTATAATCAGTATTTCGTCGGCTCTGCGATTCTTGCCCACACGATGCAATTTGATGTTCGTCACTAATTAATGTCTTTAAATGTAAATGGTTGTAATATATTCTCATAGTCTAAACGAAAGAGGTTTTTTATTCTACCCATGGCCATTTAGATTGGCATAATTTTTTCAACGTCAATAAGCTTGATTTCTCAGAATTTAGTTTTTATCGGAGTGTTATAATAATGTCGATATTTTTCGATTTCGACGTCGGTTCTCATGGTCGAAGGTTCAGGAGAGCTGTGGATGGTGATAAGAGTGATATTAATCTATTGTTGAGTGATCAGTCTGAAAAATTGTTTGGTTCTATTGACATAGGAAATTTGATGTAAGTCCTGCACACTGCTCGATGCTCCGACAACTAAGGAAGTATCCATCTCATCTGTTATTATCGGAACACAATTAGCTAGGCACGCGGTAACGTCCACCAAGACACGGTACTAGTATAATACATTATGTGGACTCGGTCCCTCTTTGAAATTGTATACCTACGGCCCCCTCGGCATCGCTTGGTGCGTGGCCCGCGATAGGGCTGCTCGCTTACCGACCGTTCGCTCCGTTTGACTCGTGCGTATGCCCTGCGGCGAACTGCATTCGTGACAGCCCTTGTAGCTATGCGATCCGAGTGCGATCCCAGATGTGATGTGTAAGTAAATGCATTTATCGTTATACAAATTGAAACGATGAAAGCTAAATTGACTGGCAGCATGTACGCAGCAAACTCCAATTTTTTTAGCAATAATTCGGTTAATGTTTCATGTTTGTTTTTAGCAATAATTCGGATTATGATTATTCCTATACATTTAATATATGCCTGAATAGCTCAAAAAATCTGAAATATCTGTATTGAGTTCTTGACTGATCTATTTTTGTAGAAACGTCTTTAATTTATCATAATTAATAAAAATTAAATGTAAAAAAAACCTTTTTAAAAACAAGCTTTTATTTAAATGCGCTAAAAAGAAAAAATAAACTTTTACACTAAAACTTTTACTTATAACGTTATTTCACATTTGACGCAATTTATATGACATAAAAGCTTGTCGCGAGATTTACTTGTGTGTAGTAACTTAAAAGTACTTAAAAGAGTACTTTAAGTACCGACTCGTATTTACTTAGTTTGAAAATTATACGAGTAATGTATACAATTATTTAATTTACTTGTTTATCTGCAAAAGTAAATCTCGCGACAAGGTTTTATGTCATATAAATTGTGTCAAATGTGAAATAACGTTATAAGTAAAAGTTTATTTTTTCTTTTAAAGTAAGGCGTTATTAATAAGCCCTTAAGTGTTTATTTAGACGTTCTTAACTGGTAGTCCGCGGACCACTGGTGGTCCCTGAGCACCGAAAGTGGTCTGATCTGATATGCCATTTAAAAAATAGTATAGGTAAAACAACCCTTTATTTATTGTTTGTATATTGGCCCAACTAAACAGTTGTTGGTCAATGGGGCTAGACACATATATTCACTAAAAGGTTAAGAACCATTGACCTACGTATATGCACCTTCAATATTATTTCAAAGTTCAGTTACATCCAGTAGATATATTAGATCTTATGTGATTTTAGTGAACTATCAACGTTATCAATATGCCTAATCAACGAGCAGAAGGATGTGATCGGGTTTATGGCGCTCGGAGACTTCCCGGCGATTCCAGCCGTGGACCCGGCGCACTGGGAAAGCTGGATCAGGAACATGTACCAGTAAATATTGCGTCAATATTTGAAAGAGGTTATATGAGGCTGAAAGTTAATCCAACCCTTGTGTGAACAGCCGATGTGCCTTATCACTGGCGGTTTGCGAGAATTCACAAAAGCGGATCAGCCCCCTATTAACCACGATCACTCAAAACACCGTCGTCGTCGCGTCGCGAGCGTCGGTAGCGCTGTGGACTCGGCACTTGCCTTCCAATCGGGGGGTCGGGGTTCGAGACCCGCCATGTACCAATGTGTTTTTCGTTTCGAATTTCATATGTACATTTGTCTGACGCTCCTACGGTGAAGGAAAACATCGTGAGGCAACCTGCATACATCTGCGAAGAAATTCAAAGGTGTATGTGAAGTCGACCAATCCGCACTGGGCCAGCGTGGTTGACTAAGGCCTAATCACCCTAACATAGGGTAGGCTCGAACCCCTCGATGGGGACGTATATGAACTGTGATGATGATGATGATGATGATGACTCATAACACCATTAAAGCGCGGGCCACATTGCCAACGGGCGGGCGGGCGAGCGAATCGAGCGAGCAGCATTTCACCTCTTTTCATACTTTGGTTCACACCGCGACCTACAGAGCTAACCATGAGCTAACCTACGTCAGCGATGCGAACGAAGCAAACGAAATATCCAACCAACGATTCCAGCGAAGCGAAGCGAAGCGAAGTTAGCTCTTTAATTCGCGGTGTGAACCAGGGATGTTATGGATATGATATTTCGGATCTGGATACGGATTACGGATATGTAATTATTTCGGATTTTCCGTTAGTTTCGGATAGTTTCGGTTACGGATATTAGATAGAAGTAAAATATAAACACAAATAGTATGTAACAATTTTGTTTTATTTATAAGTTTAACTAGTCAAGGTTATCATTTGGTATTGATATCAGTCATATAGGTAAGCAATTATTACATATCTACTCAACATACAATACAACAAACTGCAAGATTCATACGGCGCGCGAGCGGTGAAAAAAACCTGTCGAAACATGTCGTCTTATTTAAGCTCCGCCCTTATTCGAAACTATCCGAACGGAGCTCCATAACATCCCTAGTGTGAACCAAAGTATGAAAAGAGGTGAAACGATGCTTGCCCGTTCGTTCGCTAGCCTGCCGATGTGATAAGGCCCTAAGTACCTACCTAAATTACCTCATGTATTTTAGATACAGCATATATACACAGTTATTTTTTTTATCACCCTGGAAAATTTAAGGGAGGCTCCACGACATGGTATTATAAAATAAAAATAAAATAAAATAGCTTTTATTGATTCCTTACAATAATATCACACTTCATATATTCATTATTATATTATATTACTTACTTATTTAATTCATGTAGGTGTCTATGTTACAAATTATAATACATTTATCTATAATTTCAATTTAATACATCATATAATTAATTCATTTTTGATTTAACATTCATATAAGTTCAATATTTGATTAAATTCATTTGGCACATTATTTGAAATTTATTATTGCAATTTAATTAATACCATTAGAATTTCCTAAGTAAATTATTTACATTATTTTGATTAAATTAAACATTATTCACAATAAAATCATTTGACATATTATTTACCATTATTTATTACAGAATATTACGATTTGATTAATACTGTAGTAATTTATGAAATAAAATACATTCATTATTTTTGGTTAAGTTAAACATTAAGTATTTCTTTTCCATTTGTTATTATATTTAATTATTATTATAAAATTATTGTTTGTTAAATTAGTAGATCTTGTTAGTAACTTTGTTAGATTTTGTTAGTAAAAAGTTTATTCAAAATTTTTTGATTAGTATGTTAGTAGAGTTAGTGATGTTAGTAGAGTTAGTGATGTTAGTAGAGTTAGTAATGTTAATAGAGTTAGTAATTGTAAGGACCGCCAACTGCGGTAAAAGCCTCCTCCAATTCCTTCCACCTCGTTCTGTCTCTAGCAAGTCTTGTCCAAACTCTTCCCGCGACTTTTGTTATGTCATCACTCCATCTCATGTACGGTCTGCCCCTACGACGCATTTTGTTTATTGGGTACCAGTTCGTGGTTATTTTTGTCCATCTTTCGTCTTTGACACTTTGTATGTGCCCTGCCCATCTCCATTTCAACCTAAGAACTTGCTTAGTTGCGTCCTTTGCGTTAGTTTTATCTCTTATTGCGCTATTTTTCACCTTATCTCTCCGTTTCAGACCCATGTAGCTTCTTTCTATAGCTCTCTGACAAACTCTAAGCTGTTCAAGAGATTCTTTTGTTAAAGACCACGTTTGGCATGCGTATGTAAGACACGGCATTAAGCAGATCTCCATTGCCTTAGTTTTTATTTTTGTTGGTAGAGTGCTCATAAAAATTTCTTTCATTGACCAATATTTGTTCCATGTACTAATAATTCTCCGTCTAATTTCTTTTTAGTGCAGTCTTTTATCGATATCAAGTGTCCCAGATATATGTATTCATTCACCCATTCCAAGGGTTCAGAGTCTATGGTTAAAGTTGTTTCTTTTCTATTTGTCATTATTTTTGTTTTGCTTTGGTTTACTTCAAGGCCATCTGTTTTTCTTTGCTCATTTAGTGTGTTTATCATGTATTGTATGTAACTCAGTTGGATCTTCAGAGAGCAGAACCAGATCGTCAGCAAATCTTAGGTGTGACAAGTACTGTCCATGTAGTTTCAGGCCGACTCTTTCCCAGTCCATTTCCCTAAATATTTGTTCTAGGACTGATATAAACAATTTTGGGGAAAGCGCCTTGCCTCACGCCACGTTCGATGTTAAAAATTGGTCCGGGTGTGTCTAGCTTGATTCTTGCTTTACTTTCCTTGTATATTTCTTTGATAATATTTATGTATTCTGCATTCAAACCCTGTTTTGCTAGCGCTTTCCAAATTGAGTTGTGTGAGAGAGAGTCGAATGCTTTAGAATAATCTATGAATGCAATGTAGAGTGGCATATCATATTCCTTGTATTTCTCAATAATCATCTTGAGGGTGTGTATATGATCTACTGTTGAACGATTCTTCATAAATCCCGCTTGCTCTATTGCTTGATTGATACCACGACATGGTATTAGAATGTTTTAAATATGAATAAAAAATAACACTTACTTCATTTTATATTAATTTTCTAAAAAATCCAAAAAATTCTGCACTAGTTGAGAGCAGCATTTTTTGTGATTTTTTTTTATTTCATTTTTTTTATATAATAATGGATGTGGAAAAAATTTCCAGGGTGATAAAAAAATAATCGTGTATATAAACCCAGGTCTTGACGTTACAGTACAGAATTAGTTCGCTTATTATTGATCTTACCGATTTCGATCGATCGCCATTGAAATGTAGATTTTCCTCACTATTCAATTGCAACGCTAGCAAGTTGGAAACGCATTGCTGGAATACTGACGAATACGAATCCAATTTTTTGTTGACTGCGTGGACTTCAATTTTTAACAATTTTCAATTTTCCCTCGGGAATTACTTAAGGAATCGGGATAAAAGGTAGCCTATGTTCTTTTCCATGTCAAAGGCTACATGCATGCCGAATTTCATCCAAATCCGTTCGGCCGTTTTTGCGTGATTGAGTAACAAACATCCAAACATCCACACTTTCACATTTATAATATTAGTAGGATAGGACGGATCTTCGTTGTTGCGTTGTTGTGCAACGACAATCAGTGATACAAGTCTGGATTCGTACACCCGGGCTGAAAATTCCATTTTATTCATAAGAACACCAACAGTAGAAATTACATCGAGATGCTTATAAATAAGAAAAAATATTTCAGAAAATTCTACCTTTCCCGTAATACGCTGTTCATTCATCACATGTGCTGCGTAGATTCCGCAGTGGAGTATTTCTTGGAAGAAGCTCTGGTATCTGTGTTTGATAACGATCTATATCTGCAACAAATATTGTTGACCGTTCCGCCGGGCTGCCCAAAAGGTGAGCAAGTTCAGAAATCAATTTCAGAATATGGAATGCAATAGTGATAATTGATAAATATTTTATTTAGTTAATTAGTCTTTTCTAAAGAGCTGAGAAAAAAATATAAAATTATAAGTTAATTCAAACTGTAATCCATTTTAAGGTAAGTAGGTACCTACACAAAATTTTTCAAAATACAGGAGAAAAAGAGAGCAATAGGAGGTGATTCAGCATAAGCTCATCTACGATCCGGGATCCCAGATAGTGCTGATTTTATATTGCCCCATTTTATATATTGTTTGTAGATTCCGGCGAAAATAACGTTGTCGTTACCAAAATATTGTTGTAAAACAACACGTTTTCACGTCAGTTTTGAATAATTCGGGCAATGGAAACGTCTTCGGTTTTTAGGGTACGGATTTTGCGTCTAGTAGTACCTACATATACATAGAAGTTTCTGAAAGGTATTCGGTAATTTTTTTAAATATATTTTGTCATTGGCTAATTCAGTAGCGAGACTGGGCCTGTTTGTACTTAGTATTGACAATAGGTAAGTATGCTATTTTATTAGATTTAAAAAATCCGAAACTAGGTGTAGGTACAGATAAATCAACAGGCGAAGGCGGGTATTCGCGCAAGCGATGCCCGTCTAATGACCCTGCCGTGTAGGCCTGCGTGCACGGTTGGCCCCGTGCTCGCCGCCGTAAAGCCTTCCGTCTGGGGATTGCCCTGGTGTTCTCGGGCAATCCCCCCTTGGCGATAGCCCGACCAACTTGGTTGGGCTTGCCCGGGCGCGCTGGTAGTGACAATCGCAGTGTGGACCTTACCATGCGCGCCCACAAGGGCAGGGAGAACACCGGAGAGTTATAGTAGGTCTGCCTGGAACTTTACCGGGCCAGCCCCACACACGCCCGCCGTCTAACCAACGGCGGGAACGGTGAGGTTGCGCATTTCCCCCCGAAAAAAAAGGTAGATAAATCAACCAACCCTCAGAGGAAAAACGGACATGTGGATTTTTTACTGAAACATACTTACTCGTACTTTGATTGACTTTCTCTGCTTTACATGGACATTAAAAGTACAACTAAGAATGGCATTTTATTAACAGATATTTTGTTGAAACATCCGATCATGAAGATGAAAGTTTATCAATATTACCCAAGGAGTGGCGATGAATACGACTACAGCAATTGCTTGTATACATTTGCGCGTCAAGAGCTCTGCCCTAGGCTGAAAATGCGCCGTGCCGTGTAAGTTGTCTTTAATATTTTTTCAGGCGTTCTTGTGATTATAGCCATGTGCCTAGCCCAAGGGAGTCCGTGATAAAAATTGGTTCCCTATGATTTCGAAGTTGTTGAATTATTTTTATTGAACAGCTAGATATCAATACTCTGATCATTCCGGCCCGGGTGACTTTCATACGAGTATTTTGATGTTCCTACTCTACTATGAGCTTAACCAAGGAATACACATTCTTTTCTGTTTGTGAGTTTATCACCATTGGCGTGTCTAGAGTTTTTTCCAGCGGAGGCCTGGCCCATGATTTTGTGTGAAGTTATTAGTATGTTGGCGTCCATCATTGAATATAAATAAAATTTAAGAAACACAAATTACAAATATTTGACAGAGAGGAAGACAACGATGACATTATAGCGATACTAGACAAAAAATGTCCAATGTTGAAGGAGCTTTACGGAGCTTATTACATAAGCGAATTGATTGGTCGTCATCCTGACAGCAAACGGGTAATAGCGGTTGCTGAGGTAAACATTTTTTCTATTAAGCGTTTCTAAAAAGCCATTTGTTTACGTATTGTTTTTGATCATAGACTTCTGTCTGTAAGTAGATGAACAGTTGGGAAGTGAAACGGAGTTACGCCCAATATGGCACTGTACCCACGAGCACAGAAAGAGTAGAAGAAATGCTTTCTCTGCACCGTTTGTACAGGAACCGATATCGTTGGTCGTCGGGCGCCACGCTCACTACTTTCCGTAACTGCTAAGTTACTTCTACCAACAAATATAAGCTTGCGGACATTATTAACAAATAGGCGGCCGGGTGGAAAGAGATTCGTAGGCGCTCTTCGACTATCTTAGGCGGCTGGGGAATGGTTAGCGACCTTGAAACAGATCGACATCTGACTGGGAGGTATGGCACTGATCAGGGGCCTAATTCCGCTAATCTTAACGCCGTTGTCGCATCGTGGTAGCGTTTCAATAAAACTGCTTTTGTCGCTTTAATGTGCATTTTCTGCTACATTTTATTTGTACTACAATTTCTTGATAAGTCAATAGTGACAAATGTTTTAGTTAGTATTCGGTAACCAACAATAACTGACTCAAAAGCGATGCTATTGAAGCGTTATTGACACGCCACAAATGCATTAACGCTAGCAGCATAAGGCCCCGGAGGCCAATCGCCATAAATAAATGCAGTTGGATTGGAATTGAACTACAACTTTTATGACATTTCGTATCGCAGAAATGATTTGACAGAAGATTGGAACGCAACCGCTGTCAAAATACAAAGTTCATGCGTCGCTACTTTTTTGGATTGAAGTTTGGCTTTTTTCAGTGTTGTGTTTTTTCTGTTCTGTAAATCTCTGTTATCTCTAAAGTTCCTAATGCGATCCAGCTTCGCTTGCGGTTCAAATCTCATGTAGAAATTAGCGCAATATCAATTTTGTCCAAAGTTGAATTGTAATTAGAACTGAATTGGAATTAAACCTAAGCGGTCCGTTCGAACTGTAAATTAGCGCAGTTGGCCCCCTGGTCACTCGCCTGGGACTCACAGGGACTACAACTTGTTGACTCCTTCCAAGGCGAAGGCTAAGCTTGCTTATACTATTAGGCCTGCCTCAGAGGGGTTTGTTTGGGGAGTAGGATCTTCCTGATCCCAAATATGGTCCCGAAGAGAGGCTTAGCCGGGTATGGGGAAACCAGCGGAACAACCGCTTTTTGACCACTGTCCTATGGCATAACCAAGTGGGTGGTCTAATGCTTAACCCCTTGAAATCATTGAGAACTGATCCCACCTAAAATATATCTAGAAGGGAGGTTTAGCTGGGTATGGGGAAACCAGCGGAACAAGCAATTTTTGACCACTGTCCTACGGTATAACGAAGTGGGTGGTCTAATGCTTAACCCCTTGGCATCGTTGAACCATTTTAGAAACGATCCCGCCTTAAAAATATTCCTCTGGGTGACACAGCTCCTGTTTCAGCATCGAGAACGGCCAGTAGGAGTCATGTGCCTGAACACTGATATTGATTACGAAAAGCTTAATGCGTGTTACGAGTTGCGTCCTTACCACGGCCTGATGAAAGCCACCCCGCTGGAGAAGGAGATGGCGAAACGAGCTAACTCTTTGCTGGAGACTTTTGGGTAAGGAGATGTACACCTTAAGGTCATTCATTTGTACTGTGATTGAAGAAATACCTTAAATAATGGTAATGTAAATGGTTATCGATTGTATGTACTTTAAATTGACAACCATTTGAAATCCTTCATCTTGATACGAGTATCTCGAGGTTTTGTTCGAATATTTCGTTATATAGATAAAAATCTGAAAAAAATCCTAATGGTTTTTGAAAACTTCACAAACCATTAGGATTTTTTTCAGATTTCTAGGAGTTACCTTTGCGTTTATAAAAAAAAATCACTAATGTCACTTTGACATCAGCTTGTGACCTTGTGAGCCATGGACTTGATAATTAATTAAATTCATGATTTTAATTCAGTTCGTCAAAGGCCGCTAATTTATCTATCAAATGGCGCATAAGCTCTATAAGATTTATATTCTATGGTTGAATTAATAACTGTCAATATATACCTATTTATTTATATAATACTTATTACGAACTTTTCAAATTATTATCAAATAAAATTATAACTACGACAATAAATGAAATCATTGTCCATTGTCGACAATCTTGCATCTGACAATTGATGTACAGTCGGCAGCACGTCAACTTTTATATTTGCATTACGAAAGTCGTCGTTATTACTTACTAGCGACTTAAGAGCGGTTTCAAGCTTCGGAAAAATATCGATTACGTATAATGTTTGATGTGTTGTTGGCTGTACCTACCTGAAATGTTTCATGTTTACTCGCAGGAATCCAATAATGTTGGGAAAATGGAGTCCGTTTCAAAACTTCCTTAGGACTGACGTTGGCAAACTGGGGAAGGTACGTTCGACAAGTATGAATAAATATACCTTATCCAAATATTTGACAGTAGGAGAAAAAACGTAAAGTAGCCTAGAGTCCGGAGTATGAGATTGCAAGCCGCTAGGAGAAATTATGTTCTGTGTTGCAAACCGCTTAAACTGAAGGTAGTTACTGTTTAATTGTTAATGGTATCAGGCGTTATTCTTCAAAAGCCCTTTACACATTGTTAATGAGTAGGTATACTTAAGGCCTTACTAATAATCATTGTATACGCCTGATATAGTTAAACAGTGTTTTGTCACGTTCACTCGAATGACATTTCAAATTCGAACAAAAGAGACAAAACACTACTTAACTATACAAGGCTTATACAATGGTTATTAGTAAGGCCTTTAAAGTAAAACTTCCGTCATAGATGTCAGTAATTACTACACACTAAAGGCCTTACTAATAACCATTGTATAACCCTGATTTAGTTAAACAGTGTTTTGTCATGTTCTCTCGAATGACATTTCAAATTCGAACAAAAGAGACAAAACACTGCTTAACTATACACAAGACTATTGGATTAATATACGCGAGTAAATTTGAATCGTGTTGTTTAAGTGTTGTAAATGTGCAGTACCTACTCGTGCACATAAAATACAGTACCTATTGGATTATAATAAAGTATTGTCCCTGACTTGAAGGAAAAATATTCTAGGTGTAGGATTTTTCGAGCTATAAATCTACACAGTGTTGAAATTAAGTGATAGGGAAAGAAGGCTATCTATCTAGCTTTTCGAAAAATACCTTATCGGTGCATATCAAAAAGCATGCGGTCATTACCTCTGGATTGTACTTAATATTACGCTCCATTCCATCCCATCCCGAGTCCACGCCGATTATAAATCGATAGGCTGCGTTGACGCACCGTATCGATTATGGGCGATTATTGATTCTGATTTATTGAGGCGCGGACGCGACGACGTGCGATTGTCCTTTTTTAAATGTAGCTTTTTTATGATCATTAATTAATGCTTATGAAATAATTTTGAAATTTACATAGCAGGCAAAGGTAAGAATTTAGTAGAGTCATTCAAACATACACATATATACATCGATAATGTTTGTGTTTGTAATTACCAAAGAGTATACCTATATCTTAGTCAAAGAAAAATATTAGATTGTGTGTTTCTTGATTGTTGAGAAGAACTTACACTTATTTTACCTACATAATAGTTCGTGTATTTACCTAAAATTGTTGCGTCAGACAATGATGGTAAAATAGGAGACAAAATTTGAAAAATTAACACAAAAATAAATCAAGTACTATGTCTTGGGTCATAGGTTACCTTAACATTATAAAATTACACGGGCCTCAGCTTAGAATAAAGGTTGTCTAAGTAAATCACGAGAAGGCACGCCCCCCGTCATTCCCATGCTTGTTAATTATTATAAATCGTTGTATCTTCGATGTACCTTATTTTGCCCCTAACTCACTATCTTACAATTCTGGCGATTAGCTGTATTTTATGAGTATCCGTACAGCATTTGATATTGCTGGTAGATATCGAACATATTTTAACTTCTCTCATTATGTAGTCCGATTTTATTACAAATCGACGACGATTAGCTTCTGTTTTGTCGGTGACTGCTTTCAGGAGTAGTTCCTTCTTCTAGAGAGCTGGTGGTAGTATTCCTGGTGACCCTGACCAGTATTTATTGTAGCCTTAACAATAAACAATATATTAACATTAGAAACTTCGAGACTAGGATAAAAAACTAAATTATTAAAGAATTTTGGTAAGAGACTTTCTTTGTTTCGAAATGTTTTACAAAGTGATAATCGTCAAACGTTTTCAATTACCTATGGTCGATATTTTGCACCAAAAAAAAGCCCAATAGCTATTATTAATCTGAATATGAGTACATATTTGTTAAAATTTATATTTGTTAAAAATCAACATAACTCAGCACATGGAACATTACAACTTTTAATTTTGTTAAAATTGATTATGATATACTTACTTTTACATGCATGGAATATTTTTTAAAATATTGTTGCTTTATTTAGTAAAAGTTATTAGTTTCTTACAAAATATTGTTTATATATTATTTAAAATTTGCATCTTTCTTCCAAAATGCTCGGATGCGAAACAATTACCTAAATACGAGTATGTAGGCTTATACAATGGTTATTAGTATGGCCCTAAACAGGTAATGTTGCCCTGAACGCAGGCACGCCCGCCCTCAAATCGCATGAGACAAGGGAATAATATCATTCATTGCTATTTCGTCAGAATGTCGCGAAAACGACAACATCCTGAAGAAGCCACGTAGTGTGGTAAAACGCGCCAATCTAAGTATTTGCATGTTGGGTGGTTCTAATTAGTGATATCCCCTTATCGCATGGGATTTGAGTGTAACTGTTGCTCGTTGATAAGCGTATATGATTTACATCAAGATCTCTGTGTTACTGAGCATACCGTAGGCGATGATTGGGCAATGGGTATTACCTACTAAATATACCTCCTGGGTATTCATCATCCTGTCTGTTTGTCCCCAGAGGTCAGCCCGTGATTATAATACACAAGAAATATCACCATCACCACAGCTCATACATGTCCCCACCGAGGGGCTCGAGCCTACCCTATGTTAGGGTGATTAGACCTTAGTCCACCACGCTGGCCCAGTGCGGATTGGTCGACTTCACATACATCATTGAATTCCTTCGCAAATGTATGCAGGTTGCCTCACGATATTTTCCTTCGCCGTAGGAGCGTCAGACAAATGTACATAATATGAAATTCGAAACGAAAATCACATTAGTACATGGCGGTCTCGAACCCTGACCTCCCGATTGGAAGGTAAGTGCCGAGTCCACAGCGCCCCCGACGAAGAAATATGCCATGGGCTAAACCAGAGAACCGAAGTCATACATACTCGGGATTGTTCTGGAGCCTAGATCCGAGGGGTAGGCTTTCTTTTTGTGTTCTTCTTCTTCGATTAGTTAAGCCGGGGTACTCCCTATACTGACTAGTTAGAGGTGATTTGCAATCAGGTGTCGCTAGTACACTGCTATTTGGGTATTACGGATGAGAAAGTCACTGACCCAACAGGTAAAAGCGTGTCTTACATTAAACAGTAATGGCCTTATTCATAAAAATGTTTAAGCAATGTTTAAGTTAAGTACTGTTGCTGTCTCTTTTGATGTCCTTTCTTTTGTAATGAGATTGGAAGTAGGTAACAGCAACATTATTTAACTTTAACATTGCTTAAATATTTTTATGAATAAGGCCATAAGAAGGCAATGTAATGTTAAAAAGGAGGTGGCCACTTTTCTATGGAAATTTCTATTACTATTGAAAAAAATGTAGGAAGTTGAATTAAAAATATTATTATTAATTCTTTGATTTCACCTCCAGAAATCACATAAAAGTGGCGCGGAGAAAAATGATCCTAAGAAGTCCAATAAGGTTTACTTCGGTCAGAATGCGACTCAAACTAGCATTCATGAGATAACACATAGGTAAGTATACATAGGTAGGTTAAAGTTTTAATTAATACTAGATGTGCCCACGACTTCGTCCGCGTGGAATCGTAATTTTAGGTAGCATTTTTAATTATTCTTCAAATAAGACACATTTCATAAAATTTTTACATATTTATATCATATAAAAAAGTAGCCTTTTACGTTTTACGAGCCTCTAGGCGCCAAGCAAGCCGCCTGCCTGTGCGTTCGCGACCTTATACAAAAATAATCCCAGTATTCACGCGCGATGGCTTATTATTAGCGTATTTCATGTATAACTTTGGTGTTTCTATACCGATTTCTATGATTCTTTTTTATGGAATAGTTAATAATGTTAACTTTTTTAATTAGGGATGACTGAGAGTGTTATAAACGTAGACAAATATAATCAGAAAGCTTCGAACTGCTAAGCTATCGGGAGTTACACGTGTTATTGTGAGTCAACCATAAAAGATAGACATATGCTGTCGTGGGATTTTTTATATAATTTTAAGGAGAACATTTCCGTCATACATGATTTCTGTGTAGCTTTAACCATTAAGGTTGCACACGCGACGGAAGCTTAAAAATGGAGTAACTTCTCCCGTTTTCCTAACATTTCCCTTCACTGCTCTGCTCCTATTGATTGTAGCGTGATGAAAAATATACTATAACCAGCTCAGGAGTATGAAAAATAATTGTACCAAGTTTCGTTAAAATCCGTCAAGTAGTTTTTGTTTCTATAACGGTTATACAGACAGACGGATAAAAATTTTACTGATTGCATTTTTGGCATCAGTATCGATCCCTAATCACCCCCTGTTAGTTTTGGAAATATATTTCATGTACAGAATTGACCTCTCTACAGATTTATTATAAGTATAGATTATCACATTGGATAGAAGAAATGACTTTGAGTCTTGTGGTTCATATTTTTCAAATTGTAATTATTATTGATGATGATAAATATTAAATTCTCAGTCAGTATCATTCCGAAGACAGTGAGAGAGTAATGAACGACGACGTGTTACAAGCGGCTGGCGTCACTGATATCCTGGAGGAAGACCCATTTGACTATGAAATTGTAAATATTGATAAATCGTTACTTACCATTCCTGATGTGCAAGTGTACATGTGAGTACCTAATAGATGTCCTATCACTTTACATTTGAGCAAGAGAAAAAATATTATAAAGTCAAACCAAAATATTATATCAAATCTTGTATGCTTAGAAAAGTCAGAGCTCACATAATTTTTATAGATCACAACAATCTCCAATCCAGGGAAAACACTCAGACATCAAAAAAATAAACCAAAGTAAGTAACATTGCTGTATAATTTTAAATAGTCACAGAACCCAAACAGTAGCTGTCAAGGGATATGTGTCAAGGGCGTATGACATGGTATCTGGTGTTCCTCAAGGATCTCATCTTGGGCCGCTCTTGTTCCTGTTATTCGTTAATGACATTACGGAGAGGATTTGTCATTGCAGCTCCTCCCTATTCGCAGACGATCTCAAAATCTACAAAATTATAAAATCCCAGAGTGATGCATTACTTGTCCAGCGCGACTTAGACAGAATTTGCGAATGTGTCAAGATAACGCAATGGGTCTGAATGTGGCAAAATGCAGTTTTATTAGATTCACTAGGAAAAAATCCACATGCTTCCTGCGGCCCAAACGTTGGGTTTTATCAGGCGTAGCACTAAGGGGTTTAATGTGAACACGATAGCACTGTACAATGCACTGGTCCGTAGTCAACTGGAATGTGAGAGTGTCATTTGGAACCCAATATACGCTGTTCACTCGCAAAGACTTGAACGGCTGCAGCGTGCTTTTACAAGGCATTTGTCATTCACATCGCGTGGTATCTCTCACAGGCAGCCGTATCAGGCTCGACTAAGCTTTTTTAGAATGTTATCCTTGTATAACCGCAGGAAAGTAATAGACCTTAGCTTTCTTCATAAGTTGGTCAATGGGAAAGTGGATTGTATTGATTTTGCTGTTCCTCGCCGAATACCTAGATTTGCTCTTACTAGAACCTTCCATCAGAGGACATCACGAACTAACCTAGGTCGAAATGCCCCTTTAAATAGAATTAATGCTTAATGTTAAACGCTGCTCAGAACTGAATGTGTTAGTTGTCTGTGGACACTTCATTGGTTTATGTACTGTAATGATGTTTAAATCTATGTTTGTAATAATAACTGTTTGTGTCCCTAAAAAAGATAAATAAATAAATAAATGTGCTCACTCTATAATAGTGTATGCAAAGATGCAGATATTTGTGCTGACTCGTTAAAGATCTTCCGTAAAAAGATCACAGTGTGTTTTACCGCAAGTGTAAGCTAGGTTTTGTCATCTGTATTCAATTAATATAATAACTGTTTTTTTATTCATATCAATTTAGTATTAAGTATCTTATTTTTATTATATTGTCGTGCTAATTTTCATTTTATATTGTCATACTATTACATATTTAACCATTATTATTATTATTATTATTCCATTAATTCGGGGCTATTTGCGTCACTGCGACCTGCAAAGATCTATTGTGACTAGCCCCAAGTAAGACTTATTAGGCCTTACATGTGCTCCTTTAGCTGGGCACTGTCCAGGAATGATAAGATATTCCCAGCTTGGATTGTTTTTATATCGTCTGGGTCGAGAATGTGTCTCCCCAGTTGTCGGTTTCTCTTGTGAATAAGGGGTTCACAAAAGCACAGGAGGTGCATTGGTGTTTCACGCTCTTGTTCACAGAATCTGCAAGCATCAGTATCTTTTAGTCTCATATTGAACAGATGCCTGTTCAGCTTGCAGTGTCCAGTCAGAGCCCTAATCATCACGCTCAGGTTGCCCCTGTTGAGCTTCAGCAGCTCGTCAGTGCGCTTACGAGAGTATGGTTCGATTAGTGCTTTTGAATGTGTTAACCCAGGCGTTCTTTGCCAGTCCGCTTTTGCCTCTTGCAGGAGGTGGGTTTTTAAGTATTGCATAGCCTGGTTCTTTGAGATACCACAGAAAGGCTCTGGGCCAAATTGTAGTCCTTGGGCCCCAGACCTTGCTAGCTCATCGGCTTTTTCATTACCAATGATTCCAGAATGACCCGGTACCCATTTGAGGGTGATCTTGTTTCGTTGTCCCAGGTCATTTAGTTTTTCCACACAGTCTTTTACTAGCTTCGATTTTATAACGTTGCCGTTTAGTGCTAGTAAAGCTGCCTGACTGTCCGAGTAAATTACTATATTTTGGTTAACGTAGTTTCGCTGGCGGTTGGCTTGTACACATTCAATTATGGCATAAACTTCCGCCTGGAAAATAGTGGCATATTTGCCAAGGTTTACGCTTTTGCTAACTTTGGGCTTGGCAGCATATATGCCACATAATACGTTAGGGCCCATTTTGGAGCCATCGGTGAACCACACCAGGCTTCCAACATCTGAGGGATCACTATTAGAACGTTGAGCCCAGTCCTCCCTTTTAGTCAGTTCTACAGAAAAATTCTTGTGGAAGCTGAATTCTGGAAGCAAGACATTGCGAGTAGTGGACATTCAAACACTTTTTGGTGCAAAGACCTCATTGTTTGAGATTTCCAGTGTTTTATGCCAGCGTTAGTCCTGTAGATGCCAGCCTTCATCTCTTTCTCAATAAAGAGGTGGAGAGGTGGGAGGCTGAGAAGTGCATTTAGGGCTATAGCTGGAGTTGATCGAGTAGCACCCGTTGCCATAAGGCACGCAGTGCGCTGCAAGCCTGTCAATTTCCTTATGGCAGTTACTTGCAGTGCTTTTGAACCCCATACCGTGCAGGCGTAGGTTATTGAGGGCCTGACAATGGTGGTGTAGAGCCATAGGGCGATTTTAGGGTTTAACCCCCATCTCGTCCCCGTTAGACGTTGGCATATTCCTCAGGCGGTTTTAGCCTTTTAGATGATGTTTTTGAGATGTGATTCCCAGGTCAGTCTCTTGTCGATGGTTACGCCCAAGTATTTGACTTCTAAGGAGAATGGTATAGTTGTTCCATTAATAGTCAGTTCTAGGAGCTTATCCAGCTTCCTCTTCCTAGTAAATGGAACAACTATTGTTTTGGAAGGATTTACAGTGAGATGATTATCCGAACACCACTTAACAATCATGTTAAGGGTTTTCTGTAAAATTGAAGATACAGTACTTTGATAAGGGCCCATGACACAGGCCACTACGTCGTCAGCATAGCTCTGTACGTTAAGATCCATTTCCGAGGATTTAACTAAAAGTTCATCTATGACAAGGGACCATAGCAGTGGCGATAATACGCCTCCTTGCGGGCAGCCCCTTGTCACGTTGAAGCTTCTAGTTATCCCATGGAGGTTTATTTTAACAATTCTGTTTTGTAGCATTGCAATTTATTCACCGGGTCGTTGTGTCATCGATCCCTTTGATCCTCAAAGCTTTGGTTAAAGAGGTAGTGGTGACGTTATCAAATGCTCCTTCTATATCCAGAAAGGCACAGATTGCTATTTGCCTGTCCTCAAGTGCTCTTTGGATGTTGTCCGTAAGCTCCAGTAAGGAGTCCAGTATTTAACCATAGATTTTTACGAGACTAATTTTTACTACTAATAATTCCTGAATTTTGACTGTTTTCATGAATGTTGGGTATAGTAATAACCGGAGAACAGATTAGGCTGTTACTTTAGCATAGTTCTATTTTATTGTAAAATCTAGGTATCTCTGTTACTGCACCTTAGTAATAAATAAAGAAATAAAATAAATACTGTTGTTAATATCAATGACATGATGGAATGTGATGTTTAAAACTAGGGCGGCGTTTGTCGCTGAAACAGACGAAAGCGTCCTACAGCTACAATAAGATTGAATATAAAGGAGAGCCGAATGCATTCATGATAGAGTTGCTTGGGTTTCAAGACGATGTACACGAGAGGTAGGAGGAACACTTTGAGTATTTAATATTAAGTGAAATATATTTCATATAAATCCATAAAAGTGGCACCTATTAAATTGTAACTATAATATAATGAATAGTTGTTAATACAACTATTCATTATCAAATAATATGTAGAACGTCTTAAAAACTTACATTATTATTTTGAACTCTTACCTGCTACGCTGTTAATTCGACATTTCTATACATTTCCAATAAACTTAATTTTACAGGGAAGCCTTCATCTCATCTGATGCTTCACCTGTATTCTCAAACAACATAATAATGCAATTAATACTAGTATTGTTACGGTGGCGACAAACTTCGACAAATAAACTACAATAAATATTATTTATATATTAAAATGAGATTTTTTTAACCTGATGATAGTGATAATGTGTTCGGACTTAATTTTCAGACATGCCTTCGAATTACTTGAAGCAGTCTTCGAATTAATGAAGCTATACGATTACTGCATTATCAAAGTCCCGTGTGCTGAAAAATCTTTTGCTTTGTTGCAGCATTTTTGCGTATGATCTTTAAAAACTGTAACTTATAATTTAAGTTCGACTGAGTGTGTGAGAATTATGCTCGGTTTCAATATCTTATCTATATGAGGACTTCTTTGCTGAAAATAGAATTTTAACGTATTTTGTATGAGGTTAATGTCAAACACCTATCGCTAGTAACCAAATCCACAGATAAATAGAATATTCTAATTGGCCGTTAGACGATTGATCGGAATATTTCACTTGCATCTCCTGGGTGATATCACCCAGGTGATCAAATTCCACGTTTTTGTGTACTAAAATCAGCCCGCACCAAATCACCTGGGTAATCAAATTCCACATGATTTTAATTTACTTATTTTGTTTACCTTAATCTCCTGGGTGACCTAATTCCACATTTATTTTATTACGTCTCCTAAAATCACCTGCCCATTACTGGTTTAGTGATCTTATGTGTTATGGCAGCGTTCGTGATAGCAGTAATGGATGTTAAGTTCCTTTAAAAATAACAGTTCTAGTTAGTTCAAAGTAGAATAATCCGATTGATCAGAGATGGATAAGATAACATAGACAATACCAGCAGTCGGTGAAAAGCAGACTGCGAAAGAGGAGAAGACTCTTCTAATTGCTAATCTTCGTACTTAATATTAGTGTTTTTGTCAGAGTAAAATTATACTAGTCTAACAATTTCCCTTATTTTATCTCACACGAGAGAATACTTTTGAAAAAAATCAAATCAAGCTGAGTTCCCAATGCTCGATTTTTTATTGAGGATTATTACAGCTATGCTTCAGATTACTACAGTGTACAGAATTGAGGATTGCATATAATTTTCGTAACTATTCATCATTTTCAACGTTTCCTTTAACATTCTAGTTTGTACCAACGAAACCAAATATATGCAGCAAACACGCTCTTTATTTAGCCCACAGATCTGCTATTCTCGGGTAAGAATATTATGATATTGATGTCGTCTAAGTGCTCAAATGCAGATCGCACGTTTTTATAGAACTTGCTTCCAGAAAATTACGAGTACGTGAAGCAGAGCTTTTTGATATACCACAAATAGCCTCTCTATTACAAGACGTAGAAGCGAAAGAAACTTTGTGGACTATAGAAAACAGCATCCATAATAATGGTGGTCACAAAGCTTACGTATTCCAGAGTGGGCTTGCTGTTGTTGGAGTGGCCATTTTAGAGTGCGTTCTTGTCGTGAGCATTAATATTCTTAAAGTAATAAATTTTAAAATCGAATTATAATTGGAAATTTAACATTCGTCGATTCAGACACACAACTTACATAAACTAAACTAATTTGACAGCTCTAAAAATAAAGCCGTCACTTTTAATCCTTTAGAGAAAAAAAGAGATGGCAATGGCTTTAATCCTGTCAAATTAGTTTAGTTTAATTAAGTGAGAATTAAGTTGTGTGTCTGAATCGACACCATTAAGACGTTAAATATTGTAAATTGTGTATTTGTGAAAGTTACAAGTTACCGTTTTATTGAGAAATGTTTCAGCAAAATAAAGTAGGTAAAATACATTACATAGATCAGCGGAACGAGTTGATTCCATTCGCGCAAGATACAAATTAGGTTTATATCACAACCACAAATACCATCAATCTGGCCACGATGTCGCTGCTGGCTTTTCCAAGGTGAAGGTTCTTCTAGTGTACTCAGTCTTCGAAGTCCACTACAGATACTTTGCCAGAGAGCTAATGAGGCTCTCTGGAACGTCTGCTCTCCTGTGGATGACAGCTTATAGAAACAAATATGTGAGTGCAGACTGTAGATGATTTGTTTTTAAAAATTAATATAGTTTGCTGGCTCTGAATCACAATTTTATAATAATTAGTAATAATAAAAATGAATTTTACAATACACACTTTTATTAAAATAATTAATTAGTATGAATACCAATCCAATCCTAAAACAGTGAAAATGTCTTTTTAGAATTGAAGTGCGTTTTCTCATTCATCATCATATCACCCCGCTTTTAACCCACTCTTATGTGGGGTCTGCGTTACATGTTTTTTTCTTTCTTTCATCTCTATCATGTTATCCCAGCACTGATATTCTTTGCATGCATATCGTTCTTCATACAATCCATCCATACTTATTTAATTTCTTCTTCTACTATTATTCCCATCCAAATTTATGTCAATAACGCTTTAATCTGGTAATGCGTTATCATTCACTATACTAAATATTTAATACTACACCATCAGCGTTGCTAATGTACCAAATGGCTCTCTATTTTTAGGCATAAAAATTATTGTCATAAAATCATATTCCATAATTTCGATTGAAATAATCGTCAAGACGCATAATAATCAGAAAGCAGAATGGTAATAAGCATAATATTGTGTGGCAGAAAATCATTTGTCATAAGTATTAAAACCCATAAACTCCAAACACAGAACATCTTGACGCATAATTTTTCAAAGCATAATTAATGTTTAGCATATTAATCACAACGAACAATACGATTACGCAGAATTTCTCTAGGCATAAACTTGCGCGCAAGCATGCGTGCAACATGCAAGCAAGTATGCACAGTGCAAGCAAGCATGTACCACGCAAGCAAGCATGCACCTTGCAAGCAAGCATGCACATGCATGGTTTCTGTCACGGCTCCGACGCTGCGGGGCTCCGGCGGTCCCACGCGAGCTTATCGTCGCAGATGGTTTTCGCTCACCACCGCAGCTTCGGATTGCTGGCCGGCTTCGCCGGCCATCCTCAGCCGCGGCGGCGAGCGTTAAAACCACCTGCTCCTCAGCTCGCGGGCCGCCTCGCCCCTCCGTGCCTACGCGGGTTTGAATTACACTCTAGGGGTAGGACAAACAAGACTACGTGGAGTCGGTTTTGCAGCGATTCGTTTCTATCACTAGTAGCATGAATGAATTACTTTGTCAAATAAAAATAAAATATTTGAATAAAATAATATATGAAAATATTATTATAAAAAGTTTAGTAAAACAGAGTAAACATTATATCCTTTAAAATAAAATCATTTCTAATTATAATAAATGCCCCAAAATATTCGGGATATTATGACACTTAAAATATGCCAAGCGTCTTTATGACAAACAACATTATGCCAAATGAAAGGTCCCCGTACCAAATACAAGGAAGAAAAACTATTGATAAGAATAGCTTTTCGAAATTAAAAAGGATTGTCAACATATCGAAATTATACTTTTTATGCCTTTTTAGGTGCTCCAAAAGGCCAATTCTATAGCATCCGTAATGATTCCGTTGCTGCCGAGACAATCTAACGTAGACTACTCAATAGCTCCAGAGCTGAGAAAATTAACTGAATCGACCAGGAACTTGTAAGATGTTTGATTAGACATGGATTCTATTTAGGCCATTTGTTTGTATTTATGTAATAATCACAATCAGGTAAATTGTGATTATAAACGGCTCGAAGGATTAATGATGTGTGTATATGGACACACACATCATTAATCCTTCGAGCCGTTTCTGCAGCACTGGTGCCACGGTGGAACTCGTACTCGTAAATAACGCGATATTTCAAGTTTTCCATTTTGTAAACTGAAAAAAAAAAACAAAGAAAAAAAAACAATCGAGGAAACGAAAACGCAAAGAAAAAAAAACAATCGAGGAAAAAAAAAGGGGAATTATAATTTTCGACACACAAATACATGAGTAAATAGCTGTATAAATTTGTATTTGGAATTCCTAACCATAGAGGAGATATTTGAGATCAAAGTGGCCAGTACGGCAAAACGCCAATTTCATAAGTATGTATGGACCTAATATTATTTTTTCTTTAGATTCTCTATATTACAAGGTTTTTTTGCAACAACTTTTAGATTTTGTTTTTTTTTCAGTTTCCACTCTAATAATAAGGCTATATAACGAGAATGAATTGTTTTACAGAACATTCAGCACATGGTTAATAGGGAGAAGAGTGACTTCTATTCCGAAAGTGGATGTTAACTCTAGACTTGTAGTTATTGGAGCTTCAAGAACAGCAATGGCTTTTATTAATACCTTGTTATTTAGGTAAATACTTTTTTTGTAAAAAATGAAGTGAATTATATAATGTAGGTACATAAAACCGTAAAGAATGGCCCAAACATTTCACAATGCTCTATTTTGCGATACAATCTTTCAAATTCTTATGTAGGTATATATCATCTTTTTTAAATAACATAATTCCTCTTTCTTTGTAAAGAATACATTTATTTCATGTTCATGTTAACATTTTACACCAGTCCCTTTTCATTAACACTTCCTTAGAACTTCTCAATAATCGTCATAGATGTTATTTTAAAATTATTCTTCTCGTTGTAAGTTTTATAATTTTAATATTCAGTATTATTGTTTTTTTTTCAGCGACTCTTCAACATACCTGAATTTTACTAGTGTTACGTTAATATCACCAAATGGACTGCCGTACACCAGACACGCTAATTCTATAGCAGAAATGATGTTCCCTCAACATTCAACTTTAACAGATAGATATTTGAAAAATGTTCCATATACCTATTATGTAAATGTAATACAGGAAACAATAGTTGAAATTCACAAGTAAGAACAATTCAAAATGTATTTTTCGCCATTCAAAACAACAAAAACAGTAAATCATCAATGTAGTTTTTTTACCGCAATTTTTTAAAGTTGTCATCATTAGTTGTTATTTAACAAAAATACGCACATAATGCAGAATATGTTTTGTTATATAATAAATTATAAGTAGTAATTAATTTAATATTACCATAAAATATTATTACAGTGAAGATAAATATGTCACATTGTCTAATAGAAGTAGGTGCTACTATGACCTTTTATTTCTGCTGCTTGGGAAACAATATCAACATCCAAATTATAAAATTAATTATGTTGAAAAATGCAAAGAAATGAATCATGTAGTGACAGCTGATAATAAGAATTCGTAAGTATTATGATAATCAAGTAATTGTAGATTATGTTAACAGTGTTAAATATTGAATTTTAGTGAACCAAGAAATCAAAATATACTTACTTTGAAATCTCCAAATCGATTATCACCTATTTAGTGAAGCTTTGTTTTCATAACTGTACTCATTGGTTAAAATATAATTTTTATATATTTTTCTAGCTCAAAAAATTGTCCACCGTATGTTAGACTCGATGTTCCACGGTACTTAGAGAATGAAAAATTTGAAAATAGGAACGTTCCCTACAATGTGTTCATAGTAAACAGCCTTATACAAGCTAAGAGTGCACTCGAATTTGTTAAAAATGTTATTACACAGGATATTTATCGTAAGTTAAGTGTTTATTTATGCCTTATTTCTCTTTGATTTCTCTATCTCTTTCTTACTGAATAACTTGTCAGCATAACCTAGTTCACGAAATCCATCCATAGTAATTCATACTTACTGGCGCCGTCCTCTATCCTAATGTCTATTTATATTCATGTCCATAATTATTAAAGTTGTATGACTTTCATTACTCTTCATCACATACCACATGTGTTTTAAATTGGTAAAAAGATGGCCAGTTTCACTACTGATCGGGAAGTCTAAGACCGAATTTCACCAACATTTAAACGGGTGGTTAAAGTTAACTAACAACCGTTTGTGACACTACTTATAAACGTTGATTAAAATTAAATAACAGTTAATTAATAAAAATGTTTACCTATAAACATTAATTAGTGTTAACCAACGTCTTAGTGACTACTTAAATAGCTGTCAAATTAAACAGCGTCGAACCCTTGTTTAGAGCCGTAATTGCCAAAATGGCGGATCAAATTCGAAAAATTAACAGCTGGTATCCACATGGGTACCGTTGTCAAATACAAAAGACGAAGCGTTTGGTCACACCGCAGCGCATTGTTTGTATTTTTAGATTGCACTTGTGTACATTTGGTGACTTAGCGTAGACGTAGTGAATTATAATAATGGATATTTTTGAAATCGATAATGTGTTAATCGGTACATTCCGAGAAGACCTAAAAGAAATTAGGAATTTCAGAAGTATCAGTATGGAGAGATTTTTATTACAACCATAACACTACGATTTGGAATTGACAAATTTGAACTTACTTGGACAGGTTGTTTTTTGATGTGAAACATCTATAGCGGCGAGTCAGACCGACTGTTAGCGTGGCGACGCATGCCGTGACGACGCGTCGCCACGCTTAATGATAGTATGTATGTACCAGTGGCGAAGGCTGAAAAACTTTGATGTTTCACATCTGCTAGGCGTCCCGTGATTGCTCACATTTTTTAAATTTTAGCTTTGGGTAACAGCATTTTAGACAAAATAGCGCTATAAAGGACCGTTATTTAACTTAATATTAAAAATAACGCTATTTAACCATTGCTTAACTAAGTAACGGTAAATTAGCGTTTATGAGTCAGAAATATTTAAGTATTAATTAAGCAGTTAATGAGTAATTAGTTAATTAGTTACTAAGATGTTGATTAGCAGATTTTTATAAGTAAGGTCGTTATTGTATGAGTAAAATGTCAAAAACTTGATTGTTAATTAACTAATCGCCTGTTTAAATATTGGTGAAATTGGACCTAAGCGACGCTCGCTTCCGTCTCTGGCCCTAACATTTTCATTTATCGTTTGTAGTAAACCAAAACCGAATTTTACCGCCACGCGCATCTCGCAGCCGTTTGCCAGCTAGGTACCTAGATAGTTCAACGTAGCAACAGCCCCGCAGATAGGTACCTAGCAACCAAACGGCCGCGCGTTCTGCCGCCCGCGCCCCGCGTACCCGTTCGGCACGTGTAGCCTCGCTCCGCCCCTTTGGGTACAAGCAGTTCGGAGAGAGGCATTGCCAGAATCGCGCGCGTACTTACTTACCCATATTTTTTCGGACTTTTTCTAGGATAAGTTTATATTATTATTCTCAAAACGTTCTTTATTGAATATAAAATCAGTGACTCTTACCTTTTCTCGTATTTATTCAAAGAACCCTATACACGAACCCTCATAAGTGGCAGCCCAACGTGTATGTTTTTAGTGTTGTGTTAGTGCGCGTGTGAACTGTGAACTGAACTGAACAATGCCTATAACGCGAAGTAACGCTAACCGCCACGGCGGTGATGATGATGCGGAAAGTATCCACTATGCCCCCGCCGTAGACTTCGACCAACCGAGCCCTGCACAAATGAATCCGGCTTTCGGCGCAAACGCCACCCCCGCAGATGCAACATTTTCAAATGAAAATGTTAACCTACTTATACAGTCTCTACAACGGAGTCAAACAGAGGCTCTGAAGGAGTTGTTTCACACTATAAGAGGTTCATCCACTCCACTCTGCGAGTTGCCGGGTACTTTGGAGCGATGTAAAATTTCGTTCAGCGGAGCCCCAATGGAGTCCGTCGAAACATTTATCGATGCCCTCGAGTGCTACGTAGATTGCGCTCAAGTCTCCGACACAAACATAATTAAAGGATTAGCCATGCTTCTCAGCGGCGATGCCGCAAAATGGTGGCTCGGCATCAAAAATCAAATTTCTACGTGGAAAGAAGCGAAACATAATTTTATATGTGCATTCGGTGACCGCCGGCCGCCTCACCGCATCTATTTAGATATATTTTCCTCACCACAAGAGCATGAAAACACAGATAAATTTGTTTCAAAAATTCGCGCTCTAATGGCACGATTACCGAAGGGCGATATTTCGGTGAACGCCGAGTTAGATATAACGTACGGCCTACTGCACGCCCGTATTCGAAAAAGATTACGTAGAGAAGAATTTTCGAGTTTTGCTGAGCTCCTTAAACATGCTCGGAACATAGAAGATTCTCTTAGCGAGGGGGAGAAGTTGGCAAGTAAAAACGCGCCGCTCACGCCGCCCGATCATGTGTCCGGTGCCTACGACAAGCGCGCAACCGCGCCTACGCGGCCGCCGCTCGCGCCGACAACCGTGCCGTGCGGCCAGCGCGTGCCCGCACCCACCGCCTCCGCTTCGTGTCTCCGAGCCCCGCATGTCACCGCACGCGCCCCGACGACGCAGCTGCAAGAACCGCCCGCCCACTCATACGCGCAACCCGCCCACGCATATGCGCCACCCGCCCACACATTTGCGCCGCCCGCCCACGCATATGCGCCGCCCGCCCACACATTTGCACCGCCCGCCCACGCATATGCGCCGCCCGCCCATGCGAACGTGCACTCCGCCCAAGGTTCGCTGCCAGCTCAGGCGAGCCCACCGCTTGCTTCGGGTACGTCAGTCAAGAAGCCGCGCCCCATGTGCTCCTACTGCCGTCGGTCGCTACGGTCACACCAGGGAGCAGTGTCGTAGGTTAAGTGCAGTGAATAGCGTGAGTGATAACAAAAATTATTTTTATAGCGTAGACAGTACGCATTGTCATAATAAAAGTGTTTCTAACGATAATAGAGAATCATGTGTTAATTTTAAGTATAACATATGCTCTGAAAACTGTTATCAGACAGATGTATGTTATAAACAAAATTTTATATGTAATGATGACACAAATAATGTAAATTGTAATGATACCTTAGACTTTGCCAGTAATTCTCAACCTTTTTCTAATTATTATGAGAATAATTTAAATTGTAAACATGATTGTTCCGAATCATCATTACATAAAAATTGTAAATTAATTACTGATGATAGATTGGATGTCTCCAGTAATTCTCAACCTTTTTCTAATTATTATGAGAATAATTTAAATAGTAAACATGATTGTTCCGAATCATCATTACATAAAAATTTCAAATTAATTACTGATGATAGATTGGATGTCTCCAGTAATTCTCAACCTTTTTCTAATTATTATGAGAATAATTTAAATAGTAAACATGATTGTTCCGAATCATCATTACATAAAAATTGTAAATTAATTACTGATGATAACTTTGATGTTTCCAGTAGTTCTCAACATTTGATAAATAATTTTATTTTAAATAATAATATTGATACTGTGTATGAGAGTATTAGTGATAATATTAATTATAATGATTGTTATTCTTCTTCCAATATTGTTGACGATAATTTTAATCTACCCTCTAAAAATATGTGTAATAATAATTTTGATACAACAGTGTGCTCAGTAAGTGTGCGTCCGATTTTTAAAATTAAAATTTTAAATATTTCGGGGTCAGCTTTAATAGATACCGCTGCTAAACACTGCGTTGCGGGCCATACTCTGCATGCTCTTCTTCTGGAAAAGGGTCACCCTCTGAGCGCCTCGAGGAGGCGTATTAAACTCGCTGACGGCCATGTTAGGGAAAAGGATGTACTTACTACTACTTTAAATGTTGAATTAATGCATAAAAATATTACGATTCCATTTTTAATATTCCCGGACGCGACCAGTAATGAAACATTACTAGGTATCGATTTTATAACTGCTGCCGGAGTAGTCCTAGACTTTTCAAGTAATATTTGGTATTTTAGTAATAATAACAATTTCAAGTATCAGCTGTTATATGAGCCTATGCCACATAATATAACTAATCTTGCGACAGTAGACATTCTTCGTCCAGACGAAGGTACTCACCTTACTCCAGCTGAACGTCATTCCCTAGCTTGTATAATTTCTAGAAATGAGCATATTTTTAGACCTGGCAGAGGGCCTACACCATATGCAGAGCACTGTATTGAAACAGGAGAACATCCGCCTATTTCTGCGCCTCCCTATCGCTTAAACCCATCGAAAAAGGCGCTAATGAAAGCGGAAATTGACAAAATGTTACAGGAAAATGTCATTGAGGAGTGCGAATCAGCATGGTGTTCGCCGGCGCTGCTGGTGCCGAAATCAAACGGTTCAATTCGTTTTTGCGTCGATTACAGGCGCCTGAACGCTGTCACCAAAGCTGATACATACCCGATGCCACGCATTGACGAACTGCTGCAAAGCACAAAGAGGAACTGCTTCATGAGCACGCTGGATCTTCGTTCTTCGTACTGGCAGGTCAGTGTACGAGAGGCTGACAGAGACAAAACGGCTTTTATTTCACCTCTAGGTACTTACAGATTTAAGAGGATGCCGTTCGGTCTCAAGAACGCACCTGCAACATTCCAGCGCCTCATAGATCGCCTCCGTTCTTGCTCAGCATTACAAGATGTGACTATTCTTACATATTTGGACGATATTCTTGTGGTTTCTGAAGGTTTCAGCAAACACCTGGAAGACCTGGAGGCTGTTTTTAAACGTCTGGACGAATTTAACCTTTCAGTAAACAGAGAAAAGTGCACTTTTGCAAAAGAAAATGTAAGATACCTCGGCCACGTTATCACACAAGAAGGTGTTTCCACAGATCCGCAAAAAGTGAGTTCTGTCCTTCAGATGGAAGAACCTTCCAATCTAAAACATCTAAGAACATTCCTCCAAACCTGTTCGTGGTTCAGGAAGTTTATTCCAAACTTTTCAAAAATTGCCGAACCACTGACACGCCTAACTCGGAAGAAACAGCTATGGGTTTGGAGGGACGAACAATCAAAATCTTTAAAAGAATTAAAGCGCTTGTTAAGCTCTGCTCCAGTGCTAGTTCAGCCAGATTTTTCTCGCCCCTTTGTGCTGCGTACAGACGCAAGTAATTACGCCTTAGGCGCAGTTTTATTACAGGGGGAGACCAAGGATGAACGACCAATCGAATATGCCAGCCGACTCCTCAACGCCGCAGAGAGAAATTACTCAACCACAGAGCGGGAAGCTTTGGCGGTAGTCTGGGCAGTTGAGCGGTTTCGTTCATACCTGGACGGACAACCAGTGATAATTGGAAGTGACCATCAACCTCTTCGGTGGCTGCTATCTCTGAAATCGCCTACTGGAAGGCTGGTACGTTGGTCTTTGAAGCTTCAGTCCTTTGATATACGGTTTGAATACACACCTGGAAAAGCAAATGTCGTGGCAGATACACTGAGCCGACCTATTTGTTCTAGTGAGACGTGTGATGACTGTGGCATTTGTTCGGTCATATGCGATTTGCCTAGAAAGTCAACCTCAGAGCTGCGTGATAAGCAAATTTCAGACCCGGATCTAATGAAAATAGTTAAGGACTTAGAAGGTACCGACGAAATCGCAGCAAAGAGATGGTCTGAAAGGGGGTACCTGATGGATCAAGGAGTCCTATATCGATTTAATCCTGATTCCGAGTGCGAAACCCCTCAACTGGTAATTCCTATCAGTCAAGTGGACGAATTACTTAAGGAACTGCACGACTCTTCAACAGCAGGTCACCCAGGTGTTGATAGAACATACCAACTTGTGGCACAGTCATATTATTTTACAGGAATGCGGAGGATAATCGCGAATTATGTAAAAGCCTGCGTTCACTGTCAGCGCTACAAGGCTGCAAACACCAAGCCACCGGGCCTTCTCCAGACGCCAATCATGAACCAGCGAAATGAGGTGCTAGCCATTGATTTGTTTGGACCTTTGCCTGAAGGAGACCAGGGGGAGCGGTGGATTCTACTAGTCGAGGACACAGCTACGAGATGGGTAGAACTTTATCCTCTAAAGGAGGCGACAGCTGTAGCCTGTTCCCGCATTTTAATCGACGAGTTCTTCATGCGCTACGGTTTACCCCGTCGCATAGTATCCGATAATGGTGTTCAATTCGTTTCAGCAGTAATGCAACAATGCATGCAAGTATTGGGGATCAAGCAAAATTTCGTCCCATTGTACCATCCCGAAGCCAACCCAGCAGAAAGAAAAAACCGCGATCTGAAAGCGTTATTGGCTCAACTGGTAGAAAATAATCATACTTCTTGGCCTGAAAAACTACCGGTAATTCGCTTTGCTTTGAACAGTGCAAAATGTCGCACTACCGGAGTTTCACCCGCTTATTTGTCTTTTGCAAGAGAGCTTAGATCACCTGTAGAAGTAGTACACGATTTTCGTAGCATCTTAAATAAAGATAATTTTATTCCGCAAATAACGCCTTACCTTAGAAAATTTGTTAATTCACTAGCGGCTATTAGGGAAAGGGTAGAAGTTCAGCAGGATAAAACCAAAGAATACGCTGATCAATCTAGGAGACCTATAAAATCATTTCAAGTAGGTGAATTAGTACTAATAAAATCGCACGTGCTCAGCAAAGGTTCTAAAGACATTACTGCAAAGTTTGTTCCAAAAAGAGACGGTCCATATAGGGTGTCTAAAAAAGTAAGCCCCACTTCATATTTAGTTTCACCCGTCGATAATCCAGATGTTGTTTTAGGGAAATATCACGTGCAAGATCTCACCGAGTTTGTAGGAAACCTAGAGTCTCTACCAAAACCTGTTGTCTCAAAGAGAAACCGCGGTCGTCCAGCTAAAGATAGGGAAGTCCTAGTCCAGGAGCAAGGGCGTTCTCCTGAACTAGAGGGGGAGCATGTAGTAAACCAAAACCGAATTTTACCGCCACGCGCATCTCGCAGCCGTTTGCCAGCTAGGTACCTAGATAGTTCAACGTAGCAACAGCCCCGCAGATAGGTACCTAGCAACCAAACGGCCGCGCGTTCTGCCGCCCGCGTCCCGCGTACCCGTTCGGCACGTGTAGCCTCGCTCCGCCCCTTTGGGTACAAGCAGTTCGGAGAGAGGCATTGCCAGAATCGCGCGCGTACTTACTTACCCATATTTTTTCGGACTTTTTCTAGGATAAGTTTATATTATTATTCTCAAAACGTTCTTTATTGAATATAAAATCAGTGACTCTTACCTTTTCTCGTATTTATTCAAAGAACCCTATACACGAACCCTCATACGTTTTAATTTTAATTTAACAGTTTTAATACCTATATGATTTCTTTCAGATAAAATTATAGTATATGGAGCATCAATTCACGCTTATTGCTGTCTATCTTCATTGTTAGAATTGAAGGTTCCGACTGAAAGCATAGTGTTTGTAGAACCATTCCCACTGGAAGATAAAAAGAAGACGAGAGTGCCTTTATTTTGCAACTATTATGTCAGTGTGATCGTAATATTTAATTTAACATTTGCGTTATTCAATACACCAACTTCTCATAATTATCTTTATCCAGGTGGATCATACTATAAAAGAAGTGTTGGATTCCTTTAATATTGTTACATATCGTTCATATTACTATCAGTCCTGGTGTGTTGACGAATGCAACTATGTAACGCATGTAAACTTCCTTTCTCACTTCAAACTTTTGCGATTGGAGTGCTCTGCATTTTTCTATTATGGGAAGCGAGGAATTGACCCACAAGCTTTTGATGGTATGTTTTACTTATATTTGTTTGATCAGTCTATTTAGACCTGCTATATATTATAAAACTTTAAAATTTAATTAATCTTTGCATTTAGACCAATGTGTTAACACTTGTCAGTGTTTATTTGTGTTCTTTTTAATTTTCTTACTGGCTTCTAAATTACTCCAATAATTGGATTAATTTATTTATTACCTTACGTGTTTCTCGCAAAATTAAAATATTATCGTAATCTGGAATGTTCATGATAGGTTACTATTAATTCTGTTGTATTGTATTGTATTTATTTAAAATGTGTGTGTACAAATCGCTATTGTATTTAGAATATGTACAAATCGCGGAAGTCTAAAAACTTTGATAGCAAACAAATAACATTTGTCTCACAATACTCCCCCTCTATATTATAAAGTAGCGAGATGCGACGTCTATGTTACCTTCAGCCCGTGCTAGGCCTACAGGTGTAGAAGAGAGGAAAAGCTCCTAATTTATAGATACTCGTATAAAATTTATTTGATTTCGTTATTAGCAATATGCAAGAGTGGGATTGTGTACGATGGTGGCATTTTGATCGATCACGAATTCAGGACGAAAGATCCCTCCGTATATGCGGCTGGACCGGCTACAAGATACTGCCGGCGGTATTACGCCGACACATTCCGGCAAAAGTATTATGATTCTTCCGAAGTGGGCGTTAAGGTTTATTTTTAATTAACTCATGTAGTACAAATCTGTTACCACTATACTAATGTTATAAAGAGGAGATATCTGTTTGTTTTATGTAACCCATAAACTTAGAAAGCACGCAACTGATTGTAATACTTCTACAATCTACATTTGAAAAAACTATTAATCCTGGACATTGAGTTCAGCACTCGAGGAGTAAAATAGTGTATTTTTTTATAAGATGGGGAAGTTCTTGGTCTTCATTTCATCTAATAGTTAATAATGATTAGGCTGAAGTTGAAATCTGATTTCACTTGTGTTGCCCAGCTACCTAACCTCTTTTTACCACTACACCAACCCATTTCCAGCGTGGTGCAGTAGACAAATTCCTTCTCGTCTAAGGCGAGACCCGTACCAAGTAATGGGGTATTAAGATTGATGAGTTATTATAACCTCTTATTGTTTTAAAAATAATTTATTAGTGAGACTGTGGACGGACAACTAGTTAACTTTTAACGGACACTTAGTTAATTTATGACTGTTTCAAAATTTCAGTTAGCTAAGGAAGTAAAGAACCACTTAGATCCATTGTTTACAAGTGCAATCAAAAGAAAAGCACAGAGTCCCAATAATATATTAAGCGCCGTCGATAGATCTATACCTGTTGCTAGACACATTTCAATAAATGAACCGTAAGTTCTACTTACAGCATAAAATAAATATATATGGCAAGGATATTACGAAAACGTTTGGCCATCTTAAAGTTTTAGAATGTATTTCTGTTTCAGAACGTATTATCAGCTTATTATGAGATATTTATATTTCAGAAAATTCCTAAATGGGTCTAAATAGGCAGCGTGCGATTTATGACCATGAATGTGTTTGCCATCTTTTTTAAAACTAGACTTCTTTGTTAATACCTTGTTAGAGCTAGGCCACCAGGATCCCCTAGCCCGATCTCCTAGGGGACTTGTATTAGTGGCAATGGCATTAGCTTACAAACTCCAACGACCGCACTAAAGTCGTTTGAAAATAAGTATGTTCCGAAAAGTTTAGAATTAAAATTATGGAAATTTTAAAGTGTTATTTTTTTCATATAAGTAAGTATATTATAAAAATTGGTGGGTCACTGAATGCAAAGTCAGTTCTGTTAGTGGTTAACATTTTTTCTAGCAACTGTTTTGCGAGAGTGTAGGTAATATTGCTATTAGCGAATTATTATTGTTAACGCGTTTATTAACATTATTAGTTTGACGACCGAAAACTCAGCCGGCACGGTTGGCCGGACTAATGTGATTTGACTACTAACTAGGTGCCTTGACAGCAAAATTGGCTCAGTTATAATAGCATTTTTCTGTAGATCCCCTGTTTTCAACAACAATAACGAAGCAATACAAGACTTGCCAGTACTTAAAAAACCTATAACTATACATTGCGCGATGCCAGGTGGTTTGCAGTATCTGGAAGTGCGTTCGCCCGGATTAAAGATTACCAACCTATATGTGCAAACACTGGAGTATAATGTAATGTATAACAGTTAATACTTAGTACCTATTTAATTAATTTATTGAGCTAGTCACCACAGTATAAGAAAAAAACATCTACCACAGCCTTTGTGGTCTAGTAATTCAGACCACCTGTGTCGTTAAGCAACCTGTTGCATAACGTTTTGGATGAAAACCAAATATGCGTACCTGCACACACGGTGCACACGCATCTGACTGTCTGATTGGTAGAACCTGTCATTAAGCATCCTTTTGCTTAACAAGTTAGCTGAAAACCAAATATGCGTACCTGCACACACGGTGCACACGCATCTGTCTGTCTGATTGGTAGGGCCTGGACCTAGACTACGATTACACGTAGTATCTGAATATGGGGGTTAAACAACCCCCGCAAGTTACACATAGTGTCTGAATATAGGAGTTAAACAACCCCGCAAGTTACACATAGTGTCTGAATATAGGGGTTAAACAACCCCGCAAGTTACACATAGTGTCTGAATATAGGGGTTAAACAACCCCGCAAGTTACACATAGTGTCTGAATATAGGGGTTAAACAACCCCGCAAGTGGCCTCCGACCGCCCCTTCTAGCCACCCCTGACCTCACGGTTTTGATCTGTTCTGTTCATCTGATAACCTGATTTCACTGATACAATCACCGCAGCGATAACACAATAACAACACATTATATTTCTGATCTTTGTCTATCTCAATATCACACATGATTTAAATAGGCAATGTGAATAAAGACAAAAGGAAACTTACCAGTGGAAACTCCAAATGCCCACACGTCGCACCTCTGCAGTCTGTTCGCTCCGCGCGCCGCCGACAAAGTGCTCCGACGAACGAGCAATGCTTCGTTCACTGTTGTCTAGATTCATTCTCCCGTCTTTCAATTTATCATTCAGTCTCATTCATCACAATGTTTTGGAAATCGAAACCAATGATCAGTCATAATTTAAATTCGCGTGATTTCGCGACAACCTGGTTCTAATCTGGAGGTAAATGGCAAGATTCCCGATGGGGACAAAAAATGGTTGGTTTGGTTGTAACGTTGCAATATATAACATATTTTTACTATGTATTCGTTATTTTTATAATATATATCTACGTTTTCTTAGTAAATACAACAAAATTTTTGACAATATTAGGTATAGAAATAAGTATGGTTCTCGAACCCTTTGCATTTAAAAAAATAAAGAAAAAATAGCAATGTTGCGTTGAGGAGGCTTTAGGGATAGGATTTTTGGCGGGAAAGAGAAAACTTATTTTAAAATAGGAAGTTTCTTTTGAGAGAATTGAAGTTACACATTTTATTTGCTATTTTTTGTCAAATATAAAGCTTGCATTTTATGTTTAAAAGCCGTTTATAAGTTGTTACATAAACGCAAGTAATTTTTATTAAATCTGTCAACATTGAAAGGTATGTAAAACAAAAAAAGATTAATAAATATAATAATGAATTTAAATAGCGTTAGTACGTTGAGAAGTAGTCAATTTAGTATTTTCATTACATTTCAGTTAGAAGAGTAATTCTTTCAACCATTTCAACACTAAAACTCGAATAGCTGCAGACTTTTATCAACAAAAGATTTTTCCAAACTAAGCGTTTGGTATATAATACTACGGGTATGTATTTTTATGCTTGACTGGACAAATGCATTAATGTAAATTTTATTAAATATCTAATTTAGGTATTGCATAGGTATGTATATAGAAAAAATGATTGTCTTTTAGGTAGTGGAAGAGGAGGGCGATTTTAAATATTCTGGATTCTGCCGATATCTTATCTTCGATGTCTGTCTATGGGCGTTTAATTGGCGGGTGGATACTTATATGCTGAAAATTACACGCTTGCACAGCCGTGTAGGCGAGGAGGTTTTATTTAACTTATTTATACTTATAGAAGATTTTCATCAATAGCCGAAACTTCTTGTCGATAAGTCTACGCTATAGATTATTTCAACATATTTTTACGGTGACTGACGATGGAATAATCTGCTGTGCCTACGTGTATGTTCTTCGCAACATAAAAAAATATAACTGTGAACTATCTAGTTTAAGGGAGCAAAAGAAAAAGGAACTTATTCTTTGTTTTAAATACTGTTACCATATAAATAAATTATTTTTGTAAAACATATAGATTAAGTTGTTATCATTAGTATATTTTTGGATGTCTATACGTATTTTTTATTTCTTAACTTATAAGAAATCTGTTCACATACCCCTGTGTCATAGCCGGGCCAGGGTGTAGTGTGACAGTTGGCGCCCAACTTAGGGGCCTTTTCTTTTGTTCCCTTACATAGTTGTTAGAAAGAAATGTACAATTACAGATAAGCGACATAGTGTAAAGTGAATTTGAGTTTTTGAGATTGTTTTCTTATTTAAATATTATTTATATTTTTTTCATTTAAATAATATTTCATGTTATTTTAATTTGTAATTTTGTAAATTTTACTGTCTTATAATTTTATATTAATTTGTACTGGTATAAGCGAGTCCTTTTTGCTCTTTTAAAATGGATTTAACCAGAGTTTATTTTCTTGCATTGTTAAAAGATGAACTCATATATGAAGTTCAAGTTCGGGCTGAATCACCGGAATCAACTGATTACAATTTGAAAAAACAGCTTAAAAAGCTATGTTTAGAATTTTTGCCAGAAGATATAATATCGGGAGAATCTGAGTCAGACGTAGAATTTCCGATAGTAAAAATTAAATTGTCCGACTTAGAAAATAAGTTAATTGAATATAAATCATCGGGAAATACAAACTTATTAGTTAGGGCGCGCGCTTTGTTCTGTCATTTGTATCATAGAATAGAGCGTGTTCCTGAGCAGTTCGAAGGAGACAGGGAAGGTAAGTCAGAGCTTAAAAATCGTTTATTGTCTTTTCAAGAATACTTTACTAATGTACATAATAAGTCCAAAGAGACAGTATGTGTGGACGACGTGTCCTCACAGTTTTCTACGTGTTCTATAAATTTCGATATAAATAAATGGAATATCAGGTTTGACGGGCGTGGAAATCCACACTCATTTTTGGAGAGAGTTGAAAAGTTAGCATCCGCTTATAGCATTTCTACTAGTAAATTATTCACTTCGGCTGCATGTTTATTCACAGAAGAAGGACTCATTTGGTACCGCGGAGTTAAAAATCAGATTAACACTTGGAATGATCTAAGAAGTTTGTTATTGAATGAATTTGAACCGGTCGATTACGAATATAGGCTGCTCGGTGAAATTCGATCACGTACGCAGGGCAAAGATGAGCCGGTTCATGTATACTTTTCTGTGATGTCATGTTTATTTTCTAGATTAAAGAATAGTTTAAGTGAGGAGAACAAATTAGATATTTTACTACATAATATACGTCCACATTATACCCAACAATTAGGTTTAATAGACATTAAGTCTGTAGCTGAATTAAAAACTGTCCTACGTCGGATAGAAGCAGCGAAACAAAAGTCCGATTTATTTTCCGAACCGTCACGACTTTCACTTAATCCTGAATTTTCTTATAAAAATACTGAATCTAAAAATATATCTAAACAAGTCTCTATAGTCTCGGATACTTATTGTCGTCGCTGCAAAGATAGTGGGCATGCATTTAAGGATTGCAATGCCGATAAAGTTATTAAATGTTTTGAATGTGGTCAATTAGGCTACACTATAAGGTCCTGTCCTAAATGTTCAAAATCTGCTTGTGTATCAAAAAACGTGTAAACCAGAACCGAGGTGATACTTTTTTTAATTTGGATGATTGGAAAGAGTGGTTGAAAACAGTGTCAAATTTCTTTAACTATCGTTCAGTTGCTTCGGTTCTGTTTACACCAACTAAAGGCGATAGTAGACCATATTTAAAAGTGTCTGTTTGTGATATGTTCCTTTGGGGAATGCTGGATTCAGGGGCTGCAGTTTCTATTTTAGGTAACGGGTCGCATGTAAAATTTGTAAATAACGGATTTCATGTAAATAGCGTATGTAAGAATAGTGTGATGGTGGCGAATGGAGCTGAAAGTGAAACTTTGGGATGTATATCTTTACTTATCACACATAATGGTATAACAAAGGTTATAAATTTTTATGTCATCCCTTCAATTGTTTGTGATGTGATTTTTGGTGTAGATTTCTGGCACGCATTTCATATAGCACCACATATTTTTAAAGAAGTTGTTTATGGTGATCAACCAACCGAGTTCTTTTGCAGTGCATCAAATAATAGTAATCAAATTCATGGTATTCAGCCGTATGAGCAATTATCTAGTGTGCAGCAAAAGTTGGCTGAAAATATTGTAAATAAATTTAAGAGTTTATCTTTCGAACATTCTGGTTTAGGAAAAACGCATCTTATACAACACACTATTGATACTGGAGATGTAGCACCAATCAAATGCAAGCCCTATCCCATGTCACCAGAAAAACGTAAGGAGTTGCATCAAGAGTTAGATCGTATGCTGCAATTAGGAGTTGTTGCGCCGAGTGAGAGCCCTTGGAATAATCCAACACTCATGGTACCTAAGCCAGATGGACAGTGGAGATTTTGCTTAGACTGTCGAAAGTTGAATTCTGTGACAAAAGGGGATGCTTATGCAATACCGTATATTCCTCAAATTTTGGACAGTCTTAAACAGGCAAAATACCTTAGTTCCATAGATTTAAAATCTAGTTTTTGGCAAATACCATTAGACCCAGCTTCACAGGAGAAAACAAGTTTTACAGTTCCGGGCAGAGGACTGTATAAATTTACCGTTATGCCCTTTGGTCTTTGTGGAGCTCCAGCTCGACAACAAAGACTGATGGACATGCTTTTTGGGAGTTCAGTTAACAGTGATTTAGAGGATGGTATGTGCTTTGTGTATGTCGACGATATTATAATTGTTAGTTCGACTTTTAATAGGCATGTACAAATATTAAGTAGAGTTTTTGAAAAATTAAAATTTGCTAACTTAACTATCAATATGGACAAATGTAATTTTTTTCGAAAATCTTTAAAATATTTAGGGTATGTTGTTGATGAGAATGGTCTGAGAACTGACCCTGAAAAGATTCAAGCTATCCTAGATTTTCCTAACCCAACTTCAGCCAAAGAAGTCAAAATGTTTCTTGGGACATGCTCATGGTATCGACGCTTTATTCGGAATTTTTCGACCATAGCCGCACCACTGAATGCTTTGACTAGCAACAAGGTTAAGTTTTCTTGGACATCTGAAGCTGAGAATGCATTTATAGCCCTTAAAACCGCATTAGTGTCAGCGCCAGTATTAGCTTGTCCCGATTTTACACAGCCTTTTGTGGTACATTGTGATGCATCTGGATTTGGAATAGGAGGTATGTTGACACAAAATTTTGATGGTGTTGATCACCCTGTAGCCTACGTAAGTCGATCACTAAGCAAGTGTGAACGAAATTACAGTGCGACTGAACGAGAAGCTCTGGCGGTAGTTTTTGCTGTAGAAAAATTTGAGCCATATTTAGGGACTAGACCTTTCAAAGTAGTTACTGACCACGCTTCTTTAAAGTGGTTTATGAATTTAGAAAATCCCACCGGACGATTAGCACGTTGGGGTTGTCGTTTGTCGCAATTCAATTTTAAAATAGAACATAGGAGGGGAAAAGATAACATTGTTCCTGATACCTTATCACGTTTAATGAAAGTTGATACTATTGTAGTTACTGGGGATATTTGGTATGATAAAATATATAACGGCATTCAAAGTTTCCCGAATAATTTTCCAAATTATCGTATTCAGGATGGTGTTTTGTTAAGATTTTCAAAAGCAAGTTACACTTTGTTACAAGAGTTTGAGTGGAAAGAAGTAGTTCCTAGTAATAGAAGACAGCAAATTATTTCCGAAAATCATGACCCCGCTACTGCAGGTCATTTGGGAATTTTCAAAACGCATCGTAGACTTTGCTTACGTTATTATTGGCCGGGTATGTTTCGAGATGTGACTAATTTTGTAAATAATTGCGACGTTTGTGCTTCTTACAAACGTCCCACTAAACTTGCTCCAGGACAAATGGGTGAACCTAAACGTTGTTATCGTCCTTTTCAAGTGATATCGACAGATTTAGTAGGTCCATTGCCAAAGTCTCGTAAAGGTTACATGCATCTGTTAGTGGTTACTTGCTGCTTTTCCAAATTTACTATATTAATTCCGTTAAGAAGAGCAACAAGCGTTACAGTTGCAAAATCATTTGAGGATAGTGTGCTTTTGAAGCATCGAATTCCGGAGACCGTAATTGCTGATAACGGTGGGCAATTTACGGGAAACGAATTCCAAGCCCTTTTAAAACGTTATTCCGTTCAAAATATTCATTTTGGGCCACGTTATGCCCCTCAGGTGAATCTAGTCGAAAGATATAATAAAACGGTGATGACTGCGGTTGCTTCTTATGTTAAGGAAGATCACAGATCTTAGGATGAGAATATCTGTCGAGTGCAATTTGCTGTAAATAGTGCTGTGAATGAGTCCACTGGTTTTAGTCCATTTTTCTTAGTTCACGGAAGAGAGCCTATTGTAAATGGCTCATTTTATAAAAGAGCAGATTCCGATGAATATGACGTATTAATTCCTCGTGAAGAGTATGCTGGAGAGCTGGAAGTGTTAAAAGATGTTTTTGTCAAGGTACGAAGCAATTTGTTGAAGGCTCACAAAAACAACTCCAAATATTACAACCTTCGCAGACGGCCAACTTCATCGTTGATTGCTGGGCAGGTCGTTTATAAGCGTTGTTACACTCAAAGCGATGCTGCCAAATATAAAGCAGCAAAACTTGCTCCTAAGTATGAAAAGTGCAAAATAACTTGGGTGGTTTCACCTTTAGTTGTAGAATTGGAATCATTTGATGGAAAATCGTTAGGTATTTGGCATGTCAAGGATTTGAAGATTTAATTATTGTAAATAGATAGGTCATAGCATGTAGACACGTAAACATAGAAAACAGAAGTGTAGGGAATTATAAAGCTGATTCACTATAGCCGAAATAAAATAGTTGTTTCATAAATAGAATTACTTAAGGAAGGGTTTGCCTAATAGATGTTGCTTTTGATTAGGTAGTGTTTACTAAAGCTTAACTTGGTTGTACGCTGAGGGCAGCGGAGTTTCTCTCTTATGATAGAAACTTCCATCGGAAGGGGGGTATTGTAACGTTGCAATATATAACATATTTTTACTATGTATTCGTTATTTTTATAATATATATCTACGTTTTCTTAGTAAATACAACAAAATTTTGACAATATTAGGTATAGAAATAAGTATGGTTCTCGAACCCTTTGCATTTAAAAAAATAAAGAAAAAATAGCAATGTTGCGTTGAGGAGGCTTTAGGGATAGGATTTTTGGCGGGAAAGAGAAAACTTATTTTAAAATAGGAAGTTTCTTTTGAGAGAATTGAAGTTACACATTTTATTTGCTATTTTTTGTCAAATATAAAGCTTGCATTTTATGTTTAAAAGCCGTTTATAAGTTGTTACATAAACGCAAGTAATTTTTATTAAATCTGTCAACATTGAAAGGTATGTAAAACAAAAAAAGATTAATAAATATAATAATGAATTTAAATAGCGTTAGTACGTTGAGAAGTAGTCAATTTAGTATTTTCATTACATTTCAGTTAGAAGAGTAATTCTTTCAACCATTTCAACACTAAAACTCGAATAGCTGCAGACTTTTATCAACAAAAGATTTTTCCAAACTAAGCGTTTGGTATATAATACTACGGGTATGTATTTTTATGCTTGACTGGACAAATGCATTAATGTAAATTTTATTAAATATCTAATTTAGGTATCGCATAGGTATGTATATAGAAAAAATGATTGTCTTTTAGGTAGTGGAAGAGGAGGGCGATTTTAAATATTCTGGATTCTGCCGATATCTTATCTTTGATGTCTGTCTATGGGCGTTTAATTGGCGGGTGGATACTTATATGCTGAAAATTACACGCTTGCACAGCCGTGTAGGCGAGGAGGTTTTATTTAACTTATTTATACTTATAGAAGATTTTCATCAATAGCCGAAACTTCTTGTCGATAAGTCTACGCTATAGATTATTTCAACATATTTTTACGGTGACTGACGATGGAATAATCTGCTGTGCCTACGTGTATGTTCTTCGCAACATAAAAAAATATAACTGTGAACTATCTAGTTTAAGGGAGCAAAAGAAAAAGGAACTTATTCTTTGTTTTAAATACTGTTACCATATAAATAAATTATTTTTGTAAAACATATAGATTAAGTTGTTATCATTAGTATATTTTTGGATGTCTATACGTATTTTTTATTTCTTAACTTATAAGAAATCTGTTCACATACCCCTGTGTCATAGCCGGGCCAGGGTGTAGTGTGACATGGTTGTCATCAATAGCAATGATCTATTTGTTGCCATCAGTGAAGAGGACGATTAAGAGCTTTCCAGGCATAAATAAATAAAAAATACATATCCGAAGATGGATTGGAAACTACACAAACTGTCATAGTTGTAATATCGTGAAATGTTTTATTAATTGACTTCTTGTAGGGTTATGTGATGGAAACTTTTAAAGGAGGTTATTTCAAGATCCACTTCAATAACGAGCATGTCGTCGATGGGATCACATGTTTGACACCCGAAAGAAGATCCTTGGAACATTTTAAAGCACTTTACGGTCTATCAACTGTCGTGTTGAATAATTCACATTTACGATTCACTGTAAGTGTATTTAATTTTAAATTTAATAAAAATATAGGTACCTACATATAGAGATGTATTGTTGGAAGCAATATTAGAAGTGAAAACACCATACATACAAATGTTAACTGAAATACACCAGGAACATGACATAAAAAATACTAATATACTAGGGTCGGCGGACTAAAGCACATAAGTCAAAAAATTCTTTAATTTTTTATTAAGCCAACAAAGTTAGTTTAAATTAATACGTTGACGGACTAAAGCACATAAGTCAAAGCCGTTTGTTTCCATTTCAATTCAACTCGAAGGCGTACCTAATCCACCTTATCAGTCTCTTTATATTATGCGATCATATAAACAACATAAGTGGACTTATGTCAAACGGACACGTAAAGGTTTTGCACTTTATGAGCTGATAGTATGACTTACGAGTATGTTGTTAGGAACACGTGAAGTGTATGACTTTATCGGTTTATTAACGTGAAGGTAGGCGATTCAGAAAATAATTTATTGCATAGAAACAAAAAAGTGCTTAAGTTGTTTGGTGCGTGGGGTAGCAAGTCAGTCAGTACTGTTCTGATTATGCAACAGATTGGTTCGGTTTTGACTTATTTTTACAAAATATAATATTATTTTAAAAGTTATGGATTTTCAGCGAGGAAAGAAATTAGTTGATATGGCGCTAAACCTATATGATACCCGCTAATCAAAGTAAGTCCGAAACATTTTAAAATAAAAATTTTGACAGTTCACCCCGATAAATCGCTTTATCATATCGTGTTTTGATAGTCGTGCTAGAGGGGCAGGCGTGTTTTCTGAGCTGCTTTATGTATCTAAAACCGCTTTAATTAGATCCACTTAACGAGCAAGTATTTTGAAAATATAGTTACAGAAATAATTGAGAGGTTCTTATTATTAATTTATTTTTGGTTATTTCGATTTAATCCAACAATCAATTCAACAATAGTCTCTGGACAAAAGGAATATTTGTTGATAAGTAAAGTATGATTTTGCATATCAAAGTAAGTATTTATATTTAAAAACTAAAATAATAAAAGATTTATCTAAAACATAAATATTTTAGTTATTATTTGTTAGTCATATCGATTTTCATCCTAATATTGTCATACTTCAATTGTTCTTTTCAATACGAGAAAATTATGGACACCATATAAAAAGGGACAAACGGCCTCTCTTCTGGCTATCCCTCTCGGCTCGTTTTTCGGATCAGAGAACTCAGTCCTGTTTTGATTATTAAGTCCATGGTTCAACCTGACTATTCACGACAATAAACAGGCTAAACTGTATGCTACATATGGTATGAGACCATAGCTGCAAGAGGAGCTAATTAAATTGCTTCTTGTCTCATCAAGCACATTGAGACTTATTTATGTACCTGAGAACACAAAACATGTAATATTTTATTCCGAGACGTGGGGGACAGAACAAGAATTCACAAGCAAGTTCCATGTTTACCTAGTAGAGGCTTTGCAATAGATAGATAGATACATATATTTAAACAAACAACACACAAACACATAACAAGAATACATTTACACAACAATTGACTCTTAAATTCATTGACAAAAAAATTACACATCTTTCAAGAAATGAATTCCAAATAGTTTTAAACATAGAATGAAGAATTTTAAACATGATCAATAATCACAAGTTTATGATTCCCGGTCATAGCCATTTTGAAGTAGATACTGATCATGGAACGAAGAGTTTCCGTTGCACCAGACAGTGTTCCAGCAATATCGTTACAGCCACTGCCAATATCCAAAGCAAAAAAAAAGAAGACTTGATTGCTTTACCAACATTAATTGATAATGTTTTTCGTGATTTTTATAGAGGTTTACTTAAGGGCCCACCATCCGCGCGAGCCCGAGCTAGTTTAGGTAAATTTCTCTAGTCTCTGTTTGTGTGCGTCGCTCACGCACACAAGCGCACTCGGTCGCGCAATCGGTACGGCCGCCTAGCAAAATATCGTAGATGTTAATTTTGAATTTTATAGGTGTTTATTATTTACTGTGTTATACTATAGTAAATACAGGGATGTGTTTGATCAACTTTTATTTTTACAAGCTTTTATTTAGCTTGCATTGTATGTATGTATGTAGATTTGACCACTTCTCGTTTTCGATTGGGCTGAAATTTTGCACATAATAATATGTATATCGTGACAATGCAATATTATGATAACATGGAGCTGATCTGATGAAGGAACTGGACGGTGGCCATAGGAACTCCGTAATAAAACGACGCAACCCCATCGAGTTTGGGCTCGTTTGATTCATATTGACGAGTGCTTTGGTCCTATTTGTTAACCAGGGTCTGATGCTGGAGCTGGGAGGTGGCCATAGGACCTCCGCAATAAAACGACATAACCCTATCGACTTTGGGCTCGTTTGATTCGTAATGACGAGTACTTTGGTCCTATATGGTAACCAGGGTCTGATGCTGAAACTGGAAGGTGGCCATAGGACCTCCGCAATAAAACGACATAACCCTATCGAGTTTGGGCTCGTTTGATTCGTAATGACGAGGACTTTGGTTCTATATGGTAACCAGGGTCTGATGCTGGAGCTGGAAGGTGGCCATAGGAACTCCGCAATAAAACGACACAACCCCATTGAGTATGTGCTCATTTGATTCGTATTGACGAGTACTTTGGTCCTATATGGTAACCAGGGTTTGATGCTGGAGCTGGAATGTGGCCATAGGACCTCCGCAATAAAACGACATAACCCTATCGAGTTTGGGCTCGTTTGATTCGTAATGACGAGTACTTTGGTCCTATATGGTAACCAGGGTCTGATGCTGGAGCTAGAAGGTGGCCATAGGACCTCCGCAATAAAACGACATAACCCTATCGAGTTTGGGCTCGTTTGATTCGTAATGACGAGTACTTTGGTCCTATATGGTAACCAGGGTCTGATGCTGGAGCTAGAAGGTGGCCATAGGACCTCCGCAATAAAACGACATAACCCTATCGAGTTTGGGCTCGTTTGATTCGTAATGCCGAGGACTTTGGTCCTATATGGTAACCAGGGTCTGATGCTGGAGCTGGAAGGTGGCCATAGGAACTCCGCAATAAAACTACATAATGCTATCGAGTTTGGGCTCGTTTGATTCGTAATGACGAGGATTTTGGTTCTATATGGTAACCAGGGTCTGATGCTGGAGCTGGAAGGTGGCCATAGGAACTTCGCAATAAAACGACACAACCCCATTGAGTTTGTGCTCATTTGATTAGTATTGACGAGTACTTTGGTCCTATATGGTAACCAGGGTCTGATGCTGGAGCTGGAATGTGGCCATAGGACCTCCGCAATAAAACGACATAACCCTATCGAGTTTGGGCTCGTTTGATTCGTAATGACGAGGACTTTGGTTCTATATTGTAACCAGGGTCTGATGCTGGAGCTGGAAGGTGGCCATAGGAACTCCGCAATAAAACGACACAACCCAATTGAGTTTGTGCTCATTTGATTCGTATTGACGAGTACTTTGTTCCTATATGGTAGCCAGGGTCTGATGCTGGAGCTAGAAGGTGGCCATAGGACCTCCGCAATAAAACGACATAACCCTATCGAGTTTGGGCTCGTTTGTTTCGTAATGACGAGTACTTTGGTCGAGTTTCGTAATGGCGGCCATGCGGTTACAAAATGATAAAATAATAGTAAAAAGATTTAAAAAAAAGTCGCCCCACACTAGGATTTTATTTTAAAGCCCTAATAAGACGAAAATATTTTTTAATTTATTACATGATATATAATCTAATATATAAAATTCTCGTGTCACAGTGTTTGTTACCGAACTCCTCCGAAACGGCTTGACCGATCGTTATGAATTTTTTTGTGTATATTCAGTGGGTCTGAGAATAGGTCGTAAACTATTTTTTATACAATTATTATGGCGAAACATAGTTCGCCGGCACAGCTAGTCTATACTATATATAGCTGGTCTTATATATAAAATTCTCGTGTCACAGTGTTTGTTACCGAACTCCTCCGAAAAGGTTTGACTGATCTTTATTAAATTTTTTGTGCACATTCGGTAGATCTGAGAATAGGTCGTAAACTATTTTTTATATTATGGCGAAACGTAGTTCGCCGGCACAGCTAGTTTTTAATAAAATATAAAAGCTTGTCGCAAGATTTACCCATTTTATAAAAAACAAATATTTTTTTCTTAGAATTACCAATATTTATTTATTTAAGGCTTACCAAGTAAATACATACGGGCAAGGTACTTAAACAGTTTTTTTTATGGAGGGCTTGGCAAATGACCTCTTCCCGCCTGATGTTAAGCGGTGAAAGAGGCCCAAATGAGTTGACAGATAGAGGAGGGAGGACATCCACTATCGAACCTGCCCGCCCCTTGCCGGCCTAAAAGATGTTTTTCACACCTCTTTTGAAGAAACCCATGTTGTAGGATGGAGGAAATACGTGCGCAGGTAGAGAATTCCAAGTGTGGGATGAACGACAGAAGACTTACCGGAGGGAGACTCTGTAACAAGGTCGTGTGCTTGGGTACCTCCGTCTTACCTATTTCTGCTGCAAAGCAGCAGTGCTTGCATTGCTGTGTTCCGGTTTGAAGGGTAAGATATGGTACTGAAATTACTGGGTACCGTGACTTTACATCTTAAGTCACAAGTTGGCAACGTACACTGTGGCCCTTGTGGGGGTTGCAGTTTTACTGCGAATTTCACACGAGACACATGTATTATAGGTGACTGTTACCACTTACCATCAGGTGGGCTGTTTGCTTTTTTGCCAACCTAGTAGCAATAAAAAAAAAGAAGAAGGAATCTTGGAATTTCTTGGTACGGTGTGAAAAGGAGGATACAGTATAAGGATGACTCCGTAGACCCTTACGCGTGTTTCTGTTAAGGAATGGAGAGGGGGGGATAAGGTTAAAGAGCTCCTCAGAGCATTCCCCGTGGAACATTCGGTAAAAGGCGCTAAGAGAGGCGATGTCACATCGAAGTTGCAGAGGCTCGTGGGTGTTAGTTGCCTCTACATTGCCAATTATTCGAATAGCGCGACGCTGCAATCTGTCCAGAGCATCGAGGAGGTACTGAGCGGAGCCGGAGTGCGAGCAATATTCCACGCAAGACCTAACCTGAGTTTTATACAACAGGCATAGTTGGTCCGGCGCAAAATACCTAAGCACCTTGTTCAGGACACCGAGTTTCCGTGAGGCAGCAGTTATAACGAAATCGAGTTTTTCAAAAAAGGGATCATATATGCATTTAAATTTCAGAACTGCACAGCATTGTCATGTGTGTATGACAATGCTGTACAAAACGTTATTTATTACAAAAAAATAAAGATAATAATCAAGTTAAATTGTTTTATTGTTTATCCTAATTCTCGGGACAAGCTTTTATATTTTATAAGAAAATATATCTTGTAATAAATCAAAGTTTATTTTCCTCTTTTAAGGCATTATAATGTAAGCTTGTTTAAAAATTTTTTTTAAATTAATTACTCAAATAATACGAAATATTTTAATGACTACCGAGTTCTTTATTGTTAGTTGTATCTACAAATTAATTTATATAATATACATATAATAATTTAGTAATAAACAAATATGAAATTAATATTTCCTTGTGCTCAACGCACTTTTTAGTGCATTGAAGCCATTCGCTAGATTGTAATAAAAAATAAATCAAAGTTTATTTTCTTTTATTTTAAAGCTTATTTTTAAAAATCTTTTGTGATAGCGGCCATCTTGTTTTAGTTTTTTTCATGGTGTACTGTATTTTACGAACTTTCATTTGATACTCCATATACAGACCAATATTGTGGGAATTGTTTGTACATAAAAATAATCTGTCAATTTGTGACGGTGGCCATCTTGTATTAGATTGTCTTTCAGAATATACTATATTCTACAATTCATTCTACAATTCAAGTTCTTTCATTTGACACCTAAATTGGGGAAGGTCGTACAAAAGGAATTGATGGGGTTGCGTATGGATAAGTACTAATACTAAAGGCTCAAAGTACTCATCAAGAAAAATCATATAGGACCAAAGTACTCGTCAATACGAATCAAACAAGCCCAAACTCGATGGGGTTGCGTCGTTTTATTTCGGAGTTCCTTTGGCCACCTTCCAACTCCAGCATCAGACCCTGGTTACCATATAGGACCAAAGTACTCGTCAATACGAATCAAACGAGCCCAAACTCGATGGGATTGTGTCGTTTTATTGCGGAGTTCCTATGGCTACCTTCCAGCTCCAGCATCAGACCCTGGTTACCATGTAGGACCAAAGTACTCGTCAAAACGAATCAAACGAGCCCAAACTTGATGGGGTTGAGTCGTTTTAATGCGGAGTTCCTTTGGCTATCTTCCAGCTTCAGCATCAGACCCTGGTTACCATGTAGGACCAAAGTACTCGTCAATACGAATCAAACGAGCCCAAACTTGATGGGGTTGTGTCATTTTATTGCGGAGTTCCTATGGCTACCTTCTAGCTCCAGCATCAGACCCTGGTTACCATGTAGGACCAAAGTACTCGTCAATACGAATCAAACAAACCCAATCTTGATGGGGTTGTGTCGTTTTATTGCGGAGTTCCTATGGCCAGCGTCCAGTTCCAGTATCAGACCCTGGTTACCACATAGGACTAAAGTACTCGTCAATACGAATCAAACAAGCCCAAACTCGATGGGATTGTGTCGTTTTATTGCGGAGTTCCTTTGGCTATCTTCCAGCTCCATTACCATGTAGGACCAAAGTACTCGTCAATACGAATCAAACGAGCCCAAACTCGATGGGATTATGTCGTTTTATTGCGGAGTTCCTATGGCTACCTTCCAGCTCCAGCATCAGACCCTGGTTACCATGTAGAACCAAAGTACTCGTCAATACGAATCAAACGAGCCCAAACTTGATGGGGTTGAGTCGTTTTAATGCGGAGTTCCTTTGGCTATCTTCCAGCTTCAGCATCAGACCCTGGTTACCATGTAGGACCAAAGTACTCGTCAATATGAATCAAACGAGCCCAAACTTGATGGGGTTGTGTCATTTTATTGCGGAGTTCCTATGGCTACCTTCCAGCTCCAGCATCAGACCCTGGTTACCATGTAGGACTAAAGTACTCGTCAATACGAATCAAACAAGCCCAAACTCGATGGGATTGTGTCGTTTTATTGCGGAGTTCCTTTGGCTATCTTCCAGCTCCAGCATCAGACCCTGGTTACCATGTAGGACCAAAGTACTCGTCAATACGAATCAAACGAGCCCAAACTTGATGGGGTTGTGTCGTTTTATTGCGGAGTTGCTATGGCTACCTTCCAGTTCCAGGATCAGACCCTGGTTACCATATAGGACCAAAGTGCTCGTCAATACAATTCAAACGAGCCCAAACTCAATGGGGTTGCGTTGTTTGATTGCGGAGTTCCTTTGTCTACCTTCCAGCTCCAGCATCAGACCCTGGTTACCATGTAGGACCAAAGTACTCGTCAATACGAATCGAACGAGCCCAAACTCGATAGGATTGTGTCGTTTTATTGCGGAGTTCCTATGGATACCTTCCAGCTCCAGCATCAGACCCTGGTTACCATGTAGGACCAAAGTACTCGTCAATACGAATCAAACAAACCCAAACTTGATGGGGTTGTGTCGTTTTATTGCGGAGTTCCTATGGCCACCTTCCAGTTCCAGCATCAGACCCTGGTTACCATATAGGACCAAAGTACTCGTCAATACGAATCAAACGAGCCCAAACTCGATGGGGTTGAATTGTTTGATTGCGGAGTTCCTATGGCCACCTTCCAGTTCCAGCATCAGACCCTGGTTACCATATAGGATCAAAGTACTCGTCAATACGAATCAAACGAGCCTAAACTCGATAGGGTTGCATTGTTTGATTGCGGAGTTCCTATGGCAACCTTCCAGATCCAGCATCAGACCCTGGTTACCATATAGGATCAAAGTTGTCGTCAATACGAATCAAACGAGCTCAAACTCGATGGGACTATGTCGTTTTATTGCGGAGTTCCTATGGCCACCTTTCAGCTCCAACATCAGATCAGCTCCATGTCGTCATCATAATATATTTATACATATGCATGCAAAATTTCAGCTTAATCGGAAACCGGGAAGTGAGTTAAATTTAACTCGCAAGATTAGACCCGAACATGCAAAAGATAAATAAAAGCTTGTAAAAAGGTTGAAGGTTTTTCGTACGGCAGCCACAAATAATAAAATTGTTAGTTATCAACTTCTCCGATTACTCCGTAGGACTTCGCGTCGTATACATACACAAATAATTACGTAACCGGGAGCTAGCTCAAAGCGACGTGCTCTCACTTCGAGTCTTGATTGCACACTGAATTTCGACGCGACCGAGCCAAGTATTTGTAAAGGTGCCTCCAGACTCACGCCGAGAACCCCCGAGAACACCCGAGAAGCGTGAATGTGATGGGTTTCTCGGCTTCTCGTTCTCGGGCTCGCCTGTTCTCCGATCGGTGTCGGTTTTTTTGCCCGCTTCAAAGGGTTTCTCGAGCGAGAAAAGAGAACACTATCACACTCTCGTTTGTTCTCAGTGCGACTGCGACCGTGGCGTAGATCGCATGTTATCTCGTGCCAATTATTCTATAAAAAAAATACTTTGTGGTGTCTGATGCATATTAGTATCATTTAGATAACTTCACAGTTATTGTATACTCTTTCATTTAACATAGTCTCTCATCTGTGCTATCAGTGCTTAACAAAATAATGTGTAATAAATATTAAGAAAATAATTTGAATTCACGAAGATTTTAATTGTTTTGAGATATTTCGTTAGTCTTTATAGTTCAGTAATTTTAGACATACGAGTAAAAAATGTGGAAAAATGAAACAGAGTTAAAGTTTAAATAATATTTTCACACAGAGCCCATTTTGTGGGAAGCAAAACGTTTTCTATAGAAAAGTACTTTGTCAATAACCACCATCGTTTGAGCCATTTTTTCTCAATATTATTTTTAATTATTTAAATAACGCACACAATACCAAGGCAGTAGCTAGCACTGTCGTCCATTCCGGATCACGACCGAGAATGTAAATGAGAAGATCGCTGAGTGTGGATAGCTTCTCGGTTCTCGCGCAAGTTCTCGGCGAGACTTCTCGCCGAGACTTCTCGCGTGAGTCTGGAGCCGGTATAAGAAAATCGATAAATGTATGTTAAAAAATTCATATAAAAATCAATGTACGGTAATTTAAAAAAATACCACGGTGTCAGTGTTATACTCACCTTTGTTCTATATATTTATTAAACTAAAATATAATAGGTTAATTAATGAAGCTAAAAATCACGAACGGTATGTGGGTGTAACCTAAATTTTAAGTAAAATGGAAGCTATTTTTTAACGAAATGGCATGTAAATTTGAAAAATGGTGACGGTGATTGTGTAAACACATAATTTAAGAATTTAAATTTATTTTTTCCCGGTCAGTTAACTGGAACGTTAACGTAAAATATCAAAAACGCCAACGGGCTTTTTGCTATTTTTCGCGCCATGGGCCCTTAATGCAGACGACATACGAAATACTGACCCTAGTCGTATCGAAATATTGAGGATAATGATAATTAGATAAGGTCTTTAAATAAGTATATATTTTCTTTTTGTGTTTATAAAAATTACATTTATTTTTTACACTTTTTTATTAGTATTTTAGTATCATGAAATTGTTCTATATCACATTAGTCATAAGTATAGATTTAGGTAGGTATAGTCATAAGGTTAGTGTTCTTATTGGCTGTTTACTGTAGTTGTTTTTATCGTTGTTTACATGCATGATAATATTATTTAAGTACACCCCAATAAAGCTATAACATTTAATAAATACTTATTATTATATTTTTAAAACAGTATATTGATGTTCCTGAAAAGTAGCACTTTTTGACTTATGTCGTTAAGTCTGCCAGACCCTTGCTAGACCCAGTTATAATCACATAAAAATTACAAACATAATTAATTCAGCTATTGACAATACATAACTAAACAGCTTTAAGCATGCATATAGTATAATGACATAGAACCTATAATCAAGACACAAACATATAAAATCGATAATATATTTGCAGACAATGAGACTGGATAATCTTTATGAATTCTTCTCGTTACCGTGGGCTTTTTTCTTATATCATGAGCAGTGTGAAGAGCTTTTTGCCATGGCCAAAGAATTGAAACCCAAGGTAATTCCTTTACTATTATATGTGTTTTGAAACTTTCAACATAATAGCAATATCGTTTATGATCTGTACATTACACGGTGGAGTTGTAAGGGTATCTGAATAAAATGTAACGGAACTTAACAAGCAAATCTGAAAATATCATGCGGAGGAGACATCGCGCCCAAAGAGAGCGTATGATGGCTGCTGTGATGATGGTTTCCAATGCAAATCTAGAGTGGTGTCACTTTCTCCAAATTGCCTAAACTTTTTTACATGAGACACTTCAAATTATATTTTAGTACAAAACTTGTTGAGCTTGATTCTACTATTAAGAATATACTTTCTGTGTGAAATGCCATTAGGAGCGTAATACTATCGAAATATTTTGCAGGGTAAAAGACACGGAGACACATTAGGAGAATCACTGCGTGCTGTCGGCGAACAGTTAAGTGATCCTGTAAGTAATTTGTCCTCAGCCTACACAAATTTACTCCTGAACAAACGCCTTTTCAAGTGAATGCCATTTAGTACGATCCGTGGCTACTACTACCCAGCTCTTGCAAGTAGTTTAATAGGTCAAGAACTCGTTTCTTATGTAGGTATATATATCAGGTATAATATTACATCCATTCCCTTCAGGGGTTTCAATGGATTTTCAAATATTGTTTTTATCTGAACTCTGAAACTATTGAATCTATATCTACGAGTATATCCCTACAATCACGCTCAACCTTTTGCAATATTTTGTTTTGTCCGTAAATTTTAAATATAAATTATGTTTTAATTATTTATCTGATGCCATCAAATTGATGCTTTGTTCTTCATCGCAGTCATTTCGATTCGACACGAAGACGAAGATGAAATCCAAGTTCGAGCACTCGCCCCACGTAGAAGCGATCATGGACTATGTGCTGGAGTGGCTAACCGAGAATGACTTGACGCTGCCGATGTACCTCAGGCCGGGGCAGCTGCCGAACTACACGTGCGGGTTGGCGAGACATCCTGCCTTCAAGAAGAAGAAAACGGAATTAGTGAACTTGTTTCATACACTGTGTTAGCAAATAAATTTTATTTAAACTGTGTTCACTTTTCAGTCATGTTCCCCCCCCCCCCCCCCCCCTACAGAGACTACATTATTAACGCTTGCAAAGAGAAAATTGATGTCGTATTTTGCAGATAGGTTTACTACCTATTTTTTAACCGACTTCAAAAAGGAGGAGGTTCTCAATTCGATGCGTATGTTTTTTTTGTGTGTATGTTACGCAATTACGCCGCCAATTGTGGACCGATTTTCAAAATTATTTTTGTATTCGATAGAGTTAACTCCAAGGATAGTCCCATGGTCTTCAAAGTTAGGATCTGATGATAGAATTCCATGAAAATCGAGGAAAACCCTTAAATTTTAAGGTGTGTCCAACGTGTTTTGTATGTATGTTACGCGATTACTTCGTCAATTGTGGATCGATTTTCAAATTTTTTTTTGTATTCGATAGAGTATACTCCTGGGGTGGTCGCAAGGTCACCAAAGTCAGGATCTGAAATTCGATGCGCATGTTTTTTTTTGTGTGTATGTTACGCAATTACGCCGCCAATTGTGGACCGATTTTCAAAATTCTTTTTGTATTCGATAGAGTAAACTCCAAGGATAGTCCCATGGTCTTCAAAGTTAGGATCTGATGATAGAATCCCATGAAAATCGAGGAAAACCCTTAAATTTTAAGGTGTGTCCAACGTGTTTTGTATGTATGTTACGCGATTACTTCGTCAATTGTGGATCGATTTTCAAAATTCTTTTTGTATTCGATAGAGTATACTCCTGGGGTGGTCGCAAGGTCACCAAAGTCAGGATCTGATCCTGTAATCCCATGAAAATCGAGGGAAACGCTAATTTAATACCAGCTCACCTTAGGGTTTCTTCCACTAAAAAGATTGCATTCACTTAAAGTTAAAAATAAAAAATATTTTACAAAAAATAAAAACCGACTTCAAAAACACTGAAAAGTTAAAAATAATATAAGAATAGGTACAGACAATGACAAAATCACACTTCTGTATTGAAGCCGGTGACAAATTTTAAGACTCTAGGAGATCATCGTTTGGCACCGACTTCAATATAGAAGTGTGATGTTGTCTGTACCTATTCTTATATTGTTTTTAACTTTTCAGTGTTTTTGAAGTCGGTTTTCATTTTTTATGAAATATTTTTTATTAGAAAGTTATTTTCTGTCAGTCTTTAAAAACACGTCTAAATAAATAAGATTTTTTACGAAAATACTCAAAAGACTTCACTCATAATGGGTTGAAAGCTTATATGTTAGTATTAGTGAGACGGAAATGGTCCATCTTATGCTAATGCTCCATTAATATTAGTGTTACCTTCTTATTACCTTAGTACTCTTCTAAGCGTCGCTTGCACGCGTCATAATACACATTATTGAACGGGTTAAATATAACGCCCAAAATAAAATTTAAAGAAAACCGACTGTATAAAAAGTAAATATTATAGGTATTGTTGTATTATATGTATTTTCAAAGACCTATTTTATGATACTTATGATGTAACACATACACATGATGTAGTTCATTTAAAGTTTTTCTTTCTTCCAATATGGCGCCCGATGGTGGCCATATTGAATTTCGATAACTGTCATGTCTTTAGTGAGACTTGTAAGATTAAAACGAATCGATTGACATACACACATAAACTGATATACAAATTACTCTCCTTTGTGTTGCGCAATCGGATAAAATCTAGCTACATTTGTGAAGCTTGCTACAAAATTTATAAGTCTAACGCCAGAAACAATGCCACGTAGGCAGGTACCAATTAACGTGCTAAGGTTTTGGATACCCCACATATGTGTGACGTCAAAATTGGCGCATTGTGACGCAGGTGGACCTCGAGTATTTAGACTTAGCAGTTAGCACCTATTACACAATGGTACAAACAAAGAAAAATTATCGATGAAAGTGACGTTTTTGTTGGCCCATTTTACAAACATTGTGAAATGGGCCCAAAAACTGTCATGTGTTGTAACACCTATCTGTGGTTGTATCTTCGGAATTCATATGCATCATAGACGCTAATATGCATGGACAAATTATCAGTTTGATTGATAAATCCATGTTAATATGACGACAAATTGACCACCAGTGTCTTTGGTTTTTGATATTTAAGAAATCAAAATTAGTTGTCTATTAGTGATTGCCACAAAAAAAGATTAAATTGTATTAATTTACATTTTTATTAATATTTTTAGCACTTTTATGGTACTCGTAGATTATGTCCCAATCCAAGTGCAGCAAGCCTGTGTTGAACGAACTACTTATCCCGAACGTCAACACGTGGGGGAACGTCCAGTACAATGTCCCGCTTCGTTTGTCGAGCAACGAGACGAGAACTGCCGCCAGCATAGCTCACCGGCAGATTCCAGCTGTACCGCACAGCTTGGATTGTGTACGCATCTCAATTTAATTTGCAGAATACCTTGGATGACCAGGTATTTTTAATTAGCTACAAAAGCATAGAAAGAGTAGATAAGTAAAAAGGGTTACGGTGGTCCTTGGATGTTGTTGGAACCTTGATACTTACGCCATTTCGAATGTCAATACCTTGTAGGTAATTTTTTTTCCATTTGTTATCAGAGAGATACCGTACCTACCAGAGTCGCTTAAATGGATAACCTGTCTTACCTATTTTTGCCAGCAAGCAGCGGTGCTTGCATTGCTAATCTGACATCTTATGTTACAAGTTGGCTACGTACTTTGGTGTCTTTATAGGCGTTATTGATATTCGCAAATCTTACAGAAACCACAATCATGAGCAATTGGCGATTGTAGCGACTTACCACCAGGTGGGCAGCCTGTTTGCTTGCCAAATTAGTTGTATAAAAAAAATTAACTCCAAAGACTCTATGTATGTTAGCGCACTTAAATTTATATATCGATTATAGAAAATCAATGATCCTCTTCCGAACCGCGTTTGTGGTCGAGATATGGTGGTGGCAAAGGAGACTTACCGGACGACCGCCGGCGGGTACAGTGTGAAGCCTAACCCCAACAAGGCAATGGAGCGGGCGGACTGCGCCATTAACTGCCGACGCGTCAGCTTCATGACTGGTGTTGAGAAACGGGTAAGATCTCACAAAATTCGCTGAGTGCCGTTCGATCCATTGGTGGAGCATTAAATAGAAAAGCAGTACCACAGGATCCACCCAGACTAATGGTGGGTCACAGTGAACTTCAGCATGCTATGTTACAAGTTGGCAACTTGTAACGTAGCATGCTGTAATCAACGCAAGTAAACGATTTTTTTTATTTATTCAATCCATTGGTAGATCGAGATGGTGGATCCGACAGAAGGGAAAATACAATCGCACTAACCGATCACGAACAATCGTGCCAGGCTATTTTTGAGACCGTTACTCGTTGCGTCCAAGTGCGTGACCATTATAATGGTTCTACAGATAACCTGGGGCTATATCATTTACCTGGCGTCGAGCATTCCGTCGAACGTCTTCAAACGTCGTCGTCATCAAGAACGAAATGAAAATAAGTAAAAATCGAGCGAAGATGACGCTTAATGAAAAATAGAGCGTCTGGAGCCTTATTCTGCTAGCGTTAATGCATTTATGACGTGTCAATAACGCTTCAGTGGCATTGCTTTTTGAGACAGTTATTGTTGGGTGTTAACCAATAACTAACTACAGTAGTCACTATTATTCAAGCGTCGTCTTCGCTCGATTTTTACTTATATTCATTGTGTTTTCGACGAAAATCAAAACGATATTAATATTTGTAGTAATAATATATTCATTTTCGTTGAAAACAAAAAGAAAATCGAACACAGACGACGCTCGACGAGCGCTCGATGCCAAACCAATGATTCAAAAATAAATAAGTCCCCAGGTGGGTTATTGTCTATGAAACTATCACGATCGCTTATAATTTGACAGTCATTGCGCCGTGTACATAAGACTCTGTACCGACTACCTTTTATAAAGGAGTAATGGATGGGCTGCAACTGTCAAATTGTAAGCGATCGCGATAGATTTTTTCTTAGACAATAACCGCCCTGGTAGCATGCGGCCACTGGTCGTGGTTGTAATTGATTAGTGCGCGAGATCCCTTATGAAATATGAAAATAAATTCACAACAGTGGTTAATTACTGCGTAGGTAAGAGACCATGACTGACCAATAGTAAATTGATCATATCATTACCCCACAAGGGTCAGGATGCATTAGAGGGAATAATGCGGTTAACTTCATCTACTACTCGATGACTCTTTCTCGGTCCACGAGTGGTGGCCGCCTACCGGAAGACGCAGCGTTGTTTGGCCTTTCACAAAGTGGACTGCCGATCTGGTGAAGGTCACGAAGGCACAGCCAGAGCCGATTGATTTGGAAATCCTTTGGGCCCATGTGAAATAGTGGAAATCTCTTGGCTGAAGAAGTGAGACCTCATCTAGTAAATTATCCCATGCCCCCTTGCCATGATACTGGACTGAGAGCGAGATGGCGTTATATGATGCAATTGCGTTATCAATATTATTTTAACCTTGTTCTGAGCGATCATGTTAAGTTTCCTGGATAGAAGGGAGTTTCACGCAATGTCGGACCTCTAAATTCTTTACTCAAACTGACTCAGTCTTCAAAAAAATATACTCACTTAAAAAATTTGCCTTAACTCAAAAACAAAGAATCTGTTATAATTTACGTGTTCACCTCAACAGCTGCAAAGTAAACAAATAGTGCAGCCGAACGTGGTGTCAGAAATGAAGGACAGTTTCCGGGGAGTGATACACAAACCTACTATGCCACCGAACTCCACAGTCAGGCCGCCTGATCCCGAATATATCTTCGATGTGAGTTTTTTTGAACCCTTCCCTTGAAATAAGCGTTGAAATGACCACCGGACTGCTGATAAGTTTTTTGTCAATAATTCATTGCTGTGCCGGACTAGCGACACTATTTAAATGTCTATAGTTCGGTGCTAGACCGGACAGAACTGCTGACACCATAAACACCTTGAGCAGTTCGTCTGTAAAGCTCAAAGAACCAGTATAAAACTTGGCTACTTAAGTAAAACAACCTATGTCAGGGAAGATCATCGCCTTCATCTCTCATAATAGTAAGAGATGACAGTGATGATAAGGTTGTAGTTGGAGACAAACTTCACCTAGATTCCTCAACAACTGAGGAACTGGAATACCACAAATTGTCCGAACACAACAATATTTTAGACCGTAACAATGGGACTACTGGCATTAAAGTGTGTCAGTGGTAATGGGACGTTTGACGGACAAACCTGATTAGTGACATTGGAAGTCCTAGTGGCGATCAATTCGATCGCTCTAAGAATGACTTTGGAAGCTCACTTTAAAAGAAACAAGACAAATATCTTAAAAGCTTGAACCACATAAAGAATTATATCGCATTTTGCTTTTTTTGTAATACTCATTTTACCCATAGGTAGTAGCGTCAGGCAGGAACGAAGCCCCGGTGATCCCGGAGAACGTTGGCGGCTTCCGGCGGCTGCTCGACCCGTACGTCTCCACGTACAGGACATACCACAAGCCGTTCTCAGAAGGGGATCAGTACGGCATCGGGGCTAAAGACCACATTACTTTCTACTCAGAGGTTGGCTTGCCGAAGGTACGTTTAAGTAAAAATTGTTACAGATGTAAGGATTCCTTATATGGTTGAAATTGAAATTCGTAATTTGTACAATAACGTCAGAGCTTTTGATAAGTTCAGCCCCCCTAGACAAGACGCATTTTGATAATCGCTAACGCAATCGCTAGAAGGAAAATGCATGCAATTTGACATAAGCCCTCGCTTAGCTTTCGAGCGCAATTGTCAAATCTCATACATTGTCTATTTAGCGATTGCGTTAGCGATTATCGAAAGACATCTTGTCTAGGGGGGCAAGCATAATTTCTGTTTAAAATACCTATTTACCATAATACCATCATTATACGTCTATTCATGTCCACTGTTGTAAATTTTATATTTGTGTCTTTGCATTTTCTTTAAAAATGCTAAGATTGTTAAAAAAGATAAATTGATTTCAATACACAAGAAAAAATCCGTCTCGGGCGGGTGTCGAATCCACGTCTTCAAACTCAATCTCAAAAATCTTTATTGTATTCGTATTCGTTTCATAATAATTGTATTCGTTTCATTTTCAGTCTACGTTAATATGACGGTAAGAAATACTACGGTATCACCAAAATCCACATTTTTATGCTTTCTTTTACTTGTAAAGGAAAATTAGCAAGCTTTGTTTCCATACAGATCTCAGACCAAAACCAACACAGATGGAGACTGTGTCTGTTAAATACATAGCAGTGGTTAGACATAATTGTGCATCTCAATGTACTGCGCCATTGAGTCCAATTCTCGAAGATAGTGAAAATTTTAGACGTTTGTGTTATTAAAAATCTATGGTGAGTGATTAACTGAGCCATCAACGTAGATAGAGCCCAAACTGTTGGAGCTACAAGCATGAAATTTGGTACAGGGGTTCGTTGCCTTATGTGAGCGCCCATTATGGAAGAATTATAGCAAAAATCCCACAGGAAGCTGAGAAATCCCCATTCAAAAAAACAAAGAAATTACAGAGTTGAGCTTCATTAAAGTGAAACGTAATTAGCGGGCGCAGCTTGTCTTTAATATACAGGGTGTAAAAAGACCCATAACGAAGCCCGCGTTTACGCATTCAGACCATTAAAATTACCTTATATGATTTTTTTTATTGATGGGAAACGAACTCTATTTTTAGTCTTTAAAAATCGTATCTAAATACTTTGCGTCTGCAAAATTATACAAAGCTGGATATAAACGTACACACTCGATTAGCTTTTCGTCGTCCATTTTCGATTCTTGTGACATCACTATATTGGTTTCGGAAGCGAGTGGAGTGAGTGTGCATACGCAGCGAAATCACGGACGGGACGGGGCACGTGCAGGGCGGGACGTGCTAAACATCGTCGCCGACGATATTTTTCCTATCACGTGGGCGCCACGTTCCCGTCCCGTCCGTGTGCTCGTGACGTATACACTATCTGATACATTCTCTATAAAACGATATTTCCAAAATTTCCCGTCCCGTTCCGTCCGAGTAAAAACACGTTACGTATGCCGAGGCCTTTACTACCAAACGTAGATAACGCATGAACAATCGAAAAGTAGGCCGGTGAAGAACTGCTCAATCGCGACTCGTGCAGTTCCTTTTCATAGTGAGTGATTAGCTGTCGGCACGTAAACATGCCGAAGTGCGCATTCAAAATTTTTTTTTTTTTAAAAAAAAAACGTCGCCCCACACTAGGATTTTCTCCTGTGTCGTGGGTGCAGTTACAAACATAGAATATCACATGCACATACGCCCAGACCGGAACAAATTTCTGTAGGCCATACAAAATATTTGTCCCGTACGGGAATCGAACCCGCGACCCGTTGCGCAGTAAGCGATCACTCGACCTCTGCGCTAACCGTGTCGTCGCTAATTGTGGTAACAATAGCCAGAAACGGCAGAAAAAAGACGGGATTTAATATTTTGCGTGAGTAAACTCATTACACATCTTATCATGTATTCAAATATTCGATTTATACGTAAAAACTATTAAAAAACAATTATTTTAATAATAAATATGTCGCTTCGCGTCAGTGTCAGTACTTACATCACAATCGTCTCGCTCGCACGGGCGTCGTATCACGATGTGTTATCTCATTCATGCGTTCATGCGTGACAACGCGATAAGCAATTTCAAGCATTATGTTTAAGAGTGTAAAGTTGATAATTTCTTGTAGCAATTGGGATGATGACTGAATTCTAATTTTCACGTCTCGTCATAAAATATTAAAATATCGTAGACAAAGATACAATCCTGTGAAATTAGAATTAAAATCGGCTTAGAAATACATTAGATACAAGCATTTTAAGTTGTTAATTTGGAAGCAATTAGAAAGAGAGATCCGACATGAACCGTGACGTCACTGTTTAGTACGGCCATATAAACTCCATATAAATTGCCGTTTTGCTAGAAAGAGATGGAGAAAAATCTTTAATACCTTATATCTTCGTTGTTTTTTTAGTTATTCGAAAACCGATTTTTTCTTTGAGTTTATTATATGAATGAGCTTCTATTAAAGCAAAAAAAAATGTTTTGTCATCTAGCCTATTACTAAAACGTCGTTTGCTCGTTTGTTGTACTTAAAATAGTTGCCGTAACAATGCAGAATAAGGTTGAATATACGGTACTTTCTTTATGGTAATTTTCATTCGGGCGTGCATATTCAAGTATATATCAGCGAGTACAAATGTATAGTCGATTAGGTGACAGATTTCAAGCGCGTTTTTGTATGAAGCGCTCTATCTACGTTTGGTAGTATATCAATGTGTGCAATAGACAGAGTCCGTTGTAAATACATTGCGCGTTGTAAATTAAAAACTTTTATTTGTCAACAAATACTGATTTTTTCTTTGATATTTCTTTGGATGAAAATTAACAAATAATATACTAAACGCTTTGGTATAAAAATCTCATAAAATAATTGTCATTTTGATTTTAAATATCTCGGTAACTATTAATTTCCCAGGTAGACCATACCTGGGAAATTAATAAAGACAAAAATGATATTGACGATGTATTCAATACGTGGGTTTCCGCTTCGCGTTCGGTCTTTTTACACTATGTAGAAGTACTTATATTTCTGAACATTTGTACTATTTTTGGAAGGTTAAGGGATTCGGACCACGACACAAGCCAATTTGGATGCCCTTAATGGCCAAGGTGCACAGGAGCGTATACGACCGGATCCACGTGAAAAAGGAGTACAAGGAAGTAGCTGCTTGCCACAACCCTGTCAACAACGTCAAAGGGTAAATTATTGATGATATTCGTCCAATTCCGAATCCAACAAAACTAAATAGTATGCAAGAAGTGACACAAAAATTGTGTATTGATGCATCGTCAGCCTCAGAAGTAGATGGATATTTTAGTACCTACCATGTCACACCAACTATTCCTTTTATTTAGTATTGTTACACCTATATTGCATTGTTAATAGTTGATGTGACATGGCACTAAAATGTTAATCTACTTTCGATGCCGACTGTACAACAAGGTTACTTTGAACCACGAGCCAAATTTTGCGCGCTTGTTCAGACAAGCAAACTAAACAACTTTAACTATATGGGATCGATCTTGAAATCGAGAAAAAGGATTTGTTCCATGCAATTTGGTCCAGTGAACATTTAAATGGTACCTACAGCAGATTTTTTAAGCGAATTCAAAAAAAGAAGGTTCTTAGTTTGACCTAATATGTTTGTCCGCGATTATCTCGCGCTTGGCTGAATCGATTTTGAAGCGGTTTTCACAAAAATATGTGCTACATTTAAGAGAAGGTTTTGGTATGTTAAATTAACTAAAAAGATTAATTTTTTTACAAAAAATAAAACAGTCTTCAAAAACTCCAAAAAGTCATAAATAATATAAGACAACATCACAGTTTTATATTGAAATCACTGTCAAGCTTAGAGAATAAGGCGCCAAGCAGTGATTACCTGGAAAACCTTAAAAAATACGATAAGAAAATATAAGAACAATACTTAATGTAGGTAAGTCATCTTCATCATCACAGCTCATATACGTGAGTTTCCACTCCGAGGGGCTGGAGCCTACCCTATGTTAGGGTTTAGTCAACCACGCTAGCCCAGTGCTAAAAGTAGTAAGTGCTTAGTTAAAATTTGGCATTAACTTCAATATAAAACTGTGATGTTGTTTGTAATCTTATATTATTTATTATATTATATGACTTTTTGGTGTTTTTCAAGTCGGTTTTATTTTGTGCGATTTCAAGACTGGTGCCATAGTAAAGGTAATTCAGTTAGCTTGTCTGAACAAATTCACAAAATTTGGTTCCCGCTTCAAAAGTAGCCTGTATATGAAGAGGTTGTTCAGACTTCAGATCATGAAACTGACAACTTTCACCACGACAACGCGAGAAAAATCTGTTGCATTTCAGTGAACTTTTATATGAAACAGGTGTTTCGTAATCATCATGCAACGTCAGGTATACACTGCAACTAAAATCACACAATGGCTAAGCATTTGTTTTCAGTGTTTACACTATTTTCCAGGTTAACGGGAAGCACCCTATAGGTTTTGATTCCCTCGTGAAATCGCAAAATATGCGACATAAACGGTCACATCTTTTGAGCGTTTACTTATAAGTTTGATTTTTTCACAGCTGAAAGAGGCCGTAGACTTTTCCTTTTGAGGCACGGAACCCTCAAGTTCGAGTTGGAATAACAAACAGTGTGACACGAGATTTTTATATATTAGATTATGGGGTTTTTGACCCTCGGTGGTATGAGTTTAGAGTCGAACCTTAAAAAATCAAAAAAGCTAGGGTGCATGCCTTGTTATTTAGTGAAAATTGGAAGTCTCAAAGTGGCCCAGAGACCGAAATATTGATGGGACGGACGACCGGACGGAAACATGGGCAAATCTATCACGACTCCTTCATCACTGGGGACTATGGTTCCACGTAGGATAAGAGTGCGAAAAGGCTCCTAACATAGGCGGCAGCACCGATCTTCATAACAATAAATCATTGATTTGCTATAAATAGGGTTACATTGTGTTCTTAGTTATGAGTTCTATCTAACCTATTTAGCAGATAACAATATCAGCATGCAAATGTTTTTATTAAATAAATCAGTGACCCATCGATCATATTAAAGAGTCGCAATTAGTTTCAACAATTTACTTATAACTTTCTGATTAATGTAGGTACCTTAATTTAACTTGTCTTATCAAATTTAAATAAGTCCATATAAATTGATTACTTTAACTGGTTTAGCTCAATCCAGCTTTTGAGCAACAAATGCATTATGAATATTTGTGGCATTCCCCCAAATTATTAGGCCATATCTAAGCACTGATTCAACGTATGCAAAGTAGGCAGTAAACCGTATTTTTATTTGCAGGTAGCAAATAAAAATACGGTTATTATACGGTTATACTTAGTCCAAACTACAATCTATTTAGCCTGTCACAAACTGTTTCTATATGTTCTTTCCAATTAAATAAAGTGTGTTTTTGCGTTAGAATACATATTTTATTGCCCGCTAGAGTCTTCGAATCGGAAACGAAGAAGAGATTCAAGACACCGTTCGCCTCCTCCGCCCTGGCTTCGTGGTGCCACGACGAGGCGTTCGACAGCGCGCCGTTCCCGCCGAACCCGTACCAGACCAACATGGCGCCGTTCATGTACTGCAGCGACTACTGCCACATAGCGCAGGGCACGCCGCCGAGCGTGGTGGTGGATCAGCGCCGCCATTTGCTGCCTGCGCATAAGACTCGAGGGAACAGCTACGTCGTGTCGAGGGATTTTGAACCTTAACAATAAATGTTTTAGACTTGCACGATTGCTTATCATTGTTTGATGATTTGAAGCCTTTTAGTCCATAAAGCTTTCAAATTCATTAGCACAGCGACTGGAGCACAAACTTACAGTAGCACGATGAGAGATCATTCCATGTGTATGATTGTAAACGCCTTAGTTTAGGCTGGGGTCGAAAATTCAAGTAAGTATTATGCGAGATTTGTATTAATTATATTTTAAGAAGCCAAATTTTCAGGAGCGGCATTTATCTATGCAAATAAATAAAATTGAAGTGTCTGTTTGTAATGTCAAAATAAAAAGTTTTTACTTAATGGGTATGAATGTATATCGGGTAAGTACCAATAACAAAGACACAATTAAAAAATTTTTTGTCTGTTTGTTCCCGCTAATCTCCGGAACGGCTGGACCGATTTTGAACATAGGTTGCTTTATATCAACTTCAACAAAAGTTACTAGGTATTCCACGCAGACGAAGTCGCGGGCACAGCTAGTCAGTAATATAACCAAACTGTGTTTTTTTCTTTACGCCGTTAAAAATATTAGCCTAATTAATGTTAACCTAATGTTTAAAGGGAGGAAGAGGGTCGAAAAGGCTGTCCATACATTGTTCTTTGTAGCAAGGGCAGCATGGCTGCATTACTGCACAAATTATAAAAAAAAAACTTTTTCAATACAAGCTTTTAGTACTCGTCAATACGAATCAAACTAGCCCAAACTCGATGGGGCTATGTCGTTTTAGTGCGGAGTTCCTATGGCCACCATCCCAGCTCCAGCATTAGATCAGCTACATTATGATCATAATATTGCATTGCCACGCGATATACATAATGCATGCATTCAGCTCAATCGGAAACCGGACAGTATCTTACAACATTTCATTACAGACACCGGGAAAGGTGAAAGAAAATAAAAGCTTGTAATCACGGACTTTAAAAAAATATTTTTTGTAGGTCCATGCTTGTAATAATAATAAATGAGGAATGACAGTTCTCCTGTCATATAATTTAATTAAAAACAAGTATTATGATATTACTAAGTTGCTTCTAATATTTTTGTGGGCTATCTAAAAATGAAACATTCTAATTTCATGAAAATGTTTTGTATTTTACCAAACTAAGTATATTACATTCATATCAAACGTAGATAAGTAAGGGATTATTTGCCAAATGTGGACTGTGTGATTGTCGGCGTACTCAGATACGGCAGATATTTCAAAATCTGTAAAAAAAACAAACATATTAACTAATGGGTATTGTGGGTCTGCAGTGATAATATCTATAAGTTAAATAAAATGTTTCATGATGAAATGGTTATTTCTTTTATTGAGAATGATGAGCAGATAATATTATGGCATACATTGAGATGAGTTTGTATGACCCGCATTTATTCTTTTTACATTTACATTTTTTACATTATCATCTAGACCACAATATGTATATGTATATCTTGGTCTTCATCTCATCTAATGGTAAATGATGATGATGATGATGATGGAAGATGGGAGCGAGCTTTATCCGACTCCTGAATACTCGTATCTCGAGAACTGGCTCACCCACCTCTGTCTACACAAAAATGCTATTAATATTGTTACTATGGCGACAAACTTAGGTACGAGCAATGAGCATGGTATGAGTAAGACGGTGATAGTTAGCCAGGCGGGCTCAGAATCCTTTCTACCAACTAAATCAAGCAGAAAAACTTCTTTCCCATGGAGAATCCAACCCCGGACTACTAGAAATTGATATCCCCAAAAGGGAGCGGGAGGTTTGGATTGACTCCCATCACACTGATCCAGTGTGAGTTGCGTGTCACGCATGAAAGTAGGCTGCTAACAATGGACCTCCCAGGAAGGCCTAGAGTCATCAAAACCAAGGTCACCAACATAGCCCTGATAATTGTGAGCCTTAAATGGCAGTGGGTGGGTCACACTGTTTCCAGAAACGATGCCGATGGTGGTTGAGGCAGAAAGGTAGTTGGGGCAAAAAGGTTCTCGAGTGGCGGACTCGTACCAGGAGATGCGGCGTTGGTAGACCTCACACAAGTAGAATCGATCTAGTGGAGGTAGCCGCAAGTTACTGGATGCGAGAATCTGAAGATCGATCGTTATTGGACCGATCCTCGGGGATACCGATTTCCAACAGTGGGCATTTCTCGGCTGAAATGATTAGGTAAGCGTCAGCCCAGTAGAAGGCTGAGGTGATTAAGACGCTAGGAAAGCTAACAGAGTCGAGTTCAATGCCTCCAAGACCCAGGCCTGTCTTTTCAGCTCCAAGCGGAACCCGTTCAACTTGGTTCCCACTTTCCGAAATGTACCCTTGCCTTTAACGGACCATTTAAGCCTACTGGGCATTGACCTCTCAACCGAAACCGAACCTCAACTTTGGGCGTTCTATTGACGCGAAGGCGGCTACTGCAGCTAAAAAGCTTGGCATACTCTCGAAGGTTAGGCGGTATTTTACGCCGGAGCAGCTTCTTACAGACTATATCAAGCACAGGTCCGGTCGTGCATGGAATACTGCAGCCACCTTTGGGACGGCTCTGCTAAGTACCATCTATCTGCCCTTGAATCGGTAGAGCGCCGGGCGAAGAGGTTGATCGGTGAAGACACTCTGAAAATTTCAAATTTTCAGAGTCTTGAACATCGCCGCACTGTGGCCCGTTTATCGGTTTTTACAGGTTACATTTCGGGGAGTGTTCCCAAGAGCTGTTTGATCTTATTCCACCGTCTCCCTTTTATTATCGAGGCACCCGGAGAACGGCAAGGACCCACCCCTACGTAGTAGAAATTCCACTTGCCCGTACGAAGCGTTTCGCTTCCACTTTTTTAATGCGTACTGCGAGGGAATGGAATTCTTTGCCGTCCTCTGTGTTCCCACCTCACTACAACCCGGGTCTTTTCAGAACTAGAGTGAATCGGCACCTAATGAGTAGGCACGCTCCACCTTAGTCCCCACCTTTGGTTACCATCAGGCAAGATGGGGACAAGTGCCTACCCATAAACTATAAAAAAAAAAGCTAGTCGACTTATTTATTTGTTAAAAAATTATAGACCTTTTGCGCCTCGCGAAGCATTTTTGGCCACATTCTCTCACGCTCATGAAGACCAGTCTGATTTTACCTCGTATCTTTTGACTTTTCTGAGCTCTGTGAAGAGAAATAAAATCAACATTAATTAATAAAAACATTGTCACAGAAAATGTTGATTCAAAATCACTTGCCCATTCCATGCGATGTGGCTCCCATTATTTATAGCTTTTTCAGGTTCGAAAGCAAAACTCATTTTACTATAACCTACTTAGTATATACCTATATAACTACTTGAATGAGAAAATCCAAATATATGTTCATTTTTCATGTTCTGAAAGTACGTTTGAAGTATTTCCCTCGTACGTTACACAGGGACGGAAACAGTATTTCCCTCCCGGGGAAACGATTTTCCCTGTTGTGTTTTATTTAGAAAATATTTCTATTTTGACATTTCTATTTAGCTACTTTAGCGACTTTTATCTATTTTTTTGACAAAATTACCGTAAAATATTATCACTAATTTTGTAACATGGTTTTATAATTAAATTTATTTTTAATTTACATAGAACGAAATATTCGCCATCTTCAACAATTTTCACAGAAAAAAAAAACAAAAAGTCAGGAATTTTGTCGAGTGAATTAATTCATCAGGTCGAGAGAATGAATTCATCAGGTTCTGTGTTTTTTATATTCCATATATTCGAAATTTAAAGTAGAGTGTTTGCCTCGGGCGAAAGACCTAATTTAGGCCTTAGGGTACCTAACAATCTAGTTACTAATTATAATTTTTGGTCTACCTATCTTGTTCTGTTCATATGGATTTATAAACTAAACTTCCTACCTGGGGCTTTTTAACGAAACAGCTCGCGCAGTCCGGAAATGCGCACTCACATTTGATTAGTTTCTTCTGAAAATTACATCATAAAATATACATAAAATACTCCAACAACCAAGGAAAGATAGTCAGTTCACTTGTGTTTGAGGAATGTAGCAACAGCTCGCTTCTATCATCGACTTTAATCTTCACCTACCATCTTCTAGGATGTATACATACATCTTCTAGGATGTATGTATCTGTACAACCCGGTGACCCCTCCCTAGGCGAAGTCCCAGCTTGTTACACTGCTGGGGCTGTCTCCAGAGATGCGCTCGGTGAATTGGATTTCTGATCCCGAACCTCCATCGGGGACGCGGGTTTCGGAGATCGGTTATTTTCCCGGAGGGAGAGTCTGTACCAGGGCCGTCTGCTTGGGTTCCTTCGTCTTACCTATTTCTGCCGCAAAGCAGGAGTGCTTGCATTGCTGTGTTCCGATTTGAAGGGTAAGATATGGCAATGAAATTACTGGATACCGTGACATTACATTACACCTGATGTCACAAGTTGGCAACGTACACTGTGGTTCTTGTGGGGGTTGCAGTTTTGCTGCGAAAAGCCAGGTAGGGGACAAAGGCGGAATAGCCACTGGTGAACCGAGTCCTACGGCATAACCAAGTGGATGGTCGAGTCTAGTCAACTTAGCCCCTTGGCATCGTACCACAAAAAAAGGTTGTATCTGTACAATTTGATACCACCTCCAAAATATTCGACTGATTATTGCCCTCTGGCTTCATCTTATCTCCGGAAACTTGGCTTGCCTTTTTAACGAGGTGGAGCGCTTTACGCACCGTACTCCTCATTGTTAGACAATTTTGTTGTGTAAAAAGAAGTTACTCACGTGTTTCCTTATCCTTTTAATTTTATCCAAGCGTACCTTTGGATTTTCATTTCTTGATTCCTGGTTTATATTAAAATATTAATACCAATGCATTTTAATTTAAAAAATGAATACAATAAATACAATAGTGTAAAATGAATTTAAATAGATAAATAAATTAAAAATATTTACATCTTTAACTGAATAAAATATATACAAATTATTTTATAAATCAATAAACTAAAATTTATCTTTAAGTACATAAATCAAAGGATAATAATCTACATATATAATATTAAATATGCGAAATATGAAGTAAAACTAGTATGACAGATAATAGGTATATAGTAAACGTAAGTACTGATTTAATATTATAAGTCATCCTCTTTCCTACTTTTGCTGTGCCCGACAGGGTCCACAATGTACTTAATTTATTTGTAATACCAAAAAATACCATTGTGGAAAGCAAAATAAATGAAATGAAATAAAAAAAATGCTGATTTGATCATGACAAGAGCAGGATTTGGTCTGGATATGGTTTCATTTCGCCCTAGATGAAGCTTTTGTTGCATTACATAATTTGAGAACTATATTTTGTTGGAGGTTTTTAACCGCCTCCATGGTCTAGTTGTTGAGACCGCCGGGTGTTGATCGAGAGGTCCAGGGTTCGATTACCAATGGAAGTAAACATTTTTCTGCTCGGTTTCGTTGGTGTTAGGATTTCTGAGCCCATCTGGCTAGCTACCACCGCCTTTCCTAAGTTTGTCGCCATAGTAACAATGTTAATAGCATTGTTGTGTTCTGATAATTAGAGCCAACCTAATACCAAACACCAAGATAGCCAGCTCCTCGGATTTTGAGAAGTCCAGGTGGGTCTCGCTTCCACCTTCGGTCTTATCGTCACCTATCATCAAGTTAGATGAAGGCCAAAGCTTCCCTGTCATATATCCCTTATCAACCCTGTCATATTATGTAACGGAAAGCCGCAATAATATTTGAGGTATGTATCCATCAGAAGTGGAGATTCTGTAGGAGAAATATCGGGGCTAATGAAGCTACCTTTTTATCTATATGAAAATATACATAGCAGAGATGGACTCAGTCTAGAGTCATTGGCGCTGGTACATACTTCTGTCTTACTAGTTACTGCTGTCACCCAAAGGAATCTTTATTGCTGTGTTCCGGATTGAAGGGTAAGATAGAGTAAAATATAATATAAGAAGCGGTGATCAGGCACCCTGTCACAAGTTGTCAATATATACATATTGTACTTCTTGTAAGGGTTGTAGATTTGTATATCATACAGAAAACACATGAACAATACGTTTTTGAAACCTACCATCAGGCGAGCAGCTTATTTGTTTGACAACTTAGTTGGCATTTTTCACCGACAACCGGGTCGGGATTCGCCGATATTTTGATGACCGACTTTTTTAGTTCGTGTGCGTTGTTTCACTTTCCACAGTCGAAAAAATTGGTCATCGATGGTCGATAGGCGATTGTGCGCTTGCGCTAAAGCAGGAAGTCAGGAAATATGCATACTTGATCAGACAAGGTTCTACACATTTTCTCGTTCGGTGTTGCCATTTTGTCAGTTTCTCCCGAATCTGCTCTCCAACGCTTGTTTCATTTCCAGACTTTTCTGAAAACGGTCGTGATTGTTAGCATAGACTTCGACTATCAGTATTATTGAAGACTGGCAGAAATTTGGTTTTAATATGATTAATATTATCATCGCAAAACTGTTCGGTTAGGTACGAGAAAAGGGAAAATTATCTTCTTTTGTAACTAGTTACAAAATACAGTTACATAGGCGGCCGAAAGGACATTACATTGTGATCGGCTGGAGGTTGGTGGTGGTTATATATTATTAACCGACTTCAAAAAAGGAGGAGGTTCTCAATTCAATTTTGTGTGTATGTTACGCATTTACTCCGCTAATTGTGAACCGATTTTCAAAATGTGTTTGATAGAGTATACTCCTGGGGTAGTCTCATCGTCACCTAAATCAGGATCTGATGATAGGATCCTATGAAATTCGTGGGAAACATTCAAATTTTACAGGTATGTTCAACTTGTTTCATGTTTTTTCGGAAACTATTCACGTATTTGCGTCTGGCGTCATGTCGTCCAAGCTGATGATGGAAGGATGCCTTACTTTAGGAGTTAGAGGTTAGTTTTTTTAGACCAGTTGTTTGACACCTTCAGTGAGCTGGTATTAAATTTACTAAAGATTTTATTAATTGAAAGGATAAAAAAACATACAATAAATAAAAAATTACTTTAAAAAACACTGAAAAGTAAAAAAAACAATATAACAATAGGTACAGACAACATCACATTTCTATATTGAAGTCGGCGCCAAACGATGATCTCCTAAAAAGTCTTATTTGTCATCAACTTCAATATACTCGTAGAAATGTGATGTTGTCTGGTAACTATTCTTAAGTATACCTATAGTATAAATATTTATAACTTTTCGTTGTTTTTGATGTCGGTTTTTTTTATTCTTTTTTTTTATGAAGTTCTGTGACGTAGAGACTGCCTATTTTGTCTATTTTTGCCGCCAAACAACTGTGTTTGCATTGCTGTGTTCCGGTTTGAAGGTAATTTTAGGAAATAACTGGGAAACTGTTTGTTTGCCAACACTGTTGTATAAAAAAAACTGTATAAACTTTTTTGTAACCAAAAACCCTGTGTCTAGAATGGATATACGATGGTTTTTATGTTTTTTGTTTTTTTAAACCACTTCAATTAAAAACATCTAACTAATTTTAAGTAAGTAATACCGATTGCTCACTCATTCGTGCGCCTGCGACCGCCCTAGTCTATGCCGATAGTTGATTACTTGTAAATACTGATGTTAAAAACATTTCTTATGTTTCAACTTTAAAAACAATCGAATTTAAACATTATTTAGTTATTAATTGTTTTTTAATTGTAACTTCTTTTTTGGTGGGCCTATAAGTAAACGGATTACGCTTCTTTAGGAGGTCACAGGGTTCTTGTTACACGCTGTATTATTGACCAATTATTTATTGACTAGCAGTTACTACTTACTCCAAGACACGACTGATTTTGACACTTCTGAGGCGAGTCCTCGCATTTCTGCGAAAGAAAACATTATATTCAATGATATGATTGAAGAGCCAACACCGTAACGTAATATTACGCATCGCTTCGTCACACTGCTGCTGTACCACCGTGTTAATGAGTTGTTGTAGCGTGACCAATCATATAAGATTGTGATAGCACGCCCGCCTATGTCAGTGAACTTGGTGTCTGCTGTAAAAAAGGTCTGAATCAAGTCAAATGACATAATTTAGAGAGAGAACCGTCAGTCAAGGATAGGGTCTGAAAAATGATGTGGTGGAAATTTGTAATAATATATACGAGTATTATTAGCCTTCACCACACGATTATATTTTAAATGTAAATAAAAAAACAATATAATGTTACCAAGGTTTTGATTTTTAGAGAGATGAACGTTTCTCAATGGTTCGTTTCTAGTTTTCAAGTATTTGTATATTTTGTAAACACATGCGTATGAATTGATTTTTTTAAGGCGGGGGAATCTGTTACAATGCCAAGGATCTATGCTGACTAGGTCACACTTGGGTATGCCGTAGGACTCGGGTCTAGCCTAGTCTTTAGTGTTCTATTATGTTACAATGACTAGGATAAGACAGCAATAGAAATGAATAAGTAATGAATTCGCACATTGTGTCATTACAAATATCAATATGCTTATGTAAAAAAAAATAACACTAAGATAAGACGCTGATTTTGTTACGATATTTTTATTGGTAAGCCGGCCCCCTAATTACATTAATATTACATTTTTGGAATGAAAATGAAGTGATGAATTTTGTTTAAAATAGATTAAAAAAGGAGGCACATAAAAATGTGTTCATTAAAACAAAATATAAGTAGGTAGGTATGTAAGTATATGACTAATTCTCTTTACGATTCTTTGCCTTGCTGAGTCCATAGATGTGTTTAATATTTATAACACCATTATTGTATGTATCTATTAAAGCAATAAAATATTGAATTGAACTGAAAGCTAGAGGAAGAACGAATGCAGCGAGAAACGAAAACCTTGGTGTGGAAATCAGCAACAAAAGGTGACAATCATTGCAAGGAAAACTTTACAGCCAGGCATTTTGCGAGTAGCAGATAGGCATGTTTTCTAAAACATTGGATCAAACGAGCTAGAACCAGGGCAGAAGAATTCTCGATTGCTTTATTCTAGATTATTTCGTTAAAGATTAAAAAAGAACATCGCCGCGCAGTGGCCAGTTTATCGGTTTTTTACAGGTTACATTTCGGAGAATGTTCCCAAGAGCTGTTTGATCTTATTCCACCATCTCCCTTTTACTACCGAGGCACCCGGAGAACGGCAAAGACGGTGGGTCTTTGCCGTTCTCCGGGTGTTCTCCTACGAAGTAAAAATTGCACTGCTCCGCACGAAGCGTTTCGCTACCACTTTTTTAATGTGTACTGCAAAGGAATGGAATTCTTTGCCATCCTCTGTGTTTCCACCTCACTACAACCCGGGTCTTTTCAGGACTAGAGTGAATCGGCACCTAATGAGAAGGCACGCTCCACCTTAGTCCCCACCTTTGCTTACCATCGGGCAAGATAAGGCCAAGTGTCTATCCATAAACTATAAAAAAAAGTTACCTTTGGGCAAACCTCATTCGGCGGCAGCTTGGGCTTGCGTCTTCGTGGCGGCATACACGGCGGGTTGTGGAAGCAGCGCGTGGGAGCGCTGCACGGCGCGCTGGGCCGGGCCGGCCAGAAGCAAGGCAGCAGGTAGGGGAAGCAGGACGAGGGCGGGACGCAGCGGGGCAGGTGCTGGCAAGACCGCGCTGCGTATGGCTGGGCGGGGACCGAATGTTCAATGATTATTTATTTTGTGATTTTTTGTCTAAAATACGATAATGTGAAGGGTGCCGCGCAGAAGACTCTGGTGTGTCATCTCTCTCTGGCATTATTTAATGTTTGGGAAACAATGCGTAAGGGACTAGTAATTAATATTTTTTAAAGTTAATCAATACATTAAAAATATTTGGCTACTGAAGGCGTATACAACCCAGACGAAATTTCAATTGCATTATTTTCTTTTTGATTTGTTAAGTCAAAGTAGAGTTTACTCGCTGTCAATGTCATTGCTATTTATTAACCTACAATGCTGATAAGTAGTTTAACAGCGGGTAAGCGTTGAGTATTGCAGGTTTGAGCTAGACGACAAAAATTTCGTTTGTTGCCGTGGTCCTACTGCGTAGTACTACTGGTAGGACTACGGGCAAAAAACGAAAAATTTAAAGGTACTATAGTGTTCACTCACGAGTGCAAAAATTGCAAAAAGCGATATAAATATGGTAATGATAGGTATGAAGCTTTTGCATGAGTGCAAAAAGCGATATAAATATGGTAATGATAGGTATTCAGCTGTGAAAATCAAAAGTTACTCTACTTTGTTTACCTTTAGCAAAACGCAGCTAGAGCGCGGAGTTATTTCGATCTGGGGGAGCATAAAACAGTTCATATTATTTTATTGAAATAAGTTTTTACATGGGTAATTTTTAACTATGTATATTAAAGGTGCTTACAAGAGGTGGTTCGTATTTCGGCTTACGATTTAATAAAATCTGAAAAAAGAATAACCTGCTTTGAGATTACAAAAGGGATATGGCCACATTTCAAATATTTGCATTTCATTTAAAATACTTAAAAAAGAAATTAAAACAGTAGTGAAACTAACAATTTTACTACTCGCGGGATTTAAGCCCATCACTATACACTTTTAATCTTTTAGAGAAAAAGAAAGATGGCGATAGTTATAATCCTGTCTAATCAGTTTAGTTAAATTAAGTTGTGTGTCTCAATCGACACCTACTCGTTTGTTTTACCAAGGATGATTTAAAGAATAAATCACGCTTAGTGAACATTTATAAGTAAAGGTTTTTTTTTCTAAACGCACAAAAGGAAAGCTTTTGGCCTTCATTCCACCTGATGTTAAGTGATGATAAGATGGTGAAAGCCAGCTTTACCTGCAGGCCAATTATGGACCTTTCATCGTATGACATGGTATGATTTTGAAAAAAAGAAGTCATGAAATTCTGCATTTCGTATTACCGATCTCCAATGATATCATCACTATGGCATAATTTCAATAATATCATCATTAAATAATGAACAAATGATAAAAAATCTCGTTTCGCACTTTTATAACCATATGATATCATTTGCAAAACCATGACGGTAATAGGCCCTCTGGTCTCCTGAACAACTGAGGGACCGGCATCTTACCTCTAATTGTAGGAACACAACTAAGTTACCAACAATGTTATACTTAAATAGAAAGTTTTTTCTAATTACCGTCATTCCATAGCTATGGGTGCAGTTCACGAGACATTTAGATGGTAAGCATGGTATCTGAAAAATGTATGCCTTTAATACGTATGTAAACTTTTGAATAGTTTTGGTTAAGCGCGAACGCACACGACCGATTTATCGGTGGCCGATTTCTTGACGATGGAAAATGAAACATAATATGTAGTACTACGTTGCAATGCACACGAACTACAAAAAGACGCTAAAAAAATATAGGTTAATCCCGGCCGATCCGATTATCGGTGAAAAATGGAACGTTCGTAAATGTATATGTTACGGTCAGAGTAAATATTTGGTGATTATTAATAATTAATAACCAACAAACCTTCCCGCTTCTTCCTAACCTAACCAACTGTGTTTCAAGTTCCCCAAGACGGTTCTGTGTGGTCATAAAAAAACATTAACTTAACCTATCCGCAACTGTGAGGTGCCCTGAGTCGGTCCTGGGTGGTCTATCCAACTATATTTGAGGCCATCCGAGTCAGTTCAGGTTAATCACTTTAACCGGTAATTATTAATAATCACCGATTATTTACTCTGACCGTAACATATATATGTTACGGTCAATAATAATAAATAATACGGTATACGTTACCGGACAAAAAATCGACCATCGATTGTCGGTCGTGTGCGCTCTGTTATACATGGCACATGTATAGGATTATGCACCCTAATGCCGACTCAGCAACATTAGGCTCTCAGTCGTATTGCATCAGACAGTCAGTTGCATCTCGACTTCCAACAAGACCGGTCCGGCTGCCAAAGGGTCATTTTAATTTAATTCCTTAAAATAATTCCATTAATAAAGTACTATTTTCAGTGTTTAAAGAAATTCCTTTTTTTAAAACCTAAATTCGCGTATCCCGCATAACAATTGGTGGCAGCGTAAAGGGATCAGAAAGATCCTCGGTTCGTCTCCAGAGTCCTGAAGTGAAAAAAAAATTAAGTGACAGTATAGTTGTGAATCAGTGTGTCAGTGAAGTTATCCTGTGTATCCTATCTGTGTTATCATATCCTGAAGGGATAATTCCTGGTGTATTCTGCCAAATCCTGCTGAAACCTGCTGAAGCCCGCTGAACCTTGGCGCATCCTGCTGAAGCCTGCCGAACCTAGGCACAAACTGCTGAAGCCCGCCAAATCTAGGCGCATCCTGCCGAAGCCGCTGAAGCTATAGAACATCGTCAACTGATTGGACCCATTAAAAACCAACGCAACTCACACCAGCAGCCCATTGACCGGCACTCGAAGAAAACATCAATCCTATAAACAAACCTCAAATATTTCATCTCTAGACAAAACATCCTCGCTCGAAGATGCTCCTTATCGCGTCGTCCTACGCCGTCAGCATTCTACACCTGTGAGTCTTTGGTCATACGTTATTGTAATATCATCGGCGTGTATTAATACTTATCTTAAATTAGTCAAGCGTGAACAGTTTGTGACGTCATATCGTTTTATTTTCTTTATTATTGTTTTTTTATTTTATTCTACATATACTAATTTTACTTTGTAATTTACTTGTTAATTTAATATAAAATGTCGAAACCAAAAGAAGAGCCTTCCACAAATTTAACTGTAGACTTAAATGTTCTTATTAAATTCATAGGCACATTCGACGGAAACAGAGAAAGACTAAATCCATTTTTAACTAACTGTAGAAACGCAATCGAGTTAGCCAACCAAGCACAGCGTGATATTATTTTTAAGTATATTCTCAGCCGATTAGAGGGCAGAGCGGAATCCGCCTGCTCCATAAAAGAGTTCGATGACTGGCCTACGCTAGAAGACTTTTTGAAAACGCATTTTGGCGAAAAGAAGCACTACACTCATTTACTTTCAGACTTACAAGAATGCAAACAAGGTCCTACAGAAACAGTGAACCAATTCTCTTTAAGAATAGAAACATGTTTGGCAAAACTTTTAACAGAAATAAATATATCCATTCCGACCAAAAAGAAAGCCGAATTAAGCGGTCGTGTTGCTGCCATGGAGGACCTTGCCTTGCATACTTTTATGTTAGGCTTAAATAGCAAATTATCTACCATTATTAGGTGCAGAAATCCAGAATCCCTGAACGAAGCCATTAACTTCGCAGTAGCTGAAGAAAAAAATTTAAATAACTTGAAGAATCAATTTCAGCATACAGCACGTACTCACCATAATGAACGACCTCGTCCGTCATCATCCCAATATAATTCACGCTCTCCTCCTAATTTCAACACACGGAATCGCGAATTTTCAAGGCCAAGTTACGTCAATAATAATAACAATAATGTACAAACAAATGCCACATGGCCAAAAAGAAATCCCTATACACAAAATTATAATAATCCAAGTTCCAATAGGCAACAATCATTTTGTCGTTATTGCAAATCTCCGGGTCATGTTATAGAACAATGTCAAAAACGTGAATTTAATAATCGCCGTTTTCAAGTCCATTTCTCGCATCCCGAATATGAACCTGATGAAACTCAGAATTCCGAAGATACTCAAGAAAACCCTGATCTCTACGACCAAACTAATCAAAATTTAAATGCATAAGGGGCCCACGGCGGTGTCACGTGCAGCCCGTCAATATAAAATATCCTAACCCAGACACCTCAGTAATAAATACCTCATACATGCAGGCCACACGACAGGGTAACCAGCCCCAAAAAGGAGGTCCTGCCATTCAAAGTAACCTTTCGCAGACCACACAACAGGGTAACCAGCCCCAAAAAGGAGGTCTAGCTATCCCAACCAATTCTTTGCAGACCACACGACAGGGTAACCAGCCCCAAAAAGGAGGTTCTGCCATTCAAAGTAACCTTTCGCAGACCACACGACAGGGTAACCAGCCCCAAAAAGGAGGTCCTGCCATGCACTCTCATTCATTACAAACCTTGCATGAAAACAATCAATCATTAAACAAAAATAAAATATCTGATCTTCAAAACCAAATTTTTGAAATTACTTCAAATCCATTAAAAACATTATTACCACACATTATTATGGAAACCTCTGTTTCTGATATACCATTCACCTTATTAGTAGACGCAGGTTCCTCTGTTAGTCTTTTAAAAAAATCATCCCTAGTAAAGAACATAAAACTCACATCTGAAACGATAAAACTTAAAGGTATCGACCCTGTTGAAGACGCAACCCCAACCATGGGTCATTTTATGCTCAAACTATATTTATCTAACCATAAATCCATATCTCATAAATTTCATGTTGTAAAAGATATAAACCTTCCTTACGACGGAATAATAGGTAACGATCTGTTAAGCTCATTTGGTTGCAACATTGATTACACTAACGATATTCTAAAAATAGGAAAAATCGTAATAAAATTACATTTCTCAGACCCAACTTATATAATTCCTCCTAGAACAGAAACAATCATTGAATGTTCCATTTCCAACCCTGAAATTCAAGAAGGAGCAATACTTGATGAACATCTTTCACAAGATCTATTGATAGCAAACTGCTTAGTCAAAGTTAAAGATAATAAAAGAATAAATATATCAGTAGTTAATATATCAGAACGTCCTATATCCTTAAAATCCAATTTAAAATTAAAACTTACTCCTATAGATTCTTTAAAATTAATTAATGCAAATTTTACAAATAATGTAAATTCTAATAACAATTCCTTAACCCATACTCAAAAGGTACTAGACCAATTAAGAACGTCTCACCTAAATCCCGAAGAAGCTGATGCACTTTACAGTGTCTGTTCCGATTATGCAGATATTTTTCATCTCCCTAATGATCAATTAACCCATACCGACGCTTTAAAACACGAAATTAAAACCACTTCAAATGAACCTATACATTCAAAAACTTATAGATTTCCCGAAGTACACAAAGCCGAAGTAAAAAAACAAATCGACCAAATGCTAGAACAAGGCATTATAAAACCCTCAATATCTCCCTGGTCGTCACCCATATGGGTGGTCCCAAAAAAACTTGACGCATCTGGTGAAAGTAAGTGGCGTGTAGTGATCGACTACCGAAAACTCAATGATGTCACCATCGGAGACACTTACCCAATCCCACAGATTACGGAGATCCTGGACCAACTCGGTAAGAGTAAATACTTCTCTACTCTTGACCTCGCTTCTGGTTTTCACCAAATTTTGGTCAACGAAGAAGACGCATCCAAAACTGCATTCAGTGTACCGCAAGGACACTTTCAGTTCACCCGCATGCCATTTGGTTTAAAAAATGCCCCATCTACATTTCAGCGGTTGATGAACACCGCTCTTTCAGGCCTCCAAGGCATTAGATGCTTTGTTTATCTCGATGACGTAGTCACCTACTCGTATGATTTACCTCGCCATATCGAAAATCTATACCATATATTTGAAAAACTTAGAGAGTTCAATCTTAAACTTCAACCCGACAAATGCGAATTTCTTCGCCGGGAAGTCGCTTACCTTGGTCATCTTATAACCGAAGAAGGTGTGAAACCAAATCCTAGTAAAATAAAAGCCGTATCCGATTTTCCAATACCAAACACACCCAAAGACATCAAATCCTTTCTCGGTTTAGTTTCTTACTACCGAAGATTCATTCCAGATTTCTCCAAATTAGCCAAACCACTTACCTCCCTCCTTAAAAAGGATACGCCATTCAAATGGGAGAATCAACAACAATTAGCCTTTGACCTGCTGAAACACAAACTTACCTCAGCTCCTTTATTAAGCTATCCCGATTTTACTCAACCTTTTATATTAACATGCGACGCTTCCAACTTCGCCTTAGGTGCCGTTCTATCTCAAGGGACCATTGGAAAAGATAAGCCAGTCGCCTATGCGTCACGTACCTTAAATAAAAATGAATGTAATTATAGCACAACCGAAAAGGAATTGCTCGCCATCATATTCGGCTGTAAAACATTTCGTCCATATTTATACGGCCGCAAATTTTATATAGTCACCGATCACCGGCCTCTTAAGTGGCTATTTAATCATAAGGATCCTAGCAGCAAACTCCAGAGATGGCGCCTCAAACTAGAGGAATATGAGTATGAGATTGTTTATCGCAAAGGCAAACTTAATTTTGCTGCAGATGCCTTATCCCGTCATCCTGTCAACCCTGTACTACCTAGTAACACTGATCAAGATAATAATGAAAACAATGATGTTATAGACTTTGGACTACTAGATTTAAGTCCCCTTTCTAATGACTTTAATCTCGATTTCGATAATCTCGATATATTATCACCACTTAATACAGAAAACCAATCTTCCACAAATAATCTATCCAATCCAGAGACACTAGAGCCACATACTCTTGAAACAACTGATAATCCATCACCATCGAATGCTCCGACAGAAATAATTAATCCTCAACCCATCCAAGATCCAACCGAAATTTCTCACGACGCACTTCCTCCTTCGTCCATCATATCTCCAACTGCTGGACCTTCATTATTTCAGCAACCGCCATCTCCTCCTGTAGATACTGATGTTTCAAACCCAATCCAAATTGAGAGTGAAACACATAGTTCACCCGCTACATACTTAACTGAAGATTATTCCCAATTCTTAAAATACTATTTAAATAAAAATAAAACCTTAAATTCAAATACTTACCTTAAAGAACATAACGAGAATCTGTTAAAAACACATTGTAAATACATTTTGATTCCTACTTCCATTGACCTCGATGATTCCAATCCATACATACCTGAAATCCTTGGCAACCTCGAAAATCCCGATGAACTCACCAACTCTGAAAAAGAACTATATACATTTAAAAAGATAAATTTAAAAGATAAAGTTACATACCTGTTATTTGTTAAGGTCCACCACTTTGACGAAACGCCCTATCCGGATATCTTCAAGGTCCTGAAACAAATTAAAAATGAATTAGTAAATATTGAAGATGTTAACGAAATAGCAATTTCAGACTTTAAAAGCCAATACGAAAAACTTTCCTATGTTAAACTATACAATATGATCGCATATATATTTAATGAGACCAATATAACAGTTAATATATATCACAACATGATTATGTATCCATCCCTAAGTGAAATAAAACAAATAATGTATGATAATCATAACTTACCTGTTGCCGGACACTTGGGATCAGTTAGAATGTATAACCGCATTAAAGAAAAATACTATTGGAAAGGTATGAGAAGCGATATTGAAACTTACGTTAAAAAATGTCCTTCATGTCAGGAAAACAAAGCACTGAGAAAGATAAATCAAGCCCCTATGCAAATTACCTCCACATCCACCATCCCATTCCAATGAGTAGCACTTGACGTTGTCGGCCCTTTGCCAGAAACTGCCACAGCAAAGCTGAAATACATCATGACCTTACAAGATGACCTGACAAAATTTTCAGCAGCTTATCCCATGCGCACTATCTCTTCGGAAGAAACGACAGATTGTTTAATCCATTTCATATCCTTATTTGGCATTCCAAAGTCAATCCTCACGGACCAAGGCAAGAATTTTACCGCAGACCTTTTCAAGAAAACATGTGAATTCTTAAAAATAAAACAACTCTGGTCTAGCCCTTATCACCCGCAAACTCAGGGCGCCATTGAGCGAAGCCACTCTACACTTAAAGAGTACCTTAAGTCATTCGTGAACGAAAATCAAGGCAATTGGTCACGTTACGTTTACACCGCAATGCTAACTTACAACACAACAGTTCACTGCACCACAAATTTCACCCCTTATGAGTTATTGTTCGGACATAAGCCCTTCATACCAGATTCCATATATAACTCGACTCCTGAATCCACTTACCCTGAGTATGTAAAAATGCTTCACCATAAACTAACACATTCCCGAAATAAAGCCATTGAGAACATACATAAATCAAAAGAAAAATCTAAATCATATTACGATAGACATACAAGGCCTGTCACTTATAAAGTCGGCGATTTCGTATATTTAAAGAATCATTTACGGCTCAGAAAAGCATTGTCCCCAATTTGGAAGGGACCATATAAAATCGTTAAGATTCACAGTAACAATAATGTTACACTACTCATAAACCGCCGACACGTAAAACATCATGTAGATGAGATTAAATTAGCTGATCCTACTTGAACTTAATTATATCTACTGCGTAAGGAAATACAAATGAATGATCAAAATAAATAAATCCAATACTTTTAACAAAATAAGCATATTAAACATTGATTAATATATTAAAATATATTAGGCAAATACTTGCGTCATGGTATCATAATACGGCGTATTTCGTCATAAATGTGTATTATACTATATATATATATACATATTTACAATTAAATATTTAAGTTTAGATAAGGTTCTCTTTCAATTAATTTCTTTTATAGATTTAAGTTTAGCATATTTTAATTAAAATTATTATTTTATTTCAGTGTAATGGCTGTAAACGTCCTGGACTATATCCAACCTATACCATCAAGTCCTGGTATATATTTTGATCATGTAGGTAAACTTAAAATAAGTCAAAATTTCCTAAATGTCATACTACCATTAGAAGTTTCACATATTCGACCACACATTGATAATATCAACGCGGTTCTAGGGACACTCAGGTTTTTATGTCAACAAAGTAACGCTATTGACAATCTCGAATGTCATAATATATTGAGCCCACTTACGGCCCGATACAATGACATTGAAAAAGAATTTAATAGTCTTTCTCATTTGTTATCTCACCGCTACAAACGATCGGCTTGGATAGGTGTCGTAGGCAATATTTTTAAAACTGTGTTTGGCTCGCTAAACGAAGATGACGGTATTAAGTTCGAAAATGCAATAGAAAGTATTCAGAATAGTCAAAAACGAGTAGCGACTTTAATGAAAGAGAGTATTTTGGTTACGACATCATCACTGTCTGATTACAATAAGACAATAAATACCCTAAAGGTTAATCAGGACCACCTAACTATAATGATCGACAATCTCTCGGACACCTTAAGAAATAATTCAATAGTCTTAGACAGCTTAGTAATACGTTCAAAATTAAACGTTATTCTTAACATGTTAGAAAACACTTTGTTGACTCTATCGTTTCAGTTACAAGACCTTATGGACGCAATCATGTTCAGTAGTCAAAACATCATACACCCGTCCGTCATGTCACCTTCACAACTGTACCGAGAGCTTGACGATAATTATAAACACTTACCTAATAACGTGGAATTACCTGTTAAGTTAGAGTTAAGTTTAGTTTATGTAATTATGAAAGTATCAAATGTTTTAAGTTATTATTGTAATAAAAGAATTGTGTTTGTGATACAGATTCCATTGGTACTACCTAAAGAATTTAATATTTTTCATAATATTCCGTTACCGACGCCACATGATCCCGAAAACCCTAATAGCTTTGCTACTATCATACCTAGTAACAAATATATATGTATGACCAAAGACAACCAACAATATTGCAAATTAGATCATTTAGATACATGTAAAGAAATAGAATATCAAATGTTTATATGCGACATTAGAAATATATATACAACAAATTCAAATCCCAGCTGTGAGAGTGAAATACTAACACAAATAGTGCGCGAACTACCGGTGCAGTGTGATACAAGACTAATTCGTGGAAATATTGACGTTTGGAAATCAATATCTGGTAATAGGTGGATATATGTACAATCTCAAGCTAACAAAATTTCCATAGACTGTATCAATCAAAATCTGTACGAAACCACTATATTAGGTACAGGTGTACTTAGCGTCCCTAACCATTGTACAGTATTCTGTAAAACTACTAGGTTAATAACAACACAATACAATGTAATAAATATAACCACACCTGTCACTTTGTCTAGTTTTAACCTTATCAATGACTCTTGCTGTAACATATTAAAACTGCAGGAAACTGTGTCTAATACGTCCCATGCTCATTTACAAAATGTAGATTTAGATGATTTAAGTAAAAATACAAAATTAACACAGTCACTTCTAAAAAGCCTAGACCATGTAATAGAACAACCGCATATAGTTAGATATGGGACACATTACTCTGTATTAGTTATTATTTCAGTATGTTTATGTGTAAGTGTAATAGTTTATAAGTTTTATTTTACTATTATACCCGGCAGCAGCCTTCTTAGACGTTTTAGAAGAAATACAAATAGCAACCCCGTTTCTCATGAAAACGAGACTGACACCCCAGAAAATATTTCTATGCCCAGACTTAGAATTACATAAATAAATAAATACTTATAAATAAATAAATACTTATAAATAAATACATATATTAAATAAAATCAGTATACAATATAAAATTTCAGTAAAAGGTATTATAAATTAGAAACAATATTATATATAATATAATAGATAAAGATTAATTTACTAAGAAATTTAATAATAAAAAAATATTACTACATAAATTAGAAATCTTAACTTATCCTATAAAATTATAATAATAAATAATGGATATTAAACTTGATAAATATAATTACAAATAGAAAATAAATGGATATTAAACTTGATAAATATAATTACAAATAGAAAATAAATATTGAATATTTAGATTTATAACTATTAAAATAAAATACATACTTACTAAGTATAAAGTTATTGTTATTAAATAAGAGTTAGAATTTCATCCTAAACTTCGATTTAACCCCGAAGTTTAGTCTTTCTCGGGGGGCTGTTATACATGGCACATGTATAGGATTATGCACCCTAATGCCGACTCAGCAACATTAGGCTCTCAGTCGTATTGCATCAGACAGTCAGTTGCATCTCGACTTCCAACAAGACCGGTCCGGCTGCCAAAGGGTCATTTTAATTTAATTCCTTAAAATAATTCCTTTAATAAAGTACTATTTTCAGTGTTTAAAGAAATTCCTTTTTTTAAAACCTAAATTCGCGTATCCCGCATAACAGCTCGCACTAATACAGCGATATTCACTAGCAAACATGAACTTGAACACATATCCTTTTCCTTCCTTGCGGTACACGTTGATTTTGGCACTCATTGCCGTGTCTACGTCTGCGTCTACCGTTCCCATCGTGGTGACTTGGAGACAACTCGACTTTTTGAACATCTAAGTCGGGTGGCAGATGACGCGCAGGAGCGATTTCCTTCCGCCGAGCTGGTGTTTTTAGGGGACTTCAATGCTCACCACGAGTTGTGGTTAAGTTCCTCTAAAACTGACCATGCGGGTAGGACTGCCCACGCATTCACTCTCACGCACGACCTGACACAATTGGTCACCCAGCACACCAGCCTCCCTAGCACGTCCAGCAAAACACGATATGATAAAGCGGTTTATCGCGGTGAACTGTCAAAATACAATAGGGATTCGTCGTATTTTGACAGTTCACCGCGATAAATCGCTTTATCATATCGTGTTTTGGTGGACGTGCTACGGGGGCTGGGTACCAGATATTATCGGTCAAGCGCCCTCTTTATTGGACCTTCTGCTGACAAATCGCCCTGACGGATATCAGGTGGTGATTCGAGCTCCACTAGGATCTTCGGATCACTGTCTGGTATCCGTCACAGTGCCTCAGGCATCGCGACCGTCACCTGTGGTTGCAGCACGCCGTCTGTGGCACTATGCGTCAGCAGATTGGGACGGTATGCGGGATTATTACGCATCTGTTCCTTGGTAGCAGCGCTGTTTCAATAGGATGGATCCGGACTCCTGCGCTGCCTCTGTTGCTGACGAGATCATACTAGGAATGGAATACTATATTCCGCATTCCAATCTCGTCAGTAGAGGCAGACGTAACCTCTGGTTCAATCGCGAGTGCGCCTCTGCTGTTGAAAACAAACAGCTGGCTTACCGCGCTTGGATCAGAGGCCGAGCTCCTGAGGATCCCAATACAAGCCTACTGAAAACAGCCTACAATAATGCCACCAAGCTGTGTAAGAGGGCTTACATTAGAGCGGATGCTCAGCGCATTGCACAAGTGGGCCAGGAACTGCTATCGCACCCTACGGGTAGCCGTTCTTTTTGGCGCCTGGCCAAAGCTGTGCAATTAAACTTCTGCCAACCCTCGCTGCCACCGCTGAGACATGCCGATGGCTCACTTGCTCATCAGCCGCAGGAGAAAGCCGACCTCCTGGCAAAACTCTTCGCGGCTCATTCCCGTGTCGATGACTGTGGTACACAACCTCCGAAACTGTCCCATTGTGGCAGCACCATGCCCGATATCCGTATCAGACAGCGTGATGTGCGGGCGGAGCTCCAGTCGATCGATACTCGAAAAGCAAGTGGCCCAGACGGCATTCCTGCGATTGTTCTTAAGAAGTGTGCAGCGGAGTTGACTCCGGTCCTTACGCGTCTATACCGTCTGTCTTTCTCTGCTGGTTGTGTGCCGAAATCTTGGAAAGAGGCCAATGTCCAGCCGGTTCCCAAAAAGGGAGATCGTTCTGATCCGGCTAACTATCGTCCTATAGCCGTCACTTCCATTTTGTGTAAAATCATGGAGAGGATCCTTAATACCCAGCTGATCCGTTACCTGGAAGGTCACTCGTTACTTAATGACCGACAGTATGGGTTTCGTCCTAAACGGTCAACAGGTGACCTTCTAGCGTTCCTTTTGCACAAATGGGGTGAATCTATCGATAAGCGCGGCGAATCGGTGGCTATTAGTCTCGACATCGCCAAAGCTTTTGATAGAGTCTGGCACAAGGCTCTTCTTTCCAAGCTTCCGGCATACGGATTACCCGCGCAGTTCTGTACGTGGATTGCCAGCTTCCTCCACGAGCGTAGAATTCGCGTTGTCGTTGACGGTTGCGCTTCGCGGTTCGTGGCAGTGAACGCTGGAGTTCCGCAAGGCTCCGTTCTATCCCCCACATTGTTTCTTCTGCATATAATGATATGCTTTCCTTGGGAGCTATACATTGCTATGCAGATGACAGTACAGTGCATGGGGGATATCACGGAAGCTCAGGGGCTGCTCGCGGTGATATTGGTAGGGAAAGGCAGAATCTTATCATTGAGCTCAACAGGACGCTGGACCTCGTCTCCGAATGGGGCTCCAACAATCTTGTTGAGTTCAATGCTAAGAAAACACAGGTGTGCGCGTTCTCGGCGAAAAGGTCACCTTTCCTCCCCCTTCCTTCTCTCCAGGGCACAACCCTTCACACACAGAGCAACATCCCCTTGCTCGGAATGATCATTCGCTGCGATCTGAACCCCAGAGACTACATCGAATCCGTCATAACTACTGCCTCACGGAAACTCGGTGTCCTGAACAAGGTGCGTAGGTATTTTGCGCCGGACCAACTATGCTTGTTGTATAAAACTCAGGTTAGGTCTTGCGTGGAATATTGCTCGCACCTTTGGGACGGCTCCGCTCAGTACCTCCTCGATGCTTTGGACAGATTGCAGCGTCGCGCTATTCGCATAATTGGCGATGTAGAGGCAACTAACACCCTCGAGCCTCTACAACTTCGTCGTGACATCGCCTCTCTTAGCGCCTTTTACCGAATGTTCCATGGGGAATGCTCTGAGGAGCTCTTTAACCTTATCCCTCCCTCTCCATTCCTTAACAGAAACACGCGTAAGGGCCTTCGGAGTCATCCGTACACTGTGTCCTCCTTTTCACACCGTACCAAGAAATTCCAAGATTCCTTCTTCTGTCGTTCATCCCACACTTGGAATTCTCTACCTGCGCACGTGTTTCCTCCATCCTACAACATGGGTTCCTTCAAAAGAGGCGTGAAAAAGCATCTTTTGGGCCGGCAAGGGGCGGGCAGGTAGGAGAGTGGATGTCGTCCCTACTCTTATCTGTCAACTCATTTGGGCCTCTTTCACCGCTTAACATCAGGCGGGAGGAGGTCATCTGCCGGGCCATCCATAAAAAAAATAAAAAAATATAGGTGATACGTCTGGACGTGTGTTTGTGTGTGTGTGTGTGTGTGTATATATAAGTATGTTTGTTCACCAACAATTGTTGTTATAATTCAAGTATACAATTAATTATAGTCTAAGAGGTCACGGGATTTTTCATAACGATCAAAGATACGGTTAGATTAATTTTTATAGTTTGTAGAGTAGTCCCCTAATGTGAATGATGTTGGTCTGCCTGCTTTCAGTGGTTGCAACTTCGAGTTATAGAGCTTACAAGAGGCTTCATTGTTGCGAAAAAAAAACGATCAGAGAAATGGTCAGTTTTAGTACATATTCAAAGTATGGCGTCTCCACAGATGAGACATGTTGGTCTGGCGGCTCTCAGTGGTTGCATTTCAGAGTTATGATGCGCGCAAGTCACTGCATTGTTGCGAAAAAAAAACGATAACAGAAATGGTCAGTTTTAGTACCTATTCGAAGTATGGTATCTCCACAGGTGAAACGAGTTGGTCTGCCTGCTCTCAGTGGTTGTATTTCAGAGCTATCATTGTGTACGCAATACCCTTATTTGTGGAGAAAGCCTAAAAAATATCCAAAAACGTGACAATCGGCGGATTTTTCAAATGCTTATTGACCGCTGCTGTCGTGTCTCGACTTGACACACACAGTGCACACTCCTCCCCCCGCGCCCGGCCCCTGTCTGTGAGCGTGGAACAATTGTGGTGGGAGGGTGCGCTTGCGCTCGTTCGGTGCTTTTAAATACAATTCAACCGTTACTTGCATTTTTACAATAATGTCGAAAATTAATCCTTTTTTTATGGAACGCGTTACGCGTATGAACATCCCAAAGTATATTAGAAAGAAAGAAAGAAAGAAAGAAACGTTTATTAAACACACAAAAAAAAAAAAACAATAATTAAAAAAAAAAACTAACAGGAATAAACAAAACAGTAACAAAATAAATAGATTTATTTTAATGTGTGTTTAAAGGGCCTTGCCTCAGCATATACTTCTGAGTCATTCATAGATGGTCAGAATGAACCAGAAGCGCTGTTATTCTGACAGGCCCCTAATGAAAAGATGATGGACGCCACTGCAATATAAACATAATAAATAGACACTTAAAATAAAAATAATACGGACGAATACAGTAACTATGTATAATATTGATGAAAGAATAAACTAATAAATATATTAAACAAACCACAATCTGTGCTTAAGTGGAACGCGCCTTAAGTTTTTTGTGCTGTAGTCGGTCAGAGTCGAGTCTTTAGTCTGTGAGACGAGTCGGAGCTAGTCGGAGTCAAAGTTAAACTTATCTCTACTCTATGTAGTCTGTGGTTATGTCGGAGCGAGTGTTATGTCAAAGGTGTCAAAGTCACAAGGTCACAAGCAAGGAACATAATTACTCTCTGCGAGAGGTCACAAGAAACAAAATTATAATTAAAATACCTGCTCAATTAGAACAAAACAGGAAAAAGGCTTGAATGAACATCCTGCAACGTGGCATAAACATGGAGTTCGTTCCACGTGCACATTATATCGTGTGGACCTACAAATAACAAATAGATGTAAAAGTAAAGAAGTGCTTCATGACCCCCCAACTATGTCCGGCAAAACGTGAAAAACCAAAAGTGAGTGAAGCATTTAAGCTACGAATTATGCTTTTGTAATTTTAATAAGTAATCCTTCAAATGCCTCCTAAAAGTGTTTTTCGTTTGCAGATCACGCATTGGCGGTGGGAGGTCGTTCCAGCACCGAGAGGCTGCATATTTAAACGATCCACGAAAGGCCATCGTACGATGCTTGGGAGTGGAAAATATGTGGGAACAGACTCTTTTCGGGTATCTGCTGTGTTCCCATGCCCATACCAGCTTTTCATACAAATATGGTGGTTTCTGTGTATTAATAATATCAAAAAGCATAGTAGCAAGATGAAGCTTCCTACGAGCCTCCATCCTGAGAAGGTTTGCAGAGTTAAGGTAGGGAGTCACATGGGTACGAGGTGGAACATAGAAACAAAACCGGGCACAGGCGTTCTGCACACGTTGGATAAGGCTAACAGTTCTGTCCAGCAGACACGGACCATAAGCAGTATCGCAGTAATTCAGTCTTGATAGGACCAGTGACTCACACAACCGAATTCTAAGCTTTTCGCACAAGTATGGTCTTATTTTGTACAATAACTTAAGGCGATAAAAGCAATTGCGAACACATTCTGTGATATGAGATTCAAATTTGAGCCTGCTGTCCAGGACCAATCCCAGATTTCTGGTAGTCTCCACTCGCTCAATAGTTTCTCCATTAAGTGTGATATTGAAGAAAGGATGATTATTTTTAAAGTTTTGTAAAATTTTTTTTGTACCAAATAATATAAATTTGGATTTTTTGGGGTTCAAAGTTAAGCAATTTGACCGGCACCAATCTGACACACGTGTCAAATCATTGTTTATTGCCGTCATCGCTGAGGCTTGAGCAGAAGGTGGAAAAGACAGGTACAACTGCAAGTCATCCGCATATAAGTGATGCTCACATTGGGTTATTGTCCTGGTGATGTCTGCAGCGTACAAAATGTAGAGGATGGGGCCTAAAATAGATCCTTGAGGCACGCCACGCATAACGGGTAGTGGAGCAGAACGTACTTTAGCCCCATCCGTTCTGGTCAGCTCCACATACTGTTGTCGGTTCGTGAGATAACTGTTGAACCATCTGATAGCCCTTTCGTCAACTCCATAATATGACAACTTCGATAACAGAAGTGTTGTATTGATGGAGTCAAAAGCGCGCGAAAAGTCCAGTAAGTATTACGATCTAGCCTATTTTACGGCTAATAAGTACATAATTTAATTCGATCTTAATTTGCTAGAGATAAACATGTCTCTAAGAAGTGTCCATTAACATGTTTTTTTATTGTCTCTATTAAGGCGCCGCTACTAATTCAGTTATAGTTGCAACACTGACCCTACATTGTACTAAATTAAAACTTATTTTTTATCACTCCACTTCATTACACTAGATCAGATGGCTTTATCCGTTTTAGTCTTCTTTTCTTATTTGTTTGGTCGAGAAGCTAGACAGCCTCCAAGTTCACATGGTTTTGAAGACTTTTTTGGTGAGCTTCGGCGTATTTTTTTATGAAGCTATCAACGAACTCTGTTTTAAGATCCCGAAGGAGGTCGTCATTTCTTACATACCAGAGAGCATTAGCGATGCCCCTCAGCACCTTATCTGAAATCTTTGGATGATACACCTGTTGGTCTGAGCGGTACAGCCCCGTAGCTGTATTCCACAAGTCCACACTGGCATGAGGACTTGACGATATAACAATAGTTTGTTAGCTATTTTCAAGGGGGAGTCTCTTCCTATTAGCCAATACATATCTCTGTATCGTAGATCAAGCTGTTCTCTCTTTTTCTTGACGTGCACCATCCAACCTAGTTTCACATCAAGAGCCATTCCATGATATTTGGCAGTGTTCTCATATGGTATAATTCGTCTGTTAATGTAGATAGGGTGATATATTTTCTGTTTGTTACTAAAATCGATGTGTACAGACATGGATTCATTCAATTTTATCCTCCATTTCTTTGTCTAGTCATAGATCTTCTCTACAGCATTTTGAACCTTTTCTGCTGCTTCCTCATGAGTATCACCGATACCCATGATTGCAGTGTCATCAGCGAAAGGTGCAATGGTATTATTTTTCGGTTCTGGTATATCACAAGTGTATAAAAGGTATAGGATCGGAAAAAACACTTCCTTGCGGAACTATTTTGGCGGGCTGATATTACTTTTGATTTCATTCCAAACTTCTCTCGGGGTAACTTGCTTAAGTTCCACTTGCGACGGCTTGAATTTCTCCTATTTCGCATTTGGAATCTTCATAGTGTCATAGCCTTTCTTTGACAATAACAGCACTTCCAGCATGAGTTGTATTATCTGGGTGAAGAGCATGATACACTTTGTACCCCCTGAACATGACAAGGAACGATTTGTAAAATGTGTTAGCCTATCTTAGGCAAAAGTACGTACGTGGAAAATCGCAGAAAAGTCGGATTAAATTTAATGATTCCAAGTCTGTACACATCGATTTTAGTAACAAACAGAAAATGTATCACCATATCTTCATTAAGAGACAAATTATACCATATGAGAACACTGCCAAATATCTTGGCATGACTCTTGATGTGAAACTAGTTTGGAAGGTGCGCGTCAAGAACAAGAGAGAACAGCTTGATCTACGATACAGAGACATGTATTGGCTAATAGGAAGATAGTCCCCATTAAAAATAGCTAACACACTATTGTTATATCGGCAAGTCCTCATGCCAGTGTGGACTTATGGAATACAGCTACGGGACTGTACAGCTCAGATAAGAATAAAGATTTCAGTATAAGGTTCTGAGGGGCATCGCTAATGCTCTCTGGTAACTCGCATCACACATCATGGCCCATGGGGTAGTAGCAATACGAACCCAAGAGGTGAGTTTTTGCATGATTTCATGCTTTCTAGGAATTTGACGGTGCTTAATGAGGGACACAGTCCCACATTCATCACGGCAGCCCGAAGTGAAGTCCTAGACATTACCCTCTGTACGTCGCGCTTAGTGAAATTCAGGGATGGCACGTCTCGGAGGAGGCTTCACTATCCGACCACAGGTACATTAGATTCGACATAGCAGCTAAGCTTGACAAACAAATCGAATCCTATCGTAATCCTAGGCATACAAACTGGGAGGGCTATCGGGAGAGCCTGAAACAGAGCCTGGGGACGATACCAGCCGTGAAAACAGTAGAACAACTAGAATATGCGGCAGGGGCAGTATCCACAGGCATCTTAACAGCCTATGAGAATAACTGCCCCTACACTACCAGGGAAAGTAATCGTAAAGTGCCCTGGTGGAACAGCAAATTGCAATCCCTTAGGCAAAAAGCCCGCTCTCGCTTTAATAAAGCAAAAAGGGATGAGAATTGGGAAGCCTATTCTCGGACCCTAACGGGGTTCAATAAAGAGTTAAGGAGAGCAAAAGGAGATCTTGGGGTAGGTTCTGTGACATGATCAATAGCACAGTCCATGCCGCAAGGATACACAAATTGCTATCCAAGGCGCCTCCTTCCCACATTGGCTTGCTTAGGAAGCCAAATGGGACTTTCACGTGCGACGCAAAGAAGACCTTAGAACTCCTAGCCCAAGTGCACTTCCCGGACTCGAGGGTAGATGAATCATCCGAGGAGCTGCGGTCACTCTCCAGGCCTAGGCCGAAAGTGGATGATTGGAGAAAAGCCTCTTTGATTATCGGCCCTCAACGGGTGGCTTGGGCTATTAACAGCTTCAAGCCATATAAGACTGCAGGCGAGGATGGCATTTTCTCGGCCCTACTACAACAGGGTAAGAATATCCTCCTAGTGAGGATCCTCAGAGCTAGTTTAGCATGGGGGTACCTCCCAAGTCTATGGACAAAGGTCAGGGTTATATTTATTCCCAAAGGAGGGGATAAAGATAGGTCCCAACCGAAGTCCTACAGACCGATCAGCCTATCCTCTTTTCTCTTGAAAACCATGAAAAAGGTAATCAACCTATATGTAAGGGAAACGCACCTGGCAGGCGACCCCCTACATTTAAGGCAACATGCCTACCAGAAAGGAAAGTCAACGGAAACTGCCTTAATCGATCTGACCGATAGACTTGAACAAGCGCTCGAAGATAAAGATTTCTTTATCTTCGAGCGCTTGTTCAAGTCTATCGGTGTGCCTTTCTGGATGTTGAGGGTGCCTTCGATAACACCCCAACAGGAGTTATTGTACGATGTCTGCAAAACCGCGGCATCGATCAATTAATAATCTCTTGGATAGAGGCAATACTCACAACGCGAGCAGTGAAAACCACGCTGTTGGACTGCACATTAACCGCCAGGGTGACTAGAGGGAGTCCCCAGGGTGGGATGCTCTCTCCACTGCTGTGGTGTCTGGTCGTTGACTGCTTTATCCAGGAGTAGAACAATGCGTACCTTCCCACTCAAGGATACGCAGATGACCTGGTGGTCCACATAGTTGGAAAATGTCCTTCAACTATATCAGGTCTCATGCAACTCGCTCTTAATAAGATCGAACAATGGTGCCGCCAGGTGGGGCTGTCTGTGAACGCCAGCAAAACCATAATAGTTCCTTTCACAAGGAGGAGGAATTTAGACGGCCTCAAGCCTCCTAAACTGTTTGGAAGAACTATTGAATTCTCTCAGAATGCCAAATACCTTGGGATCCACCTGGATCAAAGACTTAACTGGGGTATACATATAGGCAACATAATCAAGAAGGCCAAAGCAGCGCTAGGTATCTGCCGTAGGCTAACCAGCTCCAGGTGGAGACTGAAACCTAGTCACCTTCTCTGGCTTTACACCGCTGTGGTAAGACCTATGGTTAGCTACGGGTGTATAGCTTGGTTTAAGCAGACTGCAGTAGGGACCACCATAAAGGCCCTGGAAAGCCTGCAAAGATGTGCCTGCTTGATGATTACGGGGGCTACCTCATCTTCTCCCATCCTTGCAATGGAGGCTATCCTGAACCTCCCACCACTCCACCTGTTCATACAGGGGGAGGCTAGGATGGCAATGCTCCGAGCTGTGGAGGGAGGCAGATCGAGATGGAAATCCCAAACCATGAGGAAGCTACAGGGCAGCCTAATGGTTAATCCTGTCATGGCAATGCCAGCCGATGCCATGATTGAAACTTTGGAGTTCAAGAAGAACTACAAGGTCATGATTCCTAATAGGGATAAATGGGACAAGCAAGTCCCTGAGCCCTTTAGGAAAGCTAACCAGATATGGTACACTGATGGCTCTAGAAAAGAGGGCCAGTCAGGTGCAGGTGTCTTTGGAGGTAGTGCGAAATCCAGGAGAACCACGTGCCTGGGTGCATATGCCACCGTACTCCAGGCAGAAATGTATGCCATTATCGACTGCGTTCACGTAAACATGTCGAATGAGGGTAAGAACATCCTCATCCTGTCGGACAGCCAAGCTGCTCTAAAAGCGCTTGATGCTGTAGAATTCAAGTCCAAAATCACCTTAGAGTGCACGAAGGCCTTAAATGAATTGGGGACCAGGAACTCGGTAATGATTGGCTGGGTTCCAGGCCACTCCAATATCCGAGGCAATGAAATTGCCAACGAACTGGCGAGGGCTGGTTCCGAGAGCGCTCTCATAGGACCAGACCAGCTTGTGGCATTTCGAGGGGGATTAAAAAGAGAGTCCTCAGAGATTGGGTAGAAACACAAGCCTGACTCCAGTGGGCCCATTCCCCTTTTTTTTTTTTATCGCGGGGAAATGCGCAACCGCACCGTACCCACCGTTGGCTAGACGGTGAGCGTGTGTCACCTGGCAGAGTGCCAGGCCTACCCACTAAAACCCCTCGGTGTTCTTCCTGCCCTTATGGGCGCGCTAGGTAAGGTCCACACTGCGACTCCACTACCTACGCGAGTGGGCCCATTCCCCTGGACTATTGCACTCGAAATTGCTCATTAGGGAATTTTCACCCGGAGTCGCAATACAAAACCTCCAACTAAGCAGGGGCCAATTAAGGGCGCTCACTAGAGCCCTAACTGGTCACTGCAAACTCAACAAACAACTGCATAGAATGGGCCTGACTAATGTTCCCACGTGCAGATTTTGTGGTGATGATGATGAGACACCATTTCACATTCTTTGTGAATGTCATGCTCTCATCCACACAAGGAGCCGAGCTCTGGGTGGACCTAGTCTGCCACCACATGATGCGAAGGCTCTGTCTCCAAAGAAGGTTATTGGCTTTTTCAACGCCGCGGGCCTATTTGGAGACCTTTAAAATAGAGGGGTCGGCCACAATAGATCTGTTCAGGTCGCAGTGGTCCGCTGGGGGACGCCCCTCCGTCGCCCCTAGTATCCCCTCGAACTCCAGATAGATAGATAAAATGCTCTCTGGTATGTAAGAAATGACGACCTCCATCGGGACCTCAAAACAGAGTTTGTTGATAGCATCATAAAAAAATACGCCGAAGCTCAGCAAAAAAGACTTCAAATTATGTAAACGTGGAGGCTGTCCAGCTACTCGACCACACAAAGAAAAAAAAGATGACTAAAACGGATAAAGCCATCCGATCTAGTGTAATGAGGTGGAGTGATAAAAAATAAGTTTGAATTTAGTACAATGTAGAATCAGTGCTGCAACAATAACTGTGAATTAGTGGCGTCGCCTTAATAGAGACAATAAAAAACGTGTGAATGAACACTTCCTAGAGACATTTGTATCTCTAGCAAATTAAGATCGAATTAAATTATGTACTTATTAGCCGTAAAATAGGCTAGATCGTAATATACTTTGGGATGTTCATACGCGTAACGCGTTCCATAAAAAAAGTATTTATTTTCGACATTATTGTAAAAATGCAAGTAACGGTTGAATTGTATTTAAAAGCACCGAACGAGCGCAAGCGCACCCTCCCACCACGATTGTTCCACGCTCACAGACAGGGGCCGGGTGCGGGGGGAGGAGTGTGCACTGTGTGTCTCAAGTCGAGACACGACAGCATCGGTCAATAAGCATTTGAAAAATCCGCCGATTGTCACGTTTTTGGATATTTTTTAGGCTTTCTCCACAAATAAGGGTATTGCGTACACAATGATAGCTCTGAAAAACAACCACTGAGAGCAGGCAGACCAACTCGTTTCACCTGTGGAGATACCATACTTCGAATAGGTACTAAAACTGACCATTTCTGTTATCGTTTTTTTTCGCAACAATGCAGTGACTTGCGCGCATCATAAATCTGAAATGCAACCACTGAAAGCCGCCAGACCAACTTGTCTCATCTGTGGAGACGCCATACTTTGAATATGTAGGTACTAAAACTGACCATTTCTCTGATCGTTTTTTTTTTCGCAACAATGAAGCCTCTTGTAAGCTCTATAACTCGAAGTTGCAACCACTGAAAGCAGGCAGACCAACATCATTCACATTAGGGGACTACTCTACAAACTATAAAAGTAAATTTAACCGTATCCATGATCGTTATGGAAAATCCTATCACCTCTCAGTCTATTACACCACCACTAGCACTAGCTAACATTACTAAATTGTACAATTGTTGGTGAACCAATAAATAAATAAAAATACTTACAATTGGCTAGATGACTAAAAATTTTTTTTTGCTTCAATAGAAGCTCATTCATATAATAAACAGAAAGAAAAAATCGGTTTTCGAATAACTATAAAAACAACCAAGATATAAGGTGTTAAAGATTTTTCTCCATCTCTTTCTAGCAAAACGGCAATTTACAAGGAGTTTATATGGCCGTACCATGGAATTATTATTCAAACAGGAATGAGCTCTTCAAAATATTGTTGTTCAAATTTGGACTTTATTTCTATGAGAATAAAGACTAAACACTTGAAAGTGCAAAAGTGTGCCGAGAGAGATAGCAATAACTGTACCTTTTATCCCTTTCTCACAGTGTTGCTACTGTTGTATATTTTATAATTTAGTAGTTATGAAACAACTATTGGTAGATGAAGATTTTTTATTATTGTTTATTTTAATTACTTTTAATGCCCAAAATACCTAAATTGTTTTTTTTTGTAATATTTATAACATAAAATAAATTAAATTATCATATTAGCCTACTATTAATACTTATAACACTACGATTTTACGTCTAGGAAATATTCTAGTGGTAGTATTCAAAAAATGTTATATTGCAACAACGATTCTTTGTCAATGTCAGTAATTTTCGTTGTCATTGTAGTAGGGTGACCACATGGTATGTACCTAACATAAATATTATCGCAATTTTTAAAATTTTTCAATAAAAGTTATTTATTATTAGTTATTAAGTATATTAGTTATTTATTGTTTAGTTTACACGATGCGATGTAAAGTTATTAGAAAAAAGAATTGGCATTAACATTCTGTTCAAGATATTGGCGAAACCACAAAAGTTTTAAATATGGTTGAAACAATTCGACTCACACTGATGTTTTTAATTCTTTTCTTCTTAAAATATAACTCATCCTTTTGCTAGGTATGTATTTAAATATCACAGAGAGATTTTAGTGTTGACTCATTTTTGACAAGTTGACATATTTGATTATCTGTTATGTGGCGGTGGGTTCAACATAATATACTGATTGGAAAGACCCATGTATTGAAAGACAATCATTGACATTCATTATTTTTAAATATTTATTATATTAATAAAACCTATCTTGTATTGAAAAGCAGATATAAAATTCTTTTGCGCAACCCATTTTGAAATAATAGAATATAATATTTCTTTGTTGTACAACACCAACCAGCTTAAAGTCAACGTATAAATAATACACTTAACACTAATTGTGCAAAGGGCGACCTTGTCGCTAAAAGCGATCTCTTCCTTAACAATCGTGATTATTAAGCATATTATGATTTCCAAAGCATCTTTCAGGTTAAATGTCATTGTTTTTAAGAAAAAATCCCTATTTTGTAGAATTTGTGGTCAACAAACTTACGAAAGAGACAAACGGTATTTTTAAGCAAGAGCTCATTCCTGTTTGAGTAATAATTCCATGGGCCGTACTCAACGATGATGTCACGGTTGATGTCAGATCTCTCTGTCTAATCGCCTTCAAATTAACAACTTAAAATGCTTGTATCTAATGTATTTCTAAGCCGACTTTAATTCTAATTTCACAGGACTGCATCTTTACCCACGGTATTTTAATATTTAATGACGAGACGTAAAAATTAGAATTCAGTCATCAGTCACCAATTGACTGAAATCAGAATAGATTAGAACTGAATATTGACTGAAAAGGTTACTATCACAATGTTTTAAGGCTCGACCAAACCAACGCGTGCAGCGGTGGCGTGCACGGTGGCGATCAGTTGTTGTGTACGAACTCATAGCGACGTGTTCACATTGATGAGGACGCAGCAATGTGAACAGTCCCCTACAAGTTCGTACACAACAACTGATCGCCACCGTGCACGCCACCGCTGCACGCGTTGGTTTGGTCCAGCCTTTAAAGACAACAAGGCATTTTCAATTACCTTACTGCTGCATTTCTCTTCAACACACGAAGAACACTGAAAACATCGTTCAAAAGGGTAAACGGACTTTGACACAATTTTTTTTTTCTCTTTTATTAACTGTTATTTTTTTCTGTATGTAGAGGTTTTCTTAGTCGCAAAACACTTACAAGCGAAGTGCAGGGCAGCGAACCGACCTGCAAAGAAAGAGAAACTGTTTTTGAGACACGTTTTTTTTGGGTTAATAGCTCTTCATATTTAAGATTGAAGCATTTTAGTGCTAAAATACTAGCTTTCATCCAATACCGCTCACTAGATTTTGTGATTTGCATTTTGCGAGGTGGAATGCATTCGTTATTTTTCAGCACGCAAAACTTTGATGCGTTACGGTGATGGCTTAGGGTGATGGCTTATACTGAAATAACACCTAATCAGTGTGGATTTACAAGAGGAGTCGGTACCACGGACGCCATTCACACCATCAGAATTCTCATGGAAAAATATAAATCCCTAAAAAAGGACCTACACTTAGTGTTCATTGACCTTGAAAAGGCTTTCGACAGAGTACCTAGAAAACTGATTTGGCAAGCATTGCGTGCACACTCTGTCCCAGAACACTGCATTCTCGTTCTTCAAGACATGTACAACGACATTAAGACAAAAGTCGTCAGCCCTGCGGGCATTAGCAAAGAATTTGAAGTTAATGTGGGAGTGCACCAAGGATCGACATTAAGTCCTCTACTGTTTATTAATAGACTTTTTCTCTGTTCATATGCCTTCAAGGATAAGGCGAAACACGGCTGTACTCTTTTAATTTTAACATCTATGTTTATGCCCATGTTTTATGAACAAAAACAAAATAAATGAATTATGAACTGTTTAACATCGTAATGAACTACGTTACTAAAGATCTCCAGAAACCTGCACCGTGGACACTTTTATATGCAGATGACATTGTTCTCATTGCGAAAACGGTGCAGGAGGTACAATCCGACCTTACCTTGTGGTGCAAAGCCCTAGAACGGAGAGGACTTAGAGTAAGCAAATCCAAAACTGAATATATGCATTGCAACCTATCAAATTTGACCAGTGTAACACAGCCACTGTGTATAGGAACCACTCCTCTGAAATCAGTTAGCCATTTTAAGTATCTAGGGTCAGTACTAACGTCCGACGCTTGCATTGTTAAGGACATTGAAAGCCGGATAAACACCGGATAGCTGAAATGGGGATCTCTGACTGGAGTAATTTGTGATCCTAGGATACCCGTGGAAGTCAAAGGCAATGTATACAAGCGGGCAATTAGACCTGCCCTACTTTACGGGTCCGAATACTGGCCTATGCGCAAAACGGAAGAACAAAAACTCCACGTGACAGAAATGAAGATGTTGAGGTGGTCCGGGGGAGTAACACTTAAAGATAGAGTCAGAAATGAGTATATTCGAGGTACACTAAAAGTTGCAAACATAGCTGACAAACTCACTGAAAACCGTTTGCGGTGGTATGGTCATGTAATGCGGCGTGAAAAAGAGCATATGACAAAATACGTCATGGGTATTGAAGAACCTAAGCGAGGCCGAGGTAGACCGCCGACTACCTGGATGGGGACTATAAGGAACGACCTAAAAAAGACGGGATTGCAACCGGAAATGACAGAGATGCGCCCAGAGTGGCGAAGGAAGACTAGGAGGGCCGACCCCAAGAGACATGGGAAATAACGTCACGGGCAAAGAAAGAAGAGGAGGTGATGGCTTAGGGCAGTGGTTCTTAATCTTTTAGTGATGAGGGACCACTTTGAAAATTATCTGTCTATCTATGGATCTAGCTACCATTCGTTTGAATTTACAGTAAATAAAAAGAACCACTGGTGTATAAAAGGTAAAAACAGGGGCGCGTTCAACTGGACTGATTTCTTTTTATTTAATGTGGAGTTATTGATAAAAATAACCTAAAGAGATGTATATTTTAAAATATATTTTTTTAAATATTGGAAACTGGGGATTGGAGTCGCTCACGTCCGTAGGTTTTACCCTCGAGACCCTACACGTGATCCCCGGGTGGTGCTAATCGAGTGACCAACTTCTGGTGGTAGGGCCTGAAAAACCCGACTGGCTAGCGACCACCGTGCGCATGACGTAAAACCCGTCAAGTGGGCATTTTGTGTCCGCGTTTCGGGATCAGTCATCGCACAGCCAGAGCTTGAGGGGTCGTTGCTGCGATTCGTGTGGTTTGTGTGGGCTTCCGTCGACCCAGTGCCAGGTTGACTGCGTTGACCCTCCGCCCAGGAAGACCCGAAGAAACGGCTGTTCCGCTGGCCGCCCGTGGTAGAGTACAGGGGCCCAAGCGGACCTAACCAGTCCGTGAGGCTGCCCCACCATGCCACGCATAATCTCGGGGTGGTCCGTCGTGCCGGTTGGTGACCGGACGGTGGGTCCCGGCGACCACTTCCGGGGGGGTTCGGGGGCCCTTTCGTGCGGAGAGTCAGCGCAAATCAGCTGTCGGCTGTTCCCTGGCGAAACAGGCCTACACACGTTAACTATGCTAATCGCTGCAACGACACCTCAATTTCACACCTCTCACTCCAACAAACATGTCAGCGCACAATATTAGGACTGGTCGTACAGCGGTGCACTATCCCACCAAAACACTACTATTCGAGGTGGGGCTCGCTAACATCCGCGGGCTCCATTCTAACCTCTTGGCTGTCCACCACCATCTCGAGACAGCCCGTCCAGCAATGCTGTTTTTGACAGAGACGCAAATTATCTGCCCGGCCGATACAAGCTACCTTAATTACCCCGGCTACGCTCTTGAGGAGTCCTTCAAGGCAAAGGCAGGTGTTTGCTTGTTCGTCCGGGCGGACGTTTGTTGTCGTCGCCTGCGCTGTTTGGAGGAACCTTCCTTTTCCCTCCTTGTGGTACACGTCGATTTTGGCACTCATTGCAGTGTCTACGTGTGCGTCTATCGTTCCCACCGTGGTGACTTGGAGACAACTCGACTTTTTGAACACCTAAGTCGGGTGGCAGATGACGCGCAGGAGCAATTTCCTTCCGCCGAGCTGGTGTTTTTAGGGGACTTCAATGCTCACCACGAGTTGTGGTTAAGTTCCATGTTCCATTCTAAATCTGACCATGCGGGTAGGACTGCCCACGCATTCGCTCTCACGCACGACCTGACACAATTGGTTACCCAGCACACCAGGGTACCAGATATTATCGGTCAAGCGCCCTCTTTGTTGGACCTTCTGCTGACAAATCGCCCCGACGGATATCAGGTGGTGATTCGAGCTCCACTAGGATCTTCAGATCACTGCCTGGTATCCGTCTCAGTGCCTCAGGCGTCGCGACCGTCGCCTGTGGTTGCAGCACGCCGTCTGTGGCACTATGCGTCAGCAGATTGGGACGGTATGCGAGATTATTACGCGTCTGTCCCTTGGTGGCAGCGCTGTTTCAGTGGGATGGATCCGAACTCCTGCGCTGCGTCTGTTGCTGACGAGATCAGATTAGGAATGGAATATTATATTCCACATTCCAATCTCGTCAGTAGAGGGAGACGTAACCTCTGGTTCAATCGCGAGTGTGCCTCTGCTGTTGAAAACAAACAGCTAGCTTACCGCGCTTGGATCAGAGGTCGAGCTTCTAGGGATCCCAATACTAACCTACTGAAAACAGCCTATAATAATGCCACCAAGTTGTGTAAGAGGGCTTACATTAGAGCGGACGCTCAGCGCATTGCACAAGTGGGTCAGGAACTGCTAGCGCACCCTACGGGTAGCCGTTCTTTCTGGCGCCTGGCCAAAGCTGTGCAATCAAACTTCTGCCAACCCTCGCTGCCACCGCTGAGACATGCCGATGGCTCACTTGCTCATCAGCCGCAGGAGAAAGCCGACCTCCTGGCAAAACTCTTCGCGGCCCATTCCCGTATCGATGACTGTGGTGCACAACCTCCGACACTGTCCCATTGTGGCAGCACTATGCCCGATATCCGCATCAGACAGCGAGATGTGCGGGTGGAGCTACAGTCGATTGATATTCGAAAAGCAAGTGGACCAGACGGCATTCCTGCGATTGTACTTAAGAAGTGTGCAGCGGAGTTGACTCCGGTCCTGACGCGTCTATACCGTCTGTCGTTCTCTGCTGGTTGTGTGCCGAAATCTTGGAAAGAGGCCAATGTCCAGCCGGTTCCCAAAAAGGGAGATCGTTCTGATCCGGCTAACTATCGCCCTATAGCCGTCACTTCCATTTTGTGTAAAATCATGGAGAGGATCCTTAACACCCAGCTGATCCGTTACCTGGAAGGTCACTCGTTGCTTAATGACCGTCAGTATGGGTTTCGTCCTAAACGGTCAACAGGTGACCTTCTAGCGTTCCTTTTGCACAAATGGGGTGAATCTATCGATAAGCGCGGCGAGTCTGTGGCTATTAGTCTCGACATCGCCAAAGCTTTTGATAGAGTCTGGCACAAGGCTCTCCTTTCCAAGCTTCCGGCATACGGATTGCCCGCTCAGTTCTGTACGTGGATTGCCAGCTTCCTCTACGAGCGTAGAATTCGCGTTGTCGTTGACGGCTGCGCTTCGCGGTTCGTGGCAGTGAATGCTGGTGTTCCACAAGGCTCCGTTCTATCCCCAACATTGTTTCTTCTGCATATCAATGACATGCTTTCCTTGGGAAGTCTACATTGCTATGCAGACGACAGTACAGTGCATGGGGGATATCACGGAAGCTCAGGGACTGCTCGTGGCAATATTGATAGGGAGAGGCAGAATCTTATCATTGAGCTCAACAGGACGCTGGACCTCATCTCCGAATGGGGTTCCAACAATCTTGTCGAGTTCAATGCTAAGAAAACACAGGTGTGCGGGTTCTCGGCGAAAAGGTCACCTTTCCTCCCCCCTCCTTCTCTTCAGGGCACAACCCTTCACACACAGAGTAACATCACCTTGCTGGGAATGAACATTCGCTGCGATCTGAACCCCAGAGACTACATCGAATCCGTTATAACTGCTGCCTCACGGAAACTCGGTGTCCTAAACAAGGTGCGTAGGTATTTTGCGCCGGACCAACTATGCCTGTTGTATAAAACTCAGGTTAGGTCTTGCGTGGAATATTGCTCGCACCTTTGGGACGGCTCCGCTCAGTACCTCCTCGATGCTCTGGACAGATTGCAGCGTCGCGCTATTCGAATAATTGGCGATGTAGAGGCAACTAACACCCTCGAGCCTCTACAACTTCGTCGTGACATCGCCTCTCTTAGCGCCTTTTACCGAATGTTCCATGGGGAATGCTCTGAGGAGCTCTTTAACCTTATCCCTCCCTCTCCATTCCTTAACAGAAACACGCGTAAGGGCCTTCGGAGTCATCCGTACACTGTGTCCTCCTTTTCACACCGTAAGAAGAAATTCCAAGATTCCTTCTTCTGTCGTTCATCCCATACTTGGAATTCTCTACCTGCGCACGTGTTTCCTCCATCCTACAACATGGGTGAAAAAGCATCTTTTAGGCCGGCAAGGGGCGGGCAGGTAGGATAGTGGATGTCGTCCCTACTCTATCTGTCAACTCATTTGGGCCTCTTTCACCGCTTAACATCAGGCGGGAGGAGGTCATTTGCCGGGCCTTACATAAAAAAAAAAAAAAAAAAACTAGTACGCATGAAACGGAAAACTTCGACCTATCACGGGAACCTTCTTATCTTGAATAGACTATACCAGCCGTACCTATACATCAAGAAACAAAAAAAAGTTTGACAGGTTTTTGAATGTATGGGCACTGGGCATTGTTCTTTGTAAATAGTCTGGTCCATAGGCAACCAGTACGTATTATAGCTTTGTAACCGCTTAACAGTCAACCATGTTGGCTAGTGCGGATTGGTCGACTTCACATACACACAAAGCCGGATTTAACGTAGGGGCAAAGTGGGTCCGAGGACCGGATCCATAGCGGCAAATTTTTAGGGGCGACGAAGCGATAAAGAAACTATTATATGCGTAGGTAGCCGCCATTTTGTGAACGCAGGTACCATTTCATAAAACAACTAAATATAAGTTTTCCACGTGTTATTGTTTTATCTTTTAAGTAGCAGTTGTCAAGTGAATTCTTGTCTTTCCTTTCTTTATTTCTTTGAATTTCTTCGCAGGTCTATGCAGGTTGCTCCACGATGTTTTCCTTCACCGTAGGAGCAATGGACAAATGGACATAATGGTACATATGAAATTCGAAAACGAAAAATGGCAGGATCGAGACCCGGACCTCCCGATTAGAAGGCCAGAGCCGAGTCCACAGCGCCACTTATGCTTCTACTTTTATCTTAACTTATAAGAATGTTACGTCTGCCCCCCTAGACAAATGCCACACACTAACTTCGCTCCGCAGTCGTTCCTCAGAAAAAATGTATGGAGATGACATTAGCTGCGAAAAAAATAGCGTGAGGCTGTCGTAAGCTAATGTCATTTTCACATTTTTTCTGCGGAACGACTGCGGAAAAAGTTAGCGTGAGCATGAGGCATTTGTCTAAGGCCTCTGATATTGTTATGAGTGCCGAGTCCACAGCGCCACTTACGCTTCTACTTTTATCTTATCTTATAAGAATTTTACGATTAGTTACTGTACTGTTATGAGAATATTAGAAGTCAGTGTACGCACCCAGGGTGGATCGCAACACTCGGTTGGGTACAGGCAGCATCTTCGACAGCCACCGCACTGGTCAAGACAACATGAAAAGGGAATCATTACATTAATGAAATTAAAATCAATAACTAAATAATTTTCAATCCGCCGCCGTGATGGTCTAGTGATTGAGACCATTCCGTGATTCCGTATTGATTCCGTGTCCCGGGTTCGATTACCGATAGGGGCAGGAGTCTTCTGCTTGGCTTGGTTGGTGGTATGGCTTCTGAGCCCACCCAGCTAGTAGCCACCGTTTCACCTAAGTTACTTATTTCAACGATTAGAGGTAAGGTAACCAGTTCCTCAGATTTGAGGAGACCAGGAGAAGCTCACTTTCACCTTCGGCCTTATCGTTAACTACCATCAGGTGAAATGAAGGCCAAGAGCTTACCTGTTGTGTGTAAAAAAAGCTTTATTAATGTATCACCAATACGTACTTTTAAAGAAGACGGTAGATCAGTTCTGCTCTGAAAAGGAGAAAAGATAATTATAAGAAACTTTCTTTTCGACGTGAACACGAAAAACCTTGTTTTTTTTAATTAATAATCGACATTCCGAGAATATTCCGCTTAGCGTCTTAATTTACCTCTTATAATTGACATACTCCTAGGCACAGGTCACTCCGTAGACAAGCATTGACCTCTCACCCAAAGAAATAAGAAATTTTAACGACACACACACATACACACACGCGCACGAAAGAGAATGACAGAGAATAAATAGCGCTTACCCGATTGTTGCAGCAGCTTTTTCTACAGCAAAATTGCACGATAGCTGTTTGAGGGAACGCAGGTTTGTTTTCTTTATGGTTTCTTCTAGATGGATGCGATCCAACGAAGTCTATGTTCGACAAGCCAAACATGTTGTGCTCTCGATCTAAACGGAGAACGGTATACAAGTGCTTGTCACCGCCGTTTGTTCGATAGGCATTTTCGTCGTCGGATCTCTTACTACAAATGCTGCTTGAGGATAGACTGGGAGAGATTGATGGGGATCTAGAAAAACAGATGTGCTGATGAGATAAAAGATATACAAAATGCTCCATAATCTTGTGACGATATTCAAATTGGTTGTTTGGACCAAACTGAATGACCATTCTGAAATCGCGAAATGAAATTCAGCTATTCATCACACGAGTAGGTTTTAAGCCTTTATATGATGCAGCTGTTTAATTCAGTATTTTTAACTGTAATATTTTTGAATAAATTGAAAAGTGAATAAATCAATTGTCAACTTTTGCAACTGATCTATAAATTAGTATAGGTAACTAATTTTTATAGTTCGTAAACAAGGTCTTAAGTCAACGCGTGATGATTCGCAATTTTGCTCAATAAATGTTTACCTGCAATTTAGTGTTCTAATTTGTTCTTTAGTCAGCCAATCTGTTTCAGTAAGCTTAAGGAAATTTGTATTTGGATGGTTGACTTCCGATGGATCGCTTTTGTCATGAGGAGTGAGCTGAGGAAGTTTATTAATTTTAATCTTTTGGTAAAATTTAAAAACATTTTTTCAGTAATTATATTAGTTATCTTAACCAAGGAAGTGTTTTGTAGTACTTCATCATCCTTATGAAATTCACGAATGACTTAACTGTAATCATATAGATATAAAGATTTGACAAATTATAAAACTTCAAATTCTATATAAATTCATGCAGTCAGTTTTGCGCCATCGAACATCTCACAAAAACTTTCCTTTATACTTGCAGTATATTTTTAAGTTGGTATATAAATAAAAGGGCAAACCTCAATTTTATCATTTTCGTGAAATAACCCTTTTTTTACTTTATCCTTGTTTGGGTTTCCAATTAATTCGTGCACAGCTCTAGATCGTTCAATTTGTATAGGTTCATCACCTAAATAACCCTTAAAATAAATAAAAGACATTACAAAAAAAAACTGAAGTAACATTTCATGTAAATTGCGTTTACCTAAAGAATTATGATTACGAAACAAATCATAATTAAGTTTCATAACATTAAAAACAGGTAGGCAATAATTTTCACCGGCAATACTTTATCAGATTATAACGTCACCATATTAATACTCTTTCGGCTGAGAGCTAAAAGATTATCGTTTTGCCTTCATCATCCAATCTTTTACTGACCTTCTCGATATCACTGTCCACCAATTCATCAGATTCACCATGGTTATTCCACATAGAGTGAAGGTTTGTGTCGTTCGTGAGGCAAATATAAGCTAAACAAACATTTTGATCGGAAACGCTGTTAACCAGTTTTAGATTTGTTTTGGATGTGTACATGATGATTTTAATTAATTATGTAGTTTCAGCTTGGTGATATTCAATTACTTATTTTCTCATTGTTCAGCATATTTGTAATAAGTCATATTTTGTTACATAATAACGAGTACAATGAACATTATTTAATCATGATTCTATTTTACCGAAACATTTTTCGAATTTTGAAGAGACTATGCTGTCAGAATTCTTCTTTTTCTTCAATTTACCATTATTAAGCTTTCTGTCATTGAATTTTACTATCGAATAGCATAGACTACAAAGATCAAAGAGTAAATTCTATTTAGGTAACCAGTAAGCTTAGATTTAGATAACTATGCTATTTTCCTTCCCTTTATACGTCTGTGCTATTTTCACAGTTATTTTGGACCTGGTTTATGAATGGACTAGCTGGGCCCGCGAACTGCGTTTCGAAATCATATTTTTTTTCCCGTTTTTGCAATACTTTTTATTGATGCTCAGCTCCTATTAGACGTAGCGTGATGTTATATAGCCGATAGCCTTCCTCGATAAATGGACTATCCAACACAAAAAGAATTCAATTTCAATCATTAGTTCCTGAGATTAGTGCGTTCAACCAAACAAACAAACTCTTCAGCTTTATAATATTAGTAAAGATATATTGTCTTTTTCTAACATATGTATATTTAAATAACAATGAATAAAATGACATTAAATCAGGTTTTACAAATTTATAAGAAAAAGAGCACAGTCAATATAACCTACTGTAAGCTTGGTATCTAGTGGTACAGTAAGCCTAACCTCTATAGGTTTGTACTGCGGCATAAAATAACAACATATCTATGATAAGTATAAGATTTCCATCGATGCTTTAATAATTATATTAAAACTAGGCGAAGGCCGACGCATTGGCGGTTTAAAATTAGGAAAATTACATTATCATCCAAATACCAAGGCTTACAATAGTACAATTAATTGTGAGCCATTAACCCATTTATCAGTTTAGGAAGTGATATTTTACAGCGAAACAATAGCTGTCACGAATGCGTTTCGCGGCCTGTGACCGCCGGAAGTGGGTTATTAATCGCATTAGCCTTAACTTTTGCGAATTTTCCACCAGGTGTGTTTCACACGGTGTCAACTTTATGTTTGAATACTTGATTCTGTACTTTGTTCAACTTTTTAATTTTTGGTATAATGAACGAAAGCGTAATTTTAACGTTTGTATCTGACAAGTGTCCATGCACCATCAATACACTTAGATTGGGTAGATCTTATTGTTCTGAGGGGTAGAAAATTGGTTGTACATCGTCGATTTAGCCCAAGATACAAGGTCTTATTTGGTTGACTTCATATTGTTGTACCAATGTCACTGGTATTGTTATCCATCTAGTCTCGCATTGGTACAACACTCTTTATTTAGATTGCGTCTAAACAAAGAATATTATGTATTCAACTTTTCATTCGTCACCGCCAAGTTTTAACTGAATGCCATTTCTATAAGTATTGATAATATTTTGCCACCCCTAGATCTAGAATAACAGACGTTAATTATTGATCAAAATTATAAATCAGACCTAGATCTAAATTGTAAACTAACTGCTCCTAGTACTGCTGATTTAGTCTTAGCGTGTGTACCAATGATTTGTATTTTAGCATAAAGTTTAATGCTAAAATTGAAGCTCGTGTTATAATTATAAATGCATAGTTCTAGTTCAAAATCATCATATTTTTTCTTGTTACCATGTGTGTATATTACGTAAAACTTATTAGTTCTGACCTATCCATCACTGATTGTCACGAATGAATACCTTAATGGTTTTCATCCTCATTTAGCCATAGTATCGCAAATAAATCACCGACCGTGAACACGCGAATTCTGTTTTATTGACATGTTAATAATTTATAATGTGTTTTTTTTCGTTACACACTTAAAAGACATTGAGTACTAAACAATTTCGTTAATAATATTAAATGTACAAATAAAGTTGGTATTTATGAAACGAAAAGCAGAAGAGTCTTTAAACTCTTCGTTAAGCTTTTTGCGTTTGCAGCGATTCGCCTCGGCAGATATTGTAAACAATTTGAATCGATCGTTGCTCAAAATTTTAAAAGATAGATAGATAGAAAAACACTTTATTTACTTCTTCAACTTATGTTGAATAAGTAAATCCCTACACACAACACACACATCCTAGAACTAAGCTTAAATTAGTAACAACATTAATACAAATAATGTGACCTATGGATCTAATCTAATCACAGTTTGTGTGTGCAGCCGAAGTGCAAAATGGTCATGGCTCAGCTCTACATCGCAGGACATGGACTAAATGCTGATATTCTGCCACAACCCCAGGGCTTTGTGCACATAGTATTAAAACAATGTCTTATAAAGAAAAATAAGAAATAATTTTAAATTTTATAACTTACATTAATTATTTAATATAAAAAAACTGTGAAAAAAAAAACTTCAACAAAATATTAAAATACTTTGTGAATGAACTTTGTATATTTGTAGCTCGAACTTAGTTAGAGATTTTTTAATAGAACTATTTTACTTTACTACCATACCAAACACACAACAAAATACACTCATACCTATGTTGATCTGATAATGTCTGGATAATATATTCAACACGTATTTTTATCAACAATGAATTTAATTCAAAGTAAAAAATTCAAACACAACAGTCAGCGGCTGGCGTCAACACAAATGCTGAAGACGCTACGAATCCTTCCCAGCAGGGATTTTTTAATGTATTGATGTATAATTTGTTGTGTATAAATAGTATTTTAAACAAAATCCAAAATTCACCAATAAAACGTTTAGGTGTAAAAGGCGACAAGAAGTATTTGAAACCAAAAAGGTTGATCTCACCTGAACGTACGGTCAAAACGTGCGCCATGTACCGTATCATTATTGTTGTTTGCCGGCGCGGGCCCACCGTACAACCGACAACTCTATACCTAATTCAGATAAATAATTCATTTCGATCTTCTGCTGTGATACCGAAAATGATATTGTGAAGTGTACCTTAACTGGAACTGCGCAAAGTCGAAACTATGACTCGTGGATTGTATGTGTTAGTGCTTTTATTATGTTTGGAATGGACTGTTAGAGCACAGTTTGGAAGTAAGTGTAATTTGGAGTGTATTTATTAGGTATACCATTCGAAGGTTAACTGGAAGAGATCCCAACAAGGAATAATTCCATTCAATGTATGTTTGTTCCTTATTTGTAACCAGCTGTAGCGCGAACTAGTTTCGCACTATATTTTTTCCCGTTTTTACAACATTTTTTATTGATGCTTAGTTCCTATTAGTCTTAGCGTGATGTTATATAGCCTATCCTTCGCCTTCCTCGATAAATAGACTATCCAACACAAAAATAATTTTTCAATTCGAATCAGTAGTTCCTGATATTAGCGCGTTCAACCAAACAAACAAACAATCGAACAAAATCTTCTTTAATATTAGTATAGATATAATATTGTGGAAGCTGATACAGTAGGCAACACAATACTTTATCAGTTTCCACAATATTTTATTTTTTATATTATACTAGTGAGCCCGGCAGACGTTGTCCTGCCCGATTCCAGCGCCACCTACCGGGTCCAACTTTACGTTTAAACCTTCCTTGGACCTATTCAAATACACACAGAAAATTTGGTAAGAATCTGTCGAGCAGTTTCAGTGTTTTTGCGAGACTAACACACAGCGTTTCATTTTTATATATAAGAAGAAGAAGATATAGTGTATTTTTTATTAATATGTACTGTTTATTCAGTTTTATTGATAAAAACATTAATTAAAGAAGCTATTCTAAACTAAACTATAATATATCTACTAATGTAAAACTCATATACCAACTTAATACTAAAACATTATACAAAGAACTCCATAAGCCTAAAAAATAGTATAAATTAATAATGTAGGTATTGGATATACCTTAACTATCTGAAGACATCATTTTAAAAGCTCACCAGCTCTTTTTGAACCCAGTCTGTATCAGAATCAAGATGATCTAAAATATCTAAGCGTCTGAATATTTTGTCTACGAAAAAGTATGAGGCTTATTCCAGGTAACACTTTAAGTAGGTACTCGTATAGACTCTTCATAATAGACAGAGTCAACTGTTCCAATATGTAATTATGCAATAACATCGCAGTTATTAAATTCATTACTTTTTGCGATGTTACGCAATAAGACTTTTTTGGTCAGCTTTTTAATAGGTGAATATATGAACTTTAGCTTCAATTGCGTGTTTCAACACTATTAGTAAACAGCTTTTTCGATTCTTCATTTGTAAATTTGTACTCTGTTAGTGCAATTTTACTATCTAGAAATTTCCTTTTTGCACTTATCCCGATGTCTATCAAAAACATCAAGAACCGACAATATGTAGCTTAGGATTATTCGTACATTCAAATATTTCACGTTACAACAATGTTCATTTTCAAATTCATTGAAAAATAATTATTATAGAAATGTACATGTCTATAATTCTCCTTTCAATCCCCTTAATATTCGCAGATGTGTTAATAGTATTGCCAAATGTTTGAGAGTGACTGTTAGTATTTTATAAAAATCAATTATTACAAGGAAAAATTACTCATCGTAACCCAAACTTATAATCTGCCTTATTATTTTTATTGAAGCCCCGAAATATCTTTTGCTTTTGCCAATAGTTTTTGTGTTAAGGATTAATTAAGTGCAAGCGGCCAATATTTATATCGTGCTTGATATATCGACCTTGCAACGAACAGGGACACTATAATCGTTCCGACTATAATCGAGGCTAAAGAGCATATAGCTCTTTGTGTCAGTTCCAATTATTGCAACATAATTTGATCCAGCCATTTAGACAGCAGAGATATATGTATATCTGCTTAACTCTAACAGCAAATAGCGTAGCAACTCTGACGCGACAAGTTTAAAAAATCTGTTTCTTTAAAATGTATATGATTTCTCTGCATTCTTATAATTTTATTAGATTCCTACCACCAACAAAAATCTAGTTTCCATTTCATTGTCAAGATCTTGTTTTCTGTATATCAGCAATGAAAAACGGTCATGAATATTAGTTGCATTCATACACGGTAAAATTTGGTCGTTTTAATGCCTTGGTAGGATGATTCGCTATAATAAATCTATTGTCTATAAAAAAAAAAATTAAGAGCTTAGCATTTCAATGTTGTATATTTGGGAAAACGATGAGAACCATTAATAATACCTACCGCCCGCAAGCCTGATTGATTGATTGGACATTCTAAAGGCGAACGCACTGCCCTTCCCCGCACAAAATATACTATTATCCTATACTATTACATTATATTTTTATATAAAATATAAGTATATAAAACTGAATTAACTGAAAATAAAGATATATAAAACTGAGTAAGTTGTTAATAAACAGTGATTTGTAAGTTACACCAGCTGTCTAACGATGTATAAGTAGATGAGGTTTGGCGAGATGACATGAATTAGATGGACCTACCTAATATTAAATCAAAATATCTTCACTATCGTCGGATGCGGCTGTGGACATGGCATTGGCTTTTTAATCGAAAGGTCCAGGATTCAGTCCTGCCATGCACCAATGTGTTTTGCGAATTTCATATGTATATTTATTTGACGCTTCTACAATGAAAGAAACCATAGAGAGGGATCTTACATACATCTGTGAAGAAATTCAAAGGTGTATGTGAAATCGACCAATCCGCACTGGGCCAGCGTGGTTGGAGAAGGCCTAAACACCCTAACTTAAAGTAGGCTCGAGCACCTCTGTTGGGACAAATGAGCTGTGGTGATGTTCACTAACAATGAAATTGTCATCGTCAATTCCAAGAAAGATTTATTGAGGTTTCAGTTTAAGGACTTATTGTTACACCTTTTTCAGGCATGTTACTTAACGTAGGCTTAGATGATGCAAAGAGTAACGAAGATGATTCCGATGATATGCAGGTAAATGTAAACCTATTACTATAAGTTAGTTCAAATATTCAATCTTTTCGAGATTAGTAGATATTGATAGAAAAGTGTCATTTCATTTATGAACGGTTTTGCTTTTATTGCAGGGTCCATGTCCGACAAACACAACATGCATACCAATCAGTTCTTGTCCATTGTTAGAAGATTTGTTGGACTTTTCCTGCTTCTCTTCAGACAGGTCAGCAGCGTCAGCTTAGCTTATAACTCCAAAATCATTTCCATAATTTGTTACTAATTATATAAGTTTCTGTTGTAAACATAACAGCCATACGAGTAATTAATATTATCTAGAAAATAATGCACTTGAGTTCTTTGAGTGGAGGACAATATTTACCAGCGTTTTCTACGATCAAATGTTGTTCAACGGATAGAACAAATGTTATCTTTTTCCTATATGTTCTGTTAGTGGAACAAACAGTAGAACAGATGGTAGTAACTCTTTTTCGGACATCCTTTTGTGTTCTTAGTTGTTTCATTTTTATTCTATTCAAAAACTAATCTAAATACTCTGTAAATTTACTTACACACAAGTAAACACGGTCTTTGTATAGCAGGATTTGAAGTAAAATATCTCTAAAATAAGAATTTTTAAACAACCATCTGATTTGAACCTCTAAAAAGTAAATTTTTCTAATACCCTACTGAGTACTCCAAATGAGAGAGATCGCCAGAGGTTAGCGTAGAGACGCTTTTTCGATAGTAAGTGGACAGTGGGTTATATTGACTGCCCACTGTAGAACTCTGGTCCACCAAGAGCTAATTATTCTGCTTCTGTAAATTTGCTGCTAGCTGAATCCCATATAGACTCTTCTGGTATACCTATTCAAGGTATACCAGAAGAGTCTACAAAAATAATATCTTCTTCTTAAGGTACCGTGCCATCTGCTACCGCAGCTTGGCAACATTATGGCAATTTCCAGCTTCGATACAGCTGCTCTGAATAGTGTCCGAATGCTCGTTTGGTACCATTGGCGCAGATTTTTCAGCCACGATATCCTTCTTATCCCGACACTTCTCTTGCCTTGGATCTTTCCTTAGATAATTAACTGTAACAGGTCGTACTTAGGACCTCTCATTACGTGGCCGAAATATTCAAGCTTCCTTCTCTTTATTGCTGGCAGGACTTTCAGCGATTTACCCATTCGTCGAAGTAGCGTTACGCTTGTTCCTTTATCTCTCCAAAACATACGTAACATTCTCCTGTATACCCACATCTCGAAAACTTTCACTTTTTTACACATGGCTTCTGGTGACACTGAAACGTTATACTGTTGATTGTCATAATTTCGATTCGCACAAATCATATGGCATAAAAATCAAAAAGCATAATAATATATGGCATAACATAACAATAGGCATAAAAATTATGATGCAGGATTGTCGAAAGGCATAATATTAAAAATCATAATCTTGTACCTATATCAAATGTCTAATCAAATGTATAATTTCATTTGGCATAATTTTATTAAGTATACTTTGAAACGCATAATTTTACTACGCATAACTGTTAATATCCATAATTTGGTTTGACATATCCTTATTTAACTATGCATAACTCACTAAAGACATAGTTTTATAAAAAGTAATAATAACTGTAAATAGGTATCCATAAATCTTCTTTGACATACTTAATCTGGAATGTATTTTTCTCCATACGAGGATCACTAATTATTAAAAAAAACTAGTGTTATTTAAAAGCGACTCCGGCAGTCGGTCCAGTCCCACGTAGTTTTGTCTGGCCTACCCCTAGAGTGTATAAAATGTAGGCCTATAAAATTCCTTAAAAATAATATATTCCAGGTATTTTCACCGGCTGAACCAGCTGACGTGCGGGCACACCAACAACGAGGACTTCGTGTGCTGCCCCACGTGCGACTGCGACGCCCCCCGCGGCCCCCGCTGCGGCCGCAGCATGGTCAGGGGGACCAACTACAGCGGCCTCGGCTCACATCCATGGGTGGCGAGGATCGGCTTCACTAGTAAACAATCCTACTTTATCTTATTACTGTCTATAAGGATGCTCGCATTCCCATCCTATGGTAAGTGTGATAAGATCGAATCGACTTGAGCATGGGAAATGACTCTGACAGGGTGTCATGTGTGTCATTGTCATAAGAAATCTCTGTTAGACCGATTGCCATATTTGAAAAAAAAAGTGAAGTGAAGAGATAAGTTCACCTTTGGGTACTCTAATGTAACTTATTTTTCTGTTAGATTTATGCGCAATAAAGTGTGTTAACAAATTAGACTTATAGCAAGCGAAATAATTTTGATTTTATCTACACTAGTATTATTATAAAGAGGAAAGATTTGTATGAATGTATGTAACAAATAAACTCAAAAACTAGTGGACCGATTTCAAAAATTCTTTCACCATTAGAATGCTACATTATCCTTAGGAATCAGTTGCCTTTTACTTTGCTGTAAGTAAGAAGAATCAAAACCCTCTGCCTCCCTTTTCGCTTCGCCTCGCTTCCCCACAGAGGAATTGAAGCTTGCTTGCACCTCCAGATGCCAATCGGGTGGTTTCGATCACTAGACCGGATGCGATTACTTCATATATAGATGTTCAGAAATAAACGCTGATGAATGTGAACATATATTAAATTAATTAATTAAATTCTTATATTGCTACGAATCTCATACCAATTTCAGTAGTATCTTTAGGAATGTGCTTTACTTCATCAATTAATATTCAAGTAGTATATTATTACCGGCTAGCACATGCTTTGTGTATCTTAATAAGAAAATCATTTAAAATATTTTCAGATAAAGATACCGGTAATGTCAGATTTGCGTGCAGTGGATCTATCATTTTCAAAAGAGTAGTCGTAACTGCGGCTCACTGTGCATTGGCCAAACCTGAAGGGTACAAGCTGTAAGTAATAGCAAAGATTAAGTTAATATTGCAATAGTTTCACTGTATTTTAACTAGGTCCTTAGTATAGTTGCAATGACGAGTCCGTTTTTTCTTCATAATGGACCATTCCCGTGCTTTGGCAATCCACCATAATTTGGAGCACACCAGCAGACTTTCTATACTGTACTTTATCATCTAGAAAGAAAAGCAAGAATTGATTGCAGCTGAAAACGAATGATTAGTACCTATTTGTAGAAAACGATTCTCTTTTCGCAGAGACTTTACATTCAGATACTATTTTCAAATAAAAATTCTCTAGGAATCTTAGCCAGGTCTTGTATCATTTTCCCGATCACCGTATCAAACTTTGTATCTAGTTGCGGACTCCGTATCATATCCGATGTAACTTCAAGATTTGCCTGGATCCGATCTGCATCTCCTTTGATGATCGGTCATGACCCAACTCGATATGAATCAGGCCTTATCACTTATCTTTTCATTACTCATGTATAATTGGTATTTGATTTTGCTGTTTCTCTCTTTCCAGCTCCACAGTAGTGGTTGGGGAATGGGACATGGGCAAAAGCCCTGATTGCAATGATTACTTCTGCGCACCTCCGACCCAAGCCATCAAAGTAGAGACTGTGATTGTGCACCCTGGCTATGAACAGAAGATATTTCGACATGACATAGCTCTTATTGTGTTGAAGGATGAAATTAAGTATTCTGGTCAGAAAATTTTATTTGTGCTTACTTGATTTTTTCAGATCTACCTTTATTTCCTTTCCAAATTTAGCCGCATTGGTAAAATATTATTGTTTTGAATGCATTCTTATTAATCCTACGTCACACTATGACTTGTGGTGACACAAAGAGCAATGATGAGATTAGGCTATTTAGGCTATGCTCGAAGTTTCTTTAAGTGATCGAATCAGAAATGATGAGATTTCTAAAAGAACTAAGGTCACCGATATAGTCCAAAGAATTGCGAACCTCAACTGGAAGTGGGCAGGGCACATTGCTCGCAAGATGCATGACCTTTGTCCTCCTCCTCTCGAGTCCTCGAGTGGCGGCCGCGTTTCGGGAGACGAGGCATTGGTAGGCCTCGTACAGGATGGACCGACGATCTGGTGAAGGTCGCGGGAAACCGTTGAACGCGAGAAATACAAATCCGAACCAACCGACGTATTTAATCTTTCCACATTCTAGACGAATTGAAAAAGCAATGTTTATGTTTTTAGAAAATTACCCACATTGGCTATGTATTGTAAATATTACAACAACTAGTAAGAGTTTGGCTTTATGAATGTTTTTTTTTTTGGGAAAATTAAAAGGTTCTTTTACTGTATATTTTTTTTTGTTTTCTAGACCTTGAATAATATATGATATTGGAGTCTACACACACTTAAAAATAGTCAGTGACAGTAAACAACGTAGATTAATTACGAATTCACAAGAATAATGTGAATCGGCAGGAAATTAGGGTTAGTTGCACCAAATACAAAGACTCCGGAAGTGCGATCACTGGCGATATAATCACAACATTTGACTCTTGACTTCCGACTTATCACGCCCTTGACTGACATGTGAATATTAACAGCCTTTTGTATAGCAAGCCTAATGCTTATTATAATTATGTCCTTTTCGATCACCTTTTTTTCCTTGTATACCATTATTTTCGATATAAAAATTTTTCATCTGAACAGTGACCATATTTAAAGAAAAGTATGCAAACCAAAGATGCCAGACGATAAAAAAGTCGCTGCCGACGGGTTGAAAGCTGTCGTCGACACCTCGACTGATGTCGCTGATTGATATTGACGGCTCGTGTCAAAAGAGTCGTCCGTTTGCAGGTGTTCTAAGCCGCAGACATATGAAAATGCATATACGTTACAAACTGAGCAAATGACAACAGCAATTTTTGAATAATTTCAGAATTATAAAATCATAAAATGACTTGCTCATTCTTGTTCTAAATTCAAGAGGTCGAAGTTTAAAAACTTTGTGTTTTTAGTTTGCTAATCGCTGGGACCATCTCAGGAGTATAGTCTTTAAATACAAAAACAATTTTGAAAATCAGCTCACAATGGGCGAAGTAATTGTGTAACATACAACTGTGTCCCAAAATTGTTTAACTCCAGCTCTTTAGTAACATTCTCATCAAATATTGTTTTCAGTGACTGCGGCACCCATCTGCTTAAACGACAAACCGGAAATCATCATTAATGAACGAGCGGCATTGGTTGGCTGGGGAAAGCTATCCGGACAAACATCTTCGGTGTGTATATACATATTAACAAACTTATTTTACCTACCAACCTACTTCTTTTGATTGATATGACAATAAAGTCTGATATTGCGTAAAATGTGTAATGTGAACTGACACATTTAATCTTGTAATAGAAGTTCAGCTCAAACTTTTGCTTTGAGGTCAGCTTCCAATTGACGACTCTGTAACAATACAGGGAGAAAAAAATAGCCCGTGCTGGTTCTTTCCAGTACAAGGTCTTCCGCCGTAGACTTCTGAACCATTGGCTTTTTTGACGTATAAAAGTGATTATGTAATAATCGAATTTGAATAAACGACATTGAATCTGAATTTACATATCTACATTGTTGACAGGTGCTTAAATGTAAAGTGTCCTCAAATAAATACGTAATTTATTTGAGGACTTTACATTTGAGTAAGTTGTCATTCTCTTTTCCCAGATAAGTCGCCAGCAGCTCCTAGAGGTTCCGCTGGTGCCGCTGGAGAACTGCGAGCGTATCTTCGGAGAGTCGGTGCCGGTGAACGAGGGGCAGCTGTGCGCCGGCGGCGAGGAGGGTCGCGACGCGTGCTCCGGGTTCGGGGGAGCTCCACTGCTGGTGTGGAGGGACGGCCATCATTATCAGGTTATGGTAGTTAGTGGAGCGTGGTGGCGCATTGGCGCGTGCGCTCAGTGAACGATTGCTAATGTTAAGCAACGTTCGCAGTGGTCAATCCTAGGATGAGTGACCAAATAAGAAACAGCTCAAGCTCCTCCGTGCTTCGGAAGGCACGTTAAACAGTGGGTCCTGCGCCTGATCTCGCCCTGGTCGTGTCGGGTAACCGTTCCATCGGAATAGGCGAGTAGAGGAATAGAGTGACACTGGCGTTTGCGCAGTCACTTGTGCACTATAAAATATCTCCTGCGCAGATGGCTAGTCTCTGTGGAGATTGGCCGCCGTGACCGAATATCGGTTAGGAGGACATTATTATTATTATGGTAGTTAGAAACTAAGACTGGATCTTCTGGAACTCGATGGTCAGGAAGCCACGCTGCTGGTGTGAAGCGACCACCATCATTATCAGCTATGATATTGACGTAGTTGGAGAATTAAAAGCGGATTTTCGGGGTGGGATCAGGTATGATATTATAATAGTTCTAGTTCTAGAATGGATCTTTGGAGAGTTGGTGGCTTCGCGGCAGCCCCGCTGCTGGTGAGGAGAGATAACCGTCATTTATCAGGCAATATTGTGATCGTCGATCGACTGTGTCGTGAAGATAACTTGCTAGATTATTTCAAAGGACTTTATTTTAACTGCTGCTTCGTCTAGTAGTTGAGACCATCCGGAATAGATCTGGAGGTTCGGGGTTCGACTCCCAATGGTGGCAGGGCTTCTGAGGCCACTTGGCTAGTTGCCTAGCTTGTTTGCTATGTGAACAATTCATTGGTGTGTTCCAACAATTAGTGTTAAGGTGTCAGATAAAGTTAGATACCTCAGTCGCTGAGGAGTCCAAGTGAAGCTCGCTTCCATCTTCAGACTTATCATATCAGGTGAATTGAAGGCCAAGAGTTTCCCTGTTTTGTGAAAAAAGGGGATGAAAGCGGTACGGTCTGAAATCAGGTAATTTAGCAAATCACCCCCATTTTTTTGAGGGGAACGTGCGCCGTTCCCTCCATTGGCTAGACGACAAGCGTGTGTGGGGGCCGGGCCTACCCACTAAATGTACAGGTGTTCTCCCTGCCCTTATAGGCGGGCGTGGTAGGGTCCGCAATGCGATACCACTACCCACGCCCTCGGGCTATGTCGACAATAATGGTTGAGGTATCGCCAAGGGGGGAGGGGGTTGTGAGAACACCAGCAATATCCCCCAGATGGAGAAGTTTTACGGCGAGCACGGTTAGCGAATAACCCCTGAAACTTGTCTAGGTCCAGCCTTGAACAAAGTGTAGAAGCTTTACCAAATAACCTAAAAAGTTTATCGTGTCAGACAAGAATGCCTAATTTCACAGGTGGGCATCGTGTCCTTTGGCTCCGAGAACTGCGGCAGCGAGGGAGTCCCCAGCGTTTACACCAACGTGGCCCACTACCACGACTGGATCGTCAGCAATTCCCCGCGCTACTGATCGAGACACTGAACTAAGTGGACAGTGTAGAGGAATTTGGGAAGCGGAATTTGAAGGCCGTCATTGTGATATCTATTTCTAGAAATAGTGCTTCGTTTATTAAATAGACGATATATGTATAAAAAATGTAGTGCATAATCATCGAAAAAATATTAAAAAAGTCAAAATTTTCACTAAAGATGATTCAGCAATAAATTTGGCAAGAATAAAGATAGAGTTTGAAAAAAAGAAAAAAACATTCATGATCTACCGCGGTATAAAAACAATGGTTCTCTACAATGCTTCTGTTTTGGCTTCTGTTGGATACTCTCACAGATAATATTATAATAGTTCAGTACAGGTGCCTTCCCCCAAACATAAAGATAGGCCAGTAACTCCGCTTTTCTTCGGTATTTTTACCGCTCGCAAGTTTTGGATGTTGGGAGGGCAGAAATCACGTACATTGAGCTGTGCTGCGAAACGATCGAAAGATACTGTTTTGTGGTATATCCTGTAGGTATACCGATCTTTTCACTACCTACACGAATAAGTAACGTATTTTGCTCGGCAGGAGTATACTAAAAATAAATGGAAGAAATCGTTGAAATTCTTGAAATAAATTAAAAGCCACCTATTTATCTTTTATAATAATATGTATTGTAATGCCATGTTGTTGTAGTATTGGGCGCAGTCCTTCGTATCCTTCAGTATTGAGCAGAGAGTGCCGGTCAGATCGACCTGAGCCCGGTCTTGGATCTGCTGATTGAATATCTGTAAAGTAGCACGATCTGTTTAGATAATAGGAAAAATTAAATATAAGTGAACTGTGTGCGGAGTGCCAGTTTTATCGAGCTTCACTCGATCACACGCATCGAAAGCGTAAACGCGAATTTGTATGGAATTAGAGCAGTGCCATCTAGTAGTCACTAGATGAAGCTGTCTCATTTCATAGCAGCTACACACAGCATAGCAGCAGCACATGGCGCTGCTCTAATTCCATTCGAATTCGCGTTAACGCGTTCGATGCGTACGATCACGAAGCAAAAAGCTTCATGCGTACGATCGAGCAGAGCTCGATAAAACTCGCACTAGGCACTCTGATAACGATTGAAAATGATAATAAAGTTAGTTGTGAAGGAATTCAGTTGTTTTATATTCCTCTTACTTGTGTGCCCAGGAATATTCAAATGGTTGAATTCAGTCGTAAGAGAGATTAGATTTTTGTTTTAAATACATGATGTTAATTTTCTTAATTTTACCGGTTTCGATACCCAGTTCAGACAGGCTATTATTTAAATATCTGTGAATGCAGTTTGGATAGTTTTCAAAATCATAATGTTTCTTTCAGTAAAATTTTCTATCTACGGTATTTTAAGGTTAAGCAACGTTCGCAGTGGTCAATCCTAGGATGAGTGACCAAAATAAGAAACAGCTCAAGCTCCTCCGTGCTTCGGAAGGCACTTAAACAGTGGGTCCTGCGCCTGATCTCGCCCCGGTCGTGTCGGTTAACCGTCCCATCGGACTACGCGAGTGAAGGAACAGAGTGTGCACTTGCGTTTGCGCAGTCACTTGTGCACTATAATATCTCCTGCGCAGATGGCTAGTCTCTGTGGAGATTGGCCGCCGTGACCGAATATCGGTTAGGAGGACATTATTATTATACTGATACATGAAGGAAATGTTCATTCTATCTAGTGTATGTTGATTTTCAATGGGGGGTGTTCTAACGCCAATGGTTAGAACGCTTCTAAGAACTAACAACACACGCTTCACATTAAATCTACAAAAGCAGTTCGTGCCTTGGATCAATAATGCGTAAGTGTGGCAATGATGACAAACAAAATGCCATAATAAAAAAAAAGATTACGTTAGGGTTGCGGTAATGGAATGCTCACATTAGGCGCATCATGGCCGATTTCACCAACCATAACTTAACTTAGGAAACCCCTAAGACGTATGCTGTCACATTTTGTCTTTAATGAAAAGAAAGTGACAGCATGCCACCTAAGAGCCACCTAAGCTAAGAAGAGGTTGGTGAAAATGGCCATCAGTCTGTCCGCTAGCTTACTGGCAGTGCGTATTTTATAAGACATTTTGCGTTTATTACATTTCGCGTTTAAGACATTCTGCGTTTAGGACATTTTGAGTTGAGGACATTTTGCGTTTAGGAAATTTCGCGTTTAGGACATAACGCGTTGATGAATTAGGGCATTCTGCGTAGAGTTCTTTCCCATTAATAATTCTATAGTATCTTTAACACTTACCCCGTCGATAGTGATAGTGGGAATGAACTTCGGGTGGACTAGCTTCGTTAAGAACTCAGCGTCGAGCTGCAGCTGAATACCCTTACCCGAAGCGATGCAGGCGGTCACACTCTTTGGAGATATATTTGCCTTTTCGACACACTGAAAAGAAAATTATTTACGTAATTAGCAACTACAAATTGTAAATAATTATACAGCATTTGTCCAAAGTTTTGACCTCTAATTGAGTTTTTGGTACAGTCATCACCATCATAACAGCTCATATCCTACGTCTCCATCGAGGAACTCGAGCCTACCCTATGTAAGTTAGGGTGGGCCCAGTGCGGATTGGTCGACTTCACATACACCTTTGAATTTCTTCGCAGATGTATGCAGGTTGCCTCGGGATGTTTTCCTTCATCGTAGCAGCGTCAGACAAATTTACATATTTGAAATTCGAAAACGAAAAATACAAAAGTACATGGCGATCTCGAACCCCGGACCTACCGATTGGAAGGCAAGTGCCGAGTCCACACCGAACGCTCACAGTTTGGTACAGTACTAAAAAGTATTTCTAATTTGGATCATTTAGTGTTCTCGCGCGTTGATAGTTGCCGCACGTGTATTGAATGTGATTAATATTAAATTAATTAACTTATTGATGCTTTATAGATAATTTATTACGATCAAAAGTTTTCGAACGAAATGGAAAGGAAGGAAACATTTTGCATTTCTGTCTGTCATTGTTGGATCAGTCTTATCTAGAATCTTTACTAAAATCACAAAATGATGAGTCAAAATAAGAATAACGCACATAAAAAATTGTTAAAATTAAATCATCTCGCATATAAAAGCACTGTGCAAAATTATTATTTACAGTAAATCAAAAATCTCACCGAAAAATTACCATTTGCGGACGCAAATCTCTTCATCTCGCAAGCTAGATAGTTGACTTTCTCGATGTCGGGCCTGCTCTGCATGAGGTCGAGTATACAACTGTGCACCATGTTGCCCAGGCACTCCGAGGGTCCATGCTGGCACTCGAAACCACCCTCTCCATTGTCTATGCTCTGTAATAAATGAGAGGAATTTAATCATAGTATTGTCTCTTACTGTCGATTTAGACTGCTTGTTAAAATTTAGATACGTAATATCTTTAAGTAGTTTGAGGTTATTACTAAGATCACGTAAAGAAATAAAACGTACTATGTAAAGTCGACAAAGTTGCCGGTCTACCAGTAGAGTTGTATTGGTCGGCGATATTTGAAAAAGTAAAAGCGTTAAAACAGGTTTTAATATTGTATATAATAGAAGTATTTTAGAATTTTCATATATGATTTAAATGATTGCTTTATACCTCTTATTGTTTGAAATAATGCTTCCCAAAAAACTGTACTGGTAGACCACGAACTTTGTCGACTGTACATACCTACATAGATAGAGTGATATTGCTCTACGAAACACAACTCAAAATCGAAATCATTTTTAAACAAAAATGTTAAAATTATAACCTTAGGAGTGGCACTGTTCTCCAAAAAGGGCGACAGGATCCAGTTAAAAAATTGTATATCCATCGCGCCCCAGACTCATATTTACAAGCTATTATACACGGTGTTTCATAATAACCAATAAATAATCAATGCCTTATCTAATGTGTGCTTATTTGTTTGTGGTTCACACGTAATGTCATTCAACCCAAAATGTTCATGTATCATCATCATGTTTATGATTTACATGAACATTTTGGGTTGAATGACATTACGGATAAACACAATTTAATAATTAGTTTTCGTGTATAAGTTATCACGAATCGTCAAGCGCGCATGTTTGATGACTTCCAGCCACGATATACCGGCACGAGCTGAACTCTGAAAAAGCTTTATTACCTCAAACCACATACATACGCCGCTGCAGGTTATACAAAAGAACGCAGAGTAAACTTGACATTGTGCTTGGTGTTTGTGGACTACGACGAAGCCTTAGATTCATCGTTACTTGGGCTACATAAGATATGTATAATAGTACTCCGTACCTGCCCTATTAGACAGAAGCCACACGCAAATTTTTCCGCAGTCGCTCCGCAGAAAAAATGTATGGAAATGACATTATCCTGTGACAACCTCACGCTATTTTTCGTCAGCTAATGTGATCTCCATACATTTTTTCTGCGGAACGAATGCGGATAAATTTGCTTGTGGTCTGAACCGTGTGTGAGACTCCGTGATTGCAGCGTATATCGGCTATCTCGCTCTCACTGCGGTTTTAATACTGGTTTAGGCGATCATGGTAAATGGTAAGAGGGTAGGTAGAAAATAATAAATAACATCCAAAGTATGCTCTTTAATCGATGGATGGTTATTTGTGCATATCAAAATTGGCCTTTATGTTTTATATAAACAATTACCTCAAAATACAATACTGAACATACTATCTTAATGCATATGGAATTTTCTTAATTTGTATATGACAGATGTAAAAATCACCTTAGATTTCCCAAAGGGCACCAGCCGTAGCATTATGTGGTTGGACAGTAGATCCATGGTTGGCTTTAGCTGCCTCAGCACGAAGCTCCTGCTATCAGGGCATCTGCTTTCGTAATAAACCGAGAGGAACAGCTGAAATATTACACAAATAATTTGAAGATGATTAATTTTACACATGTTGTTTCGGAATGTTTATAGTCAAGTCAAAGTAATTACTTGAGTAAAAGTCGTTATTTAAGTTGTGATTTTTATACAATAAACGAGAATTTGAATGAAGAGAAGAATGTTAGGCTTATTACCTAGTGCAGGTTGGTCCATTTTAACTATCGCAAATACATCTGGGAGCAACGGCATAACTAGCCTTTTGAAAGACGGAGGAGCTCGAGATACTTATATTTTTGGTCACCCATCACGTGATGGACCATTGCGAAAGCGTAATCGCCATTAACACAGGCGCCGGACCAGACGCCCGAACTACTGTGCCACCGAACGTAATAATAAGACATTTTTTTATTGTCACAGTACTTATTGTAGAAAAATCACAACTTAACGACTTTTACTCAAACTTTGACTTGACTTTATACGAGTGTTAGTCTGCAATGGCGCATGAGTGAGTGGTGATGAAGTCATGTGACAGACGCCATTGTAGTGTACGTACGTGATGTAGAGCTAAAGAAAAAATGAGTGAATTTTATTTAAATAAATTAAATTCATAATTCTGCTTTAGCCTCTTATGAAATCAGGCGTTAAATCCATATCTGAATCAGATGAACTCATTGTGTTAATACAAATCTCTACTATACAGAAGTATAACCAAACAACTCGAAAAAACAAATGAAGATTGGATTGCCGCTTTCCCGCTTATTTTGTTTTTTTTTCTGTAGCCGATAAAGTAAATTATAATAAAGTCATTTTAAAAATATATTCTTTAATTAATACTTATGTTATTTCAATTTTACACCGCGCTGTAATGTGGCTGTGTAGAATGTTGGAACATGGTTCAATAGAAATGTGAAAGTTGAAAACGATTTTCCCTAGGGCTGAAAAGTATTAATTACAACCCGCTCTCCAGGCAACTTCAGACTTACTTTCGGAGTATGAGTAATGAAAAAATATTAGAAAAAAAGTAGTAGCTTCATTAAATCTTCCAATACTTTTTCAACAGAGTTTTCACTTGGGATAGATGGATACGTACTTACTCTTAAATGTTAGTTCGCAATTCCGAAGCATCCTCTACTATAGTGATCTACAGCACCATCTATGTGATCCTAGTCGATCGACCTACTTTTTCAAATTTTTAAAATGATTTAACTTTGTTAAATCATTATTAAGATCTAGGAAACTATTTATAGAAACAGTTTTTCACCACTTCAGTCCACATACCCACTCTGGGTCTATTGTGCTTCCCCGTGTGTTAGTCCCTAATGCCATCGCCACCATCGGTCCAGTTCATCGTGGCCATGACCTTGATGATGTCCTTTGGTGGCATGGCCCTGTAATCTTCCGGTTTTGGATAACCAATCCCCGTCAGCATTTGCCTCCTGCAGGCTAGAGCATCGCAATGGCACAGCAAATGTTCCATGCTTTCCTCTTTATCCTTGCAGGCCCTGCAGATTTTGGAACTAGCAAGTCCCATCCTGGTTAGCATTATCCTAGTGCCAAAATGTCCGGTGAGAGCACCGAGCATTAGGCGGGTCTGGGATCTGCTAGAGCTCAATGTAAATTTGAGCCAGTTGTCCATGCCCATAAAGAGCTTGGCGTGTTTCATTCCATTCTGTTTGGCCCATTCTTCCTGGTGCCTCCTTTGAGATTGAGCTCTTAGGCCTGTACTGACTGCTTTTGCGGTGATTCCGACAAACGGTTCCGGCCCTACAAATTGTGTTTCCGATCCCTTTCTTGCCAGACAGTCAGCCTTTTCGTTACCATCGAAACCCTTATGGCCTGGAATCCAGACTAGCTGTACAGTGTTGTCTTTACCTAGTTTTTTTAGAGCTTCAATTGTGTTAATCACTAGTTTGGATTCCACCTTATATGACAGAAGCGGTTTGAGAGTCGCTTGGCTGTCACTGAGAATATAGATGTTAAGGCCTTTGCGACCTTTGTCTAGATTCTTCTGTGCACAGACAAGGATGGCGTATGTTTCAGCTTGAAACACAGTAGCCAGCTTGCCCATGCCGATTGAAATCTCAATTTTATTGCAGTATATTCCTGCTCCTGTACCAGATTTCATCTTTGATCCGTCTGTGTACCAAATCATGCTGTTTCCCTGGGGGGGAGCCAGCCCCTTACCCCATTCCTCCCTTGTTGGGATGTGTACTTGGAAGAGTCGCCTAAATACGTATTTAGGTATCATTCTGTCGCTGGTCATTTCCAGCAACAGATGCTCTTCTTCAGCCTTAAATGCCGTGTGTCTTGATAGAGGCCTGTTCACGCTCCATAGGCCCAAAGTTCTGAGCCTGTAGAGTGCTCTCATAGCCTCTCTTCGTATGGCGCTGTGCAGTGGCTCAAGATCTAAAAATCTCTCCAGGGCCGCCGAAGGAGTTGTTTTGAAGGCCCCCGTTATAGCCCTCAGGCTAGTCTTTGGAATCTATTTAGTACTTCCCTGCATGTGACCAGATTTGTTCTTGGCCACCAGACAATACTGCCATAAGTTATGCCCGGCAGTATCATTTCATTATATTATAAATCCAGTAGAGTATCTTGGGTTTAAGACCCCAGGTTTTACCGAAAGTAGATCGACACATGTTAAAAGTCCTTATGGATTTATCAATAGTGAGGTCTACATGTTCCTTCCACGTAAGTCCTTTATCTAGGGTAACTCCTAGGTATTTGACTTTTGTGGACCATGATATCTCATTACCGTAGAGTTTTAAATGACTCATGTTATTGAGTTTCCTCTTTCTTGTGAACGGTATGATCACTGTTTTTTTCGGATTGATGCTAAGGCGTGTCTCCTTGCACCAGTCTTCGACCTTTAGTAGCGCCCCCTGCATTAAGCTGGCTACCACACTTGGCACCTTGCCATTAACCATAATGACTATGTCATCAGCATAACCCACCGTGTTCAGTGGGCCTTTGTTCAGTTCTTCGATCAATGGGTCAATCACTAAGCACCACAGTATCGGAGAGAGAACTCCTCCCTGTGGGCAACCTTTGGTTGTCATGATGCTCATTGTATCGCCTAATATGCTTGCAGATATAACTCTGCTCTCTAACATACAATTTATCCATCTTATAATGGTGTCATTGATGCCATGCTTTCTTGCCGCTCTGCTAATGGACTCAAATGTAGTTTTGTCAAAGGCACCCTCTACATCGAGAAAGGCGCCTAAGCATACTTCCCTTGAATCCAGTGCCTTTTCGATCCTGCTAACAATATAAGGCGCGTTCGGATAGCATCAAGGTGGCAAAAATAACTGTTAAGAGCGGGCATAAAGCTAGAAAAATATCAGATTTCACCCGCGCGCCTCATACGTTCCGCTCTCGACCATCGCAGCGACAACGTCGCCGAAAGTCGCTCCCTCTTCATAATATTTTGTGCGATCGCGCACAGTATACCCTACACAAGCAGATTAAATTGGCTATGTGCGAGTCGGACTATGTATCTATACTTTGCAATGTGAATATAAAATACTTTTCGCTGGTGATGAGTAAAACGAAAAGGTAAGTAATAAAATTATTTTTTTTGTATATGTACGTTACTTAAGATAATAATTGCTTTATTTACAGTTACCTGCTAAGCACTCATCGGATAATCTATATAGGTATGAACATACTTCAAACACAAAAATACTTTATTTTTTATTTTATTTATAAGGAATAACAAACAGCTGTCACAGTCAGTCTTAAATTAGAGTATAACTAATAGATACTAGAAACTAGTAACAATAATCTTATTTATTGTGAAGCCCATACCGTTATCCACGGATTGTTATAATGTGTTACTCGATATGTACGAAACAAATTTGTGCAGATTCTAGTTGTATATAAAAATAGAAGTAATTGTAAACAAAACTGCTTTTACATTCATATAAGAAGATACATACTAAAATCTATATAAAAAATATACACAGTTATTTTTTTATCACCCTGGAAAATTTTAGGGACGCTTCAAGACGACACTTCAGGATACATCCATTATTATGTAAAAAAAATAAAAAACATGAAATCAAAAATTTTAAAAAAATACAAAAATTTCAAAAAATTCTGCTCTGTACTAGTGCAGCATTTTTGGATTTTTTAGAAAATTTATATAAAATTAAGTGTTATTTTTTTTTCATATTTAAATCATTCTAATACCATGTCGTAAAGCATCCCTTTAATTTTATAAAAAAAAATAGCAGTGTATGTATATATTGAAATGATGGTAATAATTTTTCGTTCAGCTTGTCTACTTTGTAAAACATTAAAAACATGTCTTTTGAATTTTGACTCTGATTCTGAGAATATATCTAACTTTGAAAATACTTTGATAATAGCACATATAATATTATATCAACAATCGTAAAGAGACCAAACCAATAATAAAATTGAGTAGAATGTACATGTGTGCTGCAGTGCCTAAAAGGGTCGAGGCTCAGTGGGGATTTATGCCCTAAAAGGACAAAACACTGATTTTCAGCCATCACCTTAGGGAGTGAGACCATATTACTAAGTAAGCAACATTTTGCTTTGCACAGGTTAACCGTCAAAGTCGGTCTATTATATCTCAGAGACTATACTTGTTTAATTTGCTCCCATAGGGGGGCGTGGGATGGCTGAGTGCAACTCGGCGGACCGCTTGCGTGGCCCAACGCGTCATGCGGTACAAGGTGAAGTCTCCTCTTCTTTTCAAAAAGTGGTAAGACTCTTGCCTGAGGATGTGATGTGGTCAGTCTGATCCACATTAAATGGCAGTGAAGGGGCGAAGTTTCGCCATGACGTTTTGTGGATGGGTGTCGGGTACTTGTAGGTTCAACACTTAAGTACCTGGGCCTCGTGCTGGATTCGAGGTGGAAGTTTTCACCTCACTTTCGCCAGCTGGGCCCCAAACTTCTGAGGGCAACTGCCTCCCTTGGGCGCCTTTTGCCCAATCTCGGCGGGCCGGGTGATACATGCCGCCGCCTATTTACGGGGGTGGTGCGGTCAATGGCCCTTTATGGTGCCCCTATATGGGTCAATGCCCTGTCGGCTTGGCTCTGCTAAGACGTCCACAGCGGGTCATGGCCGTCAGGGTTATTCGAGGGTATCGCACCGTTTCCCACGAAGCAGCGTGCGTGATGGCGGGCACCCCACCATGGGAGCTGGACGCCTCAGTTTTATACGAGGTGTACCAACAGAGTGCGGCCTTCCGTCAGGCAGAAGGCTTGAGACGAGTGCCGCCTGACATTGTAGAGCGCTGGCGTAAGTCTGCGCAATGTCGAGTTCGCCGGCGATGGCGTGGGCACCTAGCAGAGCCGGTCTCCAGTCACAGAACCGTCGAGGCAAGCCGGCCTGACCTTAGACGCTGGACGGAGAGGCATCACGGGGTGCTGACCTTCCGACTCACGCAGATCTTGTCGGGGCACGGGTGCTTCGGTAAGTATCTGCACAATATTGCTCGAAGGGAGAGCACCCCGCGGTGCCACGAGTGCGGGGCAGACGAGGCCGACGCGCAGCACACGCTAGAATATTGCCCGGCATGGGCTGTTCAGCGGGCCGCCCTCGTCACCGATATCGGGGGTGACCTGTCTCTGCCGGCCGTCGTCGAGAACATAGCCAGCAGTAAGATATGTTGGAGGGCGTTTGCCTCCTTCTGCGAGGAAGTCCTTGCACAGGAGGGCGCAGAACGGGTTCGCGAGGACGATCCTAATGCTGACCCGTCTCGCAGGCGGCGGCCGGGTAGGAGGAGGCGAACTTACGCCCTCCACCAGCTGCCAGAGGGGTCGCGGTGACGGAGTGGGGTTCCCGTCACTCGTACTAATAACCCCCCATGCTGAGGGGGTGCCTGAAGGCGCTCCACAGACACTCCCTACTCTTGAGAGGAGCTCGATTTAGTCGGGCAGCATCGCTCTCGACACACAAAGCGATTGCGAGAAGTACCCTTTGTGTATCGAGAATGCGATTTGACGGAGCCCCCCAGTATTTTTAGTGGGTATGCCTTGATTAGCGGGGTGAGTCCCACATAACCGCAGCTGGGCCCCATTCCCACTGCGGTAGATATAAAATCTTTTTTAACTGGGTTAAAAAAAAAAAGGTTTACGCAGTCCTTGGATCGCCTCAATAATATTAAACTGTATTTCAAATCATAGTCGAAACCAATATGGGAAAAATAGGAGAGAAATTGATACTCACTTATCTTTTATGAACTTTGGTAGTCGGGATATTGTTAAAAGTTGAATATGATCTGAAAAAAAAACAAAAAAAAAATCGCCCTATTCACTTATTTTTATATCACAGTGTTATTTACATCTAACAAAAAAATACAATAATTTGAACGATTAAAGTAACGAATTGCCTCAAATTTTAACCGTAAATTTGATCCAGTTTTGATTAGTAGTTTAAACGTCAAAATAAAATTTGACAGTTAATTAAGTAAATGTAAATCTTTACTAAAAATCTACACAACATTAATGTCAAATTATTGAACAATCGCAATAAACTTACAAAGTTGATGAGAGATTTCTGCTTACAGATTAAACTGGATCGCATGCTTGTGCGTTATTACATTCTGCAGCAACTCTAAAATACAAAATTACTATAAATAATTAAGAAATACCAAATAAATAAACAAAATTCTTTTACTTTTCTTTCCAATTATATAACCCAATAAATAAAGTATCATAAAGAATTTGTGGTATGGGTACACATAAATAAATAAATATAAATAAACATACATGATTTGAGGATATACATAATATTCATGTTCATCACAAAAAATCTGCCTCGACCGGAATCGAATCCGGGGCCTTTGGCGCCTTAGACTGCGTTCTGACCACAGCGCTAGACAGTCGTCACTAAATATGTGAAGTATGGATATGTATGGATACGATAATTTCGCGTCAAAATGTTAGTACTATAAAAAGTATAACTTCAGATACTGTCACCAGCGTCCAACACGCGAGTAGTCAAAAGCATCGATTTGTTTTGCATACACTACCCGCGCCGACGTTGTACCGCTTGTACTTTGTACTCGTATTATGTTATGATATGAGCAATGAGCGTCGGTGGCGCTGTGGACTCGGCACGTTCGAGACCGCCATGTACCACTGTTTTTTTTCGTGTCGAAATTCATATGTACATATTTTGTCTGACGCTCCTACGGTGAAGGAAAACATCGTGAGGCAACCTAGATACATCTGCGAAGAAATTCAAAGGTGTATGTGAAGTCGACCAATCCGCAATGGGCCAGCGTGGTTGACTAAGGCCTAATCACCCTAACATAGGTACATAGGGTAGGCTCGAGCCCCTCGGTGGGGACGTATATGAGCTGTGATGATGATGTTATGATAAATATAACCACTATTGATATAAATATTACAAAAAGATATGAGGCAAACAATAAAAGTAAAGTAATAGGTACCTTTCGTTTCCGCTTTTCTTATTGTAATGTAATGTTGTTAGTTAATGTTGTTGTGTATAATAATAAATAAAAATAATATAAAATAGGTACCTTCTACAATAAGCCATACATTGAGTTTTTGACTTCTTAAGTACTCTTTTAGACAATTTTCTTTTATTTCTTTTATTTGCCATGATTTTATCGATGTATTTTCTCGGGTGGGGGAGCACGGAAACACAGTTTACTCGTCTCAACGGAGCGATCAAGACTGATTGTTGAAACAAAACATGCCTGTTACCTCGGGTCAGGTGCGACAGACGATAGCGTTCTGCGCGGAATAAGAACGCTGTAAGCGCCGAATTAGTTTTATTTTAATTACTCGTAAAATAAACATTATTTTTGAAAATCGCTAGTACGGTTCCTGGGTAATATAGTTTTATATTATATATTAAAATATTGACGCAGTTATATGCATCTCATTGAAAAACAATCGATTTTGCTTGAAAATTAGACGTAACTTCGCGATTTTTTTCTATCGATGAAATATGATGATTTTATGTATTCACTCAATCAGTTCACTTACAAATATAGTTAAATATCTATTTTTAAAAAATGGGGTAGTTCGTTATTCAATTTCAAGTGTAAATATCAAATCTACGATTAGCAATTTAGCTTTATACCCCCTCTTAAAAATGACAAAATTGACACAAGGAGCGTTCGGTTAGAAGAAATGTGAACAAAAGTTGCATTTTTATCTGTTTACGTCAACCGTTCGGATAGCTGAAAAAATGTCAATGAACTGCCAATTTCGCCCCAGCTATCGAAGTGGGTCAAAAGTGGCAGTTTTTGACATTTAAGATTTTTGACGTTTACTAAACTTAAAATTTTTGACACGATTGAATAAGTTTTAACGAAATAAATTTTATTTTCATTATTTATGGAAATTAATGATCGTTAATCATGAAGCGAGCTTATTACATCATAATACATCCAGAATCTGGAAACTGAAAATAAATTTAGGTTATAATAGCTTATGACTTTGACATATTGATAATGTAGCGTTCGGTTAGGGTGTGGAGCAAAAATGGCAAAAATTTCATAACCTTCTAACCGAACGCTTTACAGCAACGCCAATTTTGATAATGCTAAAAACGCCACCACAGGCTACCCGAACACGCCTATAGTGTAAGGCAGTCTCAGTTGACTTGCCTGCTTGATAGGCACATTGCATTGCATGTAGGGGCCGTTTTCTAAGCGGGCCGTCCCGGATAAATCTGTCGATGAGTTTCTCCATCGATTTCAGTAGAAAAGATGAGAGACTTATCGGCCTAAATGCCTTTGGCTGTTCATAGTCAGCTTTGCCCGGTTTCGGTATAAAGCTTACGTTTATATGTGTCCACGCTACTGGTATGTAGCCAAATGCTATGCATGCTCTGAAGAGCCTGCATAGAATGGGGACAAGTACAGATTCTCCTTGTTGTAGTAACGCGGGATAAATCCCATCAGGGCCAGGTGATTTGTAAGGTTGAAAACTTTGTATTGCCTATCGGACCCTTTCTTCTGTTACTACCTTTTTTGCAGACGTCCAGTTGTCTTTCATGGTTTGGGTTCCCAACTTTTCCCTATGAATCTGTTGGTCTGCACTAGAGTTAATAACCTTAGAACCAGGGAAGTGTGTATCAAACATAACACTCCCTGTTTCCGTCAATCTCTCATTTTCATCTCTCTCACGTGAGTGGATTGGCTTTGGTTAAACGTGCGCTAAACAGAGGTTGATGTAGGGCCCCTCCGAAGAGTAGTCCCAGCGCTTGGGTCAGCAGTGCTGGCTCACCGTTGGGCCTGTCTCCAGTAGGCCTAGTACGGCGCGTGGACTATAGAAGAGAAAGTGACTAACCCTCGTCCCGTCTCGCGTCATTGTTATATGAGAGAGCGAGAAGAAACATGTTATTTGTCTCTTGTCCCGTTTTATCCACGGTCCGTGCTACGCCTGCAGGGGGTGCGTTCGGGGAATGGCTAGTGCCGATCCCGAACGTGCCTCTATGGGGGTAGAAGTTGCTGGAGGGTGGTTAAGCCAGATATGGGACTTATACCCGAGTCCAATGCCATATATCCAAGGGGCGGCCTTGTCAGCTTTTCAGTCCCTTGTTGAATCGTAAAGAAATTCCCCCGCCCAAAACAAGGGCAGTTAAATGTCATTAAATAAATAAAGAGAACCCTGTTTTTTTTAAATATATAAGATTTTTCTGCTAGTTCTTCACGCTACTTCATTTTACTAGACGCAAGTAAATTTACCAAAGTACCAACACATAGGTATATTACTATGAAAATATTTACGACGACAGCGGCGCGGGCGACGTGATTCGGACCGCTAGGTGCTGTCTCTGTTATTGGCCGCCGCCAGTGTTCGAAACCGTACGATAATTATCGTACAAATACGATAATTTCATGCCAACGTACGATGTTCGATATCATACTACTATCGTTCGCAGATTGTACGATAATTATCTAACATCTCAAACATTTTTAGTCTTCTTTTTTCTCTTGGGATATTATTTATTTATTTATTTAATATTGGTACATTGACAAATTATAATCATTACATACTCTATTAATATAACTTAAAAACTAGGCTAGATTGTAATCCTAGATTAATGTACACAGCATGACGAAAAAGTTGCGAAGACATGTTTACAGCTATTTATCTTAGGTCTAAACTTACTAATGCATCAACATCTGCAGTATACCTACACAAATATTATACATATTAAATTATTATTTTTTGTCTTAAACTCAATCTAAACTATGTATGTCGAGAACCATAGAGTTAAGGACATTTAATTTTGCCTTCCAAAATATCACTGATCATCTTTTTGTACCGGGCGAACCTCCCTACGAATATGTCTAAGTCACTGTTACTCCGCGTCAACTCATTATAAGATCTGCACATTCTTACGAGAGGGTTGTAATAAGATGTGTTATTTTGATATACCCGGACAGCAAACGTATTAGGGAACCGCGTTCTATATTGAGTCAATATGTGCAATGATGACAGAAGTGCTGGAGAGTCAATAGATGCATGTAGAATTTTGTAAAGGCAGAGTAGATCATATCTCTCACGACGAACAGATAAGGGCATTACGTGAAATCTAGACAACCTATCACTGTAGTTATTCAACAACCGGCCAAACATATACTTTCGGCAGACGTATCTCATACATCGCCTCTGTATTCTCTCTATTCTGTCGATGTGGATCTTATAATAAGGAGACCAAATAGGGCAACAATATTCCAACACACTTCTCACTAGGCTGAAAAAGAGATTTAGAGTGCTACTCGGTTTTTTGAAGTCTTTAGTTGACCTAATAACAAAGCCTAGCTTAACATATTGGACGAGATAAGGGCATTTTACTTCGTATTAATAGTAATAAATAAATAAAAAAACACTGCTTACAAAAAACCAACAACTCTGCACTTCTGTCCGTAATCTACTTATAACAATGAAATGCAAGTAATTTGTTACAAATCTAATATGCCGCCATATTGGATATTCCTTTATTGTGTCGCCAGTAGAAAACATATCTATTTTGCTTTAATTTGAGTGATGGAGAAATCACTTTTTGTTTGAAAGTGATATCAATATCAATTTTTGACAATAATGGAAAAATCACTTTTATTATGGTTGCTCCATATATGTGCTAGAGTAAAAAAAAATAGTTTACAACAAGTAATAAACTACATGCAAGAATATTAATATTACATTTAATACAATTTATTTGTTAATTGCAAACATTATTTTGACAAGTACGATAATTTTGTCTCAAATACGATAATTTCCTCATCTGAGGTTGTAAACACTGGCCGCCGCAGTTTTTGTTTTTGTTTACAATTTGGCGTCGCTTATACATCCTAAATCATACAAGTGGCCATTTGGAAAAACCAGTTGGTGTGTCAACCCCTGGTGTAGGATTTTGCCTTTTTTTGACTTGCAATCTACAACCGCCACAAGGACGTCAATGTGCGTTGCCAACTTGTGACATAAGATGTCAAGTCACAGTACCCAGTAATGACACTGCCTGTCTTGCCCTTCACAGCGAAACACAGCAATGCGAACACCTCTGCTTGGCGGTAGAAATAGGTAAGACAGAGGTCATGCAGATGATGCTGATATAGGGTCTCCCTCTGGAAGTTACGAGTTTTGTATCTCAGAGAGAGAGAGAGAGAACTCTCTTATTACTTTCTTAGCCCTTTCAACCTCCACGGGATGAAAGGTAGGGATTTTCCGGACTTTAACACTAAAATAAATCCTTTACCGCACACATGACCGGGTACCCAAATGCTCTAAGCCCGTTACCTTACCAGCCCTGCGAGCATGGAACTTCTCGACATACTCGACAAAAATCGATAAATTTGACAGCTATTCCTAAGGAGTGAAAAGGACAGATGCTTTTGTCGATCGACAAGTCCATGCTCGCAGGGCGGGTTTTAATTAATATTATATTTTAATGTTATAGCTACTGCTTCAGTGTAGTGTTACTGTAGTATGTATTTAAATGCGTATTTGCTTTTTAAAATTATAATTAGTTTTTAATGTTACAGTTATTGCGTTAGTGCAATTATCTACGTAAGTGCCTATTTACTTTTAACACGTTGTACCGACGACAAACACGCTTTTCTAGATTTCTGATATAGAAAGTACTCAAGACATTTAACATGAGTAGGTATTATGTGAAAGCGGCTTAACCAGCTTTACGTCTAAGCTTTTATTATGCAATATAATTTCGATTATGATACTTTCTAGACGGACTGTATTCCAATTAGACTTCAGCTGCAAAATTGCTTTTCATAGGGTCTTACTAGGTGGAATGCTGTTGGGTATTGTACGTACGTGCTAAAGGCGTGTGTGGGATGACCCCGCAGTGTGCGGGACTGACCCCGCAGTATGTGGGACTGACTGTGAGTGTGCGGATAATAAACCACGGAGGCGGTTTATTTGAGTTTAGTTGAGAGACGTGAGAATTGAAAGTTCAAACTAAAAGTTAAAAATAGTTTGTCTTGTCCAGTTAATCCGATTAGCATACGCAACTTGATAACACAAACCAGTAAGGTACGCAAGGTTAACATATGTCCGTATGTAGGGCAGTGAAAGGAGTTCGAACAATAATATTTATAACTGTATACCTACTTATTATAATTGTTATCCTGAAAATTTTGTGTTATGCTGTATGACTTCATTTAACCTAGCATATTTTTTTTATTTATTGTCTCAGGCAGAGTACGGATATACCTACATATGTAAAAACAGTTGACTAGAGTTCGACAAATCGACAGTAACTCTTCTTTCGTTCGTAGCACAATTATTAGTGTTGTTTGGTTTGGTTAACGGTAGGAGTTCTTAGGTCGGCTGGATGGCTGCTAGCATTTTTTTCCAGTTTTGCAACGAACACAATGCTTAATAACACACATCAAGTAAGTTTATCGCCATAACAAAAATGTTGTGTTCCCACAATTAGAGGTAAGTTGTTCCTCAGCTGTTGAAAAGTACAGGTGAAACTCGCTTCCAGCTTTGGCCTTTGGAATTTCGCCCCTAGGTGGAATAGGTCCGACCGTTATTTTGAGGAGGCCTGAGAGCGACCAGTGAGCGACCCCCAGCGGGCCACTGCAACCTCTACAGATCTTTGGTGGCCGGCTCTCATCTTAAAGGCCCGCAGCCGTAAGGAAGCCTTTTTTGGAGATAGAGCCTTCTCATCGTAATGTGGCAAGCTGGGACCACCTAGAGCTCGACTCTTAGTGTGGATGAGAGCACAGCACTCACAAAGAATGTGGATTGGTGTCTCATCATCCTCATCACAAAATCGGCATTGGTCAAGCCCATCCTGTGCAGATGTTTGTTGAGTTTGCAGTGACCAGTTAAAGCTCTAGTAAGTGACCTTAGTCGGTCTCTGCTTAGTTGGATGTTTCGCATTGGGGTGCAGGCGAGAATTCCTTTTGAGGATTTTTTAAAGGGCACCAATCCAAAGCATTGAGCCCACTAGAGCTGGGGCTGCCTTTGTACCCACTCCTTTAGGACCCTCTTTTTAGCTGGTATTCCACTTGGATCCCCTATTTCAATACCCCAGGGGATCGAAAAACACTTGCTATTCCACATCGATCCTCTAATCAAGGGTATCGAAGAGGAATAATATTATTGCTTCCACATGAATCCCCTGTTAGTAAAATTAATAACATAAAGGCCGTTTCATCATAATGACACATTATTCAAACACAACTCTCTCTCTCTCTCTCCCTGGGAGTATTAAGAAAGCTCGAACGCTGGATTCATGGAAGAATCAAGTCTGTAATCATTGCCTGACCTTAAATTCTTGCTTTGTTCCCACTAGTACCACCGAATAGTACCACCGGCGCTACTAGCGAGAAATTTAGTTCTCTTTAGTACCATAATTAATCTTAGTGCTACTAGTGAGACTGTGTGAACCCAATAGTACTCATACTACAGACAGATGGTACTTGCACTTTAATAAGCAAAATATACATATTATTCCAAATCAAAATTAACTTTATTAAAATATGACTTAATAGAAAGCTCTTATAATTGTCCATTTTTTTAAAGTCATTGGCGTCGTATTTTTCGGCAGACATATTTCGTATGAGTGATTTATAATAATTATATATTATAATAATATGTTATCAGCAGCTGAATTAATAAATTAATTGCATTTATTTGAAATGAATATCTAATGTCGCAACAATGTCACTGACATAATTCATATATGCCGAAATGAATCATATAAATAGACCTTTATGTGTAAAAAGGTTGTCATTGCCGTAGGGGATCCTAAAGGAATAGCAAGTGCATAAGAATCCCCTGGGGGATCGTAGTGGAATAGCAAGTTCTTTTCGATCCCCTGGGTGATTGAAATTGGGGATCCAAGTGGAATACCCGCTTTTTAGTGCCCCTCGAAATGCCACATGCTGGTTCTGATCCGACAAGAACGTACTCGGAGCCAGCCCCCGCCCTCGCCATATTAGAGTGACCTGGAGCCCAGGTAATCGTTACCGAGTTCCTGATCCCCAATACGTTCAAATATAACTCTAGGGTGATTTAGGACTAGAACTCTACGGCATCAAGGGCCTTAAAGGCAGCTGTCCAATAAATTGAGGATGCTTTTACCCTCACACGACCGGTTTCCATGAACGCAGTCGATTAACAACCGGACCTAAGAAATTTCTCAAATGGGTTAAAGCTTGAGTTTGTGGTGAAAACTCGAATCCTTAGGTAGCATAGTGGCCCGGGGGCTGAGATTCATATGGAACAGGCAGACAGACAGACGGACGGACTGAAGGATGAGCATATGAACATTATGCCTTTACTTCACACCGCTTTTTCGTGTGTATCGACTTATTTGCCTAAATACGACGATGTGAAGTGGCTCTTTTGATCTATATTCGCCTATTTAAAACGCTCCTTCCCCGTTTTCAAACATTTTCAATATATTACACCGCCACAAATATAAAATTTACAGTCTTAAAATTTTTATATGACATTGTCGAATATTATCTAAAAAAAAGAAATAAATAAAGTGTGATTGATAATATTTTAAAAAATCCCTATTTTTCATCTATTTTTTAAACATCCTCTGTTCACAATTTTTCTAAAACGGCTATTAATTTAAAAATATAATAGTAAATGACGTAAAAGTTTTACCAATAGACGTGCATTTTTATTGTCTAGTGAATAGGGATGATGACTGAATTCTAATTTTCACGTCTCGTCATAAAATATTAAAATACCGTAGAAAAAGATACAATCCTATGAAATTAGAATTAAAATCGGCTTAGAAATACATTAGATACAAGCATTTTAAGTTGTTAATTTGGAAGTGATTAGACAGAGAGATCCGACAACAATCGTGACGTCATTGTTTAGTACGAACATATAAATCTCCATGTAAATTGCCGTTTTGCTAGAAAGAGCTGGAGAAAAATCTTTAATACCTTATATCTTGGTTGTTTTTTTTAGTTATTCGAAAACCGATTTTTTCTTTCAGTTCATTAAGTTAATGAGCTTCTATTAAAGCAAAAAAAAAAATTACGCATCTAGCCTATTGTCAACTACATTTTTTATTTTGTAATGCAGTTTTCCAAAAATCGATTAAAACGTAGTAAAAAGTAGCGCGTAAGCGACATTAGAAGCTATGCAATTATCAACTATACGAGTATTATACCTATTACCACTATTTATACTACCAATGACATAATTTGTATATAACACTAACAATGACACAGCTTATAGTATTTCGAGCATTGCACCATTTTCACCATAATAACGAGCGCTCGCAACACTGAAAACAATTTTCAGGTTTTTGGTCACGCCAATTGTTATGTCAAGCTTGTAAATGCTATCGCTATAACAATCAACTCGTCATTACTTGTTGTAAGTTATAAAGTCGACGATAATGATACAGTGTCATCATAGCCAGTAACAACGATAGCATGATAATTTTGAAAAAGTCATGAAGTTAGTAGGTAAAAAGATTTCGTGTCACACTGCCAACTGTAGCTCTATTGTCCAATTTTTACAATTTTCATGGCACATTATTGTTATTAACTTGATAACATTTTACAATATAAAAATTTATAACGTTATGAAATAAAACAGTTATTTCAGTATTGTATTAAATCCTGAAACGGAAAAACTATAAGCAAATTATAAGAAGTAGGTAGGTAGGTATTTAGAATTAGGAATATATGTTTGGTAAACTACTTATACAATAGTTCCTATCTACCATCTGTTTTAGCTGGTTCTTTTAAACTTTTTTTACAAAACGACTTAGATTTTTTAAAAAACGGCCTAAACTGACGTTAAACTACACTGTCTTCATCAAATTACGATGTATCAAAGCAAACATTTTCTCGATCTTATTGTAACTGTATATTTTAATGTTGTCTGTTATAGTTGTAGACTCAATTCTTGAGTTAATCAACTAATCATAATAGCTTTATTGTATAAATTCAATATTTCTAATCGGAAACACTCACCCAATGCGGGACGTCGTCCGAAGCTTTGACTCCAGCCAAGATTAGAAGAACCAAAACATTTCTGATATAGACCATTTCGTAAAGTTTATTCAATAATTTCGAGATACTAAACACAAGCGGAACTGGGCACTTATTTATTTTTACTATGAAATGGTGAGTGCGGCGGAGTCGGTGGAGCGCGCGTTGCGACTGTCTGTTTCATTTGTGTAAACACGCGTGAATGTAGTAATTACTAGAGCCACAGGTAGAGCACCTTTGCTACTACAAGTTTAGGTATATAAGGGGAGTGTAAATTTTTGCGATTTGCGTTTCTCGCACAGTAATTTCATAAAATTTTCGACTTAGAAAAAAGGGAGGTTCTAGGAGGTTCGAATCACTATTTACGTACCAAAAGTAATTAAATACGGTTTAACGTTCTACGCATGAAATATAGCAGAAAGAGTTTCTTTAGGATTAATCATTATAGGGACCTATTAGTAAATAAAACAAATGTTACCGGATCAATTTTCGTTTATTGTGATTTATTTATTTGGGAACCATCTATCAGCGTTCGTAGATACGTGATGACTCCATTGAATAAAGTTCTAGTACACAATGGCCCACTGCTATTTGGCAAGGCACTCGCGATGGACGTCGAAGTAGTCACGACTGGAGCAATTTGCTGGCTTAGCCACTAAGATATTCTTAACATCGGCTCCCAACTCCCAATTGAGATCTGACATTTTGAAACACACTGTAAATCCATTACTATGTAGTTTAGTGAGTAGTTTTATAGCGGCGTTACCAATACAAGTAATGAATATAAAGTGTGTTTCAAAATGACAGTTCTGAATACGCAACTGAAGTAAGCAAACATTTACGAATCTTAAATGGCAGTGGATAGGGCACATAGCTCGCAGGATGGACGGCTGTTGGGGCGGAAAGTCCTCGTCCTCGAGTGGCGGCCGCGTACCGCGAAACGCAGCGCTAGTAGGCCCCGATGGACGACAAGGGGGACCGACGAAACCGGTCGCGGGAAGCCGCTGGATGCGTAAAGGGCAAGATCAATCAGTTTGGATATCCTTGGGGCGTCTCTTGGCTGTAATGAAAATGCGAATCATACGCTAACAAGAATAGGCGAGCTGATGTTTAAAAAATTTCCCCCTCCAAGTATTTTTTTCACACCCGAAATCAAAAAACTATTCGCTCCTGTATTTACCGTATCAGTGCTCGAAAACGCAACAGACGATTGTGTGGACAGCCCCGGCCACGATCTTTTGAAGTGTACCTACTCCAAAACCAAGCATTGGGCGATTACGCGCGTTTTCATAATTGAATTCAATTTATTCAAATGGTATTATTACATAATCACGTCAAAAAAACTACGTCTGCGCTTGAGTCTTGTAGTCGTTCGAAAAAACTTATACCTTACGTTCACTCACTTACAAAAAAGTTTTAAGCCACGGATAGTTTTGATGAAGTCTTTCTCTTATCTAGTCTCTTGTTTTTCGCGGCATGTTGCTCAATCTTAGAACAGATTTGTCTTCCGGAACCTATATGTGATGTCTCCGTGCTATACATGTTCTTGGCAGCAGAATGTTCGTCTTTTGAGTTAGTTGGCAGGCTCGTACTGAGTCGGAGATAATGGTTCTTTACGTCGTGTTCCAAGTGATCTAAATGGGAATAAGCTCGGACGGACTGCGGCCTGTAGTTGTCGCGTGATTCAGTTCTGAATGTTCTAGAAAGTAAAAAAAAAGTAATATACAGATGATCAAAGAACTCATTTTCAATATTTTTAAGAGTATTAATTGTTTTACATACGACAGCGAAGCTCTTGGCTTTCATCTCACTAGCAGGCGTAGCTCGCGCTGCCAAGACTGGACTCGAGTCACGTATTATCTCACAATTTCAGTGACATAATCTCATGTCTTAAAGAGTAGCGCGGTGGCACGTATTTAGTGGGACTGACGTTTACGTAGTAACTATTAAGTAATCTGTGCTGACGTGATAAAAATTTCTTGACGCTCGTCAAGGGACACGTGTGATTGGGTTTTATCACAAATTTTTTGCTCTCCGACTGCTGCTACATCTTCCAAAGTAAAAGCCCTTGCTACAACCAAAGCAGTCGGCGCACAGGCACGCCAAGAAATTTGTGATAAAACTCAGTCGCACTTGTTCCTTGACGAGCGTCAAGAAATTTTTACCACGTCAGCCCCACTAAATACGCGCCACCGTTCTACTCTTTAAGACATAGAGATTATGTCACTGAAATTGTGAGATAATGCGTGACTCGAATAAAGTCTTGGCCGCCCGTGCTACGCCTGCTGATAAGTAAAGATAAGACCGAAGGTGGAAGCGAGCTTCGCTTGAGCTCCTCAACAACTAAGGAACTGGCTATCGTACCTCTAATTGTCGGAACACAACAATGCTATTAACATTGTTATTATGGCGACAAACTAAGGTAAGACGGTGGTAGCTAGCCAGTCGAGGTCAGAAGTCCTACCACCAACCACACCGAGCAGAAAACTTCTGCCTCCATGGGGAATCGAACCTATAACCCCGTACCTCCAGATCAACACCCGGTGAACTTAACCACTAGACTACGTCGTTGCAGATGTGAGGTAATTGTTATATTTTTGACACTCGTAACTATACAATCACTATTTTCTCTGATTTAAAAAAAAGCAACACAATAACAGCAAGATTTGTCAACTATAAGAGGTCCATTTACATGAAATTGGGAATCTCTTCGCCTTCATTACATCTGATGGTGAGTAAGTAGTAAGGTAAGTAGGAGCAGCCGAAGAAGGAAGCGAGCTTTACCTGCAATCCTCACAACAGAGGAACTGGCTATTTACCTCTTAATTGTCTGAACACTGTCGTCATCATCATCATCAACAGCTCATATACGTCCCCACCGAGGGGCTCGAGCCTACCCTAAACTAGGGCGATTAGGCCTTAGTCAACCAAGCTGGCCAAGTGCGGGTTAGTCGACTTCACACACAAACTGTAAAGAAATTCTTTCTTCGCAGGTGTGTGCAGGTTTCCTCACGATGTTTTCCTTCACCGTAAAGCGTCGAATAAACGTACATGAATTCAAAATTTGAAAACACATTGGTACGTGGCGGCGTTCGAACCGCTACCTCCCGATTGGAAGGCGGCAGCCGTACGCACTACGCCATCGACGAACACTGTAACGTTTTACATTTTTATATAGCTAAGACGATAACTAGACAGGAGGGCTGAGAAGCCCAACCACTAGGCTATCAAGCAGAAAACATCTGCCCCAAGAGGAATGGAACCCCGGACCTCGCGACCAATACCTTAATTACTAGACTACGAAAGCGGTTAAGAGGTGCAGGGACCATGGTGTATATTGTCAAATGTTGTATAGTCATAGTACCCAACCCAGTGTTGTCTTATTGCTTAATTATTTAATATCTGTTTATGCTTTGGGCCAAAAATAGGTAAAATAAGGCTCAGGCTTAGAGTTCTCTCTTTGGTAATATTTGGATAACACGTAGATTAAAAGATTCCCTGCCACAAGAATGTAATCATTATTCTGTACGTTACCCGGGAACCCATAACGACTTGTTGTGTGTTCTGATCTCTCTGAAGTCCTCTTTAAACTTCTCTCTATCGCTCATCAACTTCGGTCTACTAAGAGGTAGCCAACGATCATCTTCCTTAGGACCAGGAGTTCTAGTCTGGAATTCGTGTACAAAATAGTAAATAAAGAGAAAAAAGCTTATTCAATTTTTAGCCCTTGTTTCTTACTCTCTCTCTCTCTCTCTCTCACACACACTGTTATTATTCCTAGATTTCCATATTCGACGTTTATTGGTTGGAAAAAAATTAAAAAAAAAACCGAGTGAGCCTTACAGAAGCCACATTAAATATGTAACATTTGACATTGTGACGGGCAACTCTACCACCGCGCGTGTTCGTTAGTCAAATTACGACAAATCAAGTTAAATCAAGAAAAATCAAGTTAGTCAAATCACGCGCTGTTCCTGTTTCCTGTTACATACTTCTGTCTGTAACATGTCGACATATTTAGAAATGGTTATTAGAAATGGCAAAACGTAACACAAAAAAATTACAAAAATATGCCGTCTCAGGAATATAGAAATATTTAGGTTACATACTGATGATTAGCCGCAACATCCAAACATATGCTATAAGTTTTTGGGAGGTTCATTTAATGAAGATACTCTTGTAACTTATTTAAAACTGCATACTTTTCAAAATGCAACATCAAGATCGCATATTTACAGCCTGGCAAAAAAGAGTTTGGAAAAAAAACGGAAAAGACTGAAACACGAAAACAAAGACACAATTTCATAAAAAAATAAACAAATCTTAAATAAAAATTAGAAAATTAACTAACAACAATCTCATTAGTCTTACTAGCTGTGGTTCTAGTTTTACAATGGAAATCGCTTTTTAGTTCACCGCTCCAAACTATTTTTTTCCAATCCTCGATGGATCTGGTAACCCAAGAAGAAAGTAAAAGTTACCATGTCAGTTATAAAAAATAAAGTAAATATTTTTTGTTTCTAAATCTGCTAATTTCTGCCACTTTTTGAGTCGTCCGATTATTCTGCCAGAGTTAAAATTTACAAGTCAAATCTGCCAAAATAGCAGAAATCTGCCACAAATGGTCACGGTGTCTAGCACGCTGGATGCGTACTCGATAGGGTGTATGCTACGTCCAGCACTTGAACGGACGTATAGCCGGGGTAGATGATGAATATAAATGACAGGTGCGGTGCTCTGGTTATCTGACACTATTATAGCTTTCTGCTCGCAGCTTCGCCCGCGTGTTTTAGTTTTTCCCGTGGGAATTCCACATTTTCCCGTAGGAAAATATTCTATCATCTATGTTCATTAGAAATAATGTAGAATTCTAAATGTGAAAGAATTTTTCAAATTGGTCAAGTGATTTCGGAGCCTATTCAATACAAACAAATAAACAATTCAAATCTTTCCTCTTTATAATTTTAGTATACACGTAGATGACAGCATACTGAAAATATTTTTGGATTTGATATTTTATTATATTTTTTACGGGTTAATTTGTAGCACGTAGTATAGGTTCTCGATGTGTTGTAATTCGTATTTTCATCCGTATTTTTTCTTACCCATGGAATATTTGCTAATGTGTAGTATGTGATGATATCTTTGGAAACAGACGGCCTGCTCAGTTGTTCTGCCGTGAAAGGGCGATGGTAGAGTCTGCTGGAAGTTAAATATGGGTCCAAGTTCTTTTCGTAGCCTTCATGCGTCGTGTCCAAAGGTTCTAAGTCCGTGTGCCAGCTCGGTTCTATTTCGGGCTGCAACCAACAAATCTTATTGAGAGTTTTGAAGTATTTACGAGTTTTTAACTTTAAATTTGTTACATATCGTACTTTTCACTGTTGATACGTAGCTATTAACAATGAATAAGGTCTACTTTGGATTAATAAGTACAAAAAGAAATCAACATAGATAAAATTTCGTCACGGTTGGTAAGTGTTCAGTGGCCCAATTGGTCAAGGCATCAACACGGTATGTTGCGGGCTCATTTTCCGCCCCAGTCGAAATTCCTTCATGCATTGATTTTTAACTACCTTTTCTACCGTTCTTACCTAACAGGTATTTATGTTTAAGATTGGCAACGAGCGAATAATTCCATTGTCGTTGTAAGTGTCCATAGGCGGTGGTAATCTCTTACTATCAGGTATCCTTGTTTGCTACCTTACATGCTTGTTTTCTACCTTTTGGTATAAAAAAAACTTACGCAGTCGGAATCCAGGCTCGCGGGGTGCTTATACTGATTCTTGTCAGTGACCAACCTGGAAGGTATGATTGATGATGTGTAGGAATGCTTCATAACTGTGATAGGATGGGCCGACTTTTGTGGTGTTCTCTCTGAAATCTTAACAGTTTAAAATATAAATGTGATTGTAAATTACTCTCAAAACTCAGGCCAAGGAGTACGAGCTCGATTGCCTCTAGGGGAATAATGCTTTGTTTGATTGCTGGCACAAGGTTAAGGCCAAGTCAATCAGTCAGTCAGTCAATCTGATGGAAAGCTTCGAAGATAATTATTGTTTAGGCTTCCAGTGTGAGGAATTAATGTCGAATCTCACATCATCAGAAAGCAACTCCTTAACTTAAAAGAGTAGATTTCGTGAACTGGCTAGGCCTTAATAATTAAAAGACTTTGATTTCTGTTCCCATCCTCTTGGGCCCTTTTTAGTCAAATATAAAATTGTATATAGAAACATAAAACTATTATGTATTACTTTAAATAGCTGTACGTACTACGTACACTTCTGCCCTGCGGGTAAATATAAATATTTTCGGCACAGGAAGTGTGCTTGTTAAATCTCTTTGATTCAGGCGTTTTATATTTGAAATCTTGTGTGTTCTGAGATTCTGTAAGTTCTTTTGTTACATTGTAATCTCGAAAATACTTCTTTATTTCTTCTATGGGCGTTTTCTGTAAAGAAAGTGAAGATTTATTTTAATATGTAAAACCTCTAGTTTCAATACCTGCATTCTCTATGATAATTGTGTATCAAGTAGATATTTTAATTAGCTGATAATAAAAAGACCAAAATGAGCTCACTTCATTCATCAGCACCTCGGGTTGACTTGTCCATCTTCTAGCGATAGCTTCACTTGAATGTCCTGTCTCTGGGAACTTTCTAATGGGATATTTTATATGTACCGGGTCCCAGGCCATCGTTGGATATTTTTCGGGATAATCAGACTGCATTTCGCTATTCGCTTAAAAGTATCGCAGCGTAAATGATGTTGAAATATAGTTTTGATATGATGCAGGTGCACTGACCAGTTGCTATGGAGACTGTTTCTTCAATAGCCTTAAAGCGCGCAAGCTTTACGACACTTTCGTATTGGGAGTATTTTAATATTAGTAGGATTTAAGTATATGCAGTTAGAGCACCTTAGACATATGCATTTTTAATGTAGTCACTATCAATACTATTTACAATACCACTTACTGTTTTTAATTTAAGAAGTACCTGCACGACATTTAAATGAAACAGTTTTCCGGATTTAACTTGCATATATTCGATGTATTATTAACAAATTATTAAATTATCTCAACATTTCGAACTCTTTCAGTATTCGTGGTCTGCCCTAACAACTTCAAACCACGCTTGAACTAAACCTGGTGCTCCATTTTTGAATAATTCGTCAGGCGTAGAGTACTCGTCGAACGTCGATTTAGATTTCTGATCCTTAGATTTGTACAGATTTTTATTTTGTTTTCGACGAAAATCAAAATCGTATTGATTTTCATCGTAGTGACCTATTGATATTCATCGAAACGAAAATCAGCAGAACTCTAGCACAGACGACGCTAGATGCCAATCGAATAATTGAGCAAGTAAAAAAATTTAAAAAAATATTTTTTAAATACAAGCTTTTAGTACTCGTAAATACGAATCAATCGAGTCCAAACTCGAAGGGGTTGTTTTGTTTTTTTGCGGAGTTCCTATGGTCACCTTCCAGCTCCAGCATTAGATCAACACCATGTCATCATAATATTGCATTGTCTGTCACGCGATATACAATGCATGGCTTCATTTGTCTCTGAACATTAAATGTCAATCTATTCTATCTCTAAACTGTTAAACTGTTAATCTCAACAACGGTTGGGTTTAGTTGTAGCCTCGTCCGTGATATTGTGGTCAATATTATGAGAACAAAAGCTTGAAGCCAGTATTGACCCGGAAGTCCGGGTCAATGGGAGCACAAGCTTTTCTGCTTAGTTTGGTTGGTGGTAGGACTTCAAGTCCGGCCTTTCAAAAATAGTTGTTTTATTAAGTACCTACTGTATGTATTTGAATCGTTCCGATTCAAAATTCAATACATCTAATTAATGAAATATTTTTTTAGAATTATAAATAATTGACTGATATATTCTTTCTTCTATTTAATGTGGAATTAATTATTGCATTTTCGATAATAATAACATAAAGAGAAAGGTAAGTTATATATTTAAAATAATATTTTTAATCATGGAAACTACTAGGTATACATGAAACGGAAAACCTGTCACGGGAATGTTCTTATCCTGACAGCTAAAAAATAATTCAGTAGGTCCTAGTCATCACACCACTCTCCTCAAGCCCTCATCGATCTAGGGCAGGGTTTCCCAACCAGTGTGGCCTCAACTTGGGGGGCGTAGAGTGACCCGAGGGGGAAGGGGGGTAGCGAGCGGCTCCAGGATTAAACTATTAAACTGTATAAAAAATATTTATTAAAATTGTTCATATAAACTCGCGCGACGCGTACGGTGCTAACTATGCGAAGTCAGCGACCCGTTGCAACCATCTTTTGAAACTAAACACGCCAATATTTTCGTCGTTTGCTTAATATTTTTGACTCCCCATTTCGGCCTCTGAGGGGACGCAGTATTTTAGCATAATGTTGGGTGAGGCACAAGGGCAAAAGGTTGATCAGACAAATAAAATTTTAAAATTACGGGCCAGATCTTAACGCCTGCGGGGATTATCCTTTTTTTCGAGGGGAATGCGTGACCGCACCGTACTCGCCGTTGGCTAGACGACGAGCGTGTGTGGGACTCTCCTGGCAGAGTGCCGGGCCTATTCCCACTAAGCCCCCGGGGATTCTCTTTTCCCTGCCCTTATGGGCGCGCGTGGTAGGGTCCACACTGCGACTACCACTACCAACGCGCCCGGACTAGCCCGACCTGATTGATTGATTGATTGCCCGAGAACACCAGGGCAATCCCCAGACAGGGGGCCTATAATAACCGTATGCATCAGGAGCTACTCTAGCACGCAGACCACACCAAGGGAAGTCATGGAAGGCGGCAGAGGCCCGCCTTCTACCACCCAACAGTCTGCGTCGAAGAGGAGCGGCGTGAGGATCATTTTCCCGTTCCCTCTCCTCTGCATCATGAGATTACATCTTTGCAGAAGGAGGCGATAGCCTCCCATTGGCTCCCACCAGCCATCATTTAATGTATTTTATAAGGTCACCGGTAAGGCCTGGTTCTATTGTAGCTCGCTACGATAGGATCGCCAGGCCGAGTACTTCAGTAATGTGTGCTCAGCAGTACGACGATACTGCCAAGCACACATTACTGGAACTGCCGAGCGTGTCACAACTGCCACGTTTTGCTCCCGACAGACGACCTTGTGCAGGTGGTGACCAAAACACCCATATCCTGTTAAAACTACACCATGTCGTAAGAGGCTACCATTGCCGGTGCCTAACCCACTCCTCCAACACCGGATGAATGGCATTAATCGTCCGGTGGCCGGCAGCTGAGAAGACGAGTGGCTCTTTCCACCTGCGCAGACCCTGCGCCTGAATGTGCGTGTGTGTGTCTATTCAGCGACGAGTCGCTCTCTCCGATCTCTTGCTGCAACCCTATGTTTGTGCACCTCCGCGAGGAGACGTGCATCAACATCCTACTGTAGCATGCCTGCTACAGCGCAGGTCGCCCCGTACCTTACAATGGGTCTTGCCTGCGCCTAATCTCATTTCGGTCGTGTCGGTTAACTGTCCTATTCAATAACAATCAATCCCCCGTTATCTGGCCTATCTGAGTTTTGTTGCTAGGACTTTTTTTATTGTTTGTGTGTGAATTAACAGCGGTTGCTTAGTAACAAAACTCTAGCAGCCCTATCTCTAACTGGCGATAGGTTATTGAAACACGTGGTAACTGTGCCATCGGACTTTGCGATTGAAGGAGCAGAGACTGCATTTATGTTTGCGCAGTTTGTACACTATAATTTATCCCGCACAGATGGCTAATTTCTGTTAAGATTGGTAATTTTCGGTTAGGAAGTCATTATAAAAAGAGTTCGTACACCTGCGCGGCTCTTAAAGAAAGCGCCCGTATTCAAATTGAACTTACGTTCGTAAAGGTACTTTTAGACGGAAGATTTCCGCGCGGGTCGTGGGACGTAAGTTATTCACACAGTTGCTTGCATAATTAAAGTTGAGGTAATTATATTTATCTATGCATGTGTAGAAGTGTTCTAACTGATGCGACTACTTAGTCGCATGAGTTATGGAGAATTTTAAGAAGAAATCTATGCGAAACACAAGAAAACAAATAAACAATAATTATATAACAATTATTTAATGTAATTGTTATAGACAATTGTCATATATAAATAACGCGAACCTGCCCCTTGGTAGGTATCAGCTTTAGTTTTCTGTAATTTTGGTGATCTATTACTGCTATAAAAAAGGCTAAGGGTACCTACTAATTAGATACACTCTACCTAATCTTTACATTCTTCTTTAGTTAGTAAAAGCAAAATGTATTCTTGAACATGAGAAAAACCAATCGAGGCGCACGAATTAGTTCATTCGTCTGTTTGAGCAGCCGAGCGAGCTCGCGGGCGAAAGTCCGTATCCGAAATTCCGTCCGGAATACGTTTCTACCCTTCTACGACAGCTTTACATGAAGGATAATTATTATAAAGAAAAACACAGCATACGTTTGGTAAAAATTCATTATTTCCTCACAAATGACTGAAAATGTTATCAAAACACAATATACGTGTTGCATAACTAACGTTAACATACAAGATTGCAATAAATACAAGATGGCGGTGTGCGCCTCGTGTTTGGGCTGGAAAGCCATACTAAAATTGCATTGCGTTTAAGCCCTCATTATCAATAAATAAAATTGTTAAGTAGTAAACTAGGTGAGAAAAATAAGTTTGATAAAATTATACTTGAAAATTGTTATTTTAAGTTGTAGACACAATTCGGTTTATGAAAAAAATACATAATACTAAGTTTTAAAATTGTTTATGTATTTAAAAATCAAAAAGAAAATGGAACAAAAATATTTTTATAGTTTATTATTTCATTTATGTCTTCATATTAAATATTCTGTTTTTACAATGTCTGTATTTGTAAAGCAAACAAAGTAGGTGTTAAAATTTTATAAAACGTGTTATTTCTTTCTGCTGATTAGATGAACATTTTAAAATTGACTTATACTGAATAAAAGGAACATAAAAGTGTAACCACAATGCAATTCCAGTGTTTATCGAACTCCTTTCCATTACCACAAATTTTGTCGTTTTAATTTCATTCGATCGACATTTCATACATTTATAGTCTGTGGTAACGTTAAGATAAACTCCTGAGTATTTATGCGAGCTGTAAAATAACTTGTAGCGAACTTAAAGGTTATATTATCTAAATTATAATTCAATGGCAGTGCTAAAAAATAACTTAAGAATCGGAAGTTCATAGAGTAACCGCACAGTTAGCAAGAAAATTATCACTTGCAGATTAAAAGATTTTAAGATTTTGTCTGAATTCATTAAAACAAAAAATGTAATATATTATTATAAAGAAAAAAAAACGCTACAATTTACCTAACAGTTCGCAGTTCCATTGTTAAATAGATAAAACCTTAAAATTACAATTAAATAAATTATATTACGAAACGCCTCTACGAATATACAAAAATTAATACAAACCCTTACGTTACTAATACGAATTACATCACAGTTCATAAAAGTTAGTTTAAAAAGTTAAAAATACCGATACTTTCAAAGTAAAACTAATTAAGTGCTACAAGAATTTAGCAAACGACTATATATTTGAACTAAAAACAACAATTTGGTGATGATTCTCCCGCGCACCGATGCAATTTAGGAACATACACAATTATGTGGGTGCACGGGAGTTATAAAGCTACCTTCACAAGGCAGCTGCTTTAAAAAATAAATCTACAGATTGACCACTTATTTGCGTCCTTGCCTGTAGGGAACTGTAGGGTAGGGAGAGGGTCTACATGCGTTAGGCATCCATTAGACGTATGACGTAGGTTCTGCCGTCAGTTATGTTATAATCACTGCTGTGACTGACAAATAACCTATCATGCAATGGGCGACTGACTTTAATATGAAGTAGATTCCTTCATTTATCGGTTACCGTCAATAATGACTGATGCTTTCCAGAGCGTGTAATGGATGCCTAAAAATGAGCATGTCTCGATTATGATCAAGATTCGATTAGAGCATCTCCAAGGATCAACTTATATTAATCCCCCCATTATCCCGCAGGCGAGGACTCAGGTAAGTCGCAAAACTAAACAAATCGAAAAAAAGACGGTTCAATATATTAAAAATCTACATCGAAACTCACTCAAAGACTCAAGATACACAAAACAATAATGTACAATAAAGGGGGCACTACCCCAAAATAACTTTCAGTCAGATTAAAAAATCAGGTGGTTACTTATTACCTATTTATCGAGTAAAAAAGCTACACTTACTAGGCCTGAGTTGGATTAGCGCATCGAAAATACTGTTCAAAGCAATGTTCTTATGTTACGGTAAGCTTAAGAGACATTACACAATTATATACCAGTTACATAGTATCGTAGAAAATATCACTTTAATAATGTTATGTGTTACGATGATAAAAATATAGACTTTATTACGTCAGCCTAAGATACATTCTAATGAGCATGTTAACAACCTTCCATTACTTGATGTTATAGAATAATGATAAAAAATGAGTAGTGCTGTTGTTCAATTGCCTTCCTTGTAGAGTCCAATTTAGGGATACGACAACAAGGCTTGTTGCGGCCACGCGATCTTGGCGTCTATTCTCTTGTACGCAAGGATGAAGTTCTGACCGCTCTTCTCAGACATAATTTCTTGGGGACAATCGTTCTCGTTAAGCATTGTTTCTGTAAATAAAAAAAGCATTAGAAAAATAAAGGTGACAATAAATAAAGGTACGGTGGCGGGGCAGCCTCTCGAATATACGGGGATTCCTTGCTACCACTGACGTCTGCTACCCAGTTAAACATGCCTCAAGGAACTCTCCGCAGCGTTGGCGGTGTGTTTGGAATGGGGAATGTTCAATTCGAAAATCAACAGCTCCTACAGCCACCCTCTGGGACTTGGCGCTAAGGAGCTCATCCGCTTGATTCTTTTGATTCCCAGATTTTTGTGTCTAGATCGAGGTACGATGAGTCATGCGGGCCCAGCTACCTAACCCCATTCTTTTAGGGAAGTTGGAGTCGAGTCTATACGAAGGCACGTCGGAAATGTCGTCAGTGTCCAAAGGTATCTAGAGATAACTAAAGGCCGTCAAAGCTCTGCGATGATAGTTGGCGCCCAACGTTTACATGTTGCGGAATCCGCTAACCATAGCTAAAGGCCGTCAAAGCTCTGCGATGATAGTTGGTGCCCAACGTGGGGCGTGTTCACATGTTGCGGAATTCGCTAACCAGTAACTAAAGGCTGTTGAAGCTCTGCGATGATAGTTGGCGCCCAACGTGGGGCGAGTTCACATGTTGCGGAATCCACTAACCAGTAATTGGGTCATTTACTTGTTCGCTACCTAACTTTTGGTATGATTAAATTAACAACAAAATCAATCAGCCTTTGGAGTCGAAGTAACGCGAGCAATGCGTAGTCTAAATAATAATTCTTGATCAATAATGTGTTTCATGTGAGTGCGGGTAACGATATTGTAATAAATGATAGGTTATACTATGACAGTTGAGATTCCAAAAAGTTACACACGTCATCAGGACGAGAAAGAGACAACAAAAATCTCGACACAAGATTACGTGACACTCATTATTTTCGATTTATATCACTATGATCAACATTTAAGAATCTTTTGATATTATTATTATGATTATTCATAATAATTATGTAACTTATCTAATGAAATTGTAAGAAAATTATCATCAGAGATTGTATCATTTTGAGAAATTTAAGTTAAATTAACTCAATGTGTTTGCACATCGAACTTTAGATAGAATATGCCGGAAAACTGAACATACTCGTAGCACCATGTACAACTACTCGTATATTCCGGTCAAAAAATACGATTTTATTGTTTATTATTATGGCGATTTTATTACTTATAGGCGCTGTGGATTCCGCACTTTCCTTCCAATCGGGAGTTACGGGGTTCGAGACCGCCACATACCCATGTGTTTTATCGTTTTTCGAATTTCATATGTTCATTTATCCGACGCTCTCACGGTGAAGAAGCTTGCATACATTTGCGAATAAATTCAATGGTGTATGTGAAGTCGACCAATCCGCACTGGGCCAGCGTGGTTGACAAAGGCCTTAACATCCTAACTTAGGGAAGGCTCGAGCCCCTCGATGGGGTCGCATATGAGCTGTTAAGAGCGCTCCATATTCACGCGAGAGTCTCAGGGAGAATCTCGGCAAGAATCTCCGCGAGAACCTCGGCGAGAACTTCTTGGGTAGTTCTCAATATAGTTCTCGCGCTCGACGACGATGGACGCAGAAGTAGCTGCTGCGACAAGCTTATCACTATGCGAATTTGCATATTATAACTAGGCATCGTGGTTCTTTAATTTATTTTTGTAATGTTTTAAATTTGTATTCCATAAAATAGGTTCCGCTTGAAAATACTCTAGGAATGTCAATTCAAGTTCGTTCGTCCAAATCCCGCTCATATTGATGCAGCACAAATAACACGCTCAACTGTTCTCATGGGCGACTCGGTAGGAGTGGCTACTGAGAAACGTGCAAGTGTGGAGTCGATACAAGTTCTCGTCTGTTCTCGCGCCAAAAAACCGACAAAAGTCGGAGAACATCGCGAGAACCTGCAAAGAATATGGGAATCGGGTTCACATTCACGCTTCTCGTGTCGTCCTCGCGTGAACGTGGAGCGCTCGTTAGGATGATGAATCGAGTTATCTTCGCGCGCTCACCCCTCGAGTCGTGCAGCGCGAAGAGCGCGTAGTCCTGCGGGTTGGTGATGCTGGCGGCGTGCGCGAGCGCGCGGCACAGGTCGCGGGCGCGCGCGCCCGGCCGGCACGGCAGCGCCACGCGCCGGATGCTGCCGCGGCACTCGTCCGGCAGCGCCACGCGGACCACCACCGCGCCACCCCCGCCTCCCCCGCCGCCCTCGCCGCCCCCACCGCGCACTGCGCTGCGGCGCCACTGCTGCGCAACGGACGACGCACAACGTTAGCTTGTCGCATACTCCCCGTTTTCGAGCCAAGTATTTGTAAGAAAATCGATAAATGTATATTTAAAAAATTCATATAAAAATCAATGTACGGTAAATAAAAAAAATACCACGGTGTCAGTGTTTTGCTTACCCTTGTTCTATATATTTGTTAAAGTAAAATATATTAGGGTTAATTAATGAAGCTAAAAATCACGAACGGTACATGGGTGTAACCGAAATGTTATGTAAAATTGATACTATTTTTTAACATTTGAAAAATGGTGACGGTGATTGTGTAAACACATAATTTAAGAACTTAAATTTATTTTTTCCCGGTCAGTTAACTCGAACGTTAAACGTACAATATCATAAATGCCAACGGCCTTTTTGCTATTTTTCGCGCCATGGGCCCTTAAGCGTCACCATTTTGTCACGCTAACATCAAATGTTTACCATGTTTTGCGTCTCTTCTAAGAGATTTAACATTTTTAACCGCGCTATTTTTCACAAAGGAAACCTAACCTAAAAATCAAGATATTGTTTAGATGGAACACATTATGTTAACATACGATGCTAGCGTCAAAATTCCTGCTAGCGTAAAAATAAACGAAAAAAAAAGCTAATGAAACATGACGATGCTAAAATGTTGAAATTGCTGCGAACCTGCGCTCAAATGGAACGCGCCTACTGATTGATTGATTATTTTTTTTATTTATTGCCTTAAATATACATGGTTATTTTTTAATTACCAAATAAATTTAATGTGCTTGTCCAGACAAGCAAACTGAACAACTTTCACTATCGGACCAATTTTGAAATCGCAAAAAAAATCAGCTGTTCCATATATACAGGTTCAGTGAATGTTTTGCGATTTCAGAGTTGGTCCCATAGTGAAAGTTGTTCAGTTTGCTTGTCTGAACAAGCACACAACATTTTTTTGGTAATTAAAAAATAAACTTGTATAAGAAAATACATTGGCGTAAGTAAGCCCCACCCTTAATTAATCCGAACACCCCCCATTCAAAAATCAACACTTGATACTCGTAGAATGAAGATTTCCTCCAAGTAAAAGATTGAATACAAAAGCAGAGAAAAGGAAAAAAAATAAGAGAAAAGGAAAAAATAACCGGAATACCGACGATAAGATTTGAAGGTATTGATTTCAAAGAGAAAAAGGTTTAATTTATTCAATGTTATTTTCTTTCAACACGAAATTAGAAGTTGTAAAGGACATACGAATAATTAACATTTGTTTAGTTACCGAACTAAGGTACCTTGGGTTTTACCTACTATTTTTAAATAGGAAAAGCCCCATTCTTGGTGTGAGGGGAAAGCTTCTGTATTAGTCAATATACACTATGCAAATTGAAGTCTTCAATCTGGGGGTTCTATCGAAAAGTTATACCGACGCCAATGAGAGAATTTTATTATTTGACATGTCTGAATTTGAATATTGACTTATGAATTGTACCCATTTTAGCAACTTTGACATTATTATTAATTTATTGCACTTTGCCAATTCAATTATTTTAAATGTTATAAATATTTGTATGTCAAATGGTGATACTATAGAATTTACGTAGGTAATATATTTGTTTATACACCCATGTTATGACTATAAATTATCATTATCATTGACGTGAACTGAGCAACGTGCGAAGCTTCACCGTTTCGCATAAGTTCGGCATCTCGACGGTAGCAAAAACTAACCGCTCGCGACAGAAAACCACCGAAAACCATAGTGTGGCCTTACACTCTTAGACCCTCGCCGAAAACGTTACTGAAAAGTGTTCCCGTAAGAAGCCTCGACTGCCACACTGTTTATTTTTAATTACGATCTTTGCACACGGTCCATTTCGACTTTTCAATGAAGAACCACAAAGCGCATACGTTCACTCCGCACGGCGACTCACCGGCGTGGCGCAGTCGGGCGGCGGGTCCGGCGCGAGCCTCTTGAGCACCGCGACGGCGGAGAACAGCGTGGTGAGGTAGTAGCCGCCCTCGCCGGCCAGCAGCGCGGCGGGCAGCAGCGCCGCCATCAGCTCCGCCTCCAGCTCGGCGCACACGAGCCGGCAGCGCGCCACGGTCCACGCCAGCACGGGCAGCAGGTCGTCCGCGCCGAGCGCGCGCGACCCGCGGATCTGCGCGTGCACACCGACGGATTATTTACATTATTTTGTTTTTTTTTTTTAAAAAGGATTATCATACATTTCAAAACTGAATCAACACCACTCAAGAAAGGGTAGGTACTATACAGTTGAAGATTATCTGACCGATAAAACTGTTTGAACGTCCATTTGCCTATCTGGCTAAATGCGTCTATTGGCCTTTTGCGTTTTTGGCCGTATGCGTCGAACCCCGTGAGGTCAGCTTCACACAATATGATGATTTCTTTAAATTGACACAATATATAAATTTAAAGAAATCATCCAGATTACCTTTAACTGTATAGTGTACCTTTAGTACCTTTTCGTTAGTGGTGTTGATTTTATACAGTTCTATATCCATACTATAATATTATTAATGCGAAAGTAACTTTGTCTGTCTGCCTGTCTGTCGCGCTTTCACGCCAAAACTACTGTACCGATTTAGATGAAATTTGGTATAGACATACTTTGTGTCCCAGGAAAGGCCATAGGATAGCTTTTATCGCAAAAATCAGTCCTTAAGGGGAGAAAAGGGAGGTGGAAGTTTGTATGGGGAATCAATAACCCCTGAACCGATTTAGATGAAATTTGGTATGGAGATAGTTTGAGTTTTGGGAAAGGACAAAGAAATGTTTTTATCCCCGAAATCATTCCTTAAGGGTGCAAAAGGGGGGGGGGGGGATTTGTAAAGGGTATCAATAAAAAAGGATTTCCACGCGGACGAAGTCGCGGGCAAAAGCTAGATTTTATGTTAATAGAGTCTGATATTGCGTAAATGACACAAATGTGAACTGACACATCTAATCTAGTAATGGAAGTTAAGCTTGCTTTAAGGTTAGCTTCCAATTGACGACTCTGTAATAGTCCTTGCTATTTTTCTTGCGATTTCTTTCCAGTACAAAGTCTCCCGCAGTATACTTGTGAACCATTCGCGTTGCTTCTTTGACATGTAAAAGTGTTTATGTATTATATACCAATTTGAATAAACTTATAAGGTACGGTACGGTATACCATGTCTATTCTAAAACTGAAGTGATGACTTTCAAATCGCTACCGCATTAGAATTATAAACCTTTTTACACTGAGGTGTTGCATGCATCACTGAGAAGTATTCTGACTGAATTCGTTCCTAAGATTTGAAATTCGTAGCGTCTTTTGTAATCGCAGTTTAAAATTATGGGAAAAAGAACAACTTACAGAATTAAACATAACAGATATGGCAGCCAGGAGATTCTCAAGCTTGTCCAGGGGCGAGTCGGCTTCTTGCATTTTTAGGAAGTGTTTTGAGATCACTGCAATCACCGCCGCCGAGGGCACTTTTATCGATTCCTGTAACCAAACAATTTAATATTATATAAGTAGTTTGTGTATTCTGTTTTATAACTGGAGGGTTGACAATTGTTGTTGGATTGCCCATTGTAGCTAGGAGATTTATGAGACCTCCAAGCAAAGGAGGCAGAAAATTTTTGCTCCAATGCAAAAAAGCCAACTGATTCTTCGATGACTTCTGACTGATCACAACAATAGTTATTTGTTATGCATGGCTGTAAAATTGGGTTTCGTTGCGAGTGCTGAATTTGAATGTCGTGAAAGCGAAGGATTCAAAGTTTGAACCTTTAAAAGTAGAATTCTGAGTATAACGATGAAAACCTACTGAAGTGTGATTTTTAATTCGACAGAATTCTGACATTTCAGAAGTGTCACGGCGGCCGCGGTACAGCCGCGGCCGCCAGCACCGCGCGGCGCGTCACGTCGCCCGGAGCGCGGCAGGTGGCGGTGACAGTACCCACCTTGACCCTCAGCTGCAGCGGCGTGGCGTGGTGCGCGCGCTCCACGGCGGCCGCGGTACAGGCGGCAGCACCGCGCGGCGCGTCACATCCCCCGGCAGCCTACAGGTGGCGGTGACAGTACCCACCTTGACCCTCAGCTGCAGCGGCGTGGCGTGGTGCGCGCGCTCCACGGCGGCAGCGGTACAGGCGGCAGCACCGCGCGGCGCGTCACGTCCCCCGGCAGGTGGCGGTGACAGTACCCACCTTGACCCTCAGCTGCAGCGGCGTGGCGTGGTGCGCGCGCTCCACGGCGGCCGCGGTACAGGCGGCAGCACCGCGCGGCGCGTCACATCCCCCGGCAGCCTACAGGTGGCGGTGACAGTACCCACCTTGACCCTCAGCTGCAGCGGCGTGGCGTGGTGCGCGCGCTCCACGGCGGCAGCGGTACAGGCGGCAGCACCGCGCGGCGCGTCACGTCCCCCGGCAGGTGGCGGTGACAGTACCCACCTTGACCCTCAGCTGCAGCGGCGTGGCGTGGTGCGCGCGCTCCACGGCGGCAGCGGTACAGGCGGCAGCACCGCGCGGCGCGTCACGTCCCCCGGCAGGTGGCGGTGACAGTACCCACCTTGACCCCCAGCTGCAGCGGCGTGGCGTGGTGCGCGCGCTCCACGGCGGCCGCGGTACAGGCGGCAGCACCGCGCGGCGTCCCCCGGAGCGCGGCAGGTGGCGGTGACAGTACCCACCTTGACCCCCAGCTGCAGCGGCGTGGCGTGGTGCGCGCGCTCCACGGCGGCCGCGGTACAGGCGGCAGCACCGCGCGGCGTCCCCCGGAGCGCGGCAGGTGGCGGTGACAGTACCCACCTTGACCCCCAGCTGCAGCGGCGTGGCGTGGTGCGCGCGCTCCACGGCGGCCGCGGTACAGGCGGCAGCACCGCGCGGCGTCCCCCGGAGCGCGGCAGGTGGCGGTGACAGTACCCACCTTGACCCCCAGCTGCAGCGGCGTGGCGTGGTGCGCGCGCTCCACGGCGGCCGCGGTACAGGCGGCAGCACCGCGCGGCGTCCCCCGGAGCGCGGCAGGTGGCGGTGACAGTACCCACCTTGACCCCCAGCTGCAGCGGCGTGGCGTGGTGCGCGCGCTCCACGGCGGCGTGCAGGCGGCGCACGTCGGCCGCGTGCCACGCCGCCAGCAGCGCGTACAGCCGCGCGCGCAGCGGCCGCACCACCACGCGGTGCATCACGCCCTCCAGGATCGCGTCCAGGTTCAGGAACTCCGTCGGCTTGAGCTGCGGCGGCGCGGGACGCGTGAAATTACCACAGACGAAACGCAAACGGGGCCTATTACCGATCTCGTGGTTTTCAAACGATATCATTATGAAATATTAGTGCAAAACGATAAATAAGATTTTCGACCAGATTTTTGATTATTCGTTCATTATATTATGACGACATCATTGAAATATGCCATAGTGATTGTAGTGTTAGGATAGTTAGTCTGTGGTCACTTTGTTCACCGCCAAATCGGCTTGCTCTTGGCTCTCTCGAGATGGCTGCCATAGGTGTGCAACATTCATAATTTGGTTGTTTCATTTGATTAATAACAGTTACACACTCATAGCAATTAATATAATAGTTAACAATATACAGTGATGATATCATTGGAGATCGGTAATACGAAATGAAGCATTTCATGGCTTCATTATATCAAAATTTATACCATGTCATACGATAAAAGATCCATAATAGGCCAACAGATTTTAACGTTTTCTCTATAACATCGTGTTCCAAAGCCAAATGAACCCGCTTGCTTGTCCATTTATATGCGTACAAATAGGTTCTTAGTCACCTGCTCGAAGATAATATTTCACAGTGTACCCATAGTTTAAAAAGACTTGCGAAAAATAATACACTTTGATCTTTGAAAAAAGAATCTGCTTGTTTTGGTTTCGTAGAGAGTTTTCTCTATCACACGAAAATGTAGTCTGTGCTGTTGACGTTTGCCGCTTATATGTAGGTACAGAGTTCTTAAAATCCTAAAATTTTAATGTTCGACGTCATCTATATTGTAAGGAAACAAATTATTTGTTATAATAGCTTTTACTAAAATCGAGACTATCAGTGCTTCGTATTTAGAAAGCCAAAACTATCTATTTAACTACTTCAGTATCCGATTAACTTCTTCTAAAGCTTTATGTGCATTATTTATGGCTGCCACTGCCTGCATCTTGAATGTTTTTGTTCCAAACACAATACTGAAAACACTTTCTTCACTTTAATCAGTGTAATCAACTTGTTAAAACTATCGTGAGACATACTTAAAGATAATATCTACACAGCTATACTCACGAAGTAAGTCGGTTTCTGTCCGACTGGTTTACTAGTCGGATAAACTGTAGTTTATTTTGAACCCTAATCATACTAGAAGACGTAATCTGTGTTACATCACATCTCAAAGTACCTAATATAATCAATTATAATATTAATAACCAATCGATGATGATTATTACGAGTAAATCATTAAAAAACAGGTATACCTTTAATCGCTCCTTTTCAACTTCTTTCTCGAATTCTCTTTCGCCGTGTTTGACCAAATAGTTTTTCATACCGGACATGAACTGCCTCATGTTACGCATCATAACCTGCATAGGATATAAATAAAAAAATTAATATTGACTCACTATCAATATCAATCTACATTATATCAGACCGTCGAAGGTATTGCTTGAAAAAACAAATAGGTAATGAAACATATTTCCTGTTAAAATTTTCATAATATTAATTTATTATTCATAATATAAATTTTCAAAATATAAATTTTAATGTGTATATTAGCAGGAGCGTCGGTGGCGCAGTGGACTCGGCACTTGCCTTCCAATCGGGGGGCCGGGGTTCGAGACCCGCCATGTACCAATGTGATTTTCGTTTCGACTTTCATATGTACATTTGTCTGAGGCTCCTACGGTGAAGGAAAACATCGTGAGGCAACCTGCATACCTCTGCGAAGAAATTCAATGATGTATGTGAAGTCGACCAATCCGCACTGGGCCAGCGTGGTTGACTAAGGCCTAATCACCCTAACATAGGGTAGGCTCGAGCCCCTCGGTGGGGACGTATATGGGCTCTGATGATGATGATGATTAGCATTTTCAAATGATCATAACAGTAAACACCTCTACGCCTGGTCTGGTTTTGCTACTACAAAGCAAGAAGTGTTATAAAATGCAAGTTTTATTATCTACCTGTGGACATGTTTCCTTCGAATCCAAGGTGCAAGCGATAAAGTTGTCGATGTTCTGGGCGAAAGTGGTGCTTTTGTCTTGTGCGAGATGCAGCGCGTACGCACGTAGCGCTGCGCCAGCGCCTCTAGCGACCTTCCCACCACGTAACGCTCTCACACGGCCAGCCGCTGAAAGAACACATAAAGTTGTTTATCGATGTAAAATAACTCACCGTTAGAAGAATAATGGGTGGTGGATACATAAATTACTGGTTAGTATGGTTAATACTACTACTAAAATACGAGGTATTTGTTGAGATAGAAGCTAACATTGGTATAGCAGGATTTGTTAGTTTAATTCATGTTCAAGCATATTTAAAACTACAATATCATCTTATATCAGGTAAATATCCTAAAAACTTAAATGCTTTGAACTTAGTTTACGTTACATACCAAAAGAGAAGATATAGATGAGACGTAGAGAAGAAACTATCACACAATTTCACATTGTATTATAATTTATTTCTATCACAATAATTTTATACATGTTATTTCACACTGACATCTTGCGATGAACCTTATTGGTTTATCTGGGCTGATCGAGTTGCTTCTAGTTATTTTAATGTCATCATTATAAAAATAAACAAATGTAGTCCTAATCTTCACTCAATAGTAACATTGCAGTTATCTTTTAATTCATTACTAACGACCTGTTTTTTAGCAAATCCTTTAGCAAACACTTAATAATACCAGTGACATTTTAGAGCATTAAGAAAGTGATAACGATGTGGAATACTATTAGTCAGTCAGTGAACCTGAGAAAGATCATTATCGGAGTAGAAAACTGCATTCAACTAGTAAAGTAGAGAGATGAACCCGTGTAAACAGGTTATGATTAACATGAGGATATTACACTGAAATATTTATATGCAGGCGCCACGTATTTTTAGTTTTAAAGTCTCTGAGATCCGAGATCGAGATATTTATGGAAATGTAAGGACATTGCCTGGCTCAAATACCTGGTTTAGTGTCACTGGAAATACCTACATATATATCTTAATAGCATGCTTGATTCGTTTTGAAGGCTCGGCAGATTTGACTCGTCTATCTGATTTTGTTCTGCTCCCATGGGTGTTTTCAATTTTTTAAACTTTCTGCATACATTCCGCCACCAAGACACCACGGCTCTCGCAAAGCGGCACAGAGGGCTGCGGCGTTTCGGTTGTATTTCAGCCTCTTCATTGTTCAGGTCTTTGCAATGACAGTATGGAGTTTGGGAAACTATTTCCGTGCGTACACTGAAACTCCTCGCTGATGCGCACGTCTTCGTTATGTCATCGTAGTTCCTCAGACGTCGTTGAAATCTTGGTTCATAGAATTCTTCTCGTGTCAATATCACCCAATCACTCTCAACCGTGTGCTCACTCAGGGTGTCACTCCGAAAATTCCTGGCGGTACTCAAGATGTATAACTCCTCCGGCTCCGGTTCCACCGGCGCCGGCGGCGGCGGCTGGTTCACTTCAAGCTGCCCTTTCTTCGGGACACTGCTTGCAGAAACTAGGTTTTTCAATAGCTGATCCTTCTTGCTGGGTCCAGCTACTGGTTCAATTGCCCTCTCTATTCTTCGTCGGAACAATTTTTTGAACCATTTCATGGCTTATGTTTTTGCGGTTCCTTCCCGCGTGAATGAAAGACTTAAATCGCGAATTTCTCATTAACACAGGACAGAACCACTGCGGACGAGTGCTCAGCGCGAACTGATCTGGCTGGTAATTTATGCGAGAGCTTTACGGCACGCGCGGACCTATGCCCTTTATCCGTAATTAATTTATTTACAGAGTTAATGTGTCATAATAGATAGGAGATGTGCGCCGCGGTCCCATTGTGTTGCGCGTGCTTGATAATTAATTTGATAATGATGCGTAGGATTGATTCTAATGTAATATGCGTCTTGGTGCATCGTTACTGATGTACGATCGACTCGAATTTAGGGCAGTGTGATAGAGTAGTCGAGACAAAACAATGGTTGGAAGCGAGACGGTATAGAATGATAGACTTATCTAAATGTTTAACTATAGAGGTGAACCATTACAAATTCATTTGATTTGATGAGAATGAAAATATTAAGGTCAGGATAAGGAAATAAACATTCAGAGGTGGTGGACCTCTCGATTTTTTGTCAAAACTGAATAATCATGGCCAAAAAAGGGCTCGAATTATCTCTCACCACGCTTAGGTCCTCAAATTCTCACCAACCCATGAAGGACACTAGAACCTCATCTTTAGATCAGAGGTGTGCAAGTAAGTAGGGATGTCCTGGATCATATACTGTATTATACGGAATGAATGCTATTCTGCTCAGTATATTTGGAGTTCCTGAATTGTTAAAAAAAGTCTGAAATGAGTAGCGTAAGTAATGATTTATAAATGGATATCCAAACAACCGTCAAAAATACTTCATGTGAGTTGGAAAAATTTAATACATCACCTAAGCAATAAAAATATTTTACTTCTATGTCGTAGGTATCTCTCAAAGCGCCCTCGATAAATTTACCTGTACCTATCTAAATACCTCACTGTCGTCAACAAATACTTTTACCTCGTGTATGATATTAACTATCTCCTTTTCACTATCAAGAACATAATCTCTTTGAGATTTGCATTAGTTTACTTGACCTTTAGTTAGAGTGACATAATCAAACATAGTTGTTTGAGTACGTTATAATAATAACACGTGTTTATTGAGTGCACTGGTATCGGAAAGAGACGTATCGCAAATTTATGCTCTTTACATCTTCTGATACAAAAACGCGCGCGTTTAATTTATTAGCTGCCATTAAATTGTCATCATGTTCGTATAAATAATTTTCTTGTTGTTTAAAACTATCAGATGGAGTTTTCATCACATCAATTCTCTTTTCTCAAAAATATTTTCCTACATTATCGTTGTTTGTTTCTTTACATTTTATTTAGCATTAAGCAGCATTTTTAAGGTTTGGTTCATAATTTTGCACTTATTTTTAAAGTTTGGTTTCAAATTTTGCGTTGGACATAAAATAAGTGTCGGGCTACCTACCAGATTACATTTTTTTCTAACGGACGGAATCCACTACTGCCAGCGCTAAGGTGTTACACATTTTTTGTTCATTGAACATTTTTCTATGTAGACATTATCATTGCGAAGGGTGTTTACTACTCGTAAATGCCTTATTACGGAGATATTTTTGTTTTCCAATCTTTACGCTTTTGACTCCATGCAACTATCACTTGTTATATCAAAAATATGTTAGATTTCTCATATATTGTTAATTTTATATTGATTTTAATGCAATACTACAAATATGTACGTGAGCGATATAAAAATCGATGAACGCGGTTATCAATGCGGACTCGCGCTGCACTGATGTTAAGATAGGGCCTCTCTCATTCACGCACTCCTCATCTCATACATACTCGTAGGATTGTACGAGTGTGTATGATTGGTTTGTGTTACACAAAAGCGACATTATTTCTTTGGCATGTAGAGGAGGTAATTTATCTCGCTAATAAATTTACGCTGGGCTAAGGTTAAACTATAGTGCAGGTGATACATACATGTATCTGGGGGGTTATTGTCTAAGAAAAAATCTATCGCGATCGCTTACAATTTGACAGTCGCAGCTCATCCACTACTCCTTTATAAAAGGAAGTCGGTACAGAGTCTTATGTTCACGGCGCAATGGCTGACAAATTATAAGCGATCGTGATAGATTTTTAACCGACTTCAAAAAAGGAGGAGGTTATCAATTCGGTTGTATTTTTTTTATGTTTGTTACCTCATAACTCCGTCATTTTTAAACCGATTTCCAACATTCTTTTTGTACTTGATAGAGTATACTGCAAGGGTGGTCCCATGGTCACCAAAGTCAGGATCTAATGATGGGATCCCATAATCGAGGAAAACACTAATTTAATTATGGTTTCTTTCACTAAAAAGATTTCATTCACTAAAAAGTTAAAAATTTTTTACAAAAAATAAAACCTACTTCAAAAACACTAAAACTTAAAAATAATATAAAGCTGGACATTGACGATCAGTTTTTCGCGTCAGTCTAGATGTAAAACTGTGGCGTCACTCCAATGGTTTTATGCCGGCTTTTGACTATGGGATGTAATGTAATATATATTACATTTTGAGATATAATATTTTATCGCTTGCCATACTTTTTGACGAGACCGTTTTCACTGTGCTATAATATATATTACACCCCAAACTGTAAATATTTTTTCGCCCGGCCGAGCTATATTTGAAGGCTATAGGCGGTATATATTTTACCTCCCGTTCCCGCACACCGCACCTCTACCCCTGCCTCGCCCTCATTTCGAATCGTGACGGTCATGCGCACGTACCTAACTGTCCGCGTGTTATGATTTTTGGGTATTTTGGTTCGCAATCTTTTCTTTACATATTTACCACGTATTTACCTATTTATCCCTATAATGGAACATTTTATAGAAAGAGTTAGGAATTATCCTTGTTTATGGGCGACTAATCGTGAAGAGTATAAAATGAATGAAATTAAGGATGCTGCACGGAGAAACGTAATAAGAAATTCACTATAATATTTTCTTAGTCTAATATGATTCGATATCCAGAATCGACGTTTATTGTAATTTTTTCTTAATAATGAGACATGTAAATCGAATACTGCATCATCTTCGTCTGAGGAACTATCGAAAGTATCTAGCAAAACAATTTCCATATTATCCATTTAATAACGAGAGGTCAAGCGTTTCGATAAAAGACGTTCTGATGTAGGAATCATAGAAGCTGAACTATTCTAAAAAATATATCTGATAGTGAGAAGAGCACACCCGGGATGTAATATATAGCTGAACATGTAATATATATTACATCCTATAGTCAAAAGCCGGCTTTATGCCAACTAGATTTGCCCATTCACGGGCGTCACTCCGGCTCTTCAGTTTTCGACCGGCCGGGCTGTTTAAAGAACGTGTACTACCTATTTGTGTCGAGAAAAAAGTGGATTCTGATTCTGAAGAAACATAAATTCTTACTGCGGTTACTCTTTGTTGCCAAATACTTACCTAAAAGCAAAAAAGAAAGCAATGGATGAAGGAATGACTTAAAAAAAGAAATCAATTAACTCACGTCAATTAAAATAGGAAGCAATTCATCTAGAGCTTTTTGTCGATGCTGTTTTGTTTTATAATTTTTGTCCGATACTTTCCACAAACATTCAGAATTTTTATATTTTTCAATAAATTCTGTCATTATGACACGTCTAGAGGACAGCGACGCCGTCATTGTATCAACAAAATACCATACACAGCAGCACAGCACGCTAAATCACGGCGCGGCGGATATAAGTATACATTGCCCATAACCACTAACCACTATAAAAAGTGTTTACCTGTAACTAAACTACACAAAAACTTTAAAACGAATTACTTAGTAGATAGGACTCTTTAAATCAAAATTTCTCGACACACTAAAAAGTTAACATTTAACGGGAACATGTCACTTGTAGTTGCTTTAGAACCAGTTGAAACAAGTTCGATTGAAATATAACGCGTCATTCCAGTCTGGCCTGATTGATAACCGTTGTAAATATTAACTATCGATTAGTCCTGGCGCATCCGTCATTATTGAGACGCCATCCGTGTTTTAGTCAAACATGGTCCCATTTGTATTGTGACTTAAATAGATAATGAAACATGCAAGCAGTGAACGCATGTCTTATATACGTTGTATGAAAACTTGAAGATATTTTACAAAATGTGAAGAACCGACTGGAAGGAGTCTTCAAAAGTGTCTTGAAGATTATCTGTTTTTGAGGCAGGTTTATTTAATGTAAAATATCTTCATTTTAATCTTTTCAGTGAATTTAATAAATATATATGATATTAGAGTTTGTCCTGACATAAACATCCTTAGGTTGAGGAGTTGCATTTTGTACTATAACCTCAACTGAATCACTTAAATACAATACAACTATACGGCAATAGATCCTGGCTTGGTGACAACGGAACGACCTCGGAAGTACAATTTTCCTCACTCTCCTACGAAACTTGTTCTTCAAATTGGTGGAGAAATGGGTGAACATTCGTACGAAAAATATAGATAAAGTTGAACATACAAACTCCCCTTTTTGTCTGTTAAAAATGACCACACGGAAAGTGCTCCACACTAATCATTTGTAAGCGTGGCTTATGAAAATGTTAATTAATCAGTTCATTAGCAACCTATTCTCCTAAGTTTTAACGTCGATTTTAAGGTATGCATATTTATACTATTATTACTTATCTACTGTGTACGTTTTTCATATTTTATTTAACGGGATTTGTAAGAATAGAATTATTCTTAATTTTTTTGTCATGCGTTCAATTTGCGCGGAGAGCTATAGGAGCTCTCCGACATTGAACATTAATTTTCGATAATTACACATCTATGTAAACAACTTTACGTATAAAAACTGTCAAATAAATAAGATTATTTCGCCTAGTTTATTATAATTACCTAAAAGTGGATCCAGGCGATCTCTGAAGCTCTTCGCCCGTAGTGCGGTTCCAGAGCCTCTTCGTGGTAAAGGCGATTCCCATTCGCCAATTTCTTCCTGTGAATAAAGTAACACTTTTGTATGTTTTGTATTTGACCGTCCATAAGTGAATTGTTTATTAATTGATTCTTCTTATTATCAGATGGATGGTTCAATGCAGTTGATTCTAAGAAGGAAGTATTTTATTATCTGTGATAGGGCAAAACCAATAAGTACTTTAATATTATATTCTGATTTAATGACTTGTAGGTAGTTAAATAACTAGTTTATCTGTAGCCCAGACTAATCCACTCAACTGCAGGATGTTCGTATATGAAATACCTACTCTTTCATATACGTACCTCATTTTCCAGAGCCAAATGATTGTTCAAGACAATAAAAAAACTCACCGTATCATAGTTCTGATGCGGATTGGATGGTGGAATCAGACCGTCCCATTGGGCGCTGTCCCATGGTTCGGCGAACACCGTGCCGTCATCGCTAGCCTGACGACAAAAAATATTTCATTAAGTTTCTCATGCTTGTAAAGTTGTTCTTTTATGTTCTTGTGCATAAAGTAATTTCTTCTTTTAAGACTAAAACCTTTATTATTTTAAAAGATATGTTTTATGAGATTTAGGATATATGTTTATTAATTTAAATACGACATAACATGTATTACTATCTTAATACAAATTTAAGATTATTATGGCCGCGTATTTACGTAAAAAACAAATAACGCAAATATTTATGACTTGGCATTAAGGATCCGTTCATTGTTCGAACGTCAAAAGATGAAAATTAAAAAAAAATGTGTGGCGGGAAGCAAATTATTCTTAAAAACTAGCCAAAGTTGCGTTGCGATTTAAAATTCATTACAGGATTTGTAAACAATGTCAGAAATAAATAATGAAAGAAGTGCGAAAAATGTATATGCTTAATCCTTGTTTTATTTCCTTACAGTCAGAGCGAAAAGCAGCACTATCCAGCCTTCCCGTTAAACGTCTCAGGTAAAATAGCATATTTCGTAGTGCTTTTTGGTAGTATAGTGTAGACATACTTTTTGGTCGTATAGAGAAAATAAAACAGAAGTTCTTTGTACCAACGTAATTTACATAGCCCGTGTATGTTTCCAAAAGTAGAGTGCATCCCGGCAATCAATGGAGGAGGTTTTGGCGCTTTCCACCAACTTAAATTCATTATTATCATCACTTCAACACATAGGTGCACCACAGAGTACCACAGAGTACCGCTGCAAGGCGCAGGTCTCTCATTTGACGAGGAGGAAATAGTATACCTACTACAGCACGCTGACCAGAGGGCCTATTACCGATCTCATGGTTTTGCAAATGATATCATATGATATTATAGTGCAAAACGAAAAATACGATTTCCGGTCAGATTTTTGATCATTTTTTCATTATTTAATAATGACATCATTGAAATTATGCCATAGTGATGATATCATTGGAGATCGGTAATACGAAGTGCAGCATTTCATGACTTCTTTTTCTCAAATTTATACCATGTCATACGATGATGAAAGATCCATAATTGGACTGCAGAGTGGTTGGTGGGGTTTTGTTTCAGCCGTCACCTCTTTCTGCGAACATGTCATTTTGCAGAAGGAAGCTTCAGAGCCAATGCGCGATGAGGGAGCAGATGCCATCCCGCTCTACAGCGGGTGGTAAAGTGGAAAAAGACGCGCTTTCGTAGGCGCTCTCTAGCTACCCTAAGCAGCTGGTGAGAGCCCATTGCGATATATGATAGAGAGCCTGCCCCCATAGCATGATCACCAAAACACGATATGACAAAGCGTGTGTTTTTGTGGTGATTTGTCAAAATACAAAAAAAAACGATAAAAACGTATTGTACTTTGACAGATTACTGCGATAAATCGCTGTGTCATATAGTGTTACGGGGCTGACCTAGTCGCTCGTCTGGGGGGTCGATTGATAAGTAAGCGATAAGCGAGTTTATAAGTTGGTAATCTTCTGATAGTCAAGCTCCGTAGACGTCGCTTGTTTACACTGCTAGGTGCAGTTTCAGGGGTATTCGGGGGAATTAAGCTTTCCTGATCCCAAATGCCCTAGACGGATTATTAGGCGGAGAGGTTCCGGACAGACGTTAAGCGGATATCAGCACACCCAACGATTGGCCCTTTGATATCATATTGGATTGTCCTGCCTTACAAAAAAGTTTTCTTTCAAGCTTTCGATTTATTCGCATCCTCAGCAAGAAAGGAAGCGACGACACCATATATTCTAAATATGCTGTCACGGCGCCCAGAAATGGTGATGATAAAACATCCAAACCTGTTCCGATAGAGGTCGTAGGTCGTGCACGTTGTCGTAGCAGGAAGCTCGCGGAGGCGACCGCACCTCTTCAGGCAGCGCAACCGGCTCTGCGTTCAGTCTTAGTTCCGGGAATCTGTGCAAACAACAGAAGTGAAATTTTTAGCAGAAGGCACATGCTTTTACAGCGATGAATAACCTGGCTGAGGAAATTCTGTTTGCAAAAAGGTCTAATTATCTATTTCATGAAATACTCCGCATAGCTTACAAGCTTTTGGTAACATCATCAATTCGATATTCAATTATGTTTTCTTTTCAGTTCATCCACTCTATAATTTGCAAATTTCTTGATTTCTTGCTAAAGCGTCTTGCCGTTTGCAAGTATACGCTGTTAACTTTTTTTATTGCAATTAAGTCGGCAAACAAGCAAACTGTCCATCTAATGGTAAGTGGTAACAGTCACCTATAATACATGTGGCCCCTGTGAGATTCGCAGCAAAACTGCAACCCCCACAAGAACCACAGTGTACGTTGCCAACTTATGACTTAAGATATAAAGTCACGGTAGCCAGTAATTTCAATGCCATATCTTACCTTTCCAACTGGAACACAGCAGTGCAAGCACTGCTGCTTTGCGGCGGAAATAGGTAAGACGGAGGTACCTATGCACACGACACTGGTACTATTTGTTTAAAGTGCTTTAGGTGCCATCAAATAGATGTCACACGCCATGTCGCCAAGGCCCAGAATCCGAACAATTTTGCAGTTTAAATTCGACGAATTCTACACACGGGCAGCTATAATAACAATGTTAATGGCATTGTTGTCTTGTTCACCGACTTCCCTAAGTTTGTCGCCATAATAACAATGTTAATTACATTGTTGTGTTCCGACAATTAGAGGTATGACAGCCAGTTTCTCAGTTATCGAGGAGTCTAGGCGGAGTTCGCTTACACCTTCGGCGTTATAGTGACTTACCATTAGGAGAGATAAAGAGAACTTCCCTGTCGTATGTAAAAGAATGCATGGGATGCCTGGACTATACGCCAAGATGCCTGATGCCTTTAATAAGAAAATGAGAATGATATACCTTTGAGCAACGACCTGGTGCACAGTCAAGTGCTGTGCTCCGTCATCCACACCGCTCAGCCGGCATTCCTGTTCAGCGAGCGAGGGGAAAGTGCCGTTTTCACTGTTTGAGCCTTCTTCGTTTTTATCTAAAATGTTAAATGGAGAATTATAACATTGCGTAAGGTAGTTCAAAATTTAGTTCTTTAAAAAATATTTAAACTCATACTCTCATTATTCGATTCAAATTGTATAGTATTACCACACCCCGGACACTCCATACAACGTTCGCAAATCAATTACCTATTACTACTACATAAGCAATTGTGATGTTTCTACACGCGCAAATGTGTGCGTGGAATCTAGTAGGGTGCGCGGTTATCAATCGAAATGACGCGAGGAGTGCAGCTACTGCCTTCTCTTTTACCCGCATAGCGCTGTCTCTGTTATCGGCCGGCGCTCGCGTCTACTCGTTCGAGCGATCGCGCGCGCCCTTGTTTATGTGTCAGTGATGTCTACAACGAAGTGCGGCGTGGTATGAGGTATTTGAAATGAGTGCGGGGAGGTGAGTGGCCGTTCTGTACGTAGTACTATTATCTATTCTGTGGTATTACCATGATGATGTGTTACATAATATTTGTGGTTACGAGGCGATATCTTTGATGATAATATACAGAGTTGTATTGAAATAAGGGATTTAATATGAATAGTAATACAGATCAAATACCAAGGGCTATATTGTTATGAGTTTTTTTAAATATCGTTATGTTTCATATAAATTGCATTACAAAAATAAAAACAATAATTCGATACTGTATAGCGTGTGCCCTTCGGCCGTCCTCACCGAAACATAATCGTGTGTTCATTCATTACAATTCCAATTAAGGCGAGCGCCACCTTAATTGAATCCAAGTAATTGACGTTATTGGCATCAATATTAAATATTGACGTTATGCAATACACAAACAGTGCACTTGCAGTGTCATCACAAATTGCGAAACGACAATCGTTTTTCTTCACTACTGAAGGTGCAAGATGCAAGCGCATAATCGGTTGCTTCAAACAAAAATATGCTTTATGCCTGTTAAAATACAGGTTAATTTTTTGCTCTGCAAAGATTTTGTTCATGAATGAGGTTAGATGAAGGCCAATAAGAAAAACAACTGACAACAAAAAACGACTGACCGAATGGGCAAAAAAAACAGGCTAGTTCTTAATCCACTTAAATCTAAGTTTTCTCTTTATTGTGACGTGATGGATATATAGCTAGTGGAGAGCGCTGTTAAAGTAAAATAAGTAATACATTTTGGTGTTGACCTTAGCACTGTAAAAAACAATGGAGTACAAAAAGGTTGACATAAGGGAGTTGCGAGATATATTACGCACAGAGCCAGAAGATTACGTTAACAGAATCACAAACAATGGTTCGCCCGCGCATTTAAAAAAAGGACACCGTTATGCGCAATTCTACAACAGCGGCTCAAAGATTATCAATAACTTTGAGGTACTTGGCTAGTGGCACCGATTTCGAAGACTTAAAATTTTAAGCCTGCATTGACAAGACAACGATCGAGATCTCGTTTGACAAACACCGCCGTACACGTTCAAACTTTTTTGTCAGACACGCTTACAATCCAGATTTTCTTCAAACACATCAAACACGTAGTTTGTTAAGCGCGTCAAATATTAGCCTTATGCAATGAAAAAAAAATTGTCAAACACGTAAATTTGACATAGTTACTTGATAGTTTATAGGACCCAGGGGCCCGGGGGTCTAGACAAAGTGACATTCTCGTTCGTTTCGTTTACGTTATGGGACTAGTTAGTATCCCATTGATTTATGCTTCGGGTAGGTATCAATTTCAATCACAACCACTGGTGTTTTAGTGTATATTTATTAGTATTAGCTTCATTTCACATAAGCACAGTAATTATTATACAGAGGTTTGCGTTTACTTTTACATCTATAGTAGCTAAGATTCAGTCTTTTTATTCTGCCACCTTGACACTCTTGACAGCCCAAAAACGAGCCTTTCTTAAGCTACAGATTATATAACATACACAGTCATAAATGGAACACAATGACATTAGTATAAATGCAGGATAGCATCTTCGTTCTAATCATGTCAGATGGATGGCGTTAGTTGCCATAGATTGAATAAACAGCATTTGAAGTTCAGTCGAGTTTCAAAAGTGTTATGTGAGTGAGTTGTGAGAACATTTTATCAAACGTGAATATGATATTATTCGATTTATTGTAATAAAAGACAACTAAGTGTTTAGTTTAAAGCATGCTTATACTATTGTATGTTATTGTTTTGCAATAAAACGTTTAAACAGTTAATAATCGTATCTGAAACATTTGTAACCTCAAAATCGTGAAGTGGCGAATTCCGTCTACATTGAATGGGGCAAATTCGTCATATGCCGGATTTTCCCTAAATCAGACATTGTAAACCTTTTTACCCCTGAAATTTATGTGAAACAAAACAACATACTTTCAAACCGAATGTTATTAGATTTATAGATTTAATTTATTTTACAAATTAGGTATACTAAAGATCTAAAGGGCTGCCATGAAAAAAATACATATAGAATATGTAATGGTGCCTCTATTATTATATACTACTTTTTGCAAAGTACGTGGTAAAAAGGTCGTAAAATAAATAGAGGTACATACAAGCTGTACTGGCACAATGTTGATTTAAATTAAAAAATCATTGTCCAGCCTTATTGCTAATTTTTATTAAACGACAAATAGTTTTTAAATTTTTCTAGTGATAAAGTATAAGAAAGAATTTATCCTATAATATTAATGTTGATTTTAAAATAATAAGACTGATTGAGAGACATGAATTTTTTTTATAATAAAAACGATTATAATGATTTATTCTTTATTATTTCTTACTGTAATAGTTAAATATTTATTTTATACGGTGACTGCTCCTCATAAATATTCAAGTTAATATTGTAGTAGGTACTGTCGTTAATTTGGTTATAAAGGTATTTGAGATTTGTTTAGAATTTATAAAAAATGATTTTATTTTAAATAGGTACATACATTGATAACACTGATTCAGATTTAATCAGGTGCTCAAAACTAATATATCAGCAATAAAGCAACAAATGGTTTGAAATTAAATGTAAAGATTTTTTTTCATTTCATACATCGTATAAACTAAGTAGGTTTCCTATCCCTGGACTTTGTCAGTATGCCGGAATAGCCCCCAAAAACCTTCTTACGCTTAAAGTGAGATCTAGACCCTATTTACAAGTGTAAGTTATATAATTGACTGTCGTTCACTAATAAATGTTTCACTTAGGTGTAGTCTCAAATTGCTTTGTTGTTGGCTTAATTATTGCTACATGACGGATTTGCCCCGATTTGCGGGAAAATCCGTCTAATGGGAAGGTTTTCAAAAAATGCTGTTTATCTTAAAAAGTTATTAGTGATTAGAAAAAAATATAACTTTAACAAGAAGTTACATAAAATTATTTTTCATAGCCACTTAAAATTTAGCAGATATTTAGAAGGTTTGTTTATTATGCTCAATCAAATTTAGGTTTCAAAAAAGTATGCCGGAATTAGCCACCCTGACCTTATATATATATATTTTAAATTGTTACTTTGTCTAGCCCCAAGGTATGTAAGTAGGTCAATCCTCGACATTTCCATTGATTACTTCCTGTTTTACTACAAACAGTATCTAATTATAGACAGGGCTTAAAAACTTACCTTATACTTTTATAGTACCACCATTCATATTGTTGTACAGACAACGAACAAATATATAATCTAAAATCTATGAGAATAGATTATGAATATATATATAGATTAATACTACTAATGTCCATAATAATAAACGTACAAAAAAGCAAACAAAAACTATAATATACAAAAAATATCGCCAGACTAAGCAGTAGTAGACTCCAGAGGCGTTTAAGCAAATCAAAGAAAAGAAGGCAAAAAAATTTAACCCTCCAACAATTAATTAGTATTATTTTAAACTACTTCTGTGCAATATTGAAAACCAACTCAAGAAAGTGCAACCAAATTTTAGTGAAGCCTAATCTGCCCGTTGAGGGTAGTTACTGACTTATGAACTCCCAACTGGAGTCAACGGTCCAAGTCTGGTCGTTCTTGCCTGTTGGTGGCTTGGTGGTTACACGAGGTGGCTGCACTGGTTTCACCTTGGATTTGTTTCTAAGCGCCACCAAATTATCCACAGACGATGAAGTATTTGGCGATGAAGCTAAAATTAATAACAAAATAATGCCGAATAAAAACCGATTCACCATAGATTCTGTAAATTCATAGCAGTAACTTACAAAAGTACGCTAATATACTTACGAGATAGTTCTTCTATGCTATGCATATCTCTCAAAGGATAATAAGGATGATTATTGTTCGGAGGTTCAGAATATCTCTGTGAAAGATTCATGCCTATTCTTATTAGCTTCCGACGTTGTACTAAAGGTAAACCTGCCTGAAATAATAATAAAAAAAAATTATGACAAGCTTGTAACATTTAATTACAATGTTTAAATAATAGTAAATCAATCTTCTTAATAACACATACCTCTTTTAGTGCATCTACAGGATCTGCATAGAATGGGCTGCCAGTGTTATCTTTTTCTGAATCATCATCTATTGGTCCTTTTTCACAATCATCTTCTAATTTTATTGTTTCCATACTTTCAATGCTAAAGTTCTCTCTAGCCTTAAGGGTGGCTTCGATTTCTTCATTGAGTTTCTTATTCATGTTCATAGTAATATTTAGCCTATCAGGCCTTTTTGGGACTATTTCACCTTTGCTGTTTGTGGTTGCAATAATCTCACTAGAACCATTGAAACTCTTTTTCACGGAATTTTCAGAGATATTATTTTTATCATTGAGGCTCTCATTTGAACTGAACATGTGTATGTTTTCTTTTTCCACAATAGACTGTGTGCTTTTTGCACTAGTCATTTTTGCTGCAATGAAATATACGTTTTTAACAAATTAATAGTTATATTCAAAATCAAAACAGGTATATTCAACGCTTTTCTTTACTAGTGAAACTTACGCAATGTGTCTGGTAACAAGTCCGGCTTCTTACTTTTCATTAGCCCATTGCTTATGTTATTATCATTGTCTTGTTTCAAGGGTTTAAAAGTTGAGCAATTGTTACTTTCCGGTCCCCATATATCTTCATAGTCGGATACTTTATCCATAAGAGAACTTCTATAATAAACGCCTGGAGATTCTAATATATCTGATTCCTAGAAAGGAAATAGAATTATATTGCACCAAAAGAGAGAAATATTTTTTCAGCCATTTTTGATACTATTGATTAACACTTAATGTCGTGCGGTTAGTTATGATTTAATCTATAATAACAACAAAAATATAATAATTATTCATTCATTAGCATTCAATTTTATCACATTCATCTCCTACCTGATAATGTTTGGATTCTTTCCGCTGGGAGTGCCGACTTCTTCTTGATCTACCCGATGGTGTTGAATTTGTTGTGTTCGAACTAGGTGATAAAATTTTCTCTCGATCTTTGGAAACCATCGGAGAAATTAACGAATGATTGGAAGTAGGCGAAAAAACATTCGAAGTGGGAGAAAATACATTTTTGCCCGATATTGGAGAACTTCGAGATACGGGAGAAAAAATTTCATTCTTATTTGTTTGACTTATAGGGGAGAAGACGCCGCTCTTTGTGGAAATGGTATCATTTGACACTGGGGAATTGATTTGACTCGTGGGTGAAAATATCCCACTTGTGACAGAGTTTGTCCCGTTTGGTGATACTAATTGACTGGGAGCGAAACAATTGCTCGAAGTTTTAGTAAACGTGTTAACTATAGGATCAACAGAGTCTGAAGTGTTCGTTTGGGACTGCTCTACTGGTGATCCAAGTTCGTTGGCCGATTGTTCTGCCATTTGCCGTTTGAAGCTTCCGTGCAAACTAGCTGTCATTGTATTGATACATTCTCCTTCTGGCGACATTCGGTGCATCATATTCTATACAGGAACAGGAATAAGCTTACGTCAGTACACAGTTTTGTATCACACAAATATTAATTAATGCACTATAAAATGTTAGTTACAAGAACACTATCTAAATACTGCCATCATGCAAATGCATACGTGCTGCGTTCTGTAAGCCTCACCTGTGACTCTCCTTCGGCATCGATAAACGTTTTGTTCGTTTCTTCTACGTTGAATACAGCGTCTCCACAATTGTTATTATTGTTGGCTGTATTAGATGCAAGCGTTAGTTGCAGCCGATCAGCTTGTAAGTTTTCGTTGATTTGGTGATTGTGGATTTGAGTATTATTGACACAAAATGTTACTGTTGTCGTGACTGTTATGTTTCCATTCTGATTAGGCTTGTTAATTGGACTAAAAGCTGAGGTTTCGGACTTAGGAGACAAGGATGGTTTAGAGAAGGGTGGTTTTGCCCACCGAGGAGGCGGTGGTGGAGGTGTAGTTTTGACGCTGTTCGATGTGGGCGACTGTTGCGTATTGGTAATGGGAAATGAGTGGGGTTGAGTTATGTGAGCCTGAAAATATGTGAAGCAATCATTATAATCGTATTTCAAACAAAACAATGAAAGCTATGATGCTTAGTATTAAGTATTAACAAACTTACTGTACTTGACATAAGGTTAAGAGTATTCGGTGGGGTTGGTCTTGGTGCTCTAATGAAAGCAGTATTGGGTTTCGCTGGAGGCGATGGTGGCGTCCTTCCCTTAAAGGTGCTAAGATTTTGATTCGGTGGGGATCCAGGTAGGTCAATAGGTGACATTTTCAAAACTACGTTTTTATCTGTACCCGGACTTAGTATGTGATCTCTTGATATTGTTCCGGTATCTGCAAATTGAGCAAGCATGAAATTATTCGTACAAATACTTAAATGAATATTTAAGAGTGATGTAAATCTAAAGAAAGGAGAACGTACCTAAACACTAAAAAGTTAAGAAGTTAGTTTATGATATTAATAATTATCTTTGCTATTACTCACTTGCATTAAAACTGCTAAGACTAGATCCAGTGTCAGATGGTGTTATGGCCATTGGTACTGCACCGTTCGTCATAGGGCACGGCGAAACTGCGTTTCCTGGATTACTTTTCGGATTAGCCATAGGATATCCCCAAAACTCCTGCCCGAGGAGTGTCAAGGAACTGAGCTGATGTCTGCTTTTCGCTTCGCGAAGTGCACGCGGCAATTGTAGCTGTACCGGTAATTCGTCACTAAAATTAGAAACGGATTTAAGTTTTTAGATGTGCTATAACACATTCATTATGAAGACTCAAAACTAAGATAAATTATCTTAAGTCATTACTCATTATATACTTTTGAATGCATTTAAATTTCGATTTAATGAAAAGTGCCCAGGGGTTGGATTCTTAATAACTAAACTAGTATATAGATTTTTTTCTAACGATAATAAATTTAACAAACAATAAACTACCATCAAGGTATTTGAAAGTCAGAATAGTTACATACAGTTATGAAACTTTCAGTTTTTTAATTTTATTACTTACTCATAGGTACTTGACTAAATGAAATAATTAATTTACTACTATTGCCTATATTAAATATTTACACATTTAAAAATAATAACAGTTAAAGTCTTAATAGTTTTTTTATTTTATTATTTTCTTAAACTTGACTGAATGAAATCTTTTTGAGTGGGCCCGGCAAATGTTGTCCTGCCCAATTACAGCGCCACTTACCGGGTCCAACTGTACATATGAACCTTCCCTGGGCTTATTCAACACACGCAGAAAATTTCGTAAGATTCGGTCTAGCCATTGAAGACTTTTTGTGAGACTAACACACAGCGATTAATTTTTGTATATGAGAAGATTTACTGCTATTATATCTATACTATAGAGTTTGTTTGTTTGTTTGTTTGAACGCGCTAATCTCAGGAGCAACTGGTTCGAATTGAAAAATTCTTTTTGTGTTAGATACCTAGTCAATTGATCAAAAAAGGCTTTAGGCTATATAACATCACGATATTGTTATTTTCGGATATCCACGCGAACGAAGTCGCGGGCACAGCTAGTCTATACTATATATGTTTGTTTGTTTGGTTGAACGCGCTAATCTCAGAAACTACTGATTCAAATTGAAAAATTATTTTTGTGTCGGATAGTCCATTTATCGAGGAAGGCTTTAGGCTATATACGAGTAAAATTACTTAACGACTAATAGGAGCTGACCATCAATGAAAAATGTTGCATAAACGGGAAAAAATATATGGCAAAACGTAGTTCGCGGGCACAGCTAGTACTAAACCGGGTGTAACTGAACACCCCATTAACATTTAAGGGGCATATAAGTTAGATACTAAATGGACCTTCGGTGCTTGTCTGAGACCTAGCACACCAATACTTTCAGAGTTATTTGATTTTAAACTGAAAGCAAAAACTTTCAAGTGACAACCATAATCAGCTCTTAACACAAAAGAAATTTAAACACAAAATGACACGTGACAGACTTGAGCGTAGTATTCCTCGTACGCTTACGTAGGGCTTTCGGCACTTAATACCAAAAAATAATTTATTTAGTTTATATGACGTGAGCGTAGTATTTCTCGTACGCTTACGTAGGACTGTCGGCACTTAATACCAAAAAATAATTTATTTAGTTTGTATGGGAAAAAAAGTAGGTTTGTTAGCCCTAATATTTTTCCTACAGAATCTCTACTTTTGATGGATACATACCCTTAAATGTTATTGGGGTGTTCAGTTACACTCTGTATATACTACTACTGCCTACATTAAACATTTTACCTAAATGTTTAATGTAGGCACTACATGAAATGCTCGTATTTGATTTGTATACTTGGTCAGTTAAGATACTATTTGAAGTGCAATTAATACAATGATGGATATAATTCCAGAAAATTTAGGAGATTTTTCAAAACTCACCAGCACTGACAGTAATGTGCTATCAGCTCTGGTATGTTGTCGAAGCGATTGTGCGAGGTTTCCAGGCCGATCCGACCGCCGGACGCCTGGATCAGGTAGTGCTCGATGTAGGGGCCCTTGTCAGCCGGCAGCCGGACGCTGATAGCCATCGTGTCCGGTTGACTCGATTGTCGGACCACGAAGTTCTAGGGAGAGGAGATTTCTATTATGATATTATGTGAGGTTAATACTAATTTATACAGATGGTTAACTGCAAATAGGGGTGCAACTTTCCGAATAATGGAACAATAATGGGTGGTAATCTTTATGGGTATTTTTTATTGCACTGGGAAATGAACCCATCATCAATTACCACTTTGCCGACTAAAACGCACGACACCACTTACATACGCCTTGGCGCAAGAACGTCCATCACAGCCTACTCTTTATAAGAGGAGATGCCGAGAAAGATGAGTCGATGAGTCGAACAAGGTCACGTGAACTGTCGTGACCTAACACATGACATTGTAAGAGCACCTCCACGACCAAGGCCTTACGGGAACGAAAGTAATCATGTCTATAGGGCTAGGTTAGGCCCTGCTGTTTAATGGAAAAGCTTATAGGTTCTAAAGCTATTCCCCGTAGCCCTGTGTAGCTACAACTCATACCCATATACAAAATGGCTGAGATAATGACAACCACAAGCCTCGTACCCCCGCCAAGTAACTTATTCAGAATTACATGCGCATTCATTGAACCATTCATAATTTTGTATAGGAAAGTCATATTAATTTACTGTTCTATTATTAAAGTTGGTAATACGGTCCCATACCCCTTCCTCCTTCCCTTGAAGCAGATGGAAAGCGCCGGCCCTCTGAATCCCGGGCAGGAACCACACGGGATGCGTCCTTATGAGCCTCTCGAGCAGTCCTATGTCACACGGAGGTTGTTCCTCAGACCCTGACCCTGAAGAGTCCACGGAGGAGCAGTCGCCTCTGGCCCCTTCTCCGTCAGAGGACAGGCTTTCCCGGCTCTGGAAAGATGAGATAATATCACATTAACCATAGGATTATTCATTTATTTCTTAATTCACACAAACATCAACATAATATTGGTTAAGTATAATGGTTCCGATAAAATAATTAATAAATAGCAGAATAAGACACCAGAAAATTAATCAGTAATAAAACGTCTTATCCGAAATTTTATTAAAACGCTACAACCTATAACAATAACGGCACTGCGTTATTCCAACAAATGTGCGGGATTAACAACGAACCTTATTGCTTTATTATGTCCGTACAATAAATAATAATTAGACACGAGGGCAACGAAGTGAAATGTTCCCTTGATTAGTGTACCCTTGTGCAGCCTAATAGGTAAATATTAGTAAGTCCCTCTATATTGGCCTCCTGTTATAAGCCTATTTTAGGGATGTTACGTTTAAGTTTCATAATGTATCGATGAATAACCGAACACGTTTGGTGAAAGAGCTAGTTTTTATTTTTTTTATTATTCTATATTACCTGATCCGACAGATATCGATCTGACAAAAGCTCTGGATTTTGATTCATACGTTTTGATTGGTAGCTAGGAACAAGTTATGGTTACTTGTCTGGGGAACAGTTTGGATGGGACGAAGAACGATGGATTTTTCTGGCTTAAGAACTTTCTTCAAACTTTATTAAATATTTTGTAAAAGAAATAAACCAAATAAGCCTAAACGTTTTTCGAGTTTTTTACATAGCAAGAGATTAAACAATTAATTTTATAGATGATTTATATAAATGTAGATACAACTGTCAGGAGTGTACCAATAGTGATTACTTGTCGAGTATTCTCTCTCTATCAATTGATACATAAGAACCTAAGAATGAATTCCATTTCACTTAAATGGGGTTTTATATTGTAGTAACATTTTGTAGTAACTTTGATTTCTTACTTAGTTAATGACGTTTGTTTCCTTCCAAAATCAACTAAAGCACATCGATATTATTAAAACAGCAGTCAGCAACACTAAACCGGGGTTTAAAGGCTCAGAGTGAGAGCCCATGTCTGTGTCGAGGCTTTATTTCCGACATAAACTCACGCGAGATATTAAAATTATTTACCGTGACTTCTACGATAGTATGATGTAGATCACGATTCTCCAGAGCAATACTCGTGCATGAACAATAGCAATAAAAAGGTGATTGCACTTAAATTAAAATATTTGCAAAAAAAAATTTAAAAAATTCGGGAATTGAAAGTTTTGCAGAAATTTTTACAGAGAAAATAATTAAATACCATTTTGGTTGCAAACGCCATTCAGCTAGCTATGGACGCTTAAACGCCTTTTTGATGAACCTCACAGTCTATTGAGAAATTCACTGCAGTGGTTTATACCATAGCCCGAGTAACAGCAATATAACAGTTGTTGCTATGGAAATAAAGTGGGTGAAAGCAAAGAGCCCTGTTGGATTCCGCCAATGATCTAGCTAGAGTATTGTTGAAGTTAAAGATATAAAAGTCGCATCATCTTATATTAATTATTTGAAACCAAAAAGCTCTCACAATATCCTTGCATATCTTATTTAAGAAAATTCATATATTAAAAAAGCTACAATATTCTCAATATTTGCAGGCGCTGCTCGTGTTCACTCTACCGAAGCCTTTGTTCAAAAACTTGGAAACGATATTACACATACCGCAAAAGGATCAAAGGGCCACGCGATTTCGTATGTTCCTGTCCATTCCATCGTTTCGTTGTTTATGTAAAAGTTATTTGTACCCTCTCACAAGCCTTTCGCTGATATCCCAACATGAGTTTCGCGAAATATGCCGGGTCGAAAGTCGTTTGCAGGGTGTTTTTATGAATTTGAGAGTACGGTGTGACCTTTCGGTCTGTTTCTAAGTACACAGGATAATGTTTCAAATATTGTATCTTGTTTAGTAAAGCCTTTTCGAGTTCACAATGTTCCACTGATTAACCTGATTTGATAGGAGGGTCTAAATCTAATAACATAGGATAAGGTAAAAGTTTATTCACCGTAACCTAAAATCCTACGGCATACACTTCGTTATATTAAAATATCGAAAGTATATAATTATACAATATTCATAGAAATACATTGATATTGTGTTAATCCTAAAATATTTATGGGTTGTTTTGTGACTTATATAATTAGAGTTACACTATAAACTTAAACTACTTATTTTATAATTAAAACTTACAAATCCAAAAAAATCCCATGCATTTACTAATCAAAACAAAACTTTCTTTAAAAAACACTCGAGTTCAATCCTTTCATCGACTAATTACCGGTTCTAGCAGAATAATCAGCGCCACAGACTGCTGCGGCAATACGCTGAGCCAGATCCGTTTCGCTTGCACAGTACACTACTCGTACAAGCAGTCACTAATTATACGTTTTTCTGTATTCTTAGTTTTTATGATGTATATGCGCAGTGGACTCGGCACTTGCCTTCCAATCGGGGGGTCGGGGTTCGAGACCCGCCATGTACCAATGTATTTTTCGTTTCGAATTTCATATGTACATTTTTCTGACGCTCCTACGGTGAAGGAAAATATCGTGAGGCAACCTGCATAAATCTGCGAAGAAATTCAATGATGTATGTGAAGTCGACCAATCCGCACTGGGCCAGCGTGGTTGACTAAGGCCTAATCACCCTAACATAGGGTAGGCTCGAGCCCCGCGGTGGGGACGTATATGGGCTGTGATGATGATGATGATGATATGTCAAAAGCCTTTTCTATCTGTACTGGGTAAATTAATAAATGATTTATCTATCTATCTATCTATCTATCATCTCTCATCATAATTCTTCGCATAAAGAAAATTATATTGGCTTGTTACAAAGATTAATTAAAAAATCCAAAACACTTTCAAAAACATTTTTATAACAAGCAAATTAGAGGCATTAAAGGTAATTCAACATGTTATACCCAGAAACAAATAGTTAAAAGAGTTTAAAGGTAAAAGTAAAAGAGTTAGAGGTAAAAGTTTCCTGCAAAAGAGTTGTGTCCATATCTGTTAGATCAAATGATATTTTATTATTTGTGACAACTTCCCTGCTATGCGACAATGATGCAAAGTTACTTCAACCCAGTTCACTACAGATCAGCTCCTATTCATGACTTACACATATTGCGATATTTACTCGTATATACAAGTCTACTACAATTCACGAAAGAAATATTTAAATACATACTTACTCAAGTTGTTTAGAGATGGCAGATGTTCGTATGCTCATGAGTTTAAACATGGCTGCGCCTATTATTTTAATTTCAACATCAATGTAAGTATCATGTTTACGAATCAATAAATGAATATGAATAGATTTTAATACTTATTATTTACAGTTAGCTTGATTATAAAAAGATATATAATATTGCCATCACCTATGACCATTTCAACCTCGCGAATTATAAGTGGATCATGGGAGATACGTATGGTGCCGAAGAATATATTTCTTGTTCAAGTACATATCTTTTTTGCCTTTTTTCTCGACAATAATGTGCCCTCTACCCTAAAGAGGGACCACAAAAAAATATTTAATAGCACACCAATAAAAAATACATTCTTGTCCTCATAAATAATGCAATCATGTCGAAGCTGTCCGCGATTTTATTCACATTCTGTTTGAATTCGCCGTGTTCGTTTGTAGCGAATAATTTGCAACCGAAGCGGGAGCGTGTATTAATTAACGCGCAAATCCCTCCTATTGCAACCGCACGTATCAAAATTAAAATAGCCGACCATTAGTTACAATTTACAGCGCTGTTATTGCACTTTGAGAGCTTTAGCCGAACGCAATGTTTATTTTGTTTGTTGCGTCGCGAACAGTATTTCGACGGCTCTGAGGAATACGAGTAGTGAACGCATTCACATGAGAATTAACGCTTTGCTATGCAATTAAGTTAATAACTTCACATCTATTGTATAGGTTTGTATAGTTTCAATCAAATTAATAATGCGTCTTATTACTAATATGGTATAGATGTCATAACGAGATTTATTTTTGTTATTTGACATAATTTCGTCATCGTCGCCACGCTCTTATTTCATTATGTGGAGTCATTTTCCATTCAATCCTATTATAATAAGTATAAGTCATCTCGAACTTGATTTGTGAATCTTCACACCTACACTCATCAGCTTCGCCATTCTTCCAGCCTGCTCTGGCTCCCGGATTTCTCCCACCAGAACAATGTCATCGAGGAATAGAATACACCAAGATGCCTTCTCTAGTGTTTCATGTCAACGCATTCATAACCAGGAGGAACAGATATGGCCTTAAAGTCGACCCCTGCTGTAAACCTACTGCCTCACTGAACTGTACTCGTAACTCTAGCTCCGGAGTAAACTTTTGTACTATCTATATATTTATACATGGCGCATATAAGTTGCAGGCACTTCTCTGGCACTCTCCTTTATTTGAAATCGTGCCACTTCTCACTTAAATAAAACAAATATTACGGATTTATTTAGCGTATCTTAAACGTTTCAATTAAATCTTTCCGAAGGTTCCAAATACTCTTCAGCATTTTGTGTTCAAGAAAAGAAAAAACAATTGAAATATTTTCAGTGTAAAATATTAAAAAAAAACGGTTTTAATGCTTCATTTTTACTATTTACATTATTTGAATTTGCATAAAACTACTATTCCACATATTTGTACAAATGTACAACATTTTAACAATGGCACGTCACTGCACTTGCCGTAGTTAATGTAACCAGGCCAATCTTTTGAAATAAGTTTTGCGTGTTATTAAAAGACAGACTTACGTAAGAATTAATGATTTCAACACAGAACAGAGGGTCTCATGGTTTTGCAAATGATATATGATATCATAGTGCAAACCGAAAAATACGATTTCCGATCAGATTTTTGATTATTTGAACATAATTTAATGATGACATCATTGAAATTATGCCATAGTTATGATATCATTGGAGATCGGTAATACGAAATGCAGCATTTCATGACTTCTTTTTCTCAAATTTATACCATGTCATCCGATGAAAATTCCATAATTTTCCTGCAGCTTGGTTAAAGAGATAATTGACAAACCCTTTTCTCTTCTTTCTCTTCTTTTTACTTTACCTAAAAGAACATAAAATAGTGAAAGCAATAGAAAAATAGACAAGATTTCACGGTAATCATATTATCAACCAACATTATACAGTGGTACAACAGGGTTGATTACATTAACTGACTAAGCTTGGTCGATTGTACCACTCGGGTCCTTATTAACACATTTTTAAAACTAGCATTTTTTTATATATAAAAATGAATCGCAAAATGTGTTGGTAAGCGCAAATCTCAGAAACTACTGGTTCGAATTGAGAAACTCTTTTACCATTAGAATGCTACATTGTCCCTGATGGTTATAGGCTATATTATAATTTTTACCGCGGGAAAATATTTCTTTCCTATGGGAAAATTCGATAACTCTTTCACCATTAGAAAGCTATATCCTTCGTGAGTAATATAGGCTATATTTCCCACGGGAAAAATATGACGGGAATACCACAGGAAAAATATGACGGGAAATCTATCGTAAGGCGAAACGAAGTTCGCGGGCACAGCTAGTAGTATATAATAATATGTTGTCTCTTTTCAGTTTATTAAATTTGAGTTTTGTAAAAAGAAAGAAAGAATTAGAGTTATGTTTGAAAAAGATAAAACATAGCGTAACTAAGCGAAACTTAAAATGGAAGTACTTTGTAGTCGTCGTAATTTTTAGGGTTCCGCACCCAAAGGGTAAAAACGGGGCCCTAATACTAAGACTTCGCTGTCTGTCCGTCCGTCTGTCTGTCACCAGGCTGTATCTCAAGAACCGCGATAGCTAGACAGTTGAAATTTTCACAAATCATGTATTTCTGTTGCCACTATAACAACAAACACTAAAAACGAAATAAAATAAATATTTAAGGGGGGCTAACATACAAGAAACGCAATTTTTTGCCCTTTTTTGCTCGATATCAATAAATGGTAACAGGTAGGAAATATTCACAAAATACTTAATTGTATATTTACTTTAATAATAAATATGAAATTTGTGTAGGGCCTACTGTTGTTTACCTAGTCAATGGTACGGAACCCTTCGTGCAGTAGTCCGACTCGCACTTGGCCGGGTTTTTTTTATATTTCATCGCGAGCAATTCGCTGGAGGCCTACGACTTGGCGGGAGTAATTGGTGGAAAGCGAACACCGCTCTAATTTGCAGATGAGATTTCACCACCACGACGCAATCATGCTAGGGTCTCACGTTTGTAAATTGACTGTTTGATTTAGTTGAGCTTACCATTAATATGGTTCACATCTTGATGAGGTGTTTTTTAATTCATAATTGAAACTTTTTAAGGTAAAAAGCAACCTTTTTAACCGACTTCAAAAAAGGAGGAGGTTATCAATTCGGTTGTTTTTTGTTATGTTTGTTACCTCATAACTCCGTCATTTTTAAACCGATTTCCAAAATTCTTTTTGTATTCGATAGAGTATACTGCAAGGGTGGTCCCATGGTCACCAAAGTCAGGATCTGATGATGGGATCCCATAGAAAATAGAGGAAAACACAAATTTAATACCAGCTGGTATTAAATTCGGGTTTCTTTAACTGAAAAGGTTTCATTCACTAAAAAGTTAAAAATAATTTTTTTTTACAATAAATAAAACCGACTTCAAAAACACTAAAAACTTAAAAATAATATATGAATAGGTACAGACAACATCACACTTCTATATTGAAGTCGGTGACAAATTTTAACACTTTCTAGGAGATCATCGTTTGGCGCCGACTTCAATATAGAAGTGTGATGTTGTCTGTACCTATTCTTATATTATTTTTAAGTTTTTACTGTTTTTGAAGTCGGTTTTTTTACTATAAAGTCATCTTCATGAGGTATTTTCTAAGTCCGACGACTTTTTCAGGTTAACATAACCTTAGCAAGGATAAAAATGAACTTTCCTTTTTCTTCTTATTACTTTTTCTAATATCTTGAATACTTATCTAATTACAAGACGCTAAATGTGTTTAAGCAATCGTTTTGTCTTTGTCATCTGTTTGAAATTAACAGATACAGATTTACGAATCTGGTATATTATACGAATATTGAAACGTAAATCTGGTAACGTATTTGGTGAGTATTCTGCGAGTCACATTAAAGATTTTTGTTTTTAGAAGTACCTACGAACATTAAGCATATTAATTCATACATAATAAAAGTAAGAGCAGTAAAGAAATTTCGTTTGTAGTGATTAACAATCGATGTCTTTCGATTGGAATTGGTTTTAGGAGTGATCCCACATACACAATCCGATTTATAGGTATTATATACAGGATGTAATGGAACCGCTTACGAAAAAAGGAACACAATTCTGCTTGCGAAACTGGTACAACTTTCCTCGAGGAACATAAATATCCAAAGACGCAAAAAAACATTTGGACTTTCCTTAACAATTTCCTTAGTTAAATATTTCCTTAGTTAAAATCTTTTGTTATTAAAAAAATGTAAGTCATGATTAGGATACATGTGTTGGAAAGCAATCTAGCAAGAAAAATGTATTTTCATATTGTATTGATAATTTTGATTGTTTTCTGTGTTGTATCTTTTATTGTTAATAAAATAAAAATAAAATATCATGTAGTATGGAAAGTGCGAAAATTTTTGTGGGTTTTAGACATAATAGGTGACCGTATGTAATTTTGTTTGCATTATAACTAACTTTTCTCGTAGGAAAACTTTTCCCGTCAGATTTTTCCCGTAGGAAAATTACCCTATATCCTTCCCCTGATCTCGAACTATCCCTATACCAACTTTCATCAAAATCGGTTCGGTAGTTTCGAAGCCTATTCAATACAAACAAACAAACAATCTTTCTTAAACAATCAATCTTAAAATCTTTTTTTCTCTCTTTATAATATTAGTAAAACAGATAAAGATATGTCCCTTATTGGGGAGGTTGTTCAGTTTCACAAGTAGAATTGATGTTCTCTTTTTTCGGAAGCGGTTGCTTTACATCCTGTTAAGTTACGTTTTAGTATTTTATTTATACACTACAGCAGGCGTAGCACGGACTGCCAAGAAATTTGTGATAAGACTCAGTGACACGTATCCCTCGAGGAGCGTCAAGAAATTTTATCATGTCAGTCACACTACGGCCGCGTTCCGAAAATCAATAAGAGTCACTATTAGCGCGCTCAAACGCGTCCCGAGATATTGTGAGCGCGCTAATGTTTGTCAGCATGAAAAGCCACTGACGTCATCGTTAACGTCATATAGAATTTACGGCGCTAATACTCTGGAGTGAAATCACTTTATGCGAACTGTCAGTCTGACGTTCGATAATTGTGTTTTCGGTTCAAAATGAGTGTACATACCTGTTCTTCCGGACCGTAATCGTAAGCATGCTGATAGCATTTTCAGTGTTCTCTTTAATTTGGACAAGGCGATTATAATCGTTAGTACTGTGAACGCTGTTATCGGACCGCAGCCTCAATACGCGCCGCCGTGCTACTCTATAGGACATAGATATTATGTCACTGAAATTGTGAGATAATGCGTGACTCAAGTCGCGTCTTGGCAGCCCGTGTTACGCCTGCAGGGAAGCTCTTGGCCTTCATCTCACCTTGCGAGCCATTTCCTTTTACCATTTCCTCACATTTCTTGACAATACCTTTTACTAGCTTTTCCTGAGGTAATTTTTTTTTTGGATTTGAGTCGTATGTATATTTTTTATCTTACTCACAGACTGATAACTTACTAATGTGAGTTGTACTGCCACTAGCTAACCATTTATTTTGAGTGAACGCCTGATTTATAGTACTTATATTTAGTAGCCGTACCTTTGACACGGTCCTATGATAGAATTCGTCGAAATTCGGTAGGTACGTAAATAAGCCAAGTCCCAGATTAAAACACGGGCATGTCATTCAAAAATTCCCACAGGATTGTTATCTGCGCGGGTAAAACCGCGAGGCGCGTTAGTAGCGCAAATTTGATTTTATTTACGACCGGCAGAGGCTGAGACCGGCCATTATCTCATTAACAAAGGTGGCCGCACAATTAATGGGCACCAATTCGCGGCTAACGCGACACCCCGCGATTGTCGCCGGATATTTGTGGCGAATTAATTCGCGTTCGGTCGCAATAACGCCCGGTATGAACAAATGAATCACTCGACAATGGCCCGGGACGGCTCGGTTGAGGTGGTAATGGAATTCCTGGCTGGTCTCCGAGTCGATGTGGCCTACTGTAAGTATCTTCTCTATGGTGGTTATTTGGTGACAGTTGTAATAAGAATATAAATATTAGACTTACTTTCAACAGAAGTCCAATATTAAAAAAGTGAATACTTACATATAAGGCTACTTTTGAAGCAGGAGCCAAATTATGAGTATGACTTTTACAAAAAAAATATGTACTTCCTACAAATCTTCAACATCCAATATACCTAGAATACGCGAATAATAAACTTCATCATTGGAAATTATTTTTTTTGGAATCATTTAAAATATAATTTAATTAAACGAAGTACTCTACAAAAGGTAATACATGAGAATTTAATACCATGTCATGTTTACTTGAGGGATCTTGCATTAGTTAGATGCAAATTACAGATACCAACCAATAAACTAAATCTACACGAGGTACACAACAAAGCGACATCATAACAAATGTTTCATCACCAACAAAACAATGCGGCTAAATGCGTTTGTGAACAAAATTAATATCTCGGCCGTTCACAATACGGCGGCAGTGAATCACTACAACAATGGTCCTTCGAGCCCGCGGGGAGAACCAAGGTGCTAATATCGAGATACGATTGGCCAAAATAAGTTAACGCGCGCGACACATGTGTCAGTGATTTATGTACAGAGTTACGATTACACGGCAATTGTTAGTTATCACAATATATTATGCTAACATTTTCGGTAAATGTGTTGCTTTGCAATATGAATGTGTAAGTACGTTACGTATAGTTAGATAGAGTATTTGAGACACTTAAAAAAATCGAGATATAAAACAATCTCTCGTAGCCAAATTTCTAAAGTTGTCACTAAAATAAAAGTGACTGGGTAACAAGTTTACAGATGCTAACCATAGTATAGGATTTATATCCAACCTTATGGCGCACAAATATACTGTTCAAAAGCCGTAGTATCTTCAAATAAATGACTGTTGCCCAGTGAACAGAATCTTATGAAGTTAAGCGTAACATTTGCAACAAATTACAATATGAACTTAATGACTTTTAAAGGTATTTCGCGTAACCTGTTTTACAAAGCTTATTAAACAAAATTTTACCTGCTGCTACAGAGTTCACCTACTTGATTACGTACTAAGATGCATAAGGATGTTATTTGTAGATCAAATATGTACAGTCAGCAACATGTCAAGCTTTACCTTTGCATTAAGAAAGGCTATTACGTGCGAAATAAGAGTTATCTCAAGGTCAACATGTAAAGTCTGACGTATTTCTATGTATTCATTGTACAGTAAGCTCCCATTCAAGCTATTGTATATTTACACAACGAATACCGCCGCTATTACGAGCGACATAAGAACCGTCCAAAGGTCAAACATTATAGCTTGATAAGAAGCTTACTGTGCATACATAAATAACTAGGTTTATATGTAAAAAAATGGTACAGAATTAAAGTTCAAAGTAAACATGAAAGCAAAAAACACGGCCAAGGCTTAATAAAGCATTTTAATATTACCCATCAAATTTGAGAGCCTACTGCGGACCTATTACTCTAATTAAAAGGTGCCTCTCATCCCCTCGTAATCGCCTAAAAGCCATCTGGGAACTCGTAAAAATATAGAAGCGTCAGACGCCGAGTGTCTAATAACAGTTTGTTTTTACACGAGTTGCGAGAGTGCGAAGTGATCTCACGTGCTTCGGCCCGGCGCAAATGGCCGGACCGTTTTAGCGACCGAGAGAGACACCTGCGACCGACTCCAGTATACGGAACTTTTAATTAGTTAACTTTTGATGGGCTAGTGTGGCTTGTACTGTACTGCAACCATGTAAGATAGCACGTAGCCACCATAGCTGCTATTTTAAAATTGTTGTACTGACATAATTAAATGCATTTCAAAGGTAGACAGGTGAGTACGACTACTGACTATGTTAATGTCATCTAAGTACAGTTAGAACGCACATACAACATTTTAACAACATCTAAGAGTGCTGCGGTTTACATAATAATAAAAAGACACTCCCAGTCCCAACGGTTGTCAGTTCTGCGAGCATATGCCCAGCCTACTGTCACTAGAGGGACTCTGTACCAAAGTCGTCTGCATGATTACCACTATTTAACGTATTTCTGTCGCGAAGCAGCGGTGCTATGATGTGCTGTGTGGTGGTAATACAGGCAGTGAAATAACTGGGAACTGTGACTGGACATCAGTCTTATGCCACAAGTTGTCAACGTACAGCCAGCTTCAAAAGTAGATAAGCATTTTAGTACCATGTCACACCAACTATTTCTTTTGTTCAATAGGGTGATACTTATATTGCATTTTTAATAAAATATGGTGTGACATGGTACTAAAATGCTTATCTACTTTTGAAGCCGGATTGCATTGTTAATAGTTGGTGTAATAAGTACATTATTGAATTTTAACTAATGTATGTTGCTTGTGTGCAATAAATAAAAGATTTATAACACTAAATTAATGAAACATAAACCTTAAATGAAACTTATGTTTCCAGTAATATTGCCGAGTTCCATTTAGAACCGAAATAAAAACGCTGTCCCGGGAACTCTAACTTTTAACGAGCTCAAGTGTAGAGATGAAGAACCCGGGCGCTGCAAAAAGTGTTTAGTGAAATGCGAGGCCTCTGTCATTTCCCCCAAACTTGTTCCGATTCTTCGGGTTCAATTACGCCAAGCAAATACTGTCTGAGGAGAGTTCTAGGAGTTGAATAGAAATATTTTTATGCGACTCAACGACTTTCAACCTTGCGAACTATGCTCTTCGATTAAAAGTTCGGCGAAGCTTTTAACAGAGCCTGGGAGTACTTATCGAGATCGAAATTGATTTTCAAATTTTAATGTAGGAATATTTGCTTTCTTTAAAGCCACTGAAATTCCGGTTGGCTAGCCTGGCGTGATGAGTTGATATGAACACATCGAACAGTTTTGTTTCAGGTTTTCTAAAAAGAATTGAAAATGTGTACGTGATGTGGTAATGTTGTTACAATCGTGAAAACAAAATACATATCTATCTGGACTATTGTCTCTTCGAAATCGAATAAAATCACATTTGAAATGTTGCATTAACACGTGACAACTTTTTCATTGACTTGACTTGCAACAAAGACTTTTACGATATGTGTTTTTAAGCTATTGCATACTTAGCTATTTATAACCTTAAAATAAGAGACTCTTTGAGAGAAAAATTTAAAGAAATTGATATTATGACCGTCGCGTCGCAATATATTTACGAGAATATAGTATATGTTCATAAAAATATACATTCGTTTTGTAAAAACAGTGATATTCATTCAGTAAATACTAGGCAAAAGAATATGTTAGCGTTACCAAATACTAGGCTTAAAAAAATTAATAATTCTTTCAAAGGCCTTTGTGTACGTTTCTACAATAAAATCCCAAATAATATTAAAGCACTTAATTTAAAGTCACTATCAAGGGCGCACTTATGAAAAAAGCATATTATAAAGTGTCTGATTATATGACAGATAAAACTGCTTGGGATTGACAAAAAATGTGATAATTGACGTTCAAAGGGTGTTAACACTTTGTGATAATGGGATAAATTTCATTCGAGTAACTGTTCCACTCACACCGACAGGCATTTCTATATTATTAAAAAAATGTTTGTGAAATATAATATTGTAATGTTGGCATTTTAAAAGAGGAGACAAAAAAAATACAAGACCATCCGAGTTTCTTGCCTGTTCTTCTCGAGAAGGCTCTCCCAATTTCCGAACAGGTGTAGAGTCAATTTTTTTTTTCATTTGACTTGTATTTGCACACATCTTAATAATGGTTGGGGTGTGTGTATATACAAGGATTAAATAATTTAGTTAATTAGATTCTTGGTTGAAGATTTTTATGTTTTTTTTGACGTCAATAAGTGCCTGTAAAGGTCTATATTGAATAAAGATTTTTGAGTTTGAGTTTAGCTTTTATCGCGGGCTTTGAGAGCGGCGACTGAATCAAGAAATTCCGTAACGAAAAAACCTAACACCTCCCACTCCGACCGGCAGGCCTATTCGCTAACTACGGTTGGTAACTAGAACTGCCATTTTTGAAAGACATTTTTATCCATTACTAGTTTAGTGATCTTATGTCTTACGGCAGCGTTCATGATAGCAGTAATGGATGATAAGTTCCTTTCAAAAATGACAGTACTAGTTAGTAACCGAAGTTAGAGAATAGGCCTGCGGCACAGCGGTGCAGTATTGACAGCCGTGCATCGTCTAACATCGTTTCAGTTCGGCAGACTTCGGCACGGTGTTTTGACGCGGTATTTTCCAGATATTTATTAGAGGATATCAAGTCTCAAACTTATGTTTCTTATTTCATACCATAAACCTATAGTTTCAATGATAAAGTTCCTGAATAACCTACATGTATTGTAAGACAATAAAAATATTTTAAACAATATTAACTTCTCATTTATTCAATAAAAGAAAAAAAATGTTTTCTTATCGGTCACCACGCTCAAAAAGTGTAACTTGAATTAAAATCAAAGAAAAAAAAATACAGCATAAATAAAATAAATAAATAATTATAATTGCATAATTAAGTTGATAAAAAATTCTATGCAATAGCTTTACCGCGGCAGTCCCCGAGTGCCACTTTAATTTTTACTTTTTACTTGTATGTTTACGATATGCGTATTAAAAGTAATTTTGTTTACTTAAACGGTTTTATTGAAAGTGAAGATTATTAATTATTATACATAATTGCATTGTCATCGGAACTAAAGATGTAAACCAAATTTCAGCTCAATCGGACACTGGCAAATGGGTCAAATTTCACTTGCAAGATTTGACCCAAACAAACAGGGCAAGCTACATAAAACCGTTTAAAACGTAGCTATTAACAGTGAGAAATTAATTTGACTTTGCAAAGTAAAAAGAGGTTAATACAGTCAAATCAGTACAGCTCGGCTGAAATAGTCTTGCAAGGACTCGGGCGAGGAATTCTAGAGCCAGGGCTTTGACCGTAAAGAACTTGCCTTAACATACTGAGGTGTGAGGTGGGAGAACTAGAGACAGTAGAACTAAACTTATTCGTAAAATTGTACACAGATTAGGAGTTGCTTAAGTGTCAATTGATTGATCAATGATGAATTGCACTCCATTAATAATACGAGTCATATTACGATTATGCCGATGTTGCATTTTTAGGTACCCAGGTTTTTTTTTATTGCTGAAAGTTGGCAAACAAGCAAACTGCCCACCTGATGGTAAGTGGTAACAGTCACCTATAATACATGTGGCTCTTGTGAGATTCACAGCAAAACTGCAACCCCCACAAGAACCACAGTGTACGTTGCCAACTTGTGACACAAGATGTAAAGTCACAGTACCCAGTAATTTCACTGCCATATCTTGCCCTTCAAACCGGAACACAGCAATGCAAGCACTGCTGCTTTGCGGCAGAAATAGGTAAGACGGAGGTACCTAAGCAGACGACCCTGGTACAGAGTCTCCCTCCAGTAAGTAAGGTCGTTTGAAGAACGAAGGGTTCTATTTATTCTTAAGAAGTCGAAAACAAAAAGGGAATTCAGGTAATGAGGAGCACGTGGCTTGGCTAGCAAGCAGTGGAGAAGGGAAAGGCTGTCAGTCTCTCCGACGACATATTGGTAACCATTGAAATTTAGAGCGTACTGTCTTATTGTCGTCTCCATCTTGTATACATAAAGAGTTACTACTTTTCTCTAAACACAACAAGATATTAACGAGTTTTTATCTGTCAATACGTGTAGTTAAATAAAAAAAAAGCTGGACAGATTGCTGGCGAATGAGTACAATCAGAGAGAGCAAATATCGCCGGCATGCAGGACAGGAGGGTGCAGGAATCAATAAGCCACCCCCGGCCGGATGGTACTGATCTTGAATTAATTGGCCAGTTAATAGATTCTTGCATGGGGGTCTGTATAATGCGTCCGGAGAATGGAAATGTTGCAATTTTTGTGGTGCACTAATGTTCATTAGTATTTTAATATGGCTTACTCAGCAAATGTGTGGCTGGCCTAGCAATGAGTCGTTAAGTAGTACCTTAACCTTTGGTTGTCGTTAGATGGATAACACGTGAGATGCCAACTCGAATCTAGATCTCTATAAACATGAATGGACAAGAACAAAAAATGACTCAGCACATTATGGACAGTTTTGACACTGATGATTTTACTTTGATTTTTGACTTGTCTTACATTGAAACCTCTCTACAGTGTTCAATCTCTATAGTGTTGAGGAGCTTTTTGGCGCATTGGCGCATGGGCTCAGCGAACGATTGCTAAGGTTAAACAATGTTGGCTGTGGTCAGTCCTATGATGGGTGACCTAAATACAAAACATCTTAGTGGGTCTTTCACCTGATCTCGCCCCGATCGTAGCGGCTAACCATCCCATCGGACTAAGCGAATTAAATGATCAAACGAACTTACCTGAAGTGAAGTTCGATTTTGATTATCCTGTCTTCGCCGAAGAGATTTAAGGTCCTTCCCTCCATGAATCTATTTCCCCTAAATGTCAATGTTGCTATATTTCTCTAAAAATAATGAGGTCGGCATTGCGGAGACTTGACAGGCGTGATTAGACAGAGGAAGATGTAGTGGTTTTCTTTCTCTGACTTTAAAACTTGTGCGATAGTGTTAGCGCGTAGCAGGGCTACTACATGGTCAAAGATTAAATCTCTTCGGCGAAGACAGGATAATCAAGATCGAACTTCACTTGAGGTAAGCTCGTTTGATCATTTAATTATTAAACAAAACTACTCAAAGAACACAAAAGGCTGTGGGTATAATAGGCGAATAACAGATACCACCGAACTTTACTTAAAAAGGGCACATAATCCTGAAAGCACACATACAAAGGTTATAATGGCGTCGATCACTCGTTCTACGAAGGGTCCTCCCGGCATTGTTGGATGCGTTCATTTGACATCTGACATATACGTTTGCTATTGGTCATTACTTAACCCCTGATCGTCACAAAGGAGGTGGATAGAGTATTAGTATCGTCTCAGCTGAAATATTGAAATGGCTTCATCAAAATATCTAAGAAAGACTAATAGGAACTTCGTAAGTTGAATATTATGAAATTTTTAAGTTCAATATTATGCTCTTGGAGGAGCTCGGTTGTGCAGTGACGTGTGCGCTCGGCTAACGATTATTCTATGTATAGCAACGTAATTGGCCGTGGTCAGCACAATGATGGGAGACCGAAATGTGAACATCTCGATCGCGTCCATGCTTTGGAAGTCCAATGCCTGCCGTGTGTGCTGCGCCTGATTTTGGCCCGTCGTGTCGGTTAATTATTGCGGACTTTGTTCTTTGTTTGTGTTCTCTATATTATCTTCGGCGCAGATATCTAGTCTCTGTTGTGGTTGGCTACGGTGACCGAATATAGGTAACCGCTTAGCTGTGTCTAGGAATGTAAACAAGATTAAAGAAAATTTGATTTAAATAACTCACTTTAACATATCTAAACTATACCCTAAAAGAGTGGCAAGATAATCTAAATCATTTGAAGATCAAAAAACGTTTTAGCCTTCTTTAAATTTTCGAAGGACCAATTATTAGTCGAACATACCTATGGGTGGTATTAAAAAAATTGTATGAGAAAAATTGATTTGATTTTGAATAACTCACTTTAACGTATGTGAACTACCCCAAAACAGTGGTCAGATAATCCCAATAATTCAATCATTTGAAGATTGAAAAAACGTTTTAGCTTTCTCCGAGACCAACTATTTGTGGAACATACCTACGGGTGGTATTAAAAATCGTATGAAAATATTTTTTTAAATAATTCACTTTAACGTATCTAAACCCTAAAAGAGTGGCCAGATAATCGCAATCACTCAATTGAATTGAGTAATTGAATGATCTTGAATATCGAAAAAACCTTTTATCCTTCTCCGAGTTTTCGAAGGACCAACTATTACTCGAACATACCTACGGGTGGTATTCAAAAAATCGTATGATCTAAAATCGCTCATCGTTTTATCTGCGGGCACAGTTAAATCTGGTTGCTATTCATTTTTTGCAGCATCAAATCTACGGGTGCTGCGGCGGAACGGAAGCGACAGGAGCGGCCGATAACGGCCGACACAATGGGAGCAATTAAGCCTCCACTGACTTAGAGGCGAAAATAATTTCAAGTTGGAATGAAATCGTAAAACGCGTGGACTGTGAAAATATTTTTGAATTGATTTGAAATATACGAGTACCAATTTGTGCACTAAATCCATTTCAGAGATACCACAATAAAGATGATACAGAAAATAATTTGACAAATCAATGTTGCTTAAATTGTTGCACGATAAGTATAATAAGAATAATAAAATTATGGAGCGTCGGTGGCGCTGTGGACTCGGCACTTGCCTTCCAATCGGGAGGTCGGGGTTCGGGACCCTACATGTACCAATGTGTTTTTCGTTTCGAATTTCATATGTACATTTGTCTGATACTCCTACTGTGAAGGGAAACATCGTGAGGCAACCTGCATACATCTGCGAAGAGATTCAATGGTGTATGTGAAGTCGACCAATCCGCACTGGGCCAGCGTGGTTGACTAAGGCCTAATCACCCTAACATAGGGTAGGCTCGAGCCCCTCGGTGGGGACGTATATGGGCTGTGACGATGGTGATAATGATGAATAAAATTATGAAAATTGAATAATTTAGTTTTCTACTAAACTTACGTTTCTCAATACATAATAACAATTTTCATAGCATTGTTGTGTTCCGACAATAAGAGGCAAGATAACCACTTCCTGGGTTGTTGAGGAGTCCAGGTGAAACTCGCTTCCATCTTCGGCCCCATCGTCACATACCATCAGATGAGATGAGGACCAAGAGCTTCCCTTTTATGTTAACAAATAACATCTTTTATCTACATTTGTATTGTGAATCCTGAATACCTTTGTGGGTAACGTTTAAGAATATTGATTAGCTGAACAAATTTACGAACATTGTCACATGTTCGTACACGAATCGTAGAAAAGAGGCATCATATTAATAGGAAAATACTCGATATGGCATATTCCATCCAAACTACTATTACATCACTATGAATTAAATATTGTTAGAAAAAAATTTTACTGTTTTCACAAGTGTTCTAATGTCCCAACGCTCTCAAATCACTCCCGATATAAACGATGCCAAATATCCATTCAAAATTTGTAGAGCTTCGACAAAATCGAAATTTGTCAATTCATTACGCGTGATTCAAGTTTTCATTACTGCCAGAGTTCGCATTTGTCGCTAGCTTTTTAGATACTGACAAACGACGTCGATGGAATTTAATTTAGCGATATCTGCGTTCCTTCCAAATTTTATTGTACGAAAATTAAAATTCGTTTCTTCAAAAATTTCGCTGATAGCAGAATTTGGACTTTGGCATAAAGAAGCTTTTCGAAAGTTTGGAAATAGAACTACATTTTTTGTTGCTTATTATTATGTAGCTTAAGCTTTTGATGTAGAAGAAGTGATGTTATAATTACTTGCATATTTGGTAACCCCAAATATATTTAATGTCTCACGATCACAACTTTTTCTGCATTCATTATTTCAATGCCGGAAAATTTTTCAATGGAATCTAATACTTTCAAACTCTACCAACGCCAAAAAATAACATTGTTTACTTTTTAAAAAGAACCAATCTTGATTTTCGTAAAAAAATGCCATGAGCCTGTTCCATTACATGTCGTTAGGATGCGCCATACGACTTTGTGTTTTGAAATTTGACTTCACACGTGTCATTAGGGGCCGCAACCGGCCATTCTGTCCCCAGCTAGCGAGGGTTAATCGTCGGTCCGATGAGCCAGTAAGTGCTGTGTAATGAATATTATGCTTAACTAACCCTTCAGACGCACAGGGACAGTGTCGGGGCATTTTAACGGTCCTGTGTGCAAAAAGCAAAAAGGTAGTGACGTATCTTCTTTAAGGAATGTTTTTTGCTTGATGGCAAAAAAGTTTCACTTAAAATTTCTATAATGATACATATCGAACACCACAATATTTGTTAATAACAAAATATTAATTAAAAGTTGAGGGTAGAATAAAACTATTACGTAAACATAGATATTAATTCACATCTAGTGAAAAGTTTGAGGATTTTATATTGATTTATAATACGTATAAATTAAGTATCTTATCTGTGCTTATACCAACAGTACCATTAAATATCAATACAATTAAATTAAAAGAGGAACTAACTGGTGGTAGAGTAAATTTTTTGCCTTTTACAGCAATAAGTGTAAAATGAATAAAATCAATACAAGAAAACAGAATTCAATAATAAGTGTGTATTGAGCTATGATGAACAAAGATTTTTGAATTCCAGTTGGAATTAAAACGGTGTTTAATAGAAATTCAACATACAACAAGGACACCTTCTTTAGTTAGTGAAGCAATACATGTATGTAATATAAACATAATTTTTACATAACTGGATGAGGTGGAAAATGAATAAATTAATAAAGAAAAGAGACGAGGCGCTTATAAAAACACAATTTGTATAGCTTTGATTATGAAATTCTACCTACAGAACAATAATTACACCCGAGTCAAAGCTGTCCTTTGCCTTTAAACTTGAAATGGCACTTTGATCGCGTCTTTGACGAACTTCCGAGAGTAATGTAAGAGTTAACTTTTGCGACACAACATCTATTAATTTTGGAAGTAATTAACAGCAGACTGAAAGTCTGTTACAATTTGCATTTGCTAAAGGTTAATGAGAAGCGCGATGGTGATACGAAGTCAGATAAGGCACAAGTAGGCAGCTGTTTGTGTTTACTGCACAACGGGCAATTTCTAAGTTTTGGCTTGTTCACAAACTTGTATAGGCTATCGTCGTGAGAAACCACACAAATTCCCCCATACAACTATTAAAAACAGGATCTCTGTTAACAAATTCTTACCTAAATTATATACTAAAATCCTTCCTTAGTTACAGGTTGTTGAGGTGTGGGATATACTATCGGAATATTTTGTAGCTTATCATTATGCCTCTGTGTAATGAGAAAGGCTTGGAAATGATGCCACAAAATCACTTATAACATGCATATTCTGTATTGTACAAAATATGTATATGTGATTTTGTGGTGTTGTTTCAAACTTTTAATCAGTAATGATAAGCTGCAAAATGTTCAGCAGGCCAATTATGGATCTTTCATCGTATGACATGGTATAATTTTGAGAAAAAGAAGTCATGAAATTCTGCATTTTGTATTACCGATCTCCAATGATATCATCACTATGTCATGATTTCAATAATATCATCATTAAATAATGAACAAATGATCAAAAATCTGACCGGAAATAGTATTTTTCGTTTCGCATTTTTATATCATATGATATCATTTGTAAAACCATGAGATCGGTAATAGGCCCTCTGAACGTATATCCGACAACTCATTGACTTTTTTCGAGTCAACTTTTAGCGACACGCGGACTGCACGAGGCGCGTTAACTTTACTTTGTAAAAATTCAACATTCGAACCTTGACATTATAATCGGTTTAGCGGTTTATGCGTGAAAACGAACCAGACAACTACCTTCGAATTCATAATATTAGTTGTAGTTTTCAATAGTTTTGAGCTTAGACCGCTCTTCGTCTATAAACTAAACACCGGCCAAGTGCGAGTTGGCCTCGTGCACCGAGGGTTCCGTACCAACTTATATATTAAAATATAAGTTCCTAACTATGTACAGCCGGCTTCAAAAGTAGATAAGCATTTTTAGCAGATTTAGTACCATGCCACACCAACTATTCTTTTTATTTAGTATGGTTACACCTTATTGCATTGTTAATAGTTGGTGTGACATAGTACTAAAATGTTTATCTACTTTTGAAGCCGGCTGTACATATTAACGGTTTCATTTTCTTAATAAAACGTCGCCCCACACTAGGACTTTCTCCTGAACTTGCGCTAATCGTGACGTCAAAGTTTTCAGTCAACATGTGCTATAAGACCTTGCTTCATGATTCTAGGTCAAAAGGAAGTACCTTATAAGTTGCGATTCCCTTGTGAAATGGCAAAATATACGACATAATAATATAACCGGTCATATCTTTTGATCGCGCTTAAAATTATGATTTTTTTGTAGCTAAAGATACCGTAGACATCATCGGACATTTTTCCGCTCAGACACCAATCCCTAAACCATTTTCCTATTCATAACACTATTACATCTATTTAAAAGTAACACACACACAAAACACAGACGTGAACACGAATTGCGCAGCGATAGAGTTTCCAGGCAACATTTCGCACACCGGAAAAGCAATAATCGGCCAAAATAGACATTTCATCGAATAGAAAATGGCGTTTCGAAGATTTCGCGTCTCCGAGGGTGCAATTTCTTTACAACTCTTAAAACGGCTAGGCCGTGGTGTTGTGAATAAGCATGTCACAACTCAACTCTCAGTTATAAATGTTTTTAATATGAAAAATAGAAACTTAACTTGTATAATATAAAATATGAAAGGCTATTAAAAATTACATTACATTATATGTATTATACATTTTTTACCAATATCACTTGCTTTTTGTGCTTTTCTACAAATTCATGACTCTATTCATGTAGTTAGATAGACTGGAATAAATCTCATAAATCTATAAGAGATAATTCCGCCATTGTACGAGTTTAAACTTGTGTATTTGTTTACAACCGACTAGTGGGCCCAGCAGACGTTGTCCTGCCAAATTACAGTACTACCGGATCCAATTGTACGTTTAAATAAAAAAACAACTCACCTATTTAATTTCATATTAATTTTCTAAAATATCCAAAAAAAAAACGCACTTAACTAATGCAGTGTTTATTTATTATTTTTTTTCATTATTTTCCTTACTAATATTATAAAGAGGAAATATTTGATTGTTTGTTTGCTTGGCTTCGAAACTACTCAATCGATTTTGATGAAAGTTGGTACTTATAGGGATAGTTCGAGACCAGGGGAAGGACATAGTGTAATTTTTCTACGGAAAAAAAATCCCACGGGAAAACAAAAAAAAAACGCGGGCGAAGTCGCGAGCGGAAAGCTAGTTTTTTATAAAATAATGGATGAGTCCTGATGAGTCCCTTCAATTATCCTGGGTGATAAAATAGTAACTGTACGAGTATATAACATCACGACACTTCCGAAAAGAATCTCGACCAAAGAAAACCCGTGAACCCATCGATATAGGTTTCTCTCGCTGAAAAAAATATTCATCCATTGATCAGCACAAATTTGATTCCGGCCCGTATTTTTGGGAATATATCGGTGCAAATGTAACGCCCGCCGCCCTTTTCAGGTGACGAAGAAACTGGTAAAATGGGCTCATGCCACCCTGCTTATTGTGCGTTTTGCTTTGTGCTAGTCTACTTAAAATGTCGCTAAGTTGAATAGTACCTTTGAAGATATTATTAATGTGTAAGTATAGGAACATCTTGTATCGCGTCACGATGTTTGTCACGAATAAACTCCGAATATACTTAACCGATTTAGCGTATGAAATTTAGCGTACCTACTGTGTGTAATTTAATTTCTTGACACATACTATTATTATCAATTTTTTTTCAGTGTACGATGAATAGACTTCACAAAAACAGGTGTTTGTGAGTGGTACGAAGCGTCCAAAAGCGCTGAGATGTAGCGGTCGCTCTGAGGCCCAATTCAGCTAATAAGCTACAGCCGAATCGAAACTGAACCGTTGCGGTCGACCAATCGGAGCGCTCATATTGCCTTTCAACTGCTCGATGACGTGATAATGTGGCGTTCTGATTGGTCGATCGCAACGGTTCAGTTTCGATTCGGCTGCAGCTTATTAGCTGAATTGGGCCTCTGGTAGGCCGTCAACGTCTTAAGGCCGATCGCTATAACCTCTTTGTTTTCAAAGATAATGGAATCGATTATCAATCGCCAGCTTCTTCAGTATCTAGAGGATCACCAGCTGCTTAGTGACCAACAATACGGTTTTCGTAGGGGTCGCTCTGCTGGTGATCTTCTAGTTTACTTGACACATCATTGGGCAGAGGCAATTGAAGCGAAGGGGGAGGCACTGGCAGTAAGTTTGGACATCGCGAAGACTTTCGATTGGGTCTGGCACAAAGCGCTTCTTTCTAAACTTCCTTCCTATAGGCTTCCCGAGAAACTATGTGGATGGGTCACAAGTTTTTTATTAGACAGAAGCATACAGGTCTTAATTGATGGTGAATGCTCATACTCACTATCTATAAATGCTGGTGTCCCCCAAGGATGTGTGCTATCACCTACACTATTCCTTTTGCATATTAATGATATGAAGCATGTTGCTGCTCGGCTAGTCCCAAAAGACCTGAATTTTCTCCAAAAACTCAAACGCATAAGAGTCGCTGAGGACATGCTAGAACAAGTCAGTGCCGACCCAACATTCATGAAACGCCTTGTTACTGGTGACGAGACGTTGTTGGTGTAAGAGTTTGACATGCAAACTAGTCAACAAGCTTCGAGGTGACGCCGTTACTTCCAACCACTTCCAACTAAACCAAAACCGAAAACACCACTCCAAAGTCAAAGTTATGTTGACTGTTTTCTTTGACGTATTTTTGCTAGAAGGTCAAACGGTAAATAAATAATATTATTTGAGTGTCATAGGGAGTTTAAGAGAGAAAATTCGACGAAAAATGTCAGATTTCTGGAAAAAAAGTTATTAGATTATCTACCACGTTATTGCGCCTTCGCACTAGGCTATCATTGTGAACGAATATTTGACCAAAAACTGAACAAAAACCATCGAGCAACCACCTAATAACTAACAATTAGGGTGTTATTGATCTTTACCCTATACTTTTTTCACATACCTAGTTGTAAATTATAAATACATAAATAAATTGTATATTCAAAAGTTCATGTTACTACGAAAAAAGAACATTGCATTCCGTTTTAAAGCCACACACTACACGTTATCGCGAATTTCCTTTCAGTAGGAGATTTTCTTTCAGAGATCGCTTAGAGACAGCCATTCATGTCGGCAAATCTAATCCTTGCGGGAATCGGAAAATATTGCTCCTCAAACGCTACGCTCGTGGCATTCAAATGGTAATAGAGGGAAAATGGTAGAAAATTCCGTTAGAATTTTCACTTTTCTGGCGCGGAACACGATTTTATTGCTTCATAATGAAATGTAAGTGATTGTTGGGAACATATTTATGTGAACGAGCGAGCCCCTCTTTTTCCTCTTCGGGCTTGAGTGCGTATAATGTTAGTTACGAATTTATCAGAAGAACTTCTCTAGCCACTGCTAATATCTAGAGAAAATTACACAACATCCTTCAATTATAATTTAAAAATCTATTTATTACCTTGTAATATTGCAGTGATTGTATTATATAAGAATGGACCTTGATTTTTCATTGAAATCAAAGTTTTTTGTGAAGATAAATACGAGTAAGCCAAAATTGTTATGGTTTGACCTCAAAATTTATTCTCAAACGTGTCAAAGCTTTTTAACCGAATTGGTACCGAGTTAGAATCCTATTGAAAGAAATATGCAATCGAACCACCTGGCCAGAAGGGTATTAGAGTTTTTTTTTTGTCCTAGAATTAAATCTCTAAATAATTAATAGTACTCAAATTCAAAAATCTTTATTGAATATAGACCTTCACAGGCACTTATTGGCGAAACGTTTTTACGAGTTTTTTGAAGTCGATTTAACATTATTTAGTTTTAAATTCAACAACACTGTTCTACAGAACCACGCTAAGCAGACAAAAAGAAAGCGAGCTAAGTAAAACGCGGTAAAAAAAATACCCCATCAAACCGTAGATAAAAACAAAACACGAAATACAATTAAAACACTCGACAACGTCGTCGTTGCCTTATGAAATAAATTACAACAGACACACGGAAGCATTGAACCGATAGAATTACAATTGTAAACTAATAATGGGATTACAGTGTAAGTCGGACGGACGGAAGCAACGTAAAACATCAAAACACGAGCAAGACGGAATATTTCATTTGAAAATGACTGTTGTTTCCTGTAACACTGTCCTACTTGCACTGGACTGGCTCCAACATTGTTCTTTATGACCGTGCCTATACAAGTAACACATGCGCTAATCTTCTTCTTCTTGTACATATATAAAAATGTATTTCTATGTGTTATAGTCTCGCAAAAACTCAAGCCCATTTTCTAAAAGGCTGTTAATAAAATAGATATGAATAAAACAAAATATATGATTTCAGCAATGTGACCGTGTCTAAAAATATTTCTAACGAGAAATCAAATTATTAGAGATAAATAAATTTTGACTAAACAACGTTTCGGAAACTCAAATTGATTTGACACTGCTGTTAATATGACATGGCTGTTAGTTGAAAAATATTTTGATCAGCCTTTCAGAAACTGGGGGTATATCTTTGATCCTTATTTCAAGATACTTCCATTCCTAATCAAAAAGACTGATCACAATGAATCGATATAGATGCATTGGCCACTTTGGAAACGATTTTATGAATTGACTTTCGATCTTGGATCAAATAGACATATTTTCAAATTGCATGCATTTTTCTACGAAATTGTATAAATAGAATTTATGATGGAATAAGTATTGGAGTGGATCATGACGCTTTGCTAATCATAATATTACAGCTTTGATTATAGTCAAAACTATACAGAAGAATCATAGAAGCATTCAGGAAGTAACCCGAAAATTTAAAATTGAGTTTGTACAGATAAATCATATAATAGTGGGCCTATGATGTATCAATCGGTTTTATTACATGACATGGTTTAAGCATTATTATAAAACCCAGACTAAGAAAAAAAACACTATTTTAAACTATTCGCACTTGATTTTGATAATAAGTCCTAGTATATACCCTGGTTTTTGGAAACCCGGGCAGAGACCGCGCCGCGGTTCCTATTTCATAGCGGTATACATCGATGATTGCATATATTATCCACTTAGCTATAATCACTGGTCTCTTATTGTCCGCTGATTTATAATTTATAATTTCATTAAAATAAGCACCAAAAGAAGACTTACTTGACTCAAGCTGCCGCCAAGGCTGCCCTCGTCGACGGGCCTGAAGAGCTGCTCCTTCATCAGGTCGCGCGGCCTCTTCCTGTCCTGGTTTTCCCGCATGGCTTGCGTCTGCAGCCGTTCGAAGAACTCCCGCGCCTTCACTGGGGGCGGCTCGTCGTCTGGAGGCGGCGGCGGGGGCGGCGGCAACCTGGTGCGAGGTGAACTGTGGACAAAAGCGAAACCTATTCAAATTCTGTTGCGAGTTGTTTAACGGACTTTTCCTAATCCCATTTCTTGATAATATAAGTTTGGATGTCTGTGACTTGATCAAATATGCCAGCTGATGATTTTATCGCCATTACTTCGACCGTACCGCCCATGACGAGAACTATATCAAGTTGGTCAGACGGGATGGGTGGAGTTTTGTAACGAGATTTGCATCTCTTACCAAAGGTGCGTCTGCTGTAAACTTTCTTCGTCGACTCTTTTAATATCCACGAGAAAAAAGAGAGCAGCAATACAAGTATTCTTATTCCGACACCGCACGACCTTATCGCCGCGAAAGTTTGTCTTTAAAAATAACGCTTATTACTTTGCGCTATGTATATTCTTTTGTAAGGAATGTTGACGTAACTGGTGACTGTGATTAAATTAATTTCAATTAGTTTTTTTTGTAGGTATTTTTTTAAAGATTTTTTTTAACTGGAATCGATTCAAAAGCCAATTCCAACCAAACTACTTTCAGGGTGTGCGTTATTTTCGTTACACCTTCATCATCATCATCACAGCTCATATACGTACCCACCGAGGGGCATGAGCCTACCCTAACTAGTTATGTTAAGGCGATTAGGCCTTAGTCAAACCACGCTGGCCCAGTGCGGATTGGTTGACTTCACATACACCTTTGAATTGCTTCGCAGTTGTATGCAGGTTTCCTCGCGATGTTTTCCTTCACTTTATGAGCGTTAGATAAATGTGCATATGAAATTCGAGAAACGGAAAACACATTGGTACATGGCAGGATCGATCGCGGGCCTCCCGATTCTACTCGGGGCACAGTCCTGTGCCGAGGCCACAGCAACGCCACAGACGCTCTTTGTACACCTAAAGTCAAACATAAAAAATCACTGCAGAATAAACCGGTTCTCTTCATAAATATTTAATAAAAAAATCATTTAAAAAGTCTTTTTAATTTTTTGATAAATTAATTAAAACTTGGTTAAAATGTAACCCAAACATGCCTCGATTTTAAAACTTTAAACCTAATCGCGTCGTAAATATTAGGTTAAATCATATACTTTCGATTTCAATAAATAAAGTGAACAATATTCTAGGGGATGGTCTTTTTAGATTTTTCTTATTCGCCTTAATTAATTTTTTATTGAAATAATTCATCTTACGCGTAAAGGTTTGCTTAAATATTCCCCTCACTCTCACTCACTCACTCCTATGTAATCAGTGCGGGACGATCGACGCAAGGTCATTGGGACCACTATGCGCCTTAAGCTAAAGGTATAGTTGACCAAAGAAGTGGTTAGCTACTTTTAACCAATATGCCGTATCAACAAAACATCGTTGAGGTAACCTTAGTAACTATGTATGTTGCAAAGGTTAATCAACTGTATTGTTTTATGACGTAAATCTGAATTTGAACCTTAAGTAAACCAAGTATTGCTCGACTATACCTTAATGTCCCGATATGTCGGCCATATCACGAGCCATGTCATGGGTTCATTGACTATGACAGTTTGATTGAAGTTTGATTAGTACCTGCGTATGAGTGACCGCTCGTCATCTTCAGTGGAACGCTCGTCATGGTCGGAGTCGGAGCTGCGGCTGTCCCGGCGCCTTACGCCCTGCAAGTGAGGCTCGAGGAAGGTCGCATTTCTGAAAATAATGAACTCCTTTAGATACATTTTAATGGTGAATATGACGACGAATACCATTAAGAATTTGAGAAAAACTTTACGGAACTCAAGTCAACCAGGGGGTATATTATGACGTCTTAATTCCAGGCAGTTTTCTGAATTGTTATAATGCCATTTCTTTCCCTTTGTATAATGAGTAAAAGAAAGGCAAAACTGACAGCAATTCAGAAAACTAGCTGGAATTAAGATGTCATAATACATGCCCTAGATATCTTTCCTTAGGAAGGCATATGCCCAACGTAGCTGTGCATTGGTTGTAATCGCTGATGCACTCGGCGTTAGGGTGCACCGCCGGCACATGAGGTAGGCTTGACTTTTGTAAGGTGTTTTTGAAAACCGTATCACAGGTGACATAATACTAAAATGGAGTTAAAGTGTGGTTTTTGTGGAATGTGGAACCGATTGTAGAATGCTCTGCGCCCCTCAATATCCGGAGGGCGCGTGCAGTAATATCCTTCAAGGCACCGGAAAAGAAGCATGTATTTGTGATTTGTAATTCATGTGCTTTTATGCAACAATATACAAGGTATTAATAAAAGTGCGTAAAACCTGAAATAACTTTGGTGAGGATTGAGAATATAATCAATAACTTTAAATTTTAAATTTGCAAAAAATACAATAAAATAGAGAAAATGTATTCGTATATAATCTGCAAAAATTTATTTTCCCAATTTATACACGGTTACCTTTATCACCCCGAATAAGTTATGGGTCGCTTCAGGACACGGTAGTAGAATGATTTAAACATGAATAAAAATAATACTGCACTAAATTAGTGCAGTATTTTTGGATATTTTATCAAATCAAATCAAATCAAATAAATTGATTTAGTTTCACAAATAAACATTATGAAAAAGACAATACAGGTAAATCAAATAAAGTGAAACTAAAAAGGCCACCACTCAGCACCATGTTGCAGAATGCATAACACCTGCAACGCTAATATTCTGTGGAAGCCTATACAAATGTATGTGTGCTGGCCAACAGACAATCATCTGTACAAAATTAATTGTAGGATATGTAAAATATTATAGTTTAAGCAATAGCATAACAAATCAAAGTAAGTAATAGGAATAAATGATATATTGTGAAAAATGTTCTATTGTGAAAAAACTCTTTTGACAGTTACGAAGGACACAGTCATCCGCTATGATCCTATTTGTTGTTCAAGCGAAAACACTTTGAGTTTACTTCTAAATGAATAAATAGAACGCGAAAGCTTAATTGGAGGTGGAATATTGTTCCAACATTTCGTGGCAGCATAACGAAAGCTACCACGAAAAGCAGACGAACAGTGCCTTGGACAGGTGAGTCTAGAGGTAAGTCTAACCTCACGTCGAGAGAATTAAAGCTTTTGGTAGAGATACCGTGGCCGATGGCATTGTATAATACCAAAAAGTAAAGTGGCAAAGTGTAGGGCACGACGAGCTTCCATTTTCATTAAATTTGCCTGGTTTAGGAATGGTGTAACATGCCCTCGACATGGAATTTTAAAACAATAGCAAGCACAAGCGTTTTGTACACGCTGAATAAGAGTTTTTGTCCTAGAAAGTAAGCAGCTACTAATTACCGCATCAACACAACATAGTTCAACTTCGACAAAATCAATGAGTCACAGAGCCTGATTCTTATTTCTTTGCTAAGAAATTGACGAATTCTATACAACACCTTCAACCTATAAAAACAGTTTCTAACAGTTTCCTGCACATGTTCTTCAAATTTCAGTTTGCTGTCCATTAAAAGACCCAAGTTTCGCGCCACAGATACATTTTCCAAACAATCATTGGCCAACCTAATACTAGACTTAGAGATTAAAATTCTGTCTACCTGAACCTTGGAACCAAGCACAAGAAAATTAATATGTAATTATTTTTTAATTAATGTTGAAATCATTCTAATACCGTGTCCTGAAGCATCCCATACATTATATACTAGCTGACCCGGCGTACTTTGTATCGCCATGTTTTTTAACTAAATTATTGAAATGTTTGTTTAAATATTTGTTTATTGTAATTTTATAAATCGAGCTTTATATAGTATAGATAAACCTTGTCCTAACAATAACGAATACATAAAATCAAGAATCATCCAATTTGGTGCAGTCGTTCGAAAGTTATGGGCGTACATACATTTCGAAGATCCATTTTTATTTATATAGATTATTATTATAAGAATAATTCTTTTATAGTAAAAATAAGGTGGGGTGTCGGTTTTGTTTTATTTTATTCATCATCATCATCACAGCTCATATACGGTGTTGAGGCCTTAGTCAACCACGCTGGCCCAGTGCGGATTGATCGACTTCACATACACCATTGAATTTCCTCGCAGATGCATGCAGGTTGCCTGACGATGTTTTCCTTTACCGTAGGAGCGTAGGAAAAATGTTTCTTTTATAATAAAAATAAGGTGGGGTGTCGGTTTTGTTTTATTTTATTCATCATCATCATCATCATCATCACAGCTCATATACGGTGTTGAGGCCTTAGTCAACCACGCTGGCCCAATGCGGATTGATCGACTTCACATACACCATTGAATTTCCTCGCAGATGCTTGCAGGTTGCCTGACGATGTTTTCCTTCACCGTAGAAGCGTCGGAAAAAAGTACCTACAAAGAAATTCGAAAACCGAAAAACCCATTAGTACATGGCGGTTATATTACAACATTAACACGTTGTAATATTTATGTGTGTGTGTGTGAAATTTTTAGTTCATTTGTCATAAATCGTCACTGGCTAGTTTATTGGTCCGTCACGATTATCTGCAGCCGCCGCCGGCGGCAGTATAGACAATAAACCGACTCGCAGCTTCCAGGACCACATGAGCCTGGCTAGGGTGACCAATTCGGTCCTCTTTTGAGACTTGAGAGTACCATAATACACCGCACTGAGAGCGACATAGCGCCATACACTGTAATAGCGGGTCAATGTTGTTTTATCCTCGCTCTAAGCGAACATGGTAGGACCACATAATAGATAACAGTACCTACTTCGTATAGGACTCTTAATAAGAAAACAAAGATAACACGATCGTTCGTTGCCTATTAGAAAATATGTTATTGTGTTAGCTGTGTACTCGCCTCGTTAATCTAGCATTTTTTAGCTTATGCGTAGGCACTTGACCTTCATCTTATCAATTACAGCCTCATGAAATATAATTGTATATTTTTTAATTTTATTTTCATTGCATGAAATGGTTTCAATCCTTTTTAGATCCAAAATTAAACCACTATACCGCCTGAGTATGAAAATTGACGAGTACTTTTTGTTGCAATTCAATTCAGTATTTTAATATGGAAATTTATTTTCAAAATTTGAAATTCACGAATATTTTATTTTTATTTATATATTAAAAAAATATTATTATCATAGGTAAGTACCAAAAAAGAAGTAGAAATTAAAAAAAAAAAACAATTTTATCGACCAAATTATTTTCATTATTAGAATGTTTTTAAAATTGAAAACATCTTTCTAACATCAGTATTTACAAGTTATTAATTACTGCATAGTCGGGGGGTGCCACCAGCGCACAAAGGGGGTGAGCAATCGATGACACATTTAAAATATTAATGATTGAATATTTATTTTGATTTCATAAATTGAAGAGTTTTAATAAATGATATACATAGAAACGATCGTCTATCGATTCTGGACATGCCCCTAAAAGGGTTCACAGGGTTTTTGTTACCCTGTTACACACTGTGTATTATTTTCGACAGGTAGACGCAGGATCTAACATACAGTTCTCCAGTATATCATAACTCTGCTAGACTACCTTATTACATTAGGCAGCATTAGATAAGATGTAGTGATTAGCCTAACAACAAATGGACGCCGCGTACGCACTCGAAAGTGTCCGAAGAAAAATAGAAAAAAAATGCACAAAAACACGATTAAAAAAGCTACTTTCCTGAAAATACGATTTAAATTAAAATGTTTATAATTTTAGATATTTATATTATATTATTAGCATATTTCGAAGGCCATTTTTGGTAGCTCATGACGACGGTCATAAAATTGCGAATTTACCGTTTAGTTCAACTATGTATAAGCTTAACTTTCTTAAAAGTTCTCCACTAAAAATCCTCACATAAAATCATTGTCACCCTCTCCCGCTGGTCAGACTAAAGGGACATTAAGTAAGATTTATCCCCGGCCGCGCTCGCCACCTACTCGTATTAATTAAAAAGCTACACACGCCGCACACAAGTGCGTTGGACGTTCCGAATTGCTAGCCGTGTAACGAATTTGTCCAAAACTTTTTCACCGCGACGCGTCGCCGTCAGAAGTATTCGCTAAAAAGAAATGCAAAGGCTATGTTTTCGAGGGCCATTTTTCGTATCAAGCGGTGAAACGATGTGGCAGTGAATTTAAAATCACCTGAAACTGGCCTTGGTATTTTTGCGCTCGCGTGGAATGCTTCTGTTGCGTTGGTGTATCCACCCTTTTGTCAGGGAAATGTGCTTTGCACGCCACATCATACCACAGGCAATAAACAAGCGGGGATCTCCCACATAAGCAGAACCTAATGCCTGGGTGTCTATTTTGCTACTTTTGTGTTGCGGTATCAAAAGAACCATTCCCTTCAAGCTGATCTGTTTTCTGGACGAATCTTGTCCCAATGGAAGGTCACTAGGAAACCTGGTGACCTTCCATCCATCACTACCCTGTATTAATTTTCGAAATTGTGGCCGCATCATAATAGTTAAAAGGTGTTTTGCAATAATATACGCTTAAACCTATCTTCTTCTTCTTTCTTATATATAAAACAGAATCGCTGTGTGTTAGTCTCGCAAAAACTCTTCAATGGCTCGACCGATTCTTACGAAATTTTCTGCGTGTGTTGGAATATGTTCAAGGAAGGTTTATACGTACAAATGGATCCGGTAGGTGGTGCTGTAATCGGGCAGGACAGCGTCTGCCGGGCCCACTAATCTTCATATATATAAAAATGAAACGCTGTGTGTTATTCTCGCTAAAACTCAAAAACGGCTCGACTGATTCTTATGAAATTTTACGCTGTAATCGGCAGCAGGCCTAGAACCTTCCTAATGATTTTCACAACAACTGAGGAGCTGGCTATCTTACATGAAATAGTCGGAATAAAGCAATGTTTAGTTCAGTCTCAACTACCCACTAGTCTATGATAAATATCTTAGTGGTCTTGCGGTTGAGACTGAACTAAACATTGCTTTATTCCGACTATTTCATGTAAGATAGCCAGCTCCTCAGTTGTTGTAAAAATCATTAGGAAGGTTCTAGGCAACAGTAGTCACACCACTCTTCTCATCAATCTAGGCTTTAGACTGATGAGGAGAGTAGATTCTAGGGCACTGATCAGACGCAAAAATAGAATCGTGTGGTGGGTGATTCATAAAACCCCTTATGCAATTTACAACGTATATGCAATATTCCCAAAGTGACTTGTCAACTTTGCCCCTGTCCATCGAAGCGTCCGCAACCGTTGCGTATTAAAAATTCTCGTAATAAACTTGTTGCCGGTGACGGGGACTGACAACCAATTTGTTGGGCGACGGCATCTGATATGTTGCGGTCATATTTATTGTCATATACTGCAACCATACAAACATCGGGGCTCAATCTTTATAACATGTGCGTTAGGGTTCAATTTAGAGTTAAATATGTATAGGATTGGTTTTTATTCTCAAACTCATTTTTTTTTATTTAATATACACCTCTACAGGCACTTATTGACGTCAACAAATTACAAGGTTCTATTTAACCAATAAATTAATTAAAAAATGCAACAAGTCAAGATAGCAAGCTATGTATTATTTAAGCCTTGTATGTATATACATACATCCCAACCATAATTAAGATGTATGCAAATACAAGTAAAAGGAAAAAAAAGTGTCTCCTCTTTTAAATTGCCAATATTACAATAATATTATATTATTTCACAATCATAACTTTATATTATAGATGCCTGTCGGAGTGATTGGAACAGTTACTCAAATACATTCATCCAACAATCACAAAGTGTACTCAATGAACGTCAAATTGATACATTTTTTGTCAATCCCAAGCAGTTTTATCTGTCATATAGTCAGACACTTTATAATATGCTTTTTTCATGAGTACTTTCCTGATTGCAATCTTAAATTTATTTAAGCTAAGTTCTTTAATATTGGTTGGGAGTTTGTTGTAGAAACGTACACAAAGGCCTCTAAAAGAGTTAATAATTTTTTTTAAGCCTAGTATTAGGTAATGCTAACATATTCTTTGGCCTAGTATTAACTGAATGAATATCACTGTTTTTACAAAACAAATGTATATTTTTATGGACATTAAATATATTATCATAAATATATTGTGACGCAACGGTCACAATACCAATTTCTTTAAACTTTTCTCTCAAAGAGTCTCTCACTTTAAGATTATATTGTGGCGGTATTGTCAAGATAGTTGTGTTGTGTTGGGGTTATTTCAACGATATAGGTATATAAAAAGTTGGTCAAGTACCGGAGTGAGAGTCTGTACCAGGGTCGACTGCTTGGGTACCTCCGTCTCAGTGCCGGATTTATATTTTTTATGAGTGTAGGCCACTTTCATTTCCGCCGCCCCATATGCCTTTCTATAATAATAATTTTCCATTTACAGTAAGGAAGGCACAAATCTGCCGCCCCTAGGACGCTGCCGCCCCTAGGCCGCGGCCTATACGGCCTATTGACAAATCCAGGACTGGTCTTACCTATTTCTGCCGTAAAGCAGCAGTGCTTGCATTGCTGTGTTCCGGTTTGAAGAGTAAGATGGGCAGTGAAATTACTGGGTACCGTGAGTGTACATCTCTTATGTTGGCAACGTACTGTGGTTCTTGTGGGGGTTGCAGATTTGCTGCGAATCTCACAAAGAACCACATGTATTATAAAGGTGACTGTTACCGCCTACCATTAGATGGGAAGTTTGCTTGTTTACCAAATTATTTTATAAAAATAGTCCCTTGGTGCGAGTTGGACTTGAGGTTCTTTTTTTCCAAATGTCATGATCCTGAGTGAACCGGAAGGTTTTTGTTTGAATAGCTACATAAATGACCATATCTTTTGGTGGTGTATACATAAAAATTTAAATTTGGACACATTTAGGAAACCATAATGTATTCAACATAAATTTCTACTTGAAACATTGGCCCGCTCATGAGGTTTTGAATAGTCAAACAGACGGACACCCCGACAACAAACTAATCCTATAAAGGCTCAGTTTTACAGTTTATACTCGTATAGATTCTAGTAACTAAAAATAATATTTTTATTGTTGCATGCATTCTTCCGTCCTCCGTCCTCCGTCGATCTTTTGTTTGCGCGAGCGGCTTAGGTAGGTAACCGCTTTTGCCGGTCGCAGTCCGTCGTATGTTTTCGTTGAGATCTGTGCAATTTGTTTTACTCTATGGATTTTAAATCAACAATACTAATTTTCAATAACACATGTTACAAGTCACAACAAGTTAAGCCACAATATAACGAAGTCTCCGATTTTTGTACTTATGTTTGTTGGCCCATAGCTCTTGATTTCGGGGCTGCCGTTTGGGTCGATAAAAATGTATAATGTTTAGTCTATTGACATAAATTTCATTCCTGTCGATTATAGCTTTTGGTTCATACTTTTTTAGCTATCTCCTTTCAGTCTGAAATCTAGCATATTTCTGAGCAAAATAGAAAGATGAACAGATTGCAACGAAGACACAGTTCCACAATGAACTGTTAAACTTTGACGAAGTGATCCTATAAGGATTCCGTTTTCCCTTTGGAAGTGCGGAACCCTTAAAACAAAAAAAAAACAAAAAGAACACAGAAAAGGACAACCAAATAGATTCAGAAGTGGTCTTTACATTACATTCGGCAATTGAATTCTATTCATAATAGTAATTATACGAGTACCTTTCCCGACGCTGAATGTATGGCCTCTCTTAATTGTAGCAGTTGGCTTAGTTTCGTTCTCTATTGAAGACAATAAATTCGATTGTTTAATGATCAAGGGCTGACGGCTAATTGGCTGTCCTATTGAACTTCATTGGTTCGATTTCAATTTTATTGTCTTCTTGCGCTCATAACTGCTGATTGACGCTTGTTATTGAGACTATTTGGTTCATTTGGTTACACCAGTTATTTCTAGAATATATCCAAAAGGCACGTGATACGTTTATGTACTGACTGAGCAGTATAAAGCTAAATATCAGCTACTTTTTCGCTGCACATTCTCCAGGCAGGGACATACCGGAAATACCGGAACACGTGCATCTGCCACATCATCTAATCCAATTTCAAGATTAAATGTAATTACTGTAACCCTAATGTAGAGGAGTAGTGGAAATAAATGTTTTCAATGTTTTTAAATGAATAAGCGGACTAATTGATAAATAGACTATTTATTACAATAACAATAATATACAACTTATATTGACAAACAATGATAGTAAGTAGAATGACACAACAAAGAAAGACACTGACAGATAAATTTAAAAACAGGAATTATTTATTAAAAGTGTATCTCAGCTCTGTATTATTTATCAAAAGGCTCGGTTAGTTTTGTTATTTTATTTATTTTTAATTTAAAAGCTTTTTGATGTTATTAATGATTCGTTAGTAACGTATAGGCAAATAGCTATAAAATTAGACTTTCCGAGTTTCTTGCCTCTTCATCGCTAAAAAGGCTGTTCTAAATTCCGAACATGTCATTTCCTATAATTCTGTTTGACGTCAGTAAGTGCCTGTAAAGGTTATGTTGAATAAAGATTTCTGAATTTGAATTGAACTTGAAATTTGAATATATTGCAGTTACTTATGGCGCTTTTCAGGTCTACACTAACTAACTTCACAGGCGATTGACGAACTTCAATACGAATATGAGACAATTCGTACTTTTCAGAATCCGAGGATGAGGTCATTAATCGGTTCAACCCTGTACAGGCTTGGGTATCGTTTACGGTGTAACTCAGTACTAACAAATAGGCGGGCGCTAATAGGGTCCACACGATGAAGTTGAATCGGGACAACGTCAGGTGTCACCCGATCGTTACACGGATACTTTACCACCATAATTAATTGAATTGCCATGTTTCACACCCGCGCAGCACGTGTTGCCACCACCATCAATATTAATAAGGCTCCATAAATTTTCGGACATCGTATATTGTTATACATACATATAGATACTTATACCTAGAGTTGAAGATTACAATCAAATATCTATTGAAGCACGACTATATGAAGAAAAGCTATTAAATGATTCGTAAAAAAACTACGATTCGGTAAGTTTTATTCGTCAAATGCAAAATGCCGTCATTAATATTGAAAAATAAAAATCAATATAAAAATGAATTTCACCTCTGGTATGATTCGAACCTGCGACTTTCACATACTGTGTCAACATGCGATTGATCTAAATACAAATATAAAAAAAGAAATTGATAAGTTGAAAATTTATAAAGACTTATACGAGATAATGATAGCGATTGAGACAAACAATGAAATGAGGAAGGTAATGAAAATCCTGAAAAGAAATTGAATGCTTAAACGCTTTTTTAAGGAATGGCACATGCTAGGTTAACTCAAAAACATTTCGGATTTGCTTTTCTATATTTTATCTTGTTCTCCAAGAAAAAATATTTTTACAATTCACATTTCTAATTCGATTTTTTAAATTGAGTTTCTTGTAAGTATTTAATTTGACGTTAATAAGTGCCTGTAAAGGTCTATATTGAATAAAGGATTTTCGAGTTTGAGTAAAACTATTAAAAATAAGCTCGTATGACTAATTAACTATTAAGGAACATTTGTCGAGAATAAAATTCATTCGAGCTAAATTAACCTCTGGATCCAAATTAACCAGTAGATAAACATTTCGACGAGATAATAACGCGCTCTTGACAACCCTAGTTGTGCAAAAGCTAACACTCCTTGCTTATATGGTCCGTCCGTAGGCAGTAACAGTCTTTTGTTTTTCCTCGCCACACGCGGACCCCCTAGCTTTGGCAAAGGCACAAAAGAATTCCATAAAATAATATGGTCACTCTCTTTATTTAAGAGTATAATGCCTCCTTTGTCTGCGACCAACACTTCATTTAGTGAGCTTTAATGCTTAATGATATAGGAAGTTGAGCTCGAACCATTTAATGAAAATTGTTTACTTAATTAAATTTATTGTTCTTTTATATTGCGAATATACGTAAATTTAAAATATGAAGCTAGATGATCAGGAGAGATTAGGAGCACAACCGATCTGTCAGAAAGTAAAGATGTAAAAGTATTGTGGATATATTATAAAGAAGCTAATGTTATTAACAAAAATGCTCTGGAAAATTAAAACTTAGCTACCTACGCAGTGCAATGCAATAACACTGAAAAAATAACACCAAATAAGTTTTTAATTTATTTCATAGATATTTTGCGATGTATGGTTCGAAAAATAAATATACTTAATAAACATTAAAATGGTTATTTTTAAAGGATGTCGAGATATATTTTAATTTTGACTCCTTATGTATGATTTTGCACTTAAGTATACTTCTAACTGTAAAACAATGTTTAACAATTCTTAACAATGTTTAACTCTTTGATTTTAAACCGCTTTATTTTTTGTTATTTCGACAAACAAAAATACAGATATTAACGATGGTACTACTGATCTGAACCTAACTGATCGATATTTATCTAATTATAAAGCTATACGTTCTATAAAAAAGTATCTATTAGAAAATAACCCACACTGCAATTTTCTGAGCAGTTGATTGTTGTGAACTTATGTTTGTAGCTATAATAATTATGACAATGTGAACGAACTCGTCATTCGACTCATAAACCTTAAAGGTTTCCGTCAATATGACATTTCTTTTGTAAAAAATGTATTTATATATTTTGTACAATAAATGAAAAAAAAGCCTATTTTTCAAACCTTGGCCAAATGTAGATTCATAATCATCTTGATTAGGATCCAAGACATGATTCAGATCAAAAGCCAAATCAAAATAGGAAGCGCAACGATGATGCTACGAAAACTACCTACGCTTTATATCAGCATTCCTGATCCTGAAAATCGACTTATGTGACCATGACTGACTCGGTTCTATCGCCGCCGACTTTGAATATAAAAGGGGTGTGAATGCAACGTCAACGATATTGTTAGAGAATTTATACGCGAGCATGAAGAGATTTCTTCCTTCAAAGTGAAAAGGTGGCTTGGGACACACTGTTTCTCATGAGTAATATTCTCTCTTCCTTCCTACCTTTACTCATAGTTGACTTCTATGATTTTGTAATTTGGTCTCTTCATGTTTTGAAAATATGAAATAACATATTAATTGTTATTATTATTATCTTAATCATCAATCTTATCATTATTACACCAAAAAATCAACTTCAAAACATCAAAGTAAATCTATAAATAGCCAATGAAACAAATGTCTAAGCTTTCCTGTTCTGCATTCTGCAGTTAGGTTCTAGGCATTCTCACATTCCTGATTTATTGTCCTACAACAAACTTGACATTTTATCTTGCACATTAACATCTCTGGATCATATTTGAGTTACCTAATAGTTTAGTCAAAGTTAATTAATAAACGTCTCTTGACAAATATCCCCTATCATAATTTCAGCAACCCGACCCCTCTGCCATAAACGTTAGCAACTTTGGATGATATAATCTCGCATTGCAATTATTAATTTAGGAAGTTGTAACAATCAATCATTCGCAACCGACAAGAAGCATTTTAAGTGTTAGTAATTTTAGGAGAGTCTTTTTATCTCAAGTATGATAGCTCTAAGGCAGGAGGGGCGATTACGTCCGCCTGACGCGTCAGCATCCTGACGCCTGCCTAATGAGATTACGTGTGTCTTGGCCATAATGCTCTTAGCTATCGTAATTTCTCCTTCGTTCCACTAAAGTGTTACACGACTCAACTTACCTATCCATATTATTAAGTATTTATCATTAAATTTTCATTTTCCTAAGTGCTTATAACTTGGGATTTAACAGACAAACGAGTGCCTTTTATCAATTGATAGCCATTATTTTCAGTTTACCTAATATATAGACGAAACAATTGCGGGACTCACTTTCTCATATTATCGAAGGGATTTTATCGAATAAAATATGACATTATTTTCAAACTATCATGTATGCAAACGGTCATCAACTATTTAGAACAAACCAATAATCATATTCGTCGGTATCTTGATTGCTGCCAGGTGATTCCTCATTAAATTACCTGTAACAAACGAAATGATGTTTAGAAATAAATGTAACAAAATAAACATCACGACATTAAGTTTACTGTGATTTTTAATGTCGACAGCTGACAACATTAAAAATCACAGTAAACCTTACATAGAGGAAAATATAAATGATCACATTAAATTAGACACAGAAAAATAATAAACCACTAACTCAAGTTGATTGACTGTGGTAGATTTTTTAAGATATTACAAATTTACTCTCAAAGCGGCTTAATATTGTGGAATAGCCATCATTATCTATGAAAGTGTCAACTTCCTATTTTAATAGAACCGATTGTCAGTATTATATTATCATTCGTATTTATCATCTATTATATTGGGACTAATTGGGAGTAACTTTCAAATGACACAAAACACTGTTACTGGTGAATAATTTGATAACTGTAAAAATAATCTAAATCAACTTCGCCCGCGCTATAATGCCTTAGTATCATACTCTGTATGATACTCAACAAACATTACGACAACAAACAAACCTTCCTAAGCGTCAACCACAAGCCTTGCCAATGCGGGGGGTGATTTTTCGAGGGAATCTTAAAGGATTAATTCAATTAAGGAAGTCCAAAACAGGCAAGGGTTCTCTAGACCGCAAGCTTTACGTGTTTGTGTAGAATCCGTTGTTATAATCTTTAGAGATTAACACATATACGGTAATACTGTTAGATTTAATAATTAACAAGGATAATGTTCCATGCACTAATAAAATGTTAGGTTTTTTTGTAGTCTGAAGATCGGTTAAAATATCAGTTCACATTAGTCACTTTATAACTGAAATATTGAACGTAACAGATTATTAGAAATGAAGAATTAAAATAATATAATTAAGAAGGAAAATTTTCAAAATTAGGAGTATCTTCTTAACAACTTTAACATAGTATATATTATGTTATTAATTACTAAGTATACCTTTTTACCTGAAGCCCAATTGCTTTGTTATCAGAGCCGTACTAGTCAATTGCACATTAAAAATGATATAGAGTTCCATGTTAAACAAAACGTTCAAGACCTTATTTGAATAACACGTGGCGAGCCCAGTAAACAAATTGATTTTTTTATGCGAGTTGATAAACCGTGTAATTATGCAAAAGTGAACCATCGGGATATTCCTAATCTCCGAGCTTAGGATGAGGGTCTATCAAAGGGAGGCAAACATCCCTCTTTGGTTAATTTATAATGAGCGAGAGGCATTAGTGTCGTGTTTACATTAATTTACGGAAACAAATTCTTCTTTGAATCACGAATTGCATCTTTTGTAATCAGTAGTATAATTTATTACTTTATGACAGTACAAAGAATTCAATTTCAAAAAGACTAATTTCTCATTAGAGTTTAAAAGTTATGAAATAAGATCTACCTGTTCTAGAATCAAACTATCAATGACATTAAAAAGGTTTATTCAATATAAGTACTGGTCAATTATAACCAAGACAATATTATGGCAACTGGCTGTTAGCATTTTGGAATAAGACCTTGGCGTCTGGATTTTAAAAAAACTCTTCCACAAGCACCTCATATTTAATTAACAATTACGTTTCACTAAGAATGTTAGGTTGTTACGAGACCACGTGGAACTTAGAACTTTATGACGTTATACATAAGATACAGCCCCATGTTTGCCTCGGCCATGCAAAGTTGTATACCTGGCAAAGTTGAGGCTGCGGTTATGATGGAGGCAGCCTAAAGTTTGGCTTTGTGCGGCGCACTGTGCATATATTGCGGTATTTACCTGCCGGTTTCCTCCACTTTGCTTTGGGATTACCGAGACGAAATTTTAGGACTTTTAATTAACTATGAGTCCATTTCACTCTCCAAGATTTAATTATTATTTCATAATGTAATGCATTTTCTGTAAAATCTGCGGGCTCATTAAACAAGGTGACTAATGCCCGGTTTCTATACTGAAAAACGATTCGTTTTTGCTACGGACAGTTACATTTTGACATAATTCCCATGAAATTTCAATGTCAAAATTTAATCATCCGTAGATAAAACATTTTAAAATATTGTAACCGGGCATAAAGTTCCCCGTTCTTGACTTATTCAACACTAACTAGTTTCACGCAATTGCTGAGGCTGTTATTTTTGTTATACTTAAATATTTTAAGCAAACATAACCTGTAACGATGCGATATTACAGTTTAATAGTATCTACTCATAGCTTTAAATTATTTAACTTAATAACTTACTTATGTATAAACAGACGTCCTTTTAATGTACAATTTAAAACGTCAACAGAAAGCCTGAAAGCTAGCAATTATTTGGTCGTCTCCTGCATTCAAATATCAATGGCTTATCCTCCTGAGTACACAAACTCCGAAAGGGTGAGTCTATTCGAGAATTACGGTGAAGTCTTCTAGACTGCCGATGCCGTTTCGGTTCTTAAGGCCTGAGCTTTTCTTGTAAGCGAATCAAGTAGAAAATTAAACCAAATTTCAAAGAGGGTAAGGTTGAAAGCAGATTTATGTACATTTGCTATATCAAAATAATATTTGTTCTGTATGCAATAGAGATGGAGTTTGAACAACGACTACACCGGTCCAGGGCACGTGAATGGATCTAGGAGGAATACTGCGAAACATTTTATTGATGCTCTATGTAGGCATTCAGTTCTGAATACAGCGTTTATGCAGACGTTTGCGATGGTACTTAATTCCTCTATTGAGTTGATCACTCCAATGCTATACACAACAATTTTAAATTAACGCACCACTTATTTTAGTGTCGTTGGATGCTTAATCATGGAGCTTTTATTTATATTTGTAAGTGAAAAACACTTGGTTCAACTTACCTACGTGATGTTAACAAAAGTAATATGACTGTTACGTTTGAGCGAACCGAGAAAGCATTTTGGTTTCCACATTGTTTTTCCAATTGCACCAAATTGGTTCAACTTATGTTAAAATCTGCAGGGTACTAGAGTTAATCACCTGATTCTTTTATCCATGGAAGGGAAGCTTCCAGGGTTTACGCGCAGAGGCTTTCATTCATTTTCGTGACATCTTGACACAAGAGAGAAGTTACGACTGAAATCTTCAATACGACGATGCTTTCAACAGCAAACGCAGGCAGAGTAGCAGACCAATGGCCTGATTAATTGAGCTTGTCTAGATTTCGGACTATCTTACAGACACTGTGTGGTTAGTGCGCAGTCTTTGCCTTCTACAAAAAGTTTTGTCTTCAGCTTTAGTGCCTGATGTGTGATACGGTGCAAAAATACACTTTCGCCAAGCACCTTTGCAAAGATACCATAAGACTTGCATAATTTTAGAATGTCAGATGACTGTTGTGTAGAATAGACCATGCCATGACCAGGCCATGAACGGGTGTCATTTTGAGTACACTAAATACATATCTGCCCCTGGATTTTGTCCCTTTTCCAGACACTTGAATGCAAATAGCGCTAGCATTGTCATATGACAAACAAATTGAAATATTTCCTAATCCGAGTTCTGGCGCTGTGGACTCGGCACTGGCCTTCTAATCGGGATATCCGTGCTTTGATCCTGCCATGTACCAATGTCTTTTTATCTTTTTCAAATTTCATATGTACATTAAAATTTGCTAGCGCTCCTACGGTGAAGGAGAACATCGCGAGGCAACCTGCATACATCTGCGAAGAAATTCAAAGGTGTATATGTAGTCGACTAATCTGCACTGGGCCAGCGTGGTTGACTAAGGCCTAAACACCCTAACTTGGGTAGGCTCGAGCCCCTCTGTGGGGACGTATATGAGCTGTGATGATGAATCTGAGTGCAATAGATATTTAATATTTTAAGCAGATCAGTGTGGCGATTTTGTAATTGTCATTGTGTACATTCGATAATTTTGCTTGATTGAAACCGATTTTTAATATGTCTAATATTTTGCAACGTCTCCATCCGAGCGGTTTGAGCATCTCTGAAAAATGAGTCTATTAATACGATATAAATAATGGAGTTAAATCCGTTTTTTTCGCCATTAGTCCAAATCGATTGCGATTGCCAATCAATCGACGAGTTACAAAATCACCCCCTAGGATTGAATCCCTGAGACCGTGTGGTTGGATTGCTTCACCCGAATTGATTGGATGATCTGAGACTTAGCTAGTGACAGGGTCGTCCTAGAGGACATCGATCTCTTCTACGGCTTCCGAATCAACCTTCCCCAAAAAGTCGATTCCGACAGCATAAAACCTATTTATTCGATTATTATGTACATAAATTAATTAGCATCACATTCGAACGTTCTAAATATAAAAAGCACCTCTGAATTCTGAAAATTTAAAGCCTGTTTTCTCATCGCAAAATACGTTATAGTTATGTAGACCGCAAGCTCCTTTAAAATATTAGGTAAACTTAGCGAATAAATCCAGCGGGGAAAACGTTTTCACTTGCCGTATTAAAATTCTGCCGAGGGAAACCTCTTCACTCATGATGGGGCTCAGACCGCATCTTAGTACAATGCCTCAGTACTCTGACTTGACTCACTTCCAGAAACTTTGTGGAAATCTTGAATAATAGCGCCGTTTCAAATGCATTTTTGCAGACAGTTAATAACGTACTTGAATTTCCAATTTATTCATGTTTGTCTTGCGCTTTATTTTGTTACTCGTCATAAAGCAAACAGCATTATTACGCGAATTGAAGGTGGAGTAAAAAAGAGTTTTCTGTTTGCTTTTCTCTAAAGCCTTATTGTGTGGTTATTGTCTAAGAAAAAATCTATCACGATCGCCTTGAATTTACTTGTTATTGCGGCATCAATACATGACTCTGCGTCGACTGTCTGATCAAAACTAGTAATGGATGCATTTCGACTATCAAAATTGAAAGCGATCGCGACACATTTTTATTACACAATCAGGGGACAGAACAGTATATCGCTTTAAGTACCTACTAAGTATAAATATTTTCAAAGTTTAGCACCTATTTAAACAATAACGATCGTGTAATACGAAAAGATTTCTTTCACTTTGTATGTGAAAAAATTTTGTGATGTCAGACCTCAGACTTATGAGCCTTAACGAGCCTACAGCCTAGCATTGATTTTTTTTACCTAAATAACTTTAATTCAACCAAACTAGTTTAAAAAAGTATAAATACTTTTTAAACAGTCATTCTGTCTATACTTTTCTTTCAAACAAACGAAAATGTTTATTAACCAGATCGTAGGTAGTAGAATACGAGTATGCTTATTATAAGCATAACGATTATCATAAACTAGGAGCCAGTTGCTTACATTTTCATTAAGGGGAGTCCGATTTTTATCCAAAATTAAAGTAAGTAACGCTTTCCAAAGCTATTTATATTCGGCGCACGCTGCGTTTTATAGTCCTGAGTGATTTGAGCCTCTTGGGGTAGGCTACTGTACCAACGATTAATTAAAATAATAACACGGAGATTTATAGAGCAAATAGAAAAGCAAGAATGGAGCGAGAGGGAAATTACCGAAACAGAAGGGCGTATCCTATTCTATGTTAGGTTTAACTCTTAAAAGTGCTTCTAAATATCCCTGCTAATATTACACATGCGAAAATAACTCTTGTCTGTCTATCGGTTACGGTTTCACTCCTGAACCGCTCTTAATAAAATTAACATGGACATTTTCTCCCGAATTTAAGCTAGTTCCTTCGAGAATACACTATAGAGAGTGTAACAGAACAATGAATAATAATTTTAGGGTATGTATCCATCAAAAGTAGCTTACTTACTAGCTAGAACTCAAGCTACTTTTTTTCCATACAAACGAAACAAATTATTTTTTGATGCTAAGTGTTGACAGCCCTACATCTGCGTACCTTGTTACTTAATTCGTTGTTTACATTTCTTTTGTGATAATTCCATGGTCACCTGGACTATGCCCCTTGATTGTGTAACAAAAATCTATCGAGATCGATTACAATTTTGACAGTCAAAATGCATCCATTACTATTTTTATCAGACAGTCGGCACAGAGCCGTGTGTTGACGCCGCAATGATTAGTAATTTCAAGGCGATAGTGATAGAGTTTTTCTTAGACAACAACCCCATGGTTGTCACTTGAAAGTTTTTGCTTCCAGTTTCAATTAATTCGAAAAGTAATAGGTTCCCAGATCCAAGTTCAGGGTTCATCTTATATCTAACTATATGCCCCTTAAATATTATTTCGGCGTTCACTTACACCCAGTATAACCAAATTAGCGTATAACTGACTCCATGCAGATGAAGTCGCTGGCAACAGCTAGTTATTAATATGTCATACTTGAATTTCCATTCACTACAACACATATTATTGTACGTCTTATTATGTACTCTACTAAAAGGAGGATTATAACTAACACCATACTGGTAAAACGGGTGGTGTAGGGTTGGCGCTGATTCTCACACAATTCTTAAAAAAGTTTGAATTCCATTTTTGTCTCAATAACAAAAATTAAAAATATATTCGACGATAATACTCGCTACGCACAAATAAAATACATCCCTTGCGGAATTTTCAGGCCCGAAACACCGAGATATTTGTGGTTTATTACCAACATTCTTGCATTCCGGCGACAAAGCCACTATCCTGGGTGAACGACTATCGCATGATTTATTTGACGTCACTAAATTATCTGCGTCGTCCCTGTGGCGCGGAGGAAATTATAACCTCTTTACAATGGCTCTTTTGAAGGCTCTATGGGGTTTAATTTCGTGTCCATAGTGAGTTACTGGTGTTGAGGTGATATCTTAGTTTTATACTGTATGTTCCAGCGAAATTGAGGCGAAATATTCGCTTGCGCGTTTAACTAGTTCGCTCGACCAAATAACCGCATGCCATTGGTAAGCATTTTTTCAAATTGAAAAGTTAACTATGTATGTGGGGTCTCAAAGGCCCCGCCTTATCTTCTACAAATCCTTCATATTAGTCACTTCCCCGCTCCCCCTGGCACTGAGCCTCTCAGTACCTTTCATGTTACTCGCAAACGAGTTTAGATAGAGGTTGTTTTGTTGCCGACTTAAACACGTGAGTATTTAAAAAACATGGACGTGGGGTCTACGTCCATGTTTTCCATACATAGCATACTTTACTTAACTTTGGCTTATTTTTTTTCAAATCTATATCTTCTTCTTATATATAAAAATGAAACGCTGTGTGTTTGTCTCGAAAAAGCTCTGAAACGGGTCGACAGATTCTTACGAAATTTTCTGTGTTTGAATAGGTACAGGGAAGGTTTAAAAGTACATTTGAACCCAGTAGGTGGCGCTGTAATCGCCGGGCAGGACAACGTCTGCTGGGCCCACTAGTATATAAATATAAAAATGAAACGCTGTGTGTTAGTCTCGCTAAAACTCGAAAACTGCTGGACCGATTCTTACGAAATTTTCTATGTGGATTTGGATAGGTTCAAGGAAGGTTTAAATATAAAGTTGGACCCGATAGATGGCGCTGGAATCGGGCAGGACAACGTCTGCTGGAGCCACTAGTTTTCAATAAAAGTGGTTAAGAATAACCAAATAAAAAAATACAAACCAAATTCAAATATAGGTTTAATCATATTTTAATTTTCTTCTACTTTTATTTAATTTTTCAATAAAATGTTCAAAATAATCAGCCGAGTACGTTGGGAATGAAACGACCAAGCACATCATCTAAGAATCTGCTTGGAAGGACAGTCTTATGGTTAGAAGATTCTTCAATTTCAGATTAGATTTCTGCCTTTTTCGTGGTCTTCGATAAATAAGAATGATATTGCAGAGTATTTGATTTCCAAAGAAATTTTCTTCAATTTCATGCAAATGACTAAAACTTCCTTAAGGCCAAAGGCTTAAAATGTAACTAAAACTTCCTTATTTCGTTATATACGAAGTAACATTTAATAAAAAATTATTTCATTTGTGTTGGTTTAGTTTGATTTTAACCTATTTATTGAGATTAATACATAAATGTTATCCCAATATCTAAAAAAACGTGTGAACTATTTAGTCTTATACATTGCTCAAAATATTCCATCAATAAAAAACAATCGATGCCAAAAATCAAGCTCTAAATGACACATGATTCGGCCAAATTAGACCACCTGTGACAAAAGCGCCAAAAGATTGATTCCATGCAGATGGCTCGTCAGCTTGGGGGTACGGCAGTGTTGCCATACAACCTTTTAAACAAGTGCAGGACCTCAGAATAATCACTATAGCATGCAGGACTTTGTGCTGCTCTAATTTAAAGGTTCATGTGTCTGTCATGTTGACAAATCAAAATATTTCGTCACATTTGTTAGGGTTTTCTTCTAATCTAAGTGAACAATATATATTCAACACAGATAGGCATTTATTGATATCAATCAATCAATGTGTAAACGACATCGAATTGAAAATAAACGTTCTACATGATGTCAAGCATGTGTCAAGCTTATAAATTATCTCAGAACAATTTAGTTATTCTTCTGCATAAATTATCATCCCCGTAAGTGTCATTTTACAGAATGAGGCATCGATACAACAGTGAATTTACGTACATGTATACCGAATGACTTTCAAAGTCCGTATACAAAACATTTTGTTACATATTACAGGACATAATTTTTTATTTTACATATTCTACACGGTGTATAACGTTCTAACCCAGCTATACTAAAACTGCGGCCCGCCGGGCCTTTGTGCTTAGCCCACCTTGAGTTACAAAATTGTAAGCCATCAGAAAAACTATGGGCGCACCTAGGAAAAAAATAGGTAACTACCTAGATAGGTGTATTCTGTATGTGCATCTATTTTCATTAATAAGTACATACATCGTTAGTTTTGAATTGCGTTTTTTATTAACACTCAAAAAATTTTTGCTTGCGGCTCGCGACACCACAACTGAAACCTGTTTGTGGCCCCCTATAAAAAAGGTCGAGTATCGTTATTCTAACTTACAAGGTCACAGACCCCGTATCGATGTAAACACACTGTTTGTTTTACGAGTTTTAAGATAACTCAATACATTGAATAAAAATCAATTTCCAAGTTTTTATTGCACTGTCGTGACATTTATTTATTTTTATTTATTTATTTACAAACAAAATCCACAGATCTTAGTGTAAAATAATTACTTAAGTATATTAGGCCTTAAAGCTAATAACGGATTTACTTTTTATAAAAAATTGATAATTCATTTATAAACGACGACGGAAGACAACGCTACGCTCGGCACTCGCGCTGTGCGCGTAGAGATACAAACATTCTAACGGCCTTACAAATAAAAAACTTATTCCTAGGAATAACCTCGGAATAGTTATTCCGTGTTTTGTCTTATTTTGACATATTACATCTGACATGTGCTAAAACAAGACAAAACACAGAATAAATTATTCCGAGGATTATCCTCGGTATAAGTTTTTATTTGTAAGGCGGTAGAAGTATATTAAATGAATATATATTTTTGTATGAAAGTAAAATCTAACGAATTATCAAAAGTCGTAGAACAACGTTGTAGTTAATGATGCTAGCTATATAATCCTGCGAGGTTGCCGGTACCTCAAAATTAACCCTGTATAATACTGTAACTATATACTATAGTATAAATACTGCAACTTTCCCGTTATTACCTTTCAGGATAGAGAAACACTTCACGTGTGTTTAGTTTGAGTTTAAATTTGTTTTGTCGCTGTGTGTGTATATGTGTTTTGTCTGTGTATGTGTGTCCAACAAGTCTTTAGGTACGTTAAAGTCAAGTTACTGTTAAACAATTCAAAATGCTTTTCTAAAATGTTGCCAGTTATTTCATTTATTGTCGTATTGACTTGACAACTCCACTTTGTATATTCCAGTTCAATCCAACTTCGATACAATTTTTTTTACCCACGAATTATAAGATTACTTCAAAAATTTACATCACACCTTCGTGTTACTTTTCATTTTTCGGTATTGGCAACACTGAACCGTCCGTGCGTCGGATGCGACAAACGTTCGCACCACATAAACCACCGTGCGCCATTGCACCGGCCAAATAGCCTACGAGGGTGGCCGGGTTGGGTTTTAATAAGGGTGAGCTGAAAGCCACATCTGAAGTTAAGGACCATCATTATTTCAATCCTCGAGTCTTCGCTCAAACATCCCTTCGGTAATCTGTGTAAAGTTTTCTAATCGTGACCCTTTCAAATTGAAAAAAAAAACATGCATTATGTATAAATTAATATGTAACGATAATTGATAACGTAACTTTAAATAAACGAGGAAATATAACGAAGAAGGTACAGGTATTTCATAATGTAACAATCATTAATTTTGTTAATATTCAGGTGTAATATAATAACTAATACTCACTTAAAACATAAAAAATCACGAAATGAGATACCTACTGAATAATAGTAAAAAATGAAATTTATATGAACCCTAACCAATTGACGACTGTACATTTTTTTAAAAGTGGTTTTTGCTAATGTACGAAAAAAAGGCATTAAAAGACAACGCGCATATAGTATCTTTTTAAAGGAGACTGCCAGGTTTCTTAGGAGTGTTCGATCTGATCACCTCCATGCAGCGGTGCTGGCAGTAAAATTACTGGTTACCGTGACTTGACATCTTATGTCACAACATGTGGTCCTTAAGGCGACTAAAGCCACTTATACCATCAGGTGGACAGCGTGCTTCTTTACCAACTTTGTCATAAAAATACTAACAATGAGTTATGATTGAGGTGTAAATATCAAAAATAGAAAAAAAACAAGTCTGTTCAAGGCATAACTTCCTCGGTCCAAGGAGTTTTTAGCTATAAAATTCCACACATCAAAGAGACTTTACTCAGATGATAAATATATTTAATAAAAAAAAACCAGGCTGTATGTCTAAGCTATTGACTTTTCTTCGCCTACGGAATTAAATATCTAAATAAAAAATAGGTGATTCGAAACAATTTTTAAAAGAAGTTTTTTTTTTGACATTTTGGCGTTCCAAATTTAAGTGTCATTTTCTTACAACTTTTGCTTTTCTTTGGTTTTAATAGCTTACTTTGAATTGAGAATACTTGACACAGTCATAATACGTGCTCCAGATGCAGGTGGAGTATAAACAAATAAAATCACCTTAAAAGAGCCGAAACGCTTTAAATCCATTTCACCGACTCGACGCAGACAAAACCAAACATAAGCACAGTTACATAAATCGTTGCACACCCTCCTTGGGACAATGGAGAAACACTTTGCAGTCATTTCCGCCGCGAGATGTAGTGCGGAGGATTCATTATCGACCCTCGACAAATCCTGCGATTCCTACGGGGGACGGTCGTCGTGGGAACAACCGCGCCCCGACCGATGGTGTTAAGCGCTTTGCGTCTCTGGGCTAATCTTTAATGGAACTTCTTGCACACAGAAGGTACGAATACGCGCATTCGAAAAAAGCGAAGTAATTATTGTACTGACAGCAGAAAAAGGTGCTAAGCAATCTGGTACCCTACTTAGAGGGTCTGAGGGTACCCTACCATGATCGCTTATAGCAAAGTTAATAACGGCTTGAAAATTTATTTAACCTGTATCCGAGCCTTTGTTAAAGCAATATAATGAAGCTTAATTTTTAAACTTGAGATCTATAATCCAAAATAGACTCAATTCATCTATGTTTATTTTAAAGCTTTGGAACCCGTATGCGAAATAAGAACTCTAAACATTGCAAACATTGATTTACTACCAAACTAGTTTGGTAGTTTCGTAGTACTACCAAACTACAAACTAGTTTAGTAGTTTGGTAGTAAATCAATGATTTCAAATCAACATACTTTTTAACCGGCTTCAAAAAAGAAGGTGGTTCTCAATTCGATGCGTATGTGTTTTTGTGTTGTGGACCGATTTTTTAAATTCTTTTTGTATTCGATAGAGTATACTCCTAGGGTAGTCCCAAAGTCACCAAAGTCAGGATCTGATGATGGGATCCCGTGAGGGGAACTCTTAATTTGGTGCAACCGGGTGTAGGTATGTCTATTCAAAGCATAAGGTCTACATAAAAGTATTGTTTTGTTTTACTGGTAAGTCTACTAGGATTAAAGTTCCCAGTAATTTTATTAGTAAGTCTATAGGGAAGGAAACTCCTAGTAGTACTACTAATAAGACTACTCGGTAAAATGACTGGGAATAGCCGAAATTTTATAGAACATGTTTCATGTGTTTTACCAACTTCAGAAAAGGAGGAGGTTCTATATTGAAATTGGTGCTAAATTTTAAGACTTTCTAGGAGATCATCGTTTGGCACCGGTTTCAATATATCCTTAAAGGTATTATTTTTAACTATTCTGTGTTTTTTTTGTTTCAATTTTCAGTGTTTTTCAAGGAGCATCGGTGGCGCTGTAGTCTTGCCTTCCAATCGGGCGGTCCGGGTTCGAGACCGCCATGCACGAATGTGTTTTTCGTTTTTCGAATTTCATATCTACATTTGTCTGACGCTAGTACGGCGAAGGAAAACATCGTGAGGCAACCTGCATACATCTGCGAAGAAATTCAATGGTGTATGTGAAGTCAACCAATCCGCACTGGGCCAGCGTGGTTGACTAATGCCTAATCACCCTAACATAGGGTAGGCTATGGCTCATATATGAGCTGTGATGATGATGAGTGTTTTTGAAGTCGGCTTTTATTTTTTGTACAATAGTTTTTATGAGGCCTAACGTTTTAACCAGGGTTCATTGTCTAAGAAATAATCTGTAAAGGGAACATGGATTGACATATTACCATCGCTTAATCACGTGGCAAATCGATCAAGAAATCGAGATGTAAGTTGGTAGACAATGTATTGATTCGCAGCGAATCGTTGAAGAAGCGAATTGTTTTATCGTTACTTTCATATTACACTACTCAAAACAACTTTTTTTTTCTTTTTTTTAAACAATATTTTAAAAACATAGGTACGGTAACCGTTATTTTGTTTTGAGTAGATAAGCAATATTTTGTTTTCTCATAGAAAGAACCATTCGACGCAGCGATCGCTACAATCCTGTTACGTTGGCTAGGGATTAGTTTCCGTTATCTCAGAGGCGATATGGCGATAACGAATTTAGTTATCGTTTCGCTAGATAACGATTGCCACTTGTCTAGGCCCCCGGGTTACGTAATACGTCAGTGATGGCGAACGCATTTAGTTCGACACTCATTGCTGCGTCAATTGAAGACTTTGTGCCGACTGCCCTTTTTAAAGAGACGATGGATGCTCTTTTTTAAAATTTAAAATTATTGTAATAAATTTAGAATTTCACAATCAAAGGCAGACATTACCCTGAGTATAAACTTCCGAGTTAATTCCCGTTCCGTTCCGTATAAATTTACCTTTACGATATACTTATTTAAAAAATCATATTCTTTAATACTGGCAAAGTACTCGAAGTATGCAGAGAGACATTTTCAAATGCTGCAATATTGTAGACGCGAGTTTGGAATACCCCAGTTTCAATCATTCCGGTGTATGGGGCGAAATATGCTGACAGCTTGCACTTTTGTGCATAGTAGGGTGTGTGCTGTTTGGGATTATAAAGGATATAATATTCTGTGGTTTTTTCCAAATCCAAAAGTATTCAAATATCGTAATATTTGGTATTACGAGGCTAGTTTTTATTATTTATAAGTATTCTCTTATTATAAATTGAAGAATTTTGTAAATATCGAACGATTTCATTCGTTATTACATTACTGTTTAATTTGAAAAGTGAACACTCGGATAGGGACCAATATTTCGATAGATGGATAACGTTAAAAAATGTTAATGTAATTGTAGCACAATTAGTAGATACATACAAACATATATTCTCGTCTCTTCCACATAGGGGAAGACAGAGATTACATTTTTCTACTTAATACTATTTAAACATACAACGTTCCTCGAGCTTTCTCAACTTTGCTCGAGCTCAAGGTGTCTCGTATTATTATTGTTGCACGATTAAAACTTATAAATTTTGACATATACACGGTGTTTCATAATAACCAATAAATATTTTATCGTTATCTAAAACTAATTATTAAATTATGTTTACCCGTAATGTCATTCAACCCAAAATTTTCATGTATATCATAGTATCATCATCATGTCTATGATTTACATGAAAATTTTGGGTTGAATGGCATTACGGGTAAACACAATTTAATAATTAGTTTTAGATAACGATAAAATATTTATTGGTTATTAGATATGAAACACCGTGTATATTATTTTTAAGCAATTTGACAAATGAATTGAGCATTTATTAACTTCGTAATTGTGATACTACTACATTAATTTTTAGTTGAAGTTGACTATTTCAAAAAACTTGCCTAGTAGGTAAGTTAAACGTTCACATACACTTATCCACAAACTTTCTCCGTGCTGAGACGGATTTACGGCCGGTATCAATATTCAATACCACAGTTGGATACATTTGTGGTATTTGACATAAGCTCCTGACAAAATATGTCAAAATTCTATCTCCAGTAAACAAATCCACAGATAGATAGGATATTGAAATTCCCTTGTGCCGTGGATGTCGTAAGAGCTGAGAGAGTTTACCTCTGTAGAAAGAGGGAAAATTCGAAATAAAACTCTACGCAAAACAACCCATTTTGCATGCTTGGTCCGTACGAAAATATAATTTCTGCTAACCGCGCTCATCTCAGGGTGATGGCTGAAAATCAGTGTTTTGGCTTCGGGCAAAAGATTACACTGAGCCTTGACCCTACTTGCTGCTGCACATTCGTCCAAATGTATTCTTTGTACTTTTGTTTTGTTTTTCTATACTTAATGTACCTATGTTACCTACCTACCTAAATTTTCATTTTATTTGCTATTCAACCAGTCAGAAAGTCAAGAAAGCATAAACTTAATACTGGAAAACTAAATTAACCGAATAAAATTAATCCGAAAAATAATTAATCCGACAAACAATCTTTTTAAAATTTCATACCATTTGCTATTCAAGCAGTAATAAAATTTAAGAGATACATTAAGCATAGGTTATCATACCTTTTTTGAAACTAGAATAACTAAGCATTTTTTTAAGATAATGGGCACGATGAGCGTCATACATTTTTTTTACATGGTAGCTGACCAAACACGAAGAAAAATAATTTCTTGTTTAATTTTTTTTGGAACATTGTTTTTTCCAAGCACTTCGTGATTAGCTAGCTCAATTTTAACCACTGTTATTGATAGCTGAACTATTCCGTTAGAAGCTAAAAAAACTGAATCAGAAAAAGTCCGTATTTGTAAAAATGGCACATTAAAAACCAACCAAAAGTGGCATTTTTTAAAAAAATCATAAACTATCAAATATCTTGAAAACCGAGATATTTTTACTAAAGTCAAAATTTGAGATTAGAGAGGTCTCGACGAAACCTATCAACAGTTAAAGGTTTATCCATTGTTTCTGAGACACCCTGTATATCTTGATGTAGTAGAACAATTCTTCCTTGTCTAACGAGAGAGTCGTGCAGTGCTGCCAGGTCAAGTGATGGGCGCTCAGATCAGTTCAAAAAAATTCTAGATTTCGCTAGACAAGTCTGATTTAGAGCGCTAAATTATAATGCAATTTTTAATTTTGAATTTTTACTTTTTACATCAACCAATGTATCATATTTTAAGGGGTTTGGACCATTTTCCCACCACGCTGGTCCAGTGCAGGGCAGGAGTAACCTTTTAAAAGCCATTCCCGGCTAAATCGCCTACTAACAAGGTCCGACATTCGAAGGCTGTGGTACTGACTGACTGCGTGTGGTGAGAGTCATCCAACCCGCTGAACTAATTGGCTGACTCTCGCCAGTGGGCGATGGGGTTGTCAAGTCTCTACGCTGTTGTTGAGTGGATTAAGGGAGACCTTTGCCCAGCAGTGGGACAATATAGGTTATTAAAAAAAACATGAACCAAAATGAGAGAAATATTCAGCAGCTTGGACTAAATTAATTAAGCATTTCTATTCAAGTAACATTTCTAAAAAAATATTGTATCTTAAAGATTTACAAAAAAAAAACACCAACACATCGGACCGCATAATTTCTTCTATCAAAATATTACAATAATCCCAATTTGAACAATAATCATAGTAGTCCTACACGGTGTTCTCGTCGCTGCACGTCGGCACGAGGAGTTATCTCGGGTTACATTACTCAAGAAATACTCAAGATCTAAGTATACCTATTGTACAAGGAAACCTAGACTTTAATCTTTAGGCAATAAGGATTGTACAGGATATTTCTCACTAGCATGTAATACTTTTTTTAAGTATTTTTAAGTCTTACCTCCAAATTCACGGGCTAATAGTAACAAATAATGTTGAATGTATTGTTTAATGTACCTATTTGAATGAATCTCGAATATTTGGTGAAATCGCTACATTCTTGAATAGAGACAATTAATAAAGACCTACCTATATTTCATTTAATTTGTAGAAGGCGTAGCAAATGACCATTCCACCTATTGTTAAGTGGAAATAGAGTCCAAATGCGTAGCTAGCTAGAGTGGGAGAGAGAACACGTGCCGCACTAGTCACCTTTACCTTGCCGACCTGCAAGAACCTGGCCCATAACCACGACCACTCAAAACGATATTGAAACCGCACTGAGAGCGGGATGGCGCTATACGCAGCAAGAGCGGTGTCTCTGTTTCAATATTGTTTTAACCTTGCTATAAGCGATCATGGTAGAGCCCCTGCTTCTTCACGCCTCTCCTAAAGGACCCGGGATTGTAAGAAAGCGGAAACACCGCTGGCAGAGTTTCAAATGCACATAAAAGACTTAACTATAACGCATCTATTTATAATCATAAATTAATTAATTTTTACTCGAAAAAAATTATTTAACTGCAAACATACAAATTGTGTAACAAAACTAGTACTTACTAGAAATAATTCCAAAAATATACTCGAACATCAACAGTAAGTAAAATATTACTCGTATTTACTATTTTCTCAAAATTTGTTTAGTATACAAAAATATGATTTTCATCTTTACTAATGTTTATTATGGATGTGAACACTTTGTTTGTTTGATTGAACGCGCAAATCTCTGGAACAACTGATTCAAATTTTAAAAACCATTTTGTGTTGGATAGTCTATTTATCGAGGAAGGCTATAGGCTATATAACATCACACTACAACCAATAGGAGCTGAGCGTCAATGAAAAACGTTGCAAAAACGGAAAAAAAATATTCCTTTTCGGAGCTTTCGTTGTGTGTGCTGCGTGAACGGTTAAAGTTATGCAAAAACCATGTTATTTTCCGACATCCACGACGGTACGAACGAAGTCGCGGCCACAGCTAGTCTAAAATATACTAATTGCACATCTTATATATTCTTGCATCATATAAATCGGTAAAACAACGCAAAGCATAAATAACTTGATGAAATGCATTGCTAGATAGTTACTTTATTTACCAAAACTTACGAGTACTTTACATACGAAATCTTTTATGTAAAGTTCAGATTATTATGCAAGAAACAATAAACATTAAGCATAAACAAGTAAAACTTATGTAAATTGAACCGAAGTGGCAAAGTTATGTTAGAACTGTGACCTCATCGTAGTTCTAACTTCTAATACATATATATGAACAGAATTCTACCTATTTCACTTAGGGCAAATAGTAGCTTTTTTTGCAAACAAGAAATTTATCGACCCTCAATTTTTATAATTGCAAATTTGACAAGCTTGTTTCTCTTATATAAACTGTAGTATGGGATACAATAATAGAAGCTTTATTGTAAAAATTAAAGAAATAGGTTGATGTGCTCTAGTTATTATGAGATATGCGTCCATAAAAAAGACTTCTTCCTTAAATGATTAAATTTTAAGGTAATTATTTTGCTGTGCAATCAGTATTTTTGATTAAAATTGCAATTTCTTTAAATAAAAAATTATGACTTTTTCATTTGCAGTTAAATAGTACCAATTTATAAATATAAAGACTTATTCATTTTCACATATAGGCCAGAAAAGTGGCTTATTAATTCGTCTAGTAAAATCGTCCTTAAAATTATTGTCAGTAATAATGTCACAACTTCGATTTTCATTCTTGGTGTAGGTACTATGTTCGTATTTACCAGATCAGTTTTTTTTTGCATTCGCTATGCTAAAAAGATAATCGACATAATTAAGTTCCCGACTTTTTTCCAAATGGCTGATCCGAACAGACTGCAAAGCTGTAATGAAACAAAAACGTCGCGTCGTTAAAATTACTAAGCGATGCTTTACTGATAATTGCCCTAAGTTATTACTATTACACATTAGTAAGCTTTATGAAATTATTGTTTGTTCGACTAAAGTTTCATTTAGGTGACTTTTTTCATCTTCATCTTAGTAGCGTTCTTCGCACATTTATAAATCACCCCCTGGCGTACCTACCCTTTCTGTTATAAAAACAATAGGGTCACAGACGCGCCGTCGACGAGTGGGCAAATAACAACTCCGTCGTCGCCTTATTTTGCGAGATAGCACATTATTTATCTTGCTAATTGAGAGTTTTGACCATTTGTGGGCCTAATTGTTGACGTAAATGAATTTATTAGATATTGTCCACATACGTATACATAGGTAAATATGTTGACTATAATAACATTATATGTTAGAAGTGTTTTTTTTTCACTTTGGGGTTTTGGATAATGCGTGTCTCTATGCAGTCTCTATAACAGGTTCTAAAGAGTGAAAATCTATTTAGTCCGTCATCGTCAGTTTCATAAATCATAATTGGAAAACACTGTACGGAAAAGTAATTTATGCTATCTATCACAAATAATAAAAAAAACGGCCAAGTGCGAGTTGAACTCCCGCAACGAGCGAGCGGTCCGTACACTAACTAAACTTGGAACTCCCCAATATTTCAGGTTTGCAATTTTTTCTTAGTGTATGCTATAAGATCATATTTCTTGCCAAATTTCGTGATTCCAGGTCAACAGAAAGTACCCTATGGGTTTTGATTTCCTCGCGAAGTCGCAAAATATGCGACAATATGCGACATAAATAGTCATATCTTTTAATCGCCTTGACTTACAAGTTGAATTTTTTCACAACGGAAAGAGACCGTGGACCTGAATATTTGACACACGTTTCAGGTTCATATCTCTACGCATTGCCGAGAAAAAGGGCCTTGACAGACAGACCAGCAACGTATTTAATTAGGGTTTCTTTCACTAAAAAGATTTCATTCACTAAAAAGTCAAAAAATATTTTTTTTTACAAAAAAAAACCGACTTCAAAAACACTGAAAACTTAAAAATAATATAAGAATAGGTACAGACAACATCACACTTCTATATTGAAGGCGGTGACAAATTTTAACACTTTCTAGGAGATCATCGTTTGGCGCCGATTTCAATATAGAAGTGTGATGTTGTCTGTACCTATTCTTATATTATTTTTAAGTTTTCAGTGTTTTTGAGGTCGGTTTAATTTTTTGTAAAAAAAATTTTTCCTTTTTAATGTACGGATCCTTAAAAACAAGTGAGATAAAACGATTAAAAGCTGGGGGCTCACTACGTCACAATGTGCTATAAAATGTACCTACTTACAGAGGCGTCACGTCATGTGACATGTCAAACCAATGTACCGTCGCAAGTTTTTTATAGGAAAAATATACATAATAAATTTTCTATATTTTTTTAAATTAAAAAATGACAGATATAAACAAAAAGCTTAAGTCATTATCTCTACTTGACGATCAGAGCGGCTTTTATTGCTCGAATTTGGACTTCGCGATAAAATTTTATAAAAAACATTATAAAAAATATACTCATAAATCTTCATAGTCGGTGTTAATAGGAACTCGCGTCGAGGTAATAAAATGGAAAACCTCTGAAAAGTTTTTGATCGCCTTGCATTTATCATGGAGAGCCACGACGACGTCGCCGTCACATCGTTGTCGCAACCGCATTAAATTTTAGTTGATACATCGCTAAAATATTAAAATTTCTCTTGGTTTCAACACAGAATATATAGTGTGAGAAGTTTTGACGCTAAGTTGATTTTTATACAGTTCGTCTACTGGTGAAATGGGATAAAATAAATATTTTAAGGAGCCTGTTATAGCTTATGGTCTGTTTTCATGTTGAACCTTTTGGTATATCTCTAAAAGTGCTAAGTAACTTGAAAGTAAACTTTAAAAACTCATGTGAGTAGTACTCGTAAACATTTTATATCGCACTATTTGAAAGACAGCATGTAAAATTTTCCGGGATCAATTGATGATAAAGTTGAGAAAATTCGAGGGAATTATTTTTTAGTAATAGATAATATAAGTATCCCTGTTATGACTCCGTAAAAACATAAAAGAAGAACATATTCAATGGTAACTATCGCAAGACTTAGAGAAAACGCTTAAATAGATAAAGATTCTATATAATTAGACCATATTACCAACCCAGAATCTTGTAAGTCTTATCCCTAATCTGTATCCCCGTGACTTTTTAATTCCACCGAAGTAGGAAGATTAATGTATGCAGATTAATCCGAACCTAGCTCCAAAGTTTATGTTTATATTTACCCGCGATATAAATACAGAAGGAATTTATGTCCGCACTCGGCTCTCCGCGAATGAATTGGCCCCAAAATATTTGTCTGTCGCGCATTGGCCGCGAGCCAGGGGGATCACTTTCGCCAAACTAGATAATGACAAAATATCATCGTGTCTGGCTTTATCGAAGCAGTGCGGCTTGTCAAATTTTAAGTGTATGAGTTGTTGGTGTTGATTCGCGAAGTGCTTGACCACTATATACATTAATATTCCATAAATTGGTTTTAGTTTAACCATATCATGCTTCGTCTATTCGTCTCCCTTTAAAATTAGATTTGTTAATGTGCATCTGCATTGAGTGTAATTTTTTTCAACTTTTAGTCAAAGAAGGGAGATTCATAGAAAATATAGTAAAAAACCGGCCAAATGCGAGTCGGACTCGCGCACGAAGGGTTCCGTACCATTGACTAGATAAATTAACATTGGAGTTGAAAAATAGAAAAATATTTTCTCCCACACATTCCACCTGCAAATTTAAGTTGGTACGCACAATATTGAGTGATTTACCATGTTATTTTAACATCATGAAATTCTTATAGGCTTTCCTATAATCTATAAGTAGAAAAGTAATGTCTGTATTTTTTCAAAATACCTACCTACTGAACCTAAAGTTCAGTAGGTAGTTTCTGAGAAAGGGGGGGGGGGGGGGGGGGATGGTCGCAGATTCGCATACGAATTTCCAAATTCACGCTTATAGCGCTTATATTGCTATTCAACTGTTCGATGACGTGATAATGTGGCGTTCTGATTGGTCGATCGCAACGGTGCAGTTTCGATTCGGCTGTAAATTAGTAGAATTGGGCCTCTGATCCTTTTTGTACTTTGTTAAGCAAAAGTTGTCTATACACGGTTAATACCTAACTACGTAACAACATCCAATATATAAATTTTTAGAGATATTTTCTTAAAAATTGGTTAAAAATAAAAAACCTACAAATTTTATATTTGTGACTTTGTATTTTATATGAAAATGCTAAATAATTTTAAAAAATGAAAATTAATCGAATAGGTACAAGAACAAAAAACAACTGCTATAGTACCGTGCTTTATCGCTAGATGGCGCTGGAGCGAATTAAAACGCGGTTACGTTACCGTACACTGGCATGTATATAACCGCAACTTTGCTTGGCAATGTTATCCGACCTCAATCAAAGAGGTCCGGGGTTCGATTCTTAGTATTTTTAAAAGTGACTCTTACGTCAAAGTAATGGAGTTACTACTCAAAGTTAATTATAATTATTGATGATGTGAAAAGTAACTTAGGCGTTCAGTCATGCTGTGCCTGTCATTTCCCGTGATTGATCCTAAACTTCAGTTCAGGGGCAGGGGTGGGCACTGAACTGGGAGGCATGGCACCAGCCGGACGACGTGCATTTTTTTTTAATATGTGACTTTAAATATGAAACCAACCCACAATGTCATTGAAACTTTTTTTGGAACGTAGGCATTTACCTAAAATTTTTCGATTCGATTTAGGGTATTAAAATCATGTTGTTAATCTTAAATATATTTCTTATGAAAAGAAAATTATAATTAAAAAACTAATGATAAAAAAAACAACAAATTAATGGGGGAAAAAACGCTCTACACCTTCACGTTAAAAAACATCAATAAAGGAAAGAAGAACAATTTAAAATTTGATTTATTATCATAATTTTTTCTAATTATTTAGCCTTTTCCTTATTAAAGAGTAAATTTATTAACTATAATTTTCTCTTTCCTTTTAAGGGGAAATCGTGTGGGTCGTTTTTAAATACAAATGTAGTCCCCTGTTTTCTTCCTGGATAATGGCAAAAGTAGCTCTATTTTTTCGAATAAATCAATGGCCACTATTAGCATATTCCTGTTTTTCTTTTTCTTGTTAAGTTAATTATTAAATAAAATTTTAACTTTCAAAAATCTGAAAGATTGGCCAGATTTTGAATACTTATTTATAGCATATTCAAACAGCTATAAGCGAAAAAAATTGACGAGATTATATGAAAAAGGCGAAACATGGGGCTTTTCTTAAATTTTTGGCGCCAATAGTAATTAAATCGGTTAGTTTTAGCGGAGAAAACAGGGGACTATGAAACGTTTATTTTTTATTGGTATTTTCGGTCCGAGCTGCATTTGCATTGCATTTGTCTCTATCCCGCTCAGCAGGCGTAGCACGGACCGTGGACAAAACAGGACATGAGACAAGTAACATGTTTCTTCTCGCTCTCTCATATAACAATGAAGCGCGAAGGGACGAGGATTAGTCACTTTCTCTTCTGTAGTTCACGCGCCGTGCTAGGCATGCTGGACGATTGTTAGGGAGCACAGCGCGACAGCAATACATTACATTTTACAAATACCATTTATTATAGTAATCTCTGATTCACAGCTGCTCTAAAATATTGAACAGAGTGATCTTTTTATTTTTTTTTCTATCGAGCGAAATATTATTAATCGTGTTTTTGTCTTTAAGAATATTTAGATAAAATGTTCAACAACATCATATATTATGAATTTTAGAACTGTATGTTTCATATTTGTGGCGCTACAGTAAATCGAAATTGCTCGAAAACCGGAAACTCGCGAGTTGGTACCTTCCGGTTTTTTAACAACAAAACTGCGTCATTTATTCTTATTCTTTATTGTACTCAACATAAATACATGAGACATTACATTTATAAAAAGTATTTGATAAGAAGTACAAAGGCGAGGAGATCTCTTCCAGCCAACCTCTAGATATTGTGAAATTATGAAATGCGGAATTATGTACAATCACTCGTAAGGTCTTCGCAGATGTATGCAGGTTGCCTCACGATGTTTTCCTTCACCGTAGGAGCGTCAGACAAATGTACATATGAAATTCGAAACGAAAAACACATTGGTACATGGCGGGTCTCGAACCCCGACCCCCCGATTGGAAGGCAAGTGCCGAGTCCACTGCTCCACCGACGCTCACTGCGAAGAAATTCAATGATGTATGTGAAGTCGACCAATCCGCACTGGGCCAGCGTGGTTGACTAAGGCCTAATCACCCTAACATAGGGTAGGCTCGAGCCCCTCGGTGGGGACGTATATGGGCTGTGATGATGACTCGTAAGGTATGATAAATGATTTATGAGAATATAATTTATAAAACAAAATATAAACCCATACAATATATACATACATATACACACATACATATATACTCATCTATAAAACTAATATACCTATATTAGTTGTGATGAGTCCGAAAGTAGGTGAGCTTTTAGCTTATTTTTAAACGTAGTTATAGAAGTGCTCTCACGAATTCCAACTGGAAGTGTAAAATAATGGACGCACAGAATTTTTCAATTACCTAAAAAATTTACGCGCAGGAAATTGAAAACCGTCCATAAATTAGTCTATATAGTTTCTTATTTCCGCAGTTCTTGAAGCTCGCATTTCATTTTTAAAGACTCGCAGTACTTGCTTAATCATATTCGCTTCGAGTTTAAGTAACCCACTGCTAAAAATACGTGCAAAACTTTATCGCTCCACGACCGCGTGTAAAACTTGGTATTTGCAGTAATTCAGCCGGGAAGCTGCGGACAATCTCTTCAGGTCCGTGGATTAAGCGGAGTGAACGAACTCTTTGGCGTAATAGATTGCGTGCTATTTTGTAACATTGTATTCGGTTGACTCAAAAAGAGACACAGACATGCGGTACTTTATCTATACTAATATTATAAAGAGGAAATATTTGATTGTTTGTTTGCATTGAATAATAATACAGGTTTTTAAGGTTATGAGACCCTCCAATTTAAATCATTGTGCAGTACAAAATTTTGCATTTTACGCCAAATTTCATAAACCTCTCCCGATACACAATAATTAAGTACTCTATGTTAATACACTCCGTCTCGCTTGTGACATGCTGGAACCATTAATCTTAAGGTTCAATGTGAATATCTTAGTTCATCGTACATTTTTCCTGAATTGCTGTCAAAAGTTATTACTTTCAATATGGAAATTTAATTTAAGGAATTACTTCTTCAAACATTGACTAATAGTAATAAGTAGTATTTAAGTTAATTTCTTTAGTGTGTATTAAATATCCATGCGATGATGGATGAAGAATACATGTGTTGCCACTCCCTTTCTTTCCCTAGACGTTGTCAGTCAGAGTCTACTAAGGGAGTTCACTGCAATTACACCCCTGCAAGTGAAGACACAGCAATCTTGAAACGAATCCCTTTACCTTATCCAAGAAATGCAAGGAAACAAAGTAAACAAATCAAAATGTCAGATGATTTAAGGATATTTAAGGCTCGTATTAATAATTATATATCAAGAATGGATATAGTTTTTGACAGATGCTCCATACAATAAACTTCAAATCTGCATCTTAAAATCGCTCTTAGCTTTGCGATGAATACGAGCCTAAAAGTGGGGATTCTGAGCACCCGGCTGATATTAAAGTGATATAAACCATTAATTTCTTTAGGATTTAAACAGTATGTAAAACTTTATTTAAATTCCTTGAGCTGTTTTAGGATAACAGTCTTAACATTCCGGCTATTCCTAGTTTATATTATCCAATAAAACGTTAACAACATATTCCGACAAGGAATAACGAATCCTCTACACAGTGAAGTCATCACAATAATTAACTTCCTATTTTTATGTACGACAACTTATTATTTTTAACGTAGCACGCAACTCCTTCATTTTGAGATAAGAAATAACATGTTCTAATGTATAAAATTTACAATAAATTGACTTTACGCAATTTAGGAGTTGTATTTAGATATTGGGCAGTTGTACTCTCTTATTGACACGAACTTTCTACGAATTACCTTCGATAATACTATTTGACGAAACCATCTCTTATCTGTATTCGAATCGAACAGGCGATAAACTGTTGAATGAACAAATAAGTACTCCGCATTCGTTTTTTCTTTCTTCAACTACGGAATGGACTCTCTACTTTATAAGGTAATATATAATTGTGCATGACAATGCGGTGTTACATGATTTCTTCAATACTTATGCATGTTACTAAATTGAGGACAAAAATGGATAATGTAAGTAATGAAATAATTTATTGTGACCAACTTCTAAAAAGACATCAATCGACACGTCTCCCTCGTCTGGGCAGTGTTTAGAAAGCTACGCACATCTCACCGCAGGATCTCACGACGAAAGGCTTCAATTCGTGCGTGTTGCCAGTGATGACGTATAGAACTGAGACGTGGCCGCTTACAAAAAGGTAATGGAGAGGGCTTTGCTCGGGGTTCCTCTACGTGATCGAATCAAAAACGATAAGATTCGTAGAAGAACTAAATTCACCGACAATTCCGAATCCTAACTGGCAGCGAGCAGTACACATCGCTAGCAAGATGGTCATTAGGGTGGAATAAGCAGTGTTGGTAGGGTTGGTCAACAGCGGGTGTTTGTTGGTTGAAATGATAACTATCAAACAAACAAGACAACTTGTACATTAACCATATGAGTTTTGATGTATAGTAGGCAAAATAATAAATTGGAAACCCATCAAAACGCTATTCGTGACTAAAATCAATTCAACCGTCAATCAATTGAATGAATTGAATCAATTGAAAAATTGAACCGTCGATACGTGACATTTTACTAAGAGCCGAAATTCAATACCGCGTCGCAGCTCACCGCAAACTATATGCATATTAACCGCTGGATACTATCTATTTCAATTTTCACTGCGGATTCAACAATTGCTAGACGGAAAATTTACTTGCACAAGTCGACATCAACTAAAGAAAAATAAACTTTTATATTTATTACAAAAGAAGGAGGAATAGCTTATTTTTATTGAAACAGTATGAAAAAAGAAATGATAATTAGTTAGTTAATTAGATTAAAAAATATATATTTCTCGCTACGTCACAACGCGCTACAAAATGTAAGGCGCTACGTCACGCAACATTTCAAATCAATGTATCGTCCCAAGTTTTTTTTTATTGCTACTAAGTTGGAAAACAAGTAAACTGTCCGCCTAATGGTTAGTGGTAAAAGTCACCAAGGAGCCAGATACATGTGACTCCTGTGAGTTTCGTAGCAAAACTGCAATCTCCACAGGAACCACAGTGTACGTTGCCAACTTGTGCCATCAGATGTAAAGTCACGGTACCCAGTAATCTTACCCTTCAGACCGGAACACAGCAATGCAAGCACTGCTGCTTTGCGGAAGAAATAGGTAAGACGGAGGTACCCATGCACACGATCCTGGTACAGAGTCTCTCTCCGGTGAAGAAAATATATTTGATTAGGTTAAAAGAAATCGTGTCCAATATTTTTTCAGAGTCTACATTACTGACATTAAATATTACGTTATTAACCAAGGGGATAAAGCAGTGTCCTATATCACGGGTGAAGACCTGAATCGCGAATGTAACGAAGTGAGGGTGACACAGTGTCGGATATTCGCCACAGCTCATATGGCTCCACCAAAGGGCTCGATCCTACCCTAAGTTAGTTGGCAAACAAGCAGACTGCCCTGATGGTATGTCGCTACAGTCGACTTGAGTCGAGTCGACAGATGTTGAGTTGAAGTACCCAGTAATTTAACTGCCTATCTTACCCTTCGAACAGCAGCAGCAACGCAAGTACCGCTGCTTGGCGGCAGAAACTGGCAAGAGAGAGGTAGAAAGAGGTACCCATGCAGACGACTTTGGTACAGTCTCCTCTGGTTTAAAATCTGATTCAAATGGGCACATAAATGACTCGGACGATGATAATATTGATCAAGGTGCGTAGATAACACCAGAAACAATGACCCTATGCGTTTCATAGATAATTTTATACCATAATTTTATTACGCACATTTTATTTTCATCCCATAATAAACAGTTCTTACAACATACACGATGACTGAACTGTATAACTGAACTGATATAAGTATTTATCACTCGGCGCATAAAAACGACACCGAAGTTTATTCAGTCATTAAATCACCGCGGAGTGAGCCAGGATCCAGCTAATAAAACGCTCAGCCAGTCAGCGGATAAGCGACAAAACAAATAAAGCGACACAATAAAAGCTATTCGGCAAACTGTACACACTTTTGGTGGCCGTAAGAAAAGTTGAGCTTACAAATTATGGGGGAAGGCCGACACCCAGCCGCTTGGAGGTCGCAAATGCTAAGAATTTATTTGATACTCGTACGAGCAATAGATAGATCAATAGGCTTACTCTCGAACCAATTCCGAGCGATCGACATTGGGATTGCGATTTTTCGTTCGCTTAATTTCCCGCGCATTGGCTCCAAATTGGACCCTATTGCGCTGATTTGAGTGAATCCAACTCAGTGCTATATAATTTTCTCAAAATTCGGATTCAATTTGGCGCTATAGTGTTGCTTCTCAAGCGTACAAAATATTACAATCCCAATGTCGATCCATCGGAATTGGTTCGAGAGTAAGTCTACGGGGTGCTCGAACTCGAACTGCTGGCGATCTACCGCAATTAATATTGTTAAACTCCGATCGATCGACTCGAGATGCTGCAAGTAGGTATACGTATGAGGCTGGATTGTCGTCTAGGTAGGTAGAGTCTATCGTGGTTCAGGTATAAGTATTGGCAGGTATAAGGACGTGGCCGAATTTCATGACCACGGAGATTTAGTAGGAAGGACATAAATTAATTAGTTTTCCGCAAAATGTAAACTTTTTTATATCGCCTCAAATTTTTTCATCCATCTATCGCAAGGCGCATTACACAAAAACGTGAGATCTTTAATTTCACTGCTTCATATAGGTCAGAACTGGTCTATGCGTTAGTACTTCGGTTTTAAATCTGTGTGGCAGTGGTTCTATCCTGGTGTAGAGCGTTATTTCTACAAATTTGTTTTTTTAGGTATTTTGTTTTTATTGCTGTTTTGTTAATTTTAGTATTTAATCTTTATTGTTTTTTATTAATTTGTTTTTTTTATTTATAATTTTCTTTTCAGAAAAAAAAGATTTAAGTTAAGATTAAAAACGCGATAATAATACCCTAAATCGAAAAAAAAATTCACTTGCATCGTGGTTTCATAAAACCACACAATGATTTTTTAGTCAAAGTAGGTGTACCTAGATCTGCTATAAAAAATCAATTAAAGAACTCACACTTACTCAAACCTTTGAGTTTATTGGTTCTTTGAAAATTCAAAAGGTCTCGAATGTTCCCAAGTATCTAGCTACGACACTACGAAAACAGCCACGATTACGAGCAAAATAAGAACGGTCCAAAGGTCAAACAGTATAGCTTGATAAGGAGCTTACTGTACAGTAAGCACAACGTGTGTACAACTGTCACCTTTGTTCACTGTCGGTTTGAATATTCGATTGCGATAGGTATTTGACATTAGCTCCATATACAATATGTCAAAATTCTATCTCCAGTAAACAAATCCAGAGGTAATTATTGGATATTGAAAGCGGACGTACTTCAACATCACGCACATCCATGCTGAAGCTAAACTTAAATATAACAACAGCAGCACAAACAATTGATGGCCCGTGGGGCCAAAAACATGTCTTATCACACAGTTTGTGTGTGGTGCCAAAGTGCGAAAGGGTCGTGGCTCAGCGACAATATTTAGTCCACATCGCCAACATGGACGCAATACATCATACCAATACTATTTTGCGAATGTAAGTTTGTTTGTTTGTTATGCTTTCGCTAAATCGCCTAAATCGCTGAACTAATTTTAACATAAGCATGTGTAGCCGCTCTTTTTTTCCTGTAGATGTCGTAAAAGTTGACTTTTTTTATTAGTTACATAAAATTATGTAACTAAATTAATAAAACATTAAGTCGTGTTAATCATAATCAGGAAAAGTGGTTAATAAATACATGCATAAAGTAGTGGATAATTGAGAATGAAATAATTATGTTTATTTCCGATAGTCAAAGGGCGATTTGCTATTTTTAAATTAAATACCAAAAGTCGTAATAACCATCGTGAAACACTCAATCTTACAGAAATAAAAATACATCTTTTCTTTATCCCGATTTCCCTATGTTCCGACTTCCGAGTTCCGAAACAGCATTAAGGACGAATCTAATTTTCCCTTATAGAGAAGTATTCAGAGCGGCGGCGTACATTACAAAAAAAAAATGTTGTTTGTTTCGAAAGTAAATAATGAGGGTTCAGTTGGCGAATGTTGTACACATTTCGTTTGGTATTGATCACGAGATCTTCCTCAGTTTTTTGTTTGGGCAAGAGTACTTATTTCGTATTTTTTCCTCAGTTTTTTTGTTTGGGCAAGAGTATAATGTACAGTGGAATGAATGTTAGGCATAATATTTTAAAAGGTTCACTCTTGATATTGGAACCAAAGAGACACAATTCGAGTTTTTTGTCACTGAAGAATATCATGGGTCGGGCACTATTTTAGCACTTCATCGTAAACTTTATAAGAAACGTGCAGTCCGATTGAATGCTACCCTACCCCTCCCGTCATCCCCGCGAAGTATCACCGGCGGAACGTGAAAAAGCATGCAGTTTGTTTTTGGTGTCCTTGTAATAAATCACTTAATTTTTCCACTGAAGTTCTTTTCATTTAACAAATAAATAAACAAAGGGGTATAAAGGTTATTTATTTGGTTGAGATCGCATATACCAATAAGACCGCCTTTGTCTGTTTGTATATATTATTTGTTTATATCTATCTATCTTCTATCATTGTCTAGTCTTTCAATCTAAACAAGTGATGTAGTGTTCAACCTAGTACTGTCCAACCAAGTTCAATAATATTCTCTTTCCTCTCATACATGAAGAATTAAAATACTATATACGAGTAGTACCTCTTCCCTAATTTGCATATTGTTTTATTTTTATCAGAATCAAGAATTCTTCGGAAAAAGTACCAACTGAAGATACTCCATATTTGTATCTGTAACTCTCTCGTAACTCCATGTTGATTTTGAATCAAACCATCTAGATAGGACCTGGTTTTGAAGATTAGTTGGGTATTAATTAAATTCACAACCGGTAGATGGTTCAATTATTCACAGAAAACGTGGAGCACAATTTTCAACAAGGAGTTTCAAAGGCAATTTCCTTTAAAATTACACCAAGAAACTTACCAGACGAAACCTTACAAGGCATTCTGCCGTCAAAGCAGGAAAAGTGCAGGCCATTCATCGCTCGGCGCATTATGCGGTATTATTATGCATATCTTGATAACGGTACGGCAACAGGAGAGGGAAAGGATGCACTTGTGTTATCACTTTTCGAGTACGCACTTGAACTACTCCCCACGCGAATTAATTCAAGACGACTATCATATCAGCCGTAAGTTCTGCTTTGTAAGTCTCCCCAAAGTTCCCAAGAAGGGTATAGATCCCTTCCAAGAAGGGAGATCCCTTCCAAGAAGATTTAGAAAGATTTGGGGGTATGGTAGCCCAGTGTACGGGTTGGTGAGAAGTGCTTGCTTCTCGTTAATGGATCAGCAAAGGTTGACCACATGCACGTATAAGGTTGGCTTGTCTCACCACGTAGGCATGGAATGCTCGGGAGTATATTATGACGTCTTAATTCCAGGCAGTTTTCTGAATTTTCATAATGCCATTTCTTTCTCTTTGTATAGTGAGTAAAAGAAAGGCACTGATAGCAATTCAGAAAACTGTCTGGAATTAAGATGTCATAATACACGCCCAGGAATGCTAAATTTAATGGTAACTAAATTGCTACTGAAAATATAACTGAAATAATAAGTACTAATGTATATTCATTATATCTAGATGTTACTGCACATGCACCATTTGCAATACACATTAAAAAGAAACTCCTAGGTAGAAGTTATGTAGTTGTTTATATTCTTCTCGCGTGAAAGTGTACAAGAAATGGGTATTGCCATATTTAAGTATGTCAAAATATCACAACCTAAACTGCACGAAGAGTAGCTGCCGCAAGGTCTAACTAAACTATAGGTCTAAAACTATAGTAGGCGCAGAGTTGGCACCCTGAGGCAAGGGGATATTGATGGTTAGTACTAAAGGAATATGGACACCCCAATTAGGTATCTATAGTAAACGTGTCCATACAAGCCATAATTAAGAGAATGTTTTTGGGAAAAGAATTTCTACATGTTTTCTAACAAAAAAGAAAACAATGACATTTTAAAATGAAGGAAATATGTATTTTAAAGTAGTTTAAAATATATTAATAAATATATAATTTTAACTACTTTTCTTTAAATAATTTTTCAGTTTTTGACCGAATGACCGAATAAAAGGAACAATGAAAAATGTGACACCACAGACTAGATAAAAATCTCTATTAAATCGTTAACAAATAAATATCCAACGTATAAAGTTCTACGAGTAGATTGCGTTAATAGGGATCCCCAATAAATTCGTTTCGGTGACTACGAAATTCCCAATATTAGACATTTCCATACTCGAAATTCATTTCTACGTAAGTCTGGTGCAAATCTGTTTGATTTAATGCAATAGTCTGGAATGGAGTGCCATGAATTACGCTCCAATAGAGCCGTGGTCCCGCACAAAAGGCTGCAGCGGGATTCATCTTGTGGCGACACATTCGGCAACGGGCGCTATATAGAGAATCTAGATTTATTCCCTTGCATTTTTACCTCGCTCCACGGACCCATTGTGTTGCCGATATCACGTATGACTCCGATTTCATATTTCTCTACGTTGGAAATGGATACTTTATCGGAAAACTTGGTGTTTTATTGAAAATTGTCAAGTGTGGTTCGTGGTTTAAAGACGTTGTTACGACCTAACTAACTTCACACTAACTATGGGACCAACTCTGAAATCGCGAAATAAAAATTAGTTGTTCAGTGTAATGTCCTGAAAATTGAACAACCTTATATTACCTATATTTCTGTTTTCGGTTCGATGCTTTCTCGTTTTTTATGCCGATGTGTTTTTGCCAGTCGTTTTTTTCATAAGCCAGAATTAAAAATAAGGATAGATATGGATATGGATGGACTTGGAATAAGAAATGTTCTCTAGTGTGTCAAATTAAACGTGACCTATGTGTCCTTATTTAAGGTTATTTTATATTTATCAATAACATCTAATATCTCAATAGTTCTCCAATGGAGGACGGTTACAAATTGTTGTGCATGTGAAATAGTACTATAGTTTCTACAAAATAACACAAAACCTCGTCACTGTATATATATACACGGTGTTTCATAATCCATACTAATATTATAAATGGGAAAGTGTGTGTGTGTGTTTGTTTGTCCGTCTTTCACGGCAAAACGGAGCGACGGATTAAAGTGATTTTTTAAGTGGAGATAGTTGAACGGATGGAGAGTGACATAGGCTACTTTTTGTCACCTTCTAATCCCCCACTTCCCAAAAATGGGGGGTGGAAGTTTATATGGAGCATTCCGTAATTTTCAAGGTAGAAAGCTAAAAATTGGTATGCGAACTATTTGTGACTAACAAAAAAATAGTGCATCATTTTTTTTTGGACATCTGTCCCCAACCCCTTAAAAGAGGGGGTGAAATTTTATATGGGACTTTTTTCAGTTTTCAAGGTAGGAAGCTAAAAATCGGTACACAGACTCTTTGTTACCAAGGAAAAATACCTGCCTTATTTTTTTTTTGAAATCTTCGGTGTTACCCCAAATTTAACGCGAGCGAAGCCGCAGGCAAAAGCTACTAACCAATAAATAATCAATGCGTTATCTAAAACTAATTATTAAATTGTGTTTACCCGTAATGTCATTCAACCCAAAATTTTCATGTAAATCATAGACATGATGATGATACTATGATATACATGAAAATTTTGGGTTGAATGACATTACGGGTAAACACAATAAGAATTAGTTTTAGATAACGCATTGATTATTTATTGGTAATTATGAAACACCGTGTATGTAAAGGCCAAATTCCTAAGGATTTTCTCCATTCAAGAGTAAATAATAAAATTTTGCAGACGGGCGGCTTTATACAAACGCACTGTATTTCAGCTGCAAATTGCAGTTTGAATAAATCGGTCAAGTAAAATTTCCTCATGAAAACAGCGTCAGCACCCCGAACAAATACTCGTACATTACCACATAGTGTGGTAAAACTTACGTCATTTACTGAGAACATACATCACTCTATACAATCATAGTTTTCAGCAGATAGCGGTCCCCTTAAGGAACTTGGGCCATTTAGGAAATTACCGTGACTCCGCGTCAAAACATTATCCCGACGTTGAATAGGCCGCAAGGGTCTTCAGAATTGTTCAGGTCACAATGCAAAGCGGCCATTTGTAATTATCGTTTGAGCTTGCAAATAAGGTTACTGTTTAAGGCACCCGCATACTTCACCGTTCTGTGCGGACGTGAAGTTAGACGGGTCCGAGCCGATAATCGATATTGATATAAGTATAGAGAATATTATATATTGAGTGACCGTACACAAATGATTTTAACAGACAGTTTGATCGTCCTTAGGTTACATCAAAACTGTGATTATTTTGGAGTCAGTGCGAAAAATATACTAAAAGCTATAATAGTTTTTAAAAAATAAATTGACACGTAATTTTGCGTAATTTTACCTAAAAAAACATGAAAATAAATTCATTTTAATATATGAACAGAATTGGTTATTTAGGCTTGCGTTAGATAACATAGAAAATTCTTATACTGTCCCCAAAAAGGCCTTGTAGACTAGAGACTCTTCGGCCGCTTTCGAAACCACAAATTGAGATGAAAAGTTGAAAAATATCGTAAATAAATCCAGCGTTTTTGTTAGGAGTGTTCTCTCCCTCAGAACATGACTCTCAAATAACAGTGACAAGCATGAAAAGACATACGAGTATATGTATTTGGAATGTTTAGAGCATCACTTTATTTAAAGACTAGTGACATAGATCTAAATCAATTATCATCAATAACATGTCTAACAAAGCGGATGGATACAGCCAAATCAACGAAATTATAGCCTTCGCAATTTTTATTAGTCCCAAAATTTAAGAGAATGTATAAGACTGTATAGGAAATGTTGATACAAGCCCCATCAATAAAATAATTAATAGGTAAACTAATAATCTACGAGGTTGTCCCCACGTCGCGACAAGGCGCTAAGTGCATCGTCTCTCTAACAACCCACCATTGTTATTTCCTTAACGGGCCGTCTTATGACCCTCTTAATTAATTTGAAACTTTCTGAGGTCTCCTGTGGCGGGCGATTTGAATAATAGCCGGGATAGGGTGGTGAAGTTTAATTTTAATTGCAAATATTTATGCAAAACGGCCCTTCGGCGCGACTATAAGATATTGTAGGCATGATGCATTGCGGTGCGCGCGTTTAAAATTGGAAACGCGACAATTTGTCTTGATTACAGATAAATGATTCCATTCCAATGCTAATGTCAAGCCTTTGAAGAGCTACGGCGAACTTACGGCACGGCGAAGTCCCGCAAACTTTGTCAGTACCTGTAAACAAAAGAGATGAATTAGCATTTTTAATTTGAACAGTATTCAAGATGAAAGGTTGCAGATGAAGGTTGGAAACAGACATTAGAGAAATAAAGTCGCTACTCGCCGTACGTAAAAAGTTTCCCGGCGACGTGATGACGTCACGACGGCGACTTTATGACGTACGGTTGCGGTACTAACCAGGCAAGTGCGGGGCGCGGTCATCGGAGGCGGGTGGGGTAGTCATTGGCAAACTTTCTGCGGGCGGCATGTACACAGCAAGTTTACAAAACCTACAGAGACATACGGCCTTACCACAATAAGTTTTTAAACACTGTCTTAAGTTAGACACTGTTTTAACATGATGCTGTTTCATTTGAAAACAAAGGAAAGATAGAGACAGCATCATGTTTAAACAGTGTTTAACTTAAGACAGTGTTTAAAAACTTTTTGTGGTAAGGCCGATAATCTTCAAAGACACATTCCATAGACATTGATGACATCCTTTTGTGCCTTGGCCTTGGATGTCAATAGACATCAATAGTCTTACAAGAGTTACAATTATGTATACTGTACAGTCATCATTGTATTTAGTTTTTTTTATATTATAGTAAGTGTTATACTCACTCACACACACACACACACACAGAGTCTATCTACGTAGTACTATTATATATTCTGTGTCGTTAGCTAGCTGATAAAACTGATAAGAGCCAAATCATTATTGCTTAAAGAAAGATTAAAACAATATTGAAAGATTGAAACAGAGGTACAGCCAATGCCGTGTATTATAGCGCCATCTCACCCTTTCTGCGGCTTTAATATTGTTTTAGGTCATCATGGTAATATCAGGTATCTTCTTGCCTATCGTCACTATATATACCAATTCATGAAAGAGTTCAATTCATGTATGGTTATTGTTCTACCCCTAGGCCATCAGCGAGCGTTGCTTCTTTGGTAACAGAACGCACAATCGATTGAATAGAATAGAATACTTTACACCACAGAAATGGATGTTTACAGTCTTTAGCTCAATCCCATTTGCCATTTTCAATAGCACACAAATACGTTAGTCATAAAGTTATTGTGAGTTTCATTTAGATTTATTGTTCTATTATTACCTATTCATAGTTCTATACAATTGAATAATGTAATTTATTTATTACCTAGTAAAAGCAATGTCATTATAAAATAATTGTTCCACTAAACTCCTTTCTTATGGTGAGGTAACATTAATTATAAGTTCGTGCACCATTTGAAAGCTGTAGCTATGATAGAAAATTCATCATTATCATCATTCTTGACAGACATCTGATACTAACAAATTCTCACGATAGCTTTGCTCTACATAATCAACTTAGGCGCAGATAATTTATTGTTATTCACAGAAGAATGTGCTTATAAAAAGGCTGTAATGGCAGTTAGGTGTCTACGTTATAACGGCAACATATCTAATCATCACGTGCAAATCTAGGTCACGACATGATAGTTTTGAACAATATCATTACTGTAATTTGTCTTGCGCGGCGGCCCAAAATCATTTAACTGGGAGGCCTCATTTTTGTAACGTGTGTTTTTTCTTATTGTAAGACTAGCTGTGCCCGCGACTTCGTCCGTGTGGAATAGTAACTTTTGCCAGCATTTTGATTTTTGTAAAATTCTTGATAAAAAGTGGCCTATGTTATACCTTACGTAATTAGCTATCTATTAGTGAAAGTCCCGTCAAAATCGGTTCAGCCGTTCCGGAGATTAGCGGGAACAAACAGACAGACAAAAAATTTTTAAATTGTGTTTTTGTTATTGGTACCTTTTTTTTTATTGCTAATGGTGGCAGACGAGCCAGTGGCCCACCTGATAAGTGGTAACCACCGCTCATGGACATCTGCAATGCCAAGGGCACTGTTCAGTCACTGCCTACCTGGAGAGAAATGCTCTTCTTAAGCCTCGATTGAAGAAGGACATATCGTAGCGCTCAGGAAACACCGCAGCTGGGAGTTCGTTCCAGAGCCTACACGTACGTGGAAGGAATGAACGCTGAAACCGAACTGTACTAGACGAGATGGGTTCCAGGTAATATGGATGAACTCTACTGCGATGGCGGGTGGTGCGGTGGTAAAAACGTGAAGAGGCCATTGCAAACAGTTCCTCAGAGCACTCTCCGTTAAAGAGCCGATAGAGCACGCAGAGAGAACCAAAGTCTCTCCATTGCTCCAGCGTCTCCATTGAGGCCGTGATATTGGGATCACCAACGATGCGGAATGCACGCCTTTGCAGGGAGTCAAAAGGGTCGAGCTGATATTTGGGAGCTCCCGCCCAGAGGTACCTGATATACATTCATACCCATTTAGTAAAAACTTGTTATTTTGACATACCAAACAGAAACTTCAATTTTATTTATTTGTATAGATGTATAGATAAATATGTATAGATAGTTGTTGAAGAACAACAATATCATCTAGAATTTGGTCGTAAAACAAACATTAGCTTTTCGCCGGCTTGTTGACCTTGTTATTTGGATTGTAATCAGTGTTGCTGAACATACAATTATGTGCATTAAAAAATCAATGAAACTTGATACACTTAAAAATGTTTAGTTAAAGAAAGTTAAGTCTCAAAAACAATATTGTTAGACAATCATAACATGGACAACAAAAAATCAGAACAATAAAGCAAAGAATTTCGTCGAGGCAGAGTAAGAGCTCGGTGGCTTGTTGGTTACGGCGTTAATACGGTATGTTGGAGACGCGGATTCAAATCCCGCCCAAGACGAAGTTTTTTCTTTATTGATTTTATTTATTATTCAATTTATTTAGCATTTTTTAAGAAAATGCAAAGTTCTATATAAAATAGACATAACAATTAACATATAAACGTTACGTAACATATACAAATACTAACAGGAAACACTAAGGTCGAGAGAATTCAAAAAACCGACCAAGTGCGAGTCGGACTCGCGCACCGAGGGTTCCGTACAGACCTGTAGGTATAAAAGTAAAAATTTACGGTTTTCGCAATTTTCCCTATATCTGTGCTATAAGACGTTACTTCGTACCAAATTTCAAGACTCTGAGTTCACGGGAAGTACCCTGTAGGTTTTGATTCCCTTGCGACTTTGGAAGTGTCGAAAATTTGCAGAAATTTGCGGCATAAACGGCTGTATGTATCTTTTGATTGCGTTGACTTAGAAGTTTGATTTTCTCACAGCTCCAAGGGACAGTAGACCTGAGTATTTGATATAAATTTCATAATACCTCCACGCGTTCCTGAGAAAAAAGGTCTTGTCAGACAGACAGACGGACGGACGGACAACATAGTGATCCTATAAGGGTTCCGTTTTTTCCTTTCGAGGTACGGAACCCTTTAAACAAACAAAACTATGTAGAAAAACGCTAGTAATAGTGGCCATAGATTTTTAAATATAGACCAACTATTGCCGTTATCCAGGAAGGAAATAGGGGACTTCGTTTATAAAAAAACTTATAAAAACGGTATGATTTCCTCTTAATTATCGTGATTCTGTTTGCTTTATTTAAAGTTATTATAATAATATATTTATAATATTCAACTATGTAGATAGTTAAAATGTTATAAATATAATCTTCAGTATATTTCAAAGCTTCTTATTTAACACAATGTGAACACCTAAAAATGGCTTCATACTATGTAATCTTACGACCGACCGCCTTGAGATTGAAAGAGTTGGTGTGTCTGCATTACCGCTTTACAAAAGTACAGTTGACAGAGCCTCGGCCAGACACTGCAACGACTATTAAATTGAAATGCGATCGCGTAGATATTGGATTACACAATTAGAAGGTAGACTTGTGCTCGCCAACTACGTTTCTGTTAATTCACAGGTCATATAAGTCCCCACCGAGAAGATCGCGCCTACCCTATATGTATAAGGGTGATTAGGCCTTAGTCAACCACGCTGGTCCAGTCACCAGTGCGGATTGGTTGACTGCACATACACTCCTACGGTGAAGGAAAACATCGTGAGGAAACCTGCATATACCTGCGAAGTAGTTCAAAGGGGTACGTTTCTGTTTAATAAAGCTTAAAACTGTAGTGTCCTTATTTTTCGGATGGAGATTTCTAAGCTTCCTGTGGAAAATTTGGAAAATCCCTCCTTAGTGGGCGCCTACATAACCCAACGAACACCTGTACCGAGTCTCATGCTTCTAGCTCCAGTAGTTTGGCTCCACGTTGACACCTCAGTCAGTCACTCATCTATAAGTCTTTTATAAACAATCGAATTTCTATTTCCCTTAGTCAAACCCTTGTATAGGTTCAATCCACCAGGATATCAATTCTTATGAATACAGCATGACTCTGTATCAGGGTCGCCTGTCTTTCCTATTTCTGCCGCAAAGCAGCAGCGCTTACATTACTGTGTTCCGGTTTGAAAGGTAAAATATGGCAGTAAAGCTACTGGGTACCGTGACTTTACATCTCTTGACACAAGTTGGCAACGTACACTGTGGTTCTTGTGGGGGGTTACAGATTTGCCGCGAATCTCACAAGATCCACATGTATCATTTATAGGTGGCTACCATCACTTACCATCAGGCGGGCAGTATGCTTGATTGCCAACGTGGTTGTATAAAAAAATATAAATAGATTTTGAGAGTCTTGTCTTCAAACTATGAATCAATCAGCTGATGTGCCTGTCATCATTATACGAATGCGTATTTATCTAAGGGCTTGAGCACTTGACACGAATCTGGGTCGAGTAAGCAAATAGAATGAATTGTAAGTATTGGAATGCTGTAGAAGTGTAGATGAATTGTAAGTATTGGAATGCTGTAGAATTGTAAGTATTGGAATGCTGTAGAATTGTAAGTATTGGAATGCTGTAGAACTGTAGATGAATGAAACCGCTGCTGCTTACGTCACTGTCCGGTGTCGAACCGCAAAGCTGATCCAATCGCAAAAGCAAACAATTTGAACGTTTTTGTAAAGATTCCATTGAACTCATCTCACACTAAGCGACAATTCGTTAATGCCAAATCACCTTGGATAAAGATGAATGAAACAAGGATGGATACGGATTAATATAAATGTCGTATTATTAGTTCACAATCCAATGGACGGATCACTGAATGTTAATGCCAGATATTTATTTTAAAGCTTTCCAGCTAGCTGGTATTATCAATCAATTATTTCACATTGAAATTCCTTACAATGAAGTTCAAGTATTAAAAAAATCTTAAAATCTCATAAAAGAGAAAGTATTATGATTTTTATAGCAAAATAAAATAATAAAAAAATTAGGCTCATTATGTAAAGTTAAACAAATTATTTGAGATCTGTCATTGTGAATAATAGATTTTAGAATAGAAAATATTGAAATGTTCAAAGGAGTGTAAATTGAGCTTGACATATTTTTAAATTGCTGAAGTATTGTTAACAATAATAAGTAATTAATGGGTAACTATTCACCGTTTTTGGTTTTAGTTTAAGTTAACAAATCGAATTCAAACATTTAGAATGGCAATAAATTTCAAGAACTTGCATTATAATCAATATGTTACCTGTCAGAAATCTGTCCTATGATGATTCACAAATTTCCAGCACAATTCACAAGCACCAATCACCAGTTTCTACACCTTAAACCACCACAAACGAAGCCACAACACACTAGATAGGCACAAAAGATTTCCTAGGAATTTCGCACGGCACGCTTCTCCGTCTCTGTCGGGTAATTAGGGGGACAAGCTTATATTTTACATCCCTAACCAACCCTATTGTCAAGCAGTAAGTTATACTATTGTCTGCGGAATAGTTTCGGTAAGTGGGGCGAGACGAGAGACGACGGACGCACGCACGCAATATCTTCCGATGTGCTACTGATGAGTAGGAAAATTATACAAGTCTGTGCTAATGCCAGCGACCGTGTGGCAATGGTCGCTGATATAGCACTCTATAAATAATTGTTTACTATTGTAAACGACCTCAAAATACGACAGACTGCCGGTGTACGTGTTTTTGAATTACATAGACAACTTCGGATGGTATTTACTATTGACATGTAAATTAGGCAAGACTGTAGATAATTTATAGATATAACTAGAAAAGGTTAAGCGCATTGTCGGAATGGGTAGTGTTTTTAGTCTTGTGAACCTGTTTTTCTAATTCTAATTTACTGTGAAACTAATTCTAAATACTTTCCTGAATAGACTACGAAGATATCGAAGGTTTTTAAAACGAAGTTACATTATTGGACAGATTTACTATAAAAAACATTGTTTTAAAAGTAATGTAAATAAGGAGACTAAACATACCTACCAAAAATTTTGCTGGAACAAATATCCGAAATACTATAAACGTTGGAAGCAAGTATGGCATTTGTAATATCTCGAACCTTGAGCACATGCTAATCATTCACCATTATTTTCCAAATCACTAAACTTTATTATCATTTACTGCGCACAAGCAAACACACAGAATTCAAAATTGTTTCCATCCCTTTTTGAACAGTGTGCAAAACTTAGAATGCTAATCATTCACCATTGTTTTCCAAATCACTAAACTTTATTATCATTTACTGCGCACAAACAAACACACAGAATTCAAAATTGTTACCATCCCTTTTTGAACAGTGTGCAGAACTTAGAATTGTCTCTTTCAGTACGAGTATGTCCAGAGGAAATATCAATGATATCACAGTAATTCACTATTCGTAATGATATAATAATACAGTAATTGGAAAGCCAACAAGCCGTTCCAGTACAGTCCATCTCCCATGTCTCACTGAGCACTCCAGCCGTTACGTTGACACCAGGTGGTGCCTCGTCCCCGGAGCACTCGGCCGTGACGAGCAGTATGGCTTTCGAATACATTACAGCGGACAGGAAACGGTATAGGGTGACGTATCGTGTTGCCAAGTTACTGGTGAAATCGATGAAACTTTGATCCGGAACATATTTTGTTACGGGCATTAGTAAACTCTTGATGTAGGGAGCTCAAATCAAAGTATCGACATTGGTATTGATTACGATACGTGAAATCTATTTTTGTTGAGTGTTGTCAAGGTGACAACCCTTTTGGGCAATTAAATTTGTCTAGGATGTTGGGAGAAAAAAGTCAGAAAAGCTCACAAGGTCGTGCTAAACATTAACGGCCTTATTCATAAAAATATTTAAGTTAAGCAGTGGCACTGTCACTTTCAATCTCATTACAAGAAGAAGGACATAGAAAGTGGCAGAAACATTGTTTAACTTAAGCATTGCTTAAATACTTTTATGAATAAGGCCGTAAGCACCCATCAATCATAAATTCACGTAACAATGAGAAGCTACCATTGGATCGAATCAAAATAGTTCGAGTGGGTAAAAACAAGGGCACGACATGCAAATGCACAGTAAATCACCTTCAGTCCTTGAACATGCACCTTATTGTTCTTTTGATTTTATCCGCTTACAGCGACCACGGGGCTTTCGAGCGTTAAAAATAAAACAACACAATTCCGTAAGAATATTATCACAATGTATGTTCACTTAACAAAACATTGTAAATTCAAGTTGGGAAAACATCACGATACTCGACAAAGAACCATTCGCAGTGTGAATACCAAAAGGGAACAATGGGTTGCACAGCCTGTGGGTCATTGCGCTTGCTTAAATTTTAAGTAACGTTGTAAATTTCAATGTGGTGTTACGACTTAAAAATGCATTTTTAACAAACATAGGAGTCAATTGTAATTACCTTAAATCACATTTGATTAATAATTTTGATGAGGAATATGTTACTTTAAATGTAACACAGATCTTATAATAACGGTATTTGTATTGAATGGCTAGTGACATCATACAGAACTAAGATGCGGCTGTTTACGATAGGACTTAAAAGAAGGTAATGTTACTCAAAAGGCAATGGAGAGGACTATGATCGGAGTACTCTATGTTATCTAATCAGAAATTATGAGATCCGTGGAAAAACTAAAGTCACCGATACAGCCCAACAATTTGCAAAATTTAAGTGGCAGTAGCCAGGACACATCACTCGCAGGACTGACGCCCGTTGAGGCAGGAAGGTCCTAGAGTGGTGGTCGCGTAATGGAAGACGCAGCATTGGTAGCACAGCCTACGAGGTAGACCGACGATCTTATGAAGATCGCGGGAAGCCACTGGACGCTATAAGCGCAGGACCGATCGATTTGCATATTTATCTACCTTTTTTTATATTTATATTATTCTTTGATCAGAAGCATTCTCGAATATGCCTCTGTGATATGGTCACCTTATTATATTATCCATTCTAATGCAATTGAAAAGGTTCAGAGGAGATTCCTCAGCATTCTCTGCTTTAGGCTGCAGTTAGGTCGAGAATACAAATCTTATAATGCTAGGCTCCTACACTTCAAAATTTTGTCCCTCGCTTCTCGGCGCAAAGTTCAGGAATTAGTATGCCTCTATAAAATTAATAATTCTAAGATTGACTCGCCCTCATTACTATCCCTACTTAATTTCAACACTAGATTTAAAGCTCTTAATCCTTCACCTAGAATATTTTACCTCCAGGTCTATAGGAACAATACATCATATTACAATCAAATGGTCAAAATGTGTCGACTGTATAACGACTCTGTATCTGAGCACTCTTTTTTGGATATTTTTATATTTATTGCAAAATTATGTCAATTTAGAAAATAAGTTTTAAAATTTATTTCAAATCATGATTAGATTCATCTTGTTTATTACACTCAATTACTTACTGTTTTCAAAACTACTAACATTAAATATAAGCCAAATGTAAATAAATTAATGTAAATTATTAACCCTCTTAACATTGCATTATATCCAACTCAAACTGTGCTTACATGTTAAGAGTTATAGTTTAGACCTTTGTTTTGTATAAAGTATATACCTATTTTGTGACTATAATTTGTTTTGTAAGCCTTAAATAAATAAATAAATATTCTAGGGAGAGGCTCATGTTCAACAGTGGGCTCTCTTCGCTGTAATTATTGAAAATGGATTCCACCCACAACGACTAAATCAAATTTCCAAATTATAATTAAAAGACAGTCCAATTATAGCTATAGGATGATATCAAAATACAATACACTACAATGTTTGAGGCTCCTAGATTTATTTTTAAATGTTATCCGGCACAACTGCGTGGACTCATTATAGGTTGGTATCAAGTCACACAGTAGAACCGAGTTAAAATAATGGCGTCGACAAAACGTCCACTGTGGATGTTATTTAGATCGTAACGTCAATCTTGCTCGCGTCGCTTGTCATCTAGTCAACAGATAATATCGCTTGTCAATTGATCCCCTTCGCGCTACAGTTAATCTGTTTGTAAAAGAGCTTGCGCTCAAATAAAATGGAGGGTAGGCATGCAATTCCGTCTAGAACTGAGTACCGCTTATGTGCGTTGTAATTATTCAGTTCTTAAAATGAGATTTTTGCAGTTTATTGACGAGCAGCAATGGACTGCTGCAATTGACGAATATACACTGTATTTTCGTGTAAGGAAAGGTAAAGATAATTAGTCAGCAAATAGGAAATGGACATCATTTTCGACATGAAAATCGAGGAAAAACCCTTAAATTTTATAGGTACGTCGAATGTGTTTCATGATTTTTCCGTAGTTATTCACGTATTTGCGTCTGGTAGACCGACGATCTTATGAAGATCGCGGGAAGCCGCTGGACGCTATAAGCGCAGGACCGATTATGAACCGAGCTGATGGTGGAAGGATCCTTATCTTTTGGACTTGACCTGACCTGACCTGACCATGGACCTGAATTTAATACCAGCTCGCCTTCACCCGGTCCAAGGTCAGGTCAGGAAGGTGAGCTGGTATTAAATTCACTAAAAAGAAAAATTTAAATTAAAATGGCACTCGGGGACTGCCGCGGTAAAGCTATTGCATAGCATTTTTTATCAACTTATGCATTTATTTTATTTATGCAGTATTTTTTTTTCTTTGATATTAATTCAAGTTTTTTCTTTGGTATTAATTCAAGTTACACTTTTTGAGCGTGGTGACCGATAAAAAAACATTTTTTTTTCTTTTATTGAATAAATGAGAAGTTAATATTGTTTAAAATATTTTTATTATCTTACAATACATGTAGGTTATTCAGGAATTTTTATCATTGAAACTATAGGTTTATGGTATGAAATAAGAAACATAAGTTTGAGACTTGATATCCTCTAAATATCTGGAAAATACCGCGTCAAAACACCGTGCCGAAGTCTGCCGAACTGAAACGACGTTAGACGATGCACGGCTGTCAACGCTGCACCGCTGTGCCGCTACACTCTACACTCCTATATTGAAGTCGGCGCCAAATTTTAAAACTTTCTAGGAGATCATCGTTTGGCATCGACTTCACTATTTTCGCGAATAAGCTGGTCGCTCGCCTAATGGCAAGTGCCTATTACAGTCGTCTATAGGACGGTCTGCCATAAAAGTGGTTTACAGCCCAAAGGCTGAAATTCAGTTTTATATCATAAAAAAAAAACAACACAGTCGACTTTCCTTTGCAATAGCATACTAACAGCTACCAAGGTAACTTTAACGGTATTTTGTTCATACGCGACGTTCACACCATCATTGGCACACCAGACACCACTTTCTTGACTGACCGTACATGCGGTTCCTATGAGACTTGCAACGTTCACACCATCATTGGCACACGAGACACCACTTTCTTGACTGACCGTACATGCGGTTCCTATGAGACTTGCAACGTTCACACCATCATTGGCACACGAGACACCACTTTCTTGACTGACCGTACATGCGGTTCCTATGAGACTTGCAACGTTCACACCATCATTGGCACACGAGACACCACTTTCTTGACTGACCGTACATGCGGTTCCTATGAGACTTGCAACGTTCACACCATCATTGGCACACGAGACACCACTTTCTTGACTGACCGTACATGCGGTTCCTATGAGACTTGCAAATCTGCAACCCATGCAAAGATCTTAATGTAAGTATGTTGCCGACCTGTGACACAAAATGTCAAAAATGCAAGCTACATTAGACACTTATGCCATAGTTGGCAACGGTCATTCGGTACGTGAAAATATACAAATCTTGCATTAACCACGTGTACAGTAAGCTCCCATTCAAGCCATACATTTACGAAAACCGCCACTATTACGAGCAACATAAGAACGGTCCAAAGGTAAAAGAGTATAACTTGATAAGGAGCTTACTTCGCTTTTACTTGTTTGCAAACTTAGTTGTATAAAAAGTGTTTACAGTACTCTTGCTCTGAAAGTGTCCGATGACAAGGACCCACATAGGCACGTAAAGGGCTACTTACCGCACACGTGCTGTAAAGTAGATTTTTAATTTTGCAAATTCATGTCTGTATGGTGCAAACTAAGACCTCCAGAAAATTATGTCTCAATCATGTTTTTAATTGGCTCTGACTGATGAAATACTTATTAAATTAATGCAGAAAGGTAAAAATGTCGTTTTAATATTAATTTCCACAATAATATGTAAACGATTTCGTTCAAATTACAACACTGTACCAACGTCAGTTTCCATTTTAACAAATAAATAATATTAAAAAATGTTTTTTTTATTTCCTCGCATCATGTACTGTAAAACGTTGTACAAAACACGTGTAGTTTGGTCATTCCCAACTCGTGTCGGTGTAAAACACTCACTACGTTCGTGTTTTATCATCACCGCCACTCAATGGGAATAACCAACTTACTACACTTGTATCGTAAATAACTATTGTCCGACTAATTTCTCGTATAATGGTGTGTGCGAAGTGAACGTCGGTAAAAGTTACAGTCTCGGACTTTTAGTAGACGTAAAGTTTAATGGGCCATTCTTCCACACCGCCTCGTTTCTGTTCAGTAACGGGTAATTAAATGAAATCAATCGTCAGGGCACTTACAGCCGCTATTTGCTTGGCGTAAATTGGGCATTAATCTTTAAGCTCAGAGCTATTTCTTTGACTAAAATTCCTTTATTAGCCGCTAAATTTGATTGTGTTTCCATTTAAATGAATTGCGTTTGATGAATTTTTGTTATTATATTACTTTTGTTATCGAGACAGTAAATCGTCACGTTTACATACAAGAGATGTCGTTTCTTTGTCAACCAATCATTAAAATAGACGAATATGCCTTTTTAAGCGGAGCCACATCAATGGTGTAAAGACAAAAGACGTTATTGGTTGCAGTAACAAAATTCTGATAATAACTTCCAAATCCAAACCAACAATATAGCATTCGAAAAAAAGATTCGTTATACTATTAAAAATATCCATAGTCAATTGAAGTAATCGCATTAAACTAAGTAATAAATAATATAAGTAACTGAGTGTTAATATAAGAGTGTTCACTATAATAATGATAATCGTTACATAAATAAACTATGTAAAGCATTCTGTTCAGATAGAGCGGTAAATTCTCCCGACCGTGGTTTCTTACAGGCCCGTGTGATTTATTGTGTGGTTACTGTAGCACAATTCCACTATTAACTTTGCTGCGGTAGTACTGTTTGCTTGGAACGTGCTACGTTTGGACTATAATTGTGTACTTATAATGTTTTTGAATATAGGTACCTCATGTTTTGATGCATACGAATAAATAATTACAACTGCAAAACTGTTTTAGATGCAAAATATGCATTTAGAGTAAAATTTAATGCTTCCGGTAAATGTATCATACAAAATATGCAACGTGGGCACTATCATCAATAGGATGATTTCCCTTTTTATTTTTTAAGCTAAAGCAGACTTTTAGATTACACTTTATTCAGATTAAATTAGTATCTTTATCAGTTAGAGTCAATTAGAATTTACTCGCTGTCAATAACTACCTACGTACCTACCAATCAATCTATGCTTGACTTAATGACAAAAATGAGATAAGTTTATTCTTATTAGTTTCATTCATCATTTCATTTTCACAATTTTCTACAAAATATCCCATTAAGTTGAACTTGGGCCGAAATTAATCATTAACTATATTTGCAGGATCGGTAAAAATAAAGTTATTGATTAAACGAGACTCCTATAACTGTAACATAATTTTAACAAAGTTTTTGTAGTCAGTGTCAGTTTGTTTGTAGTTTTACTAGTCGAAACAATAATGTATCTAAAATTACAGGATTACTCTGACTAGTACATTTGCGAGCCTAGAAAAATTTGTGAATGAGGAAACTGACGAATCAGGTTAATGACAAACTAGAGAAACTGACGAATAAGTAAACTGACAAATTAGGGACACTGACAAATTATGAAAATGACCAGAGATACGCTAGCTAACTCAAACATTTTTGCTTGTTTAACTCTTTCATTGCCATTGTGTTCCTCATAAGACTCCCGTCTCAGTGAATATTTTACGACGACTGAGTATATGTCTGCTAACGTGAAAGGAGCGCCTTAAGTTCACGAGGCGCGAGCGAAAATGTGCGAATATTCACTCGCTTCAACGTTTCTAGTCTACTGCATTTTAAAAACGAATCCTGATATTGTCCCGTAACGAGAAATGAGCATTTCGCAGTGCGATATCCATTTTTAAAGAGAAAAGTTTCTTGAAGATGGTTGTCTGAAATTGGATGCTTTAGTATAAACATTTTTGTGGTTGTACGGTGATATGCGTTGCATTTTACTCGCCAGTTCCATTGCCATTATACGACATTATTCATTTTAAATAAGATAAACATGTGTAAATAATTAAATATTTTGGTCGATGTATTCTGCTTGTTGCTGATGTATTGTTGCATGTATGAAATATTCATTCTTTGATACAAAAGAATGAGCCTAACCAATTTCACCAGAGTTTACCACGTTATTTAGTCGTTTAACACACGGTCGACAATGAATCGTCAAATGTTTTGTCGACCTTATGTTTAGGCTAAACGACTAAATGAATTTCGTTAACCCGTGGTAAACTCATTTCACCAACCTTATCATAACTTTGGAAACTCCTAAGATGTATGCTGTCTGTCACTTTTATTTATTTATTTATTGAGTACAGCCACATGAAACATATTATAAAATTCATAATAATAACTTGTACAACATAGTCTCTGATATGTAACACAATAACGGCGTACCATAGCTCTCACAGTAGACTAAGTAAACTTAAGATTATTTAAATAACGGTTAATCCGATTAACATTTAAACTGACAATACAAATTACTTTTAAAAGTTGCAACTTTTGTCTTTAATGAAAAGAATGTGACAGCATGCCACTTAAGAGTATTAAGCTAATAAGACAAGGTTAGTGAAACGGGCCATTCAACTGTCGAAGTAGACTATCGACTGTCAAGAAATGATCAGCAAGATTGGGGATACATGATTACGTACTTACTTCCAAATTAATTGCCTATTTAGAGTTCCATAGTAAACAACAACAAGGAACCCCTATTGTTTGGCCTAACTTCGAATTCAAAAGAGTTAGAAAGCTGAAATTTGAACCGGTTATACATTATTAACCACGCCGACAAAAGTGGTAATATAAAATTAATTAATTTAACAAACACTCTTACAGGTTTTACAATAATCCGATAGACCATCAAACATTGTTTGATTAGAAAATGACTGCCAATAAATAGCGTTGCTCATAAGCATAATTATGTTTACATTGTGGCCTCGCACATCAATACATCGGCTCCGTTAACCTTGGTGTGAAGTAGAGCACTGCGACCGCAGACGTTTGGCAACTGCTGAGGCCATCTGTCGACCGGCTTTAATTTCTTCAGAAAACAATACAAATTCAATTAAAAATCAAAAATCTTTATTCAACATAGGCCTTTACAGGCACTTCATCATATCAGCCAATAGACGCCCACTGTTGGACATAGGCCTCCCCCAAGGATCTCCATACCGATCGGTCCTGCGCCTCCCGCATCCAGCGGCTTCCCGCGACCTTCACCAGATCGTCGGTCCACCTTGTGGGGGGCCTCTCCTATTTGGCAAACAAGTAGACTGCTTACCTGACGGTAGTCGCCTACAATGCGCGTAGTTCCTGCAACATTAGCAAATATGCGACCGTTGCTAATTTGTGACATAATTATGTCCACTCACAGTACCCAGTAATTTGATTGCCTGTCACATCTTTCAACCAGGATCAAAATGATTTACAACATAAACACGTAAGACAGAAGTATCCGTGCAAACGACTTAGATACATAGTCTCTTGACCAATTTCACTAACCTTGTCTTAGCTTAGGACAATCTTTAGTGGCATGCTGTTACATTCTTTTCATTAAAGATAAGAAGTGACAGCGCACTACTTATGATTGTCCAATGCTAAGACAAGGTTAGTGAAATTGGTCTAGTAAAGTATGTTTATGTATTCTTATACTAACCCTTTCATCGCATAAAATCTGAATTTTGCTTTTGTTTTGAACTAGGTATCTCTTTGGAATCAAAGGAAATAGGGTCTTAGAATGATTCTTAGTCCGCGGTTTCTGTCATTGTCTTGTTATTTCTACTCAAGTTCCGGTAATTGTTCTAAAGTCTGGTCTGGATCCGGATCTGAATCCGCTATTTGATGACCTAGGACACTGTCTTAATTATCCTATCTCGCTTATGTATGTATAATGAAATACTTATAATTTATGTTGTTATTCTGATGTAAATTTTAAGTAATACAAAAAGTAAAACGTACAAAAATGTCCCCAAAAACATCCAGATCCAACACCAACACATTCTGAACTTAACATCTCCCAGCAGGTCTGTTAAAAAAGCTTTTCCGAAAGTTCACGTCGAATTTGTGACTGCATGTTGTTTGCTTTTAGTTCGAGAAATAAGTTGCGTCTGCGAACTCGCTGACCTGACCAGTGGGATTGTGTACCTAACTTTGGAAGGCTTAAAATATTCAGGCTACTGTGCATATCTCTGAGCGAGGCAAGCTGAAAATTGTACGAGCTATTAAAATAGTTAAAAGTTAGAAGCTTCTGATGATGGGAGCACGAGAGGCATTTGCATTCATATAATTTTATTTTATGCTTTATGCACAGAATTGTGTGTAGTTATATTCTATGAATTGATCTCAGGAATTTTATACATTAATCAGGGAATCTATTGGCTCTCAGTCACCTGATGCAATGCTAAAATGCAATGCCAGAAGAAGTCCAGCATTATTTCGACAGACCCTGATACAACAAATGAACCAGGCTCCTTGGGCTGTCACGGATTGGGGCGAGGCTAATTTCAACGTAAGGTTTCTTTTCAGAAATAAGAACCCCTAGTCCGGAACCATAGTTGTATGGTTAACCGTAACCCATATCTATGTGGGTAAAAGCCCCTTAATAAATAAATAGGAAAAAAATACAGCTGGCAACAAGTCAACATGGCAATCGGAGTATGAAATACTAATCTGCCAGCCCTGTGTCATCTTAGAACAAGTGCTACATGAGACTGCATCTATCGCGTTTATTCGCTCAAGTAGTTGTTTAAGTATTCAAAATCTTAATTAATTATCATGTTGATCCGTCACGAACTGAACTCGGTATCACAATTTCGCCCGAAATGAATCCTGGTGAATACCTATAATGAGTCCATAATACTACAGCAAAAAGCAGGGTATCAAGTAGGTAGGTACGAAGTATTGCTACCTTTGGGATGTCTCAGCTAATATTGATCTATTGGCATCATCTGTTGATGCAAAAGCTTGCAGATAAATTGGGCCTGCGACTACCTAATTACAAAACCTTAAATATTGTCGTAAAGTTGCTCGACTACCGCCGCGCCGTTTAATTCTAATACATTTTTGAGAGTGTGCAAATGAGTTTTGCCAACTTGTCTTACCAGCCCACTTCTATCACCAGGGAGCCAGGCGCAAATTGGCGTTGCACCCCCTTTCTGTCGAAGTTCCAAACTTTGCACAATCCTTATTCATGCGTCCGGCCAATGTATTCCCAAAGCAACATAATTTTGGTCTCCTTGAAGCGAGAGTGAACCATGTACCTACTTCATAAGTAAGTATGTACCTGATGATACATGCAGGATAAGATTATTCAACGTATTAATTCATCTAAGGTATGAAATAAAATTCAGGTGTTGAAACTTACTGACACACACAAAAAAACAGTAAACGTGTTATAGTATAGAAAACTATAATGTTAAATTTATTATTAGGGATAAGATACATCAAGTTTGACTGAATACTTTTAACAAACTAATTATCTGAAATAAAACCGTTAGAAATAATACTGCAATGATAGCTGGCATTCAGATAACTTAGTCAAGATATATTTTGCCTGTGAACGGCTTGCCACGAAACGGGAAAGTTATTACTGTTAACTCGTTTGCTAGTTCTTTAGTGTTCGTACTTGCTGGTGTTTTGCTGTAAAACTTTTATTCTCCAAGTAGAAGTGGGAGCTTCAGATTTTCTACGAAGTATTTATCTCATCTCACCATTAAACATATTATATCCATTAAATACCGTGTTCTATCTGCACAAGTACAAAATGCTTTAAGTCAAATACATGTACTTACGCGAAATCCGAAAAAGTTGTTTCTTTTTAATGTTAAAAAGATATTGAGGTTGAAACAATATTCTGTCCAACAAAAAATATCAATATAACTGTTTAAAGTAACAGAAAGATAACTCGTTGTGGTTTAGCAACTTATTTATGCAACGCTGTAATTCAGGGTCAGCTGCGTAGCTAAGTTTTTTGTAGCATCATGTTGTTTTTTTCTGTAAAATTTTTAAGATTATACCTATTAACTCATCTGATAAATTCGTCGACTGCGTTCATGATTACTAAATTAATATTACGTTTATAAGTTGCATAAGTTTTAGAACGCATTTTTACGCTTACCTATATTTATCAACAAATGATAATCTGTGAGTAAGAAGGCGGTTAATTAGTTCAAATGTACTAGATAATTAATGTGATAGCATTACCTCTAGCGATTTATCCTAATGTTCTCTTAGTTGTATGATTCTTGATTCGCTAGTTTCGCTAACTATGTATTACCATCAACTAATAACAAAGCTTACGTGCTTGTTGTTTTGATCTGATTTTTTATTTCTATAGGTATACAATGAGTTACTTTTGGAACAAGAACTCTCGAATTGGCAACATTATTTGTTATATTATCAGTACAAAAGCAAATATTGTTCTCTATTAAAAAAGGAAACAAAATGAATTTCATAATTTTGGAAAACAGGTATTTAAAATATCTGGATTATAAAATAAACCTGACAGAATTTCCCTCATTAAAACTTTAAAAATTTTTATGTACCTACTTATGTGAATATAAACAGAAAAGTACAGAGATTTAGCAGCAAAAAAGAAAAACATATATTTACTCCTTTTGAGTGCACTTTCTATGCGTCAATGGAAGCGTAGGTACTTGTTAACAAGTTTTTCATATAGTATTATTTGCTACTATTCAGTCTTTTCAAATATTTAAATAGTGTACTATATTCTACAAGACAAGCCCTTTCATTGATAACCATATTGCGGGGTTTGTACAAAAATTTGTAATCCGCTATTTTGTTGCGGCCATTTTGGATTTACAACAATAATAATTATGCATAATTATTTATTTATTTAATTATTCCAGTACATGTGTGTACAGGGGCGAACTTAATGTCAAAGGCATTATCTACCAGTCAACCTTTGGGTGATGCAGAGAAAAAGAAATAGGTAGATGTACAACATTAAAATAAAACAGGGTTTACATTAGCAACATTTAACAAAAAAATATATCAATAGGATTCAAAATAATCTTGTAATAAACAACTAAATATACATAAAATACTAATACATACATATTTTAAGAAAATAAACTAATATAGGTATATTTATATATTTTAATTACATTGACTTCGGAATTTAACAATTTAAGTCGGACATGTTGAAAGTGGGTCAAAGAACAATGCCCACTCTCCAAACATTGGAAAACCTGATAATCAAAGTGAATGTATACGTATGAAATATAGTGGAAAAAATACCTCTAAGCTAAATAATACCCTATAGTCATTTTTACGATTTAAACGCAAGAAAATTAAAAACATATGAATATTACTTTACAGGTTATATGATAGGTACTTTTTTTTGGTCTGGCAACACTGAAGTGATCAAATGTCTTTTCCAACAGTAAAATAATAAAATAAATTAGAATGATTTGTTTTTGTAATAAATACCAGTAAATACCTGTTGACGACAGTTCGCAAGTGCCGGGGACCCAGAACTAAGCAGCGGACGTAGTCTAAGCTTATGCGGGCCAAGTCCCCATGAATGAACCATATCGTAAATAAATTCGGCCCCTTTTGATTGGTCCGCGGGCGGGATGTCCCCCCGCGGACCAAGGGATAGTGTATAAATATAGGGCCGAATACTGATAAATTGTAGTCAGTTGTAGTCGGTCAGTGGAAGTCGTCTTGCAAGAAGTAAATAAAGCTCCAAATATTATCACAAAGAAATCAGCGTTTAACTCAAGTACCTACATACAGTCCACTCTCAACAATACCCTTGCCAATAAAGACATTAACATATTCTTAGCAATGTCAAGTGGAATTGCATGAAAATTAACTTATATTGATCATAGATTATTTGTAAATTCGTTGACGACGATCACTAGGCTACGATGAATGACGGTTGACCTACATTAACTTAAACAAAATACTTACCGTGTTTTAATTACCTAATCACCTCACTACTACAGTAGGCTTTTGATATTAGAGCGTCGACCGCAGGTACCTGCGTTCTCGACTCAGCAAACTTGTATATGCTTTTATATGGTGAAAAAATAATTTTGAAAGGCAAAGGTGGTGTTAAAAAACACAGTAGATATAGTATGTATGTTAATATACAAAGGTTTGGCTTAATACCAGTCTAGGTAGGTACTGTAATTCTGGGGTGCGATGTCAGACAACCTCCTTGTGGTGCACCCTGGGCAACCCGGCAGATTCTCTGCCGCGGGCGAATAGTCTGACGAGAGAACCCTCCATAGAGGGGGGGTGTGGGATGGCCAGGTTTAACCCGGCGGGCCACTTCGTGTGGCCACCCGCTTCATGCGGGGAAGGGCGAAGTCCCCTCTTCTTATTTTAAGAAGAGGTGTGGCTTTCGCCGGAAGCCTGATTTGGGCGGCTACCTTGAAGGTAGCAGAATGGAGGCGACTTCTCGCCACGGCGCTTCGCGTCTGCCGGGGGTTACCCTGAGCTTCGGCTCACCCGCGCGGCGGTGGATCCAGTGGGATCTGCCGTCGGGCAACCCGTTACCCGCATTGAGCGGGCCGGGGGCCCGGCGCACTGAGCGTCGGGTCGCGTGGAAGACAACCACAATAAAAAACCAGTCCCGGGGTGTAGAGCGGCGCAGAACCGCTCCACAAAGTAGCAGAGCCAGGAGGAGAGTCCGGCTACGGACATGTCACAGGCAGGGGGTCAGCGGGAATAAGGCCTGGCTGTTGTCCCCTTCCCCTTGTCTTGTGACGGACGGAGGAGCTGCTGGGGGGGTTTTTAGTGGGTAGGCCCGGGCCGGGTACGGTCTGGGGAGTCCCACATATCCTCGTGGTTTGGCTCGACCACGAGGAATGCGTAAATGCATTTTCCCCCCTCCCAAAAAAAAAAAAAAAAAAAAAAAAAAAAAAAAAAAAAAGGTACTGTAATTCTGGGGTGCGATGTCAGACAACCTCCTTGTGGTGCACCCTGGGCAACCCGGCAGATTTTCTGCCGCGGGCTAATAGTCTGACGAGTGGACCCCCATGGAGGGGGGGGGGCGTGGGATGGCCGGGTTCAACCCGGCGGGCCACTTCATATGGCCACCCGCTTCATGCGGCGAAGGGCGAAGTACCCTCTTCTTGTGGTAAGAAGAGGAGTGGCTTTCGCCGGAAGCCGGCTCCTGGCGTCTGCCTTTTGTGGTAGCAGAGCAGAGGCGAGTTTCTCGCCATGGCGCTTCGCGCCTGTTGGGGATTTGGGGATTTCCCCGAGCTTCGGCTCACCCGCGCGGCGGTGGATCCAGTGGGATCTGCCGTCGGGCAACCCGTTACCCGCACTGAGCGGGCCGGGGGCCCGGCGCACTGAGCGTCGGGCCGCGTGGAAGACAACCACAATAAAAAACCAATCCGGGGTGTAGAGCAGCGCAATTCTGCGCCGCTCCACAAAGCAGCAGAGCTCGGCGGTGAGTCCGGCAACGGACATGTCACGGGCAGGGGGTCAGCGGGAACAAGGCCTGGCTGTACTCCCCTTTCCCCTGTCTTGTGACGGATGGAGAGCTGCTGGGGGGTTTTTAGTGGGTAGGCCCGGGCCGAGTACGGTCTGGGGAGTCCCACATATCCTCGTGGTTTGGCTCAACCACGAGGAATGCGTAAATGCATTTTCCCCCCTCCCAAAAAAAAAAAAAAAAAAAAAAAAAAAGGTACTGTAATTCTGGGGTGCGATGTCAGGCAACCTCCTTGTGGTGCACCCTGGGCAACCCGGCAGATTCTCTGCCGCGGGCTAATAGTCTGACGAGAGGCCCCCATAGAGGGGGGCGTGGGATGGCCGGGTTCAACCCGGCGGGCCACTTTGCGTGGCCACCCGCTTCATGCGGGGAAGGGCGAAGTCCCCTCTTCTTGTGCTAAGAAGAGGTGTGGCTTTCGCTGGAAGCCGATTTCGGCGTCTACCTTTGCTGGTGGCAGAGGTGAGGCGATTTCTATCGCCATGGTGCTTTGCACCTACCGGGGAATTTCCCTGAGCTTCAGCTCACCCGCGCGACGGTGGATCCAGTGGGGTTTACCGTCGGGCAACCCGTTACCCGCACTGAGCGGGCCGGGGGCCCGGCGCACTGAGCGTCGGGCCGCGTGGAAGACAACCACAATAAAAATTACCCCAACCCCAAGGTGGCGTTTCCGTGCCGAGGGGGTGCGTGGCTGGTGGGAGACCAGTCCCAAGCGGGCAAAGGGAGTGCATCCCAAAATGCATCATCATGGAGCTCGGCAATAATTCTAAACGTCCCCAGGGGGTATCAGTCCCCCCCGTAGGACCGCGTAAGGCGGCTGCGGGCAGCCAGGCGTATCTGGGGCTGGCTAACCCGAGTTCCACCCTTCCTAGTGGTAAAAAATGTGAACCCGTTGAGAGCGGGCCACCACCGGTATCCGGGCCGTCTGGTGGAAATACCATCCATGCGACCGAGGCGGCAGGAGAGTTTCAACCCCCGACGGCGGTTCCCGGGTCGTCGAGGGGTAAGAATGCGACCGGACGAATGGGAGGCAGGAAGAAGATCGGCATATCCGAGCTCATGCTCGAGTATGATGCTCCGGATATCTTTGCGATTTCTGGAGAATCGGACTGCTTATCTGAAACCTCATCAATGATGAGTACCGACAGCGGTACAAATGCTCTTTTCGCTCGTCGGAAGAGGGGCCGCGAGGAAGCTGGTGACGGAGAGGAAGGCAGCGATGATCCTTCATTCGAAGACGTTCCGCTGTCTTCCCGTAGAACCCCGAAGCCTAAAGGAAAGAGAGGAAGAGGCCGTCCACCAACCACCGGCGAGTACGTGGGGCTGGCCAAGGCAAAGGCGGAGTACTTACGGCAGGAGCGCCTGGAACTCCAACTACAGGCGGAGAGAGAGCTCCTGGAAATGCCTTTGGAGCGTAGGAGCACACGACGTACAACTCCTGCACTAACACCAGCGTCGGAGGTGCTATCACCCCTGGAGGAGAGCGGAAGCGACGACCCTACGCTCACTGTCACCCAGCGTATGGGTCGCTCACTTGAAGTTATTAATTACGTGGCGGAAAGGTCCTCGAACCTCAAGGGGACCTTTGTCAACAAATTGAAGACGGCGGCGGCGAGCCTACGGGAGGACGCGAAAACTCTGGCGGCGCGTACTGTCTCTGACGAAACAGCGCGCTTACAGCAGGCGAACTCCCGCCTTGAATCTGAACTTAAAGCTCAGAAACAGCAGATAGCAGAGCTGGAGGCAAAAGTAAAAGACCTTCAAAGGAGGAGCACACCACCTCCCCCTCCAGCTATAAACACGGAACAGACTCTAGCTCCTCCTAACATCGAGGAGCTAGAAAATCGGTTGATGGGGCGCATGGTTGCGCGACTCAACGCCAGAATCGAGGGGTTGGAGCCTAGGCTGAATCCTGAGCCACGCCTGCGCCCTACCCTTAACCATGACAGAAGAGTTGAAGTGAACGCCTCGCCCTCGGTCATCCAACAGACGAAGACACCCGCTGCGCCCGCAGCTCGGAAACCCGCGCAAAGCGCTCCCTCTGCGCTCGAGAACCCGGCTCCCCCGAGAAGGCGCAAACCACCTCGAAGGAGGGAACCCGCTCGCACAAAATCTGCGCCGCCGATAATGCAGCAGAGCCACGCGTCTCTTTGGCGTTACGCGAGTCCGGCAACGGATCACTCACGGACAGGGGGTCAGTGGGAACAAGGCCTCACTGTTGTCCCCTTCCCCCTATCTCGTGATGGACGGAGGAGCTGTTGGGGGTTTTTAGTGGGTAGGCCTGGACCGATATGGCCCAGGGAGTCCCACATACCCTCGTGGTTTGGCTCGATCACGAGGGATGCGTAAAAGCATTTTCCCCCTACCAAAAAAAAAAAAAAAAAGGTACTGTAATTCTAGAGAAAAGGCACTGTACTTGTGTAATACCTACCTACCAATAAGTGGGTAAGATCTAAGAAATGTTATTTCAGGGAAGAGAGTAAGTGATTTCTGCCACTCATCTTCTGACATGGGCAGTGGTGCCACTTGCCATCAGGTGAGCGACCCAGCTTGTTCCATCACTACCTGACATAAAAATATAATAATACAGTAAAAAGAAAGAAGAAAACATGCAAATGTAGAAAGCCAATTTTTTTATTGTTACTAAACATTTTGGTATTCATAAGATACAGAAGTATAAAGATTGTTAACACTTTTACTAATAACTATAATGGAGTATATTAGTAAATATTTAATTGATTGATTGCAGAGCGGGCTGTCAAACATCTGTCATTGTCAATTATATAAATTCGTTTTACAAATCGTTTAATTACTGAGCGACGAATTTATCAAAGGATTATACCAATATTATTTTACATTATTCTTTATTTTACATTATTCTGTAGTAAGAGTTTAATATAGAAAAACATACACATCAAATACAGTGTGAAAGTATTTTAAATACGTAAAAAAACAGAGGTGATTAGATATTCTTGTCAAGTGGCAGTGTGTAAAATGGAACGTAGCAAACAATGGTTAGTTAAAGTGCGTTCAGAAACTGTAACTTACACTAGAGCAAGCATATTGAAATATTATAAAATCTTTTCTTTCTGCGTTTCCTTTACCACATTGATTATTGTAATATACTTATAATTAAATTAGCTTCATTTTGACGTATAATTCATATATATACATGATCAGGTAAAAAATGGGCTTTGTTCTTTAACTTGCAAGATTCAACGCATACAAACAGTGTGAGTTAAATAAAAGCGTGTAAGTATAATAATAATAAAATACTGATGTTAGAATTTTTTTTCAACATACATTACTGGGTGATTATTTTTAATTGAGGACATATTATATACGCACTGTTGTGGCATACTCTAAATCTGTGTTTGTGGCAGTGTTATGCAGTAAAAGTAATCGAATAAGGAATAAAAAAATAATAGTAAAAGAAAACATTTTTAATCATGTGTTTATTTTACCATGCAGTATCAAAGTACTCATCAATACGAATCAAACGAACCCAAACTCGATAGGGTTGTGTCGTTTTATTGCGGAGTTCCTATGGCCACCTTCCAGCTCCAGCGTAAGATCAGCTCCATGTCATCATAATATTGCATTGTCACACGATATACATATAAATGCAAAATTTCAGCTCAATAGGAAACCGGAATGTAGGTCAAACTTAACTTGCAAGATTTCATTACAGACACCGGGACAGGTGAAAGTAAATAAAAGCTTGTGAAAAAATTAAAGCTTATAATGAAAACTTGTAAAAAGGTCGCCATCGTTCTAACTTCCTAGAGAGTTGCTCAGCCCAATATTCAATTTATCGACCATCATCAGCACTGTAAATAATAGTTTATTGTTACCAAAATTTTTTTACAATATGCGTAGATTGATCCATTATTATGTAACACGAATAACTTCCGTCGATTTTGGCATCATCAGCCGAATTTGGCTAAAGCCTGTATTTCAGCTTTCAGCGCTTCTCAAACGTTCAGATCTTATACAATACAATATTAACTATCCAGATGCCAGGAATAATCATGTGCGGACTCTTTTACTAAAGAAAATAGACAATGCAACTTCTTCAGTTATCTTTATCCCAAAAGCGACAACATTTACTCCGCACAAAATAGACTCTCTTTTACAATAAAACATACAATGGTATACCTAGTCTAATGTGATTTTGTGTTAAAAGTATTTACCAAAGGAATTCGTGACTACTGAACTATAAATCACCCCGCGGACTGTTTATTTTATTTAAAGTCAGTTATTAATGTTTGTTTACTTTTTCCTCCAGTTTCGGATACATTCCATTAGGGAGCATCAACGCATAAAATCATGTAAACTTTTCAAGCTCCGTGATCGATATTCTTAATAGGAAAAATTTAAGGGAATTTTATAAACATTTTTATAAATAGGCATTCTTAAGTTATTGATAAAGCAGCCTTCGGATGTATCTACTTCACTCAATCATATGAAATCCTCAAAACTGTCTTTAACACTATAATGGATTATTTAATAAAAAAATCAGAATGCATACCATATTCATGTATTTATTCCTCTAGGTATGGAGAACCATAAAATTTTAGGTCTTTTACAAAATTTATAGGTATTTGTTTAAAAAATTTGCCTTTTCCTGTATCGTCATCAACTCATCAGACACTAGGAAGGCTAAATTAACAGTAACTGCGGGCAACGACGCGCTTCCATACTAATCGTTGGCATTGAAATTCCTCGCTACAAGTGTCAACTAAAAATAAAGAATAAAAATAAAAACTTCTTCAAAGGTTAATGTTACTTGACCATTATGTTACTTATGTTTATGTAACTTATTATCATCCAAGAGACGCTAGCTGTTGGACGTAAGCCTTCCTCAAGGATCTCCAAACCGATCGGTCCGGCGCTTCTCGCATCCAGCGACCTTCATCAGATCGTCGGTCCACCTTGTGGAGGGCCTACCAACGCTGCGTCTCCCGGTACGCGGCCGACACTCGAGGACCTTTCCGCCCAAACGGCCGTCGGTCCTGTGAGCAATGTGCCCTGCCACACCAATCACTGCCACTTAAGGTTCGCAATTCTTTATTAGGCTATGCGTAATTTTCAACTTTTGTACATAACAATATATTATTCATGCTTTATAAATGATTTTTCGGAACAAAAGACTTGAAAACGTCTATGTTAAATATTATATTAGAATTTACATCAATTGTGAAAGTTCTAGACATCACAATACAAAAAAATAAATAATTTACTATTAAAGTTTTTTTTGATAGTCTTATAAGAAACAAAAAAATTAAATTCCGATGCGGCCATTACAAGAGAAGCAGGAACATCGATGTCATTAAAAGATAATGTGTCCGATTTGAGATCTCTCATCCGAATTGCGCAACAAAAAACAACATCAAAGAATGTCTGACAAATGTTTTACAATAAATCGGACAGCTTCACGGATACTTCTATAAACGAATCGTGTCAGCTACCAACCTAAATACAATATGGCTGGAGTTTGTTTACGTTCCACACTCGGCGTGGATGAACGTATTGTGTGAACGTATTCGAAACGGATGGTGGATAGCTATGTTACTATTGTTACATAATAGGATGCACAATTTCCAACTTCTGATAAATACAATGTTTAAGAGGACATAATATTACAAGTATAAGGGCCGTTTTTTCGTACAACCATTATCCCCGTATCCTTTCTGCAAAATGGCAATAGTTCATCATCATCATAAGACTTCATATACGCCCCCACTGCCTACTCTACTCGTAAGTTAAGGTGTTTAGGCCTTAGTCTACCGCGCTGGCCCAGTGCAGATTGGTTGACTTCACTTGAATTTCTTAGCAGGTGTATGCGGTTGCTTCATCGTAAAAGCGTCGGATAAATGTACATATCAAATTGGAAAAACACATTGGTAAATGATATGAACAAGATCGGGTCGCGGACCTCCCGATTACAAGACCTGGTGGGTGATTTTGTAACTTATCGGCAATCGGCCATCCTAACGGCAACCCTAAAATTCAGTTTTAATCAAACAGATTTGACAGTTCTGTTTGATTAAAACTGAATTTTAGGGTCGTTACTCGTGGTCCCACTACTTTGCCCCACTGGCCAATGGAACCACGAGGAATTCATGTTTAACATTCTGTAACGTCGTCGTCTGAGTGATTTTGTTGCATTGTTAAATAAATTAACCAATACTTATAGCTAATGAAGATAATTCCGCTTCTTTAACTCACCCAGTATGATAACGATTGCCGACCAATCGATGAGTTACAAAATCACCACCCAGTGCCGAGTCCACAGTAGCGCCACCGACGCTCGGACGTTTAATTTAGCAGTCTAGGCAAAATCGTTAGCCTAGATTGGTTGTAGTAGTTATTAGTAGGCTTGGATTTGGTAGCAATTAGTTTATAGTCAGTCCTATTAACAAGTAAAAATCAAAACTTGTTCAGTTTCTTATTCCAATACTGTTAAGCAAAGACTTGCACTTGTGGTTAGCAGTGGAATGCGCATGAGTTGAAGTGAAGTAAGTCTTATACCAACCTGCACTGGGCTAGCGTGGTTGACTAAGGCCTAAATACCCTAACTTAGGCTCGAGCCTCTCGGTGGGGACGAATATGAGCTGTTATGATGATGATGATGATGATGAAGTCGTCTATTGGTTCACTGTAGTTGCATCTTTACATAATTTGATTGCAACATAATGAGTAAGAGCCGGAATTTCAGTACATTAAAGAGTATTTAGTTGACACCATTGTAATAGATTCTATTCTATCGCGCTGAGACGGCATTAACGGAAGCTTTGCTGCACTAAATACGAATTTAAAAGGGGTAGCATTTAGCCCAAGGGGAATGAAAAATGCAGAGTTGTTGGGGATAAAATTATATACTTGTCTTACAAATAGATCTAAAAATGGAGGGTGTGTGCGTGTCAAACGGAGCCAAGGGTTAAGCTGGCTTCAGGCTATAAGGGTTAAAATTTCTAAGTAATAAGTTGAACAGATTTCATCGTTTCTCTTCCGTGATAGGTATGGAGCTTCCAACATAGTACACAATTTTGAAGATCAAATAAATCTGTTGAAGTTAACCAATAAAAAGCACCCTACACATTTTTGTCATTAAATAGAATGCATAAGATTGTAAATACATATACCGTAAAAATAATATGAATAATTAAGTATCTTAAAACAACTGTAAAGAACTTAAATAAACTTAAACGCCACTAACAGACGTTCGTACCTAGTTAAATGTTCAAAACAACAGAACTGTAATCACTTCCCTAGTTGCTGAAAAACTCATTCAAATCTTTTCAAAGGCTCATGTGAAAATTCAAAACTTTCACATGGTACATTGAGCTATTTCAAGTAGGAAAAGCTTTCAATGAAATCCCTAACGAGAATAAAAACTATAAATAAATGATTGATGGAAAAACCATTAGACATCAAACAAAATCTGTGCCATCACCGCACGAGTACCTATTCAATGTTCAAACACCAATGTGTCACATATCTCAATAGATCTCCACAATATGCGAGCCGTCCAAGGGGATGTCCAAATAAAGTTCCTTTTCAAGCAACCCTGACACGTCCCCGAGGATATAGCACACAATGCGATTTAACATAATAATGCAAAGGGATATTGAAAACACTGTTATAATATAACATTTGGATATACGCCCTTGTTGGGGAATGAATAAGTTTTCCTGTATTAAGGAAAAATGGACACACATGATTCCGACAACAGATTACAGTTTGAATCAAAGTTTTAGAATGCAATACATTTATATTATTATTAAAATCATGTGGCTTTTTTATCGCATGTAACATATCGCATGTTTAATTATGTTTAATCTTCTTCTTCTTCTTCTTATATATAAAAATGAAACGCTGTGTGTTAGTCTCGCAAATTTATGTGTCATTTATGGATTTCGAGAAAAAAACCTACAAAAACACACGGTTACTTTTAAAAAAGACGACGCGAAATTTACTCAGAAAAATGAATTTCAATTAAACTTAAACTCAAATTCTTATTGATGTATTATCTTTCTAAGTATTGTTGATTATCTATTCTTTATTAAGCATAGTTGCTTTATATTAAAGTGGACAGATTGCCTCTACCAAGCTACGAACTTGTCTGGGTGCAAAAATCTAATAATAGATCCAGTTTTTTACTGTATATACTACTTCTAACTAGACGTTGATTTATAAAGAATCTGAAATAAACATTATTGCACAGGAAATCCAAATGTCACTAGCACATTGAATCGCATGCTGATGCTTCTTTACAAACAACTAATTAAACGGACATCCAATTTGGCATTAATGATAAAATCTGGTATTATTATGACAGCTCATAAACACCATCCCATTATCATTATAGAGTATCCGATTCCAATAAAGCTAGCAATAATGACCAATTTAATTCATCCCAAACTAATCTGTTTGAAAACCAAAGCCAGCTGACTACAAGGAAAGTCGTTTGGTATCATAAAATCATAAGTAGGAATATCTAGTTCAGATATAAATGTTGCCATTAAGTGGATGCACTTCCTACAGTCAGTGTCACTTCAGAGGAATTATTTTAGCCACTTTATGTGAACAGGGCCTGTCTGTGACATTCGATAGGAACGTTGCGACACTTTCAACGCAGACACCATAACGTGCCAAGCAAACCCAAAGCGTCCTTGTTACTATCACAACAAAACTCAAATTAGCTAGTCATCTAAGGGAATTCTGGAATCAGTTAAATATAGAAGCTAAGACTTCGCTAATTAAGGATCATTTTTGAATAAATTCTCACAGCTTTGAGGTTGCAGAGAAAATATTGGTGGTGACGCCATTGCGAACACAGCTCGAACTGATAACTTTATTATTATGGCCTTAAGAGTACCTAGCTGAAGTAGACGAAAATAAAACTTACTGAATGGTTCATTGCAAAAATACCGAACTAGTTGAAATTAATACCTTTCTTGCTGTCACTAGGAGTTCAATGACGTTTACCTGAAGAAAAGAAAATTAACATTAATAATATTGCAGTTGATTTGTAAGTAACAATTGATATAAGTCATAAAAATAAAATGCAGCTAATGGAAGACACGTGACATCTTTGTTTCACAGATTGTTTCGTGTAGGTACATAAAAATTGAGTAAAACGTGATTAAGTTACATACTCCTCTGTTCATTGTAATGAGTTTTTCAGAGAAGTCAAGACAAATATTTGATCCAATAAAAAGGAAGAAAGGAATACAAAGACGGTACGCATTGCATGCAATAAAGAAAGCTAATGAAAACTAGACGAAGTAATCCCAAGAATGCAAACAGACTTAGATGTACCAACTGTACGAGTCCTTTGATGTCTGCTTATGCTACTTAAGTAAGACAATTTAGCTTTGCCCTAAATCCCTTTGAGGGTTCCCTCGAGACTCTCTCAACAGGTAACTTTATAGCTTCGGAATTAAGCGGTCAAAGCAATTTCGTAACGCGAGCTTGTTAAAGTAATAACTCATTCGTGTCTTCAACCTCACTTAGAGTAGAGTTTTGCATTTATTTTTGCTCGTGATCGTGTACTGGTATTCCGTTCTATGCTCTCACTATTATATTAATACATCTATTATTAAGGTTTATTTATTTATTTATTTAATGCTTTATGTACTACATAGAGTGTACAAAGGCGGACTTAATGCCATTAGGCATTTTCTGCCAGTCGACCTTAGGGTAGTTGAGAGACTATCAAGGTAGATATACAACATATCGGATACATTTTATTGAAATAACAAACTTACTTTTTGCAAAATGTTTAGAAGAATTGCATGTTAATATTAGGTACAATAACTGTATTCAGATAATATTGATGAGGCGAAGTAATTGAGAAAAATAAGACATATTGCTCATTATGTTTTATTTGTTGTATTTTATGTAATGTTGTGCTGCTGCAATAAAGTGTTAGTTATGTTATTTGTTTGTTTATTTCTTTAACACTTCTTCGAAAAAATTGCACTTAATACGAGTTGAAAATGAAAATTTATTTCAAAAATATAGAGAATACTACAACCACACATAAAATCGGCAAACAAAACAAACTTACATTATTTATCAATGGCGATGACGGTAGGAAGGTAGTAACATAGGTTTTTAATTTTTCTAAAGTAAGGAAATAACTACATATTTGCGGACGACTAACAATAACAATAGATGATAATAGCAACAAAAATATTTTACAAAAAATAAAAACCGACTTCAAAAACACTGAAAAGTTAAAAATAATATAAGAATAGGTACAGACAACATCACACTTCTATATTGAAGTCGGTGCCAAACGATGATCTCCTAGAAAGTCTTAAAATTTATTACCGACTTCAATATAGAAGTGTGATGTTGTCTGTACCTATTCTTATATTATTTTAAACTTTTCAGTGTTTTTAAGTCGGTTTTTATTTTTTGTAAAATATTTTTTATTTTTAACTTTTTAGTGAAAGATTTTTAGATTAAATTAGGGTTTTCCTCAATTTTCATGGGATCCCATCATCAGATCCTGACATTAGTAACCTTGAGACCACCCTCGGAGTATACTCTATCGAATACAAAAAGAATTTTGAAAATCGGTCCACAATTGGCGGAGTAATCACGTAACATACACGCAAAAAAAAACATACGCATCGAATTGAGAACCTCTTCCTTTTTAAGTCGGTTAAAAAGGTAAAGTAACCAATCAAAGCAAAATCCGACAAGCCCAATTACCAATAGCACAACTGAAGCTGAACATTGAATTACTGCATTAATTGCAGCTTTACGTTCGATTATACACTGCCGAGAGCAAATGTTGTTGACATTTATCAGATTTACACAGCAATAGAAACCATCGAAACGGAGCGCACCAGGGCGTAACAGAGAGCTGAAGCGACGCGTGAAATAGTTTCGAGATTTGAGCCACAGTCCAGTAAGCATTCGCGAACTCTCCTCCATTACCCCGACCATTTTAACAAATGCACTGCGAGAATCTTTGAAAGATGCACACTGACTGAGTAGAGTAATAAACAATACCAAGGCAAGCGGATAGTGACACAATTTTCTCAAAGAACAGAAACTTTCAATGGTAGTCCTTTCTAACCCGATCGCACACAACTTGTTTCCGCAGGGAATGTTTTTTTTGTAGCGAACCCGATGGCTAGAAAACTGGTAAAACTAAATATGGTTTCGTATGCTAACATACACCGCGTTATCAAAACTAGAAGTGAATTTGTAACGTTCCTCTAAATTTGTCCCAGAGTGTACACATAAGACTTTCTTAAACAACCCAAATAAAAGAAGAAGTAAATTTGAACTTGAAATTTGAAGAACTTTTGCATAGTTGAAGATATTGAGATGCAAAAAATTTTGAAGCATCGTAGTTTTGAGTAGTTGTAGTAGTAGTTGTGTCAACAGAACAGAGGATTAAACAAAGCCATAGTCGCAGGACCAGTTAAATAACATATAATTAAACATAACAAATTCAAAAAAACTTGAAATACGACATTTAATGAAATGAAATTTTGACAGAATCTTTAGAACTGTATAGTACTCGTATTATAGACTTTTAATCGTTGTATGCCTATAATTTAATTTATAATTTATTTATTTATAATTTATTATTTCTCTTTCACAAAACAGTTTTACAATAATAAATAATAATAGCAGCTAAATGTTCAACACAGACAATCGACTGTAATGTGAGAGACTGGCATCTGCACTAGGATAGATCCTGTCATACAGATTACCAGGACCTCTCCTCTCGAAAATAACATTGATTTATTAGCTGATTACATTCTACATATACATATGATCAAATCATAATATAAAGTTTAGGAAATAGTTAATATACTATACATAATTAGCTTTATTAAAATTCTGCAAATTCTGTGGCTCATTTTTTGTGTAATTTGTAAGTGTATGTGTGTGTGTGTCTGTGTGTGAGAGAGAGTGTGCGAGTGCGTGTGTGTGCATGTATTTGTGTGTGTGTGTGAATGTAGTTTTCAGCTTCATACACATGCTCTAGGAGGGTACAGTTAAAAGATTTTCTGTTTCTATGTAAGTTAAGTTTTGTAACCAATCCGATACTTTCTTTTTGCAGTTAATTCTGTTAAGAGAATAAATTAATAGTATTCCATTAATTTTATTATACAGGTAGGGGCCCAGAAAACAGAAAAAATTTTGTGTGATTCTATTTCTGCAAGGCTTTGAAAAGCAAACCCTATTCCCGCGACGCTTAATAATAGTTAAGGGATTGAAGGTGATGAGCGAGTGTTGTTTACTAATTGTCTGACGAATAAAAAGTTGACGGACTGTAAGTACTTTGGCCGTTTGATATAGATCAGTAGTGGGATGGTAAAAGGGGAGTGACAAACAAACCTTTAACACCGCCCTTTGTGCTCTTTCTAGTTTAATGAGATGAGATTTGTATGCACCACCCCATGACGTGATGCAGTAAGACAGAATAGACTGACAAATGGCTAAATATGTTTGTTTAAGTATGTTTTTATCTGCAATATGTCTCAGATTCTTAAAAATATATATTAATTTTCTAGTTCTTGCTGCCAAAACATCAATATGGGGTTGAAAGTTTAGATTCCTATCTATAATGATTCCCAGATACTTTATGCTATTTACATGTTGTAAGGTGGGACAGGAACAGTCGGAGCTAACACAATCATTACTAGTATGCCCTATCAAATTGTTCCTCGACTGTAGGGTCTTTTTATTGGTTGCTGAGAAAGTTATGTATTTAGTTTTATCCAAGTTCAAGGTTAAGAGATTATCAGCAAGCCAACTAGAGACTAGTGAAAAACCGCCCTGCGAAAGACGGTATACTTCATCCCACGTGTCTCCACTAAACATAAGAGCAGTATCATCAGCGTAGGCGACCATTTTACCGGACACCAATCTCATTTCACATAGACTATTTACATATATCAAGAACAGTGTAGGTCCCAGAATACTGCCTTGAGGAACTCCATACGATACAGGAAGCTCATTGCTGATGAAATCGCCAATTTTAACATATTGAGAACGATTCATCAAATAGCTTTGAAAAAAGTTTAGTTGCGTTCCACGTATTCCCACACACTCAAGCTTGCTTAGAAGCCGTGGGATAGGGATCGTATCAAACGCCTTTGCTAAGTCTAAGAACACCGCAATTACTTTTTTTCTTTTTATCCATATTGCTAATTATATAGTCTGTCAGCTCGTGGACAGCATCATCAGTTGATTTATTGCGTCGGAAACCATATTGACGGCTTGAGAGTATGCGTTTTGTTTCAAGGTAATCTACTAATCGTTTATTAACAATTTTTTCTAATATTTTTGAAAGTGCTGTAAGAATAGAGATTGGGCGATAGTTACTGATACAATCCCTATCTCCTCCCTTGTGGATAGGATAAATCAATGCTCTCTTAAACGTCGAAGGAAAAATGCCTGACGACAGCGAGATATTACAAATGTGAGCAATAATCTGGGACAAAGTATCTTTGTATCTCTTTAGAATGCTGTTTGGGATATTATCTATGCCCACTGCACAATCCCTCTTTAGATTTGAGATCACTGTATTAACTTCCTTTTCATCGGTTGAGAGTAAAGTAAATGAATCTGAAGGAACAGAACTGCAACATTTAACAGGTGAAATAGATCGTGACCTGTTTTTATTAATTATATTTTCTGTTAAGTTTTTTCCTATATTTACAAAATAATTGTTTATATCATTAACTGCCTGTTGAGGATTATTGTTCAAAATTAACTCAGTGGGACATGTTTTTAGTTTCTTTGTATAAGTTATTGAGCGAATAACATCCCACAATTTTTTGGAATTATGCTTAGCTTTTTCAATTTCTGTTTTTTCAAAACTTTGTTTGGTTTTTTTGAGTATTTGATTACAGTAGTTTCGATAGCGTGTATACGTTATTCTAATAATTTCATTATCTGGTTGTTTTTTAGACTTCATATGTAGATTGTCACGATTTTTCATACATTTAAGAAGACCTGGAGTTATCCACGGCTTAACAATACGCTTACTACGCCTATGTTTGTAATAATAATTAATCAACGCTTACTTGTGAATTTAAGTGATGCAATCCTCACTAGATGATATATGAAACTTCCTCTAGCAAAGAAATAAGTAAACGTAAAATTTGAAAAATTACACTACAGTTAAAGACCCCAAATTTACTTACTTGCTCAAGTGCATTGGGAATGTAGTCCTACTTAAATATCCCGCCAATACTTCCTATCAAATTTAGTACCTTGTCCGCATTATTCAGGCTAATAAACTTTTCGTATGTACAAAGAACTTTTTACATTAAAATGAGATTATATTTGAAGTGAGATTTTATGATTAGATTTTACGATAGGAAAACAATAAAAGTGTGATAAAAAGAAATTCATATATACGTAGAAAATGCCATACTTATAATTAAATGCTAATCATGATAGTAGGCTAGCAAGATTTAAAAATGATTCTTATTTCTTTCAGCAGATTAATTTGATGTTATAACAGTATATGGAATCTCGGCATGCTGTTCTCGGTCAGATATAAACCAATTTGATTGCAATCGGAGTTATGGGGTGGACCGTAACGCTCTAACCATCCCTCTAGGCCGCACGATAAGGGTCACCATGAATTTGCGAGTAACGATCATTACTGGAAAGGCATAAAAATTAATAGCCCAATATTCCCATGACGACACGGAAATAGCATGACGCTATCGTCCTCCATCGTTGAGGTCGACCCAAACAGAAATAACGATATGAACCGCTATTGATTCAAGATTCATATAAATTGCAGTCATACATTCTGTATGTATCAACAATTGGTTGCTGTTCACTTTATTTATAAAAGCAAAATTGAAGCGTGTCGTCATTGTTTTGCTGCAAAAAATCTTGAATTCTAATGAATAAAATCCATATAAACTTAAAGAAGATCACTGAATAGTCCTGGACCTGAAAAAAGTATGGGGAGGTAAATTTTTATGACACTTCGGTATATTTGGACTTAAAAGTGTGAAAATTGGTATTCGTGTAGGATTTCATTTGGTCTATGTTAACACTTATAATATACATATAAGGAATAACATCCCTTTGGGGGAGTAAAAATAGAGAACAGTCTGGAAAATCACAATTTATGAATTTGTTAATATAGGATTTGGTAATAAGGCTTCAGATTACTCAGGAAGATATAATTTGATAATTAAAATTTAAAAAAAATAGTAAGGGGGTATGACCGGGGAAAGAAATTTATTTGAGAAACCATGCATTATTTAATCTAGAACTATGGAGATCTAATAATTTCAAATATTTAGTATTTTGAAAATGGATTGAATGGCAATTTGAGATATCCCAGTGAGAACGCAAGAAATACAAAATAGCCAAAATTGAGTAAACTAGTTGTATCATAAATAACAGCAATTTTAAATCTCTCCAAGTCACATTTATTCGTATCATTATTAAATCACTTTCTGTTATAAATCACGACCCTTGATGTATCAAAGCAATACAAACACCAATACACATTTTTGTTCATAGAACCGTTTACTCTCTCGAATATTTACAGAAGAAAAATCAATATAAGCCTCCCATAAAAACTCTAAGCGCGAATTGAAATTCCCAAAACGTTGTGCGAGATTGAAGAGGCTTTTATGGAAATGGACCAGTATGCACTCTGCGATAGTCGAGCCCTGCCGTATTACACTGGCGATTTAAATATTTACGCTCCCGCCCACAATTTGGATACACCTGATGTTCCATACACTCCGGTCGGGTGTCGAATGTTGCTCTAATATGCAAATAGTCCTCAATAAAACGTGTAATATAGACGCAGAGTGTACTGCAAGTGTATTGGGTACATTTGATTAGATGCACTTCCAGTTACTCATGTAAATTATTTGGACCAAAAATCAATAATGATACGAGTTGTTTTTACCTACTAGATTGATTCTGTTAATAAGTAAAAAACCATTGAATCAAAAAGAGATCGGTAATAAATTCTGATACTGGCCAAATACCGGGTTACTGTTAGAATGACTGAAAGGATAGACACAGATGGAGAATTAATTTTTTAGATCATATACAAGGTGGAGGAGACGTCAATAAGACAAAAAATGAAAAACCGATAATACTAGTTCATAGTAGTTATTTAAAATAATAGAAATTAACTTGACATCCAATTAATAGAAAAATAAAAAAACTATTGGGAAATGGTTGGTTCTAAATCATTAGGTACTAGTCATATAAAGAACGTCGAAGTGACTTGCTTATACAGGGTGTAACTGAACACCCCAATAACATTTAAGGGTATGTATCCATCAGAAGTAGAGATTCTGTAGGAAAAATATTAGGGCTAACAAACCTACTTTTTTCCCCATACAAACAAAATAATTTATTTTATGGTATTAGGTGCAGACAGCCCTACGTAAGCGTACAAGGAATGCTACGCTCACGTTTGTCACGTGTCATTTTGTGTTTAAATTTCTTTTGTGTTGAGAGCTGCTTATGGTTGTCACTTGAAAATTTATGCTTTCAGTTTAAAATCAAATAACTCTGAAAGTATTGGGGTTCCAGGTCTCAGACAAGCGCCGAAGGTCCATTTATTATCTAACGTATATGCCCTTTAAATGTTATTGGGGTGTTCAGTTACACCCGGTATAAAAACGATTGTCATAAAATTACGATTGTACTGAATGTAATACATATTACGATGAATTTCTGTTCGTTTTCTATTTTGTTGCATTGATTTACTACCAAACGTTTGGTAGTAAATCAATGTTTTGTTGTTTCTCTGGTCCAACCAATTTTTATTATTTTCAATTTTATACACGTAATGTAATGTAATATGTGTAATTTAATACCACCTGTGTCCTAAACCCCGCATCTATGTAAAAGAGATAGTCTGTTTACGCATTAATAAATCCATGGTGTACACAAATGCGGGCATAGAACTTGAGGGTTATTGTTATAAAAAATCAATCACTATCGCTTTGAATTTGCCAATCATTGCGGCATCAATACAAGACTCTGTGTCGTCTGTGTGATAAAAAATTTTGATGGATGCACTTTGACTGTCGAAATCGATTGCGATAGGTGTTTGTTACACAATCAAGGGGCTGTAGCTGAAAGGACCTAATGGGCCGAAAGGGGTTGAATAAGTTAATAATACTTGTCCTTGCCGTAAAATATGATAGTGTGACTGTGAGGAATAAAATTCTTCAGTGTCACACTGGTGTGACTATCTGGAAAAAATTCTTCTGTGTTGCACTTGTGTGACAGAATGGTGTGACAGGGATTAAGTACCCAGCCCCCCTAGACAAGATGTCTTTCGATAATCGCTAACGCAATCGCTAAATAGACAATGTATGAGATTTGACAATTGCGCTCGAAAGCTTAAGCGAGGGCTTATGTCAAATCCCATACATTTTATTTCTATTATTAGGTTAAAAAGGTGTACAAATAAATTATAGTCGTATCGACAACCCTCGATTAGAATAGCCCAAATATGAGTTTCATATATTTCATCAGCTCCAACGATCGTAATTATAATCATACAATTTATTGGAATAATATTCAAAATGCGAATGCCTTCGGGCGAAGATAACCCTTAATTCATACCTCCGTTCAGCCGGAAGTCACCATTCTAAATCAAACATGGCGCCAATCCGTACCGTTTCCGATTGAGGGAGAGCGCATATTTTAATATCCATTATGGCGCTCCAATCATGATCTATTTGTTACGTGTTGCCACCGATGTTGAGAGTTAGGGTTAATTCTGATCCAATAACGTATTTTTTGATCTCAATATTTTTGTTATTGAAAATAGCACTTCACAGTAGGCTTTTCATCACAACTCATATACGTCCCCACCGCGGGGTTCGAGCCTACCCTATGTTAGGGTGATTAGGCCTTTGTCAACCACGCTGGCCCAGTGCGAATTGGTCGATTTCACATACACCATTGAAATTCTTCGCAGATGTATGCAGGTTGCCTCACGATGTTTTCTTTCACCGTAGGAGAGCCAGACAAAATGTCATATGAAATTCGAAAAACGAATAACACATTGGTACACGGCGGTCTCGAACTCCGGTCCTCCCGATTGGGAGGCAAGTCCACAGCGCCACCGACGCTCCTGTTTAGGAGACTTTTATCTACACTATTATTATAAAGAGGAAAGATTTGTATGTATGTAACGAAAAAACTCAAAAATTACTGGACCAATTTTAAAAATTTTTTCACCATTAGAAAGCTACATTATCTCTGATAAACATAGGCTACAAAATAATTCCCACGGGAAAACAAAAACAACGCGGGCGAAGCTGCGTAAAGTAAAGCTAGTTAAAGAAAAATTTGGTCTGCCCCAAACTTTTTATTCAGTTTATGGTATCTCTCTTCTGAGAAATCAATTTTCACTAGGTACTCAAACATGGCTTAAATATTATTTAATGCATCTATATCTAATATTATATAAGATGTATCAGTGATAATTGCCTGATTAATATTCGTCACCAAGAAAATAAATTCTGTATTATCAAGTTCAATGTTGTTTTTATCAGATTCTATAAATTTCTATGCATAAAAAATCCTTCTGCTTTCTATGAATAAAACATGTGTCGGCCGGACGAGCGCCGGTTGACGTGCATGTTAAACTCGTTTGGTGCTTTCTGATAAATTAAGTGTTGCGGTACGTTGCGGTTTAATTTAAAAATATATCAGGTTTGTTTTACGAAATTAAAAATAAACTGAATCTAACTCTTACTGGCAAAATCAACACATGGTATTTTTAGATCAAACTAGATTGATAAATGCACTTATAAAGGCTTCATAATTTACTGAATTGTTGAGACTGTCAAAAGAAATATTGTTCACAAAGTACAACTAATCCGATGCTCTGGATAGGTTGCAGCGGCGCTCAACACGCATCATTGGCAATAAAGAGGCGACCAACAACTCAAATCTCTTCAATTATGTCGCGATGTTAATTCACTTAAAGCCTCTACCATGTCAATTTCTGTCGTCTATACGACTGCGAGTAATCGTAGAGCTTTTCCATCTTCTTTCTTTTTAAGGGCTATACTACTTAATCTCCGTTGTCACAGACTTACTACGGCTACCATTCTAACTCATTTCTACGACGTGCAATTAATATGGAACTCTCTGCCAGTATTCCCTCCCAACAACCTTTAGTCCTATGACAGAGGCGTAAAGAAGCACCTTACAAGCTAGTGCTTATATTTTCTTTCCTACACCAGCTATCTTCGCATTTGAATTCCACTTCCATTCACTATCAGGTGGAATGTAGTTATTTGCTATGTTAACTATAAAAAAAAAACTTTATAAAAAGTATAGCATTGGTTCGTATCTGTCATCGAATCAAACATCTAATACTAAGCCGATTCATTCAGAACAAATAAACTAATTCGAAGAAATAAGTATCCATTCAAACGGGCGATACCGCAACGTTACATTTATGAAACTGCGCATATCGAGTCTAATATTTTTCTTATAATTCGTATATAAAGTAGCGAAATATTGGATAAAAATATTAATAACAACCTGTGGACGATCCCGTTGTAGTTGCGTACTTTGTGTCACACAAACGCCTACATAGTCCTAAGTAGTAGCCATTGAAAGCCAACATCATGTAACATCAACATTTGTCGATGCCTTTAATTCAAATTCAGCCCTTACTCGGAGGATTTAAGAGCGAAAAACGTTCCAAGAGGAGATTTCAATAGATTACTTTCTAGAAACTATAGGGCTTACGCTCCGGAAATCATTAACCTATGCCGATATCAGTTATAGCCGAGCCATTTTCCATGGAAATTATGACATCTGGTACATTAACGCATAGTTGGTGAATTTTCTTAGAAAACTGAGAGTTAGAAAGCTTCCGTTGGCCGAAGAGCAAATTATGGTTGTTCAAACAGGAAAAGTTGGTGCTTGGTAAGAAAATTTTTACTTTCTAGATTTATTTTTATATTCAACCTCAGTGGTTTTGCAAGTAAAACTTTACTAATCAATACATCTATACAAAATGTTAATAGTAGATATCACAATATTTATCATTTTGTTAACATCACACTGAGCCATTTTAGTATTTGTGTGGCTAAGTGTGCCTTTTATGGTCCAATTTATTATATTTACTTGAAAACATGCAATGATGTAATGAAGAATTGTATGATACCTTTGTAAGAGTACTTCATACAAGAACAGGGAAATTGTCATATTGTAATTGTAATATTATTTCATAAAATACAAAATATAATACTAAACGAGAATCTCTAAAGAATTCAATTTCATTCGACTCCGACGAATCAACAGAACAAAATACTGTAAGCAGATGATATTGGCCAAAAACAACGGGCCGCTTATAAATCCTGTTCATACTGACATCAGAACAAATAAAGATAGCTGAAACGCGAAACAATATCAATTTGCAAAATGTTCGCCGTGATTCAATAATCGAAATCACTGCATTGGAAGTGCAATTTCATTATCTGGGAGGAATATTGGATACTCTATGGAGCATTCGGGTGCGGGCGCCACCGGCACCGCAGGTCTCCACTCCTGCCTTGTAATGGGATATTTTTGGAATATCTTTCAATAAACTGCATATTGAACATTTTGCATTCCAAAAGATGGAACTAGGAATATTGAAATCGTGTTATTGGTTAGCTTTCTAAGAGGATTGCTAAGACAAAAAAGTCTTCGAAAATCTTTGATTACGCCGAGATAGTGCCTTATGTCCCCGATAGCTTTACTTTGTTCTTCTTCGAATAATAAATCAACTGGACTCATGCTCGTTAGCGTCACATGTATACTGTATATTCCACAAATGTATGAACAATTCGAAACCTTTATATTCACCTCTTCCCTCGGGAAATTTCAATCAGTGCACATCATAATCCGGTGTAAAGTGTACATTGGTCGGCATGTTTATTAAATTCCCCGTAATTTGGGGTGGAGGGGGCGTGAAATTAGGGTTGTCTGGGTCTGCTTGTCAATCAGTGCATTCGACCAGTGATACAATACTATGCAATTCGAGTTAATGATAAAACGCTTTTTGTAATAATGGACACGCGAACGATTTGTGAGTGAATACAATGTAAATAAAAACGAGAAAATGTTTAATAGGGATTTAAAAACAATAATCCAACTAAAAGAGAAATTTCAATGTAATGTTTCTCAAGAGATCTTTTAAGTACTTTTCAAGTACTTACTAGTTCGACGGTAAAGGATTGACAAAACGAAAGCTGCCACGTAAAGCTAAAAGACATTTAAAATTAAAACCACACAAATTTGTAAATCTTGTTCCAGACACTGACGAAAGGGATAAATCAAACGGAGGGTCAGGTTGAACTGTTAACCGCAGTTCAGAAAGACGTTTGCGGACGTAAAGTTGCTTGATTGTTCCCATTGAGCAATACTCGCCGAATCTGCTATTAATTTACCAGAATCATTTCCAGCTGGTTTAATTTCTTTAATTAATCTTCTTGTTGTGCCAACTGGAAATATTTAAGATTCGCCCAATTAATTGGCGTTTCACTTAAAGTCTTGAGATTAATTCTTTGTTGATGGTGAGTGTTTCCTCTAATATCCCATTTTATAAACCGATACATATAAGACAGAAGGTGAAGTAAGATTCCAAGTTGAGATTAATTTCGACGAGTTGTCTTTTCTTTATGTATTTCATTTTTTAACAAGGCGTAGCATTCCGTAATTTGATCTGTGATTCCAAGTAGGCGTTACGGTCTGATGCCGCCATCAAAAGGCGAAATGTCGCATGCTTCACGGTGCGTTGCGCCGCACATAATTGTGACCTGTATTGTAGACAAGTGACAACTTGACCAAACGTTTGCTCACGAGAAGTGTTCCTTGTGTAAAATAGTTACAGCAATCTAGACACGCGACACTGCACTCCGAGTACTGTACGAGCTACTTATTTATCTATTTATTTATAGCTGGTTAATTAATAAAAACTAGCCAATTCAAATCCTGAACTTGAATTACATCCCAGGTGAAATAAATGCATTGTGTAAATAATTGTCTGTAAATTATTCGGCATCCAAATAGATATCAATTCTTTTGTCAGTGAAGTCAACAACAACGCATATTCTATACATTTAACTTGGTTTTCTTTACACATTTATGTTTTTGTACACATTATATGTTTCGATTGGTGTTCGTTACATTTTAGTAGCTGATGAAACGCATTAAAGTAATTTATCAAAAGGAAACTGCACCAGACTCATCCTGCACGGCACAGGTGCCTCTATCTTATCTATGACTAAAAATCCTTCTCACAATTTGGCAACGAACACTGTGACTTACGTCATCATCATCATCACTACACTTTATAATCATCGCTCATCCGCATCAAATAAAAAAAATGCAATGTTGTGTGTATTCTTATATTATTTTTTACTTTTTAGTGATTTTGAAGTCGGTTTTTATTTTTTGTTACCTATGTTATAAGACGGATACAGTTCAACGAATACACTAATGGAATAAACGAAACCCACTTAAATGTCACTCAAATTAATACGAAAAGAGAACTCCAATGTAACAGTAGCCCAGCCTCGGGCTGAAACCTAATACCGATCGTGAAACGGGGAAACCTGTTGTTGCAAATTGGTCGACACACTTTGATTTTTAAGCTACAAAAGGTGGAATGCGCAATTTCATCAGCTCTGCTTGCGGGCTTTTCGGAACCAATCACGCCTCTGTCATATTTAACTCATGGCCTTTTGTTTGAAACATACCTGCGTGCGTATACTCGTAGCTTGCTTTGGATTACTATTTTATTACTGTGTACCGACATAGGGTATTCAATGCTTTCTTTGTTATTAGATAATTGTTTGTTTCCATTATACTTCACGGCTTTATCTTACAAGTATTGTATAATATAAAAAGAAGCAAGTTACCTTAAACAGATGTTATTGTATTTTTTGTCACAATTAGATAATAAAACGACACGCAGAATTCACTTATACATTACGTACTGTAAGTTTTTGTGTAAACATAAATAGCATATTTTATGCATTTAATTCCAAATGATTTGATATGATGTAGGTATGTATATAATTTAGGAAAGCAAACTTCCAATAGATAGAGGAACCTTCATAGAATACTGATATTTATCTTACCTCTAACTATTGAAATTCGAAATGCATGCAACCTTTAAGAAATGACATTACCAGATTACCGCTAATATGATTAAATCTTTTAGTACAATGCTTTGTTCAAAAGCTTCTCGGTCCTTCCACCACAGGCGGGGGAAAATATATTTTTCGATACTAACAAATCGACATCAAAATCAATGAATCGCCCGAGGCCAGTAATTCCATCGGCTCTCAAAATTAACCCCTCGGGTGCTCCAACAAAAACAAGCGCTGTAATAAATAGAGGCAGCCTGTCTCCAGTTAGAGCAAAAACATTCCAATTAATTCACGTAGCCCAAATCAAATCAGACGAAAACGGGAAATCGCCGAGGAAATTATAATTTTATTAGTATTAAGTGTTTATATCTATCTATCATGTTATTTGATAATGATAAATAATAATAATGGACTAGTATTTGAAAATATAAATTCAAGCATAAGAAGTCGAAAGGTTTCCTTTGACTCAGAATATGTACCTTGCAGAAACTGCTTCAGAAGAGATAAGAACCAACGTTTCTGAATTCGTGTTACTGTTTTGTTTCAGCATTTCGTTGTTTGTAAATTTAACATAAAAGTACCTTAAATTGAGGTTATACATTTTTTTAATAGTATATTAAATCGTATCTATTTATAGCCTTAAGCCTGAAACAATTTAAGTACCTAATATAACATAGCCTCCTCTCTTCTAATTTTGCTTGCCCGAGAGGGTCAACAATGCACTTATAACAAATAAACAATAACATTTTATTTTACTATGGATAATCAATAAAGTATTGGGTATTCATTTATTCTTTTCATTATTGCTGATCGTCACAATGCTTTTAATATGTATGCATTAATTACCTTTTTTCACGTCATATCTCTATGTTTTTATTTTTCCTTCAGGAAATGTCAAATATTTTCTTTAGAAGTATACTTGTTTCATCAGCTTAAGTTTTTTCGAGCTCTTCGACTTTGTTTAGAGAGAGACTTACCTAATGACTTGTAGATTGGTTTTATCTCAAATTTTGTTTGGATAAACCTAAAAACATGAGTCGATTTGATGCTTCTCATCCTCAAATAGCTAGTTAATCAAATCAAATAAACCAGACCATCAAATTGTACTCTCAGTCAATTTGAAATCTGAGCCCATAGTTTCTATTCAAACAACAGACGAATTTCCCTATTAAGTCGTTTAAGTTCGTTCGTGTCCCAGAAGAATTCATTTGAATGGCTCAGTCGCGATTGTTCGCGTATAATGACCGCCAGACTGGAAAAACAATAGATAATTGCCAGCTGAAGGCAATGGCGGAGAACGATTGGTGTTATGCGATTCTATGTACCTATGTTTATATTTTGCAACAATATCACAATCTTGATTGGGTTGTGAGAAAAATTACGTTGTTTTATATAAAAAGATCTAATAAATATTACTGTTTCATCTTCATCTGTTTTATTTCTATTCCATCGGTAAATATTACACGGGCAAAAAATGTGATAAGATACTTATAGTGTATTGTGTGTTAAGTACTTAATGACATTTAAAAATAAATAATATTTAAGTAGGTACCTACTTAATCAAAGTTTTTCTTAACCAAGTTTCAAGAAATCTGTAAAGATTTCCAAATTGAATGTTGATACATAGTTATTTACAGTGAATAAAAGACTAATTTGGATTAACAAAGTACAAAAGGAATCGGTACAGTTAAATATTTCGTCACGGCTGGTAATGTAGGGGATAATTTCACCAAAGCTACCAAGTTCAAAATATTATTTAAGTATTGAACTACACTGGCTTGCAAAAGTAAGTATCACACTTTTAAAACTGATATAACATTCTAAAGTAGGCAAAATATATTTTCAAAATAAGAATTATTAAAAAGACTAATGTATAAAAAACTACAACTTCCGAGAAACCTGTCGAAATGAGCTGAAAATGTTTTTTGTTTGAATCCTTAATCTTTTGTAGTTTAGGGAAAAATTTAATTTTAAAAGTGTAGTACTTACTTTTGAAGGTCAGTGTATAACAAAAATCTTCGTTTAATTCCCCCATTGTTGACATTGACTTTTCACAGGAATTTTCCATCCACATAGACCTGTGCTTGACTTTATTTAACGAAAGTCGTCTTGGTGAAATTTATTCCTCAGACTCGTGCTGGGACCAGACCAGCTCAGAAAATAACCTTGAAATACTGTAGAAAAAGTTGCAATCAAAATAACGATATAATATTTAAATAGTAAAGTTCCTGTAGTTAAATTATAACCTTACTTCTCATCGATTTTTTTTAAGCTTAACGCTACGTAAAATTGGGAGGGCGTAAAGCCAGTTAAGTCTTTTGAAGATAAGAGGATTCCAAGACACTGAGGCTTGCAGATAAGTCTTTTGTTGAAACTGATTTCAATTATTTGAAGTGCAAATAAGATGCGCATTCAAAGAGACATCTGACCCACGCCAGATGTGCGGCCGAAATTAAAACACAAAAACGAGTACTGAAGGGGTGAAATATTTACTTTATGTAATTCATATCCTTCTTTCTTCAATTTGATATATTGAGAAAATTAATTTTAAACAAACACATTGGAAATAAATAAACATATTTTTAACAGAATAATATTTCGAATGCTTTATGAAAATTGGACAACATAGTCAAGTGAATGATCTTCATAGTTTTATTTGATTTCAATCAGTCTTTACGCTCGGTCAGTGACCTTTGCACGTCCCTAATGGTGTGACAAGTGTTGACAATCTTTTTGCAGACAAGTTTGTAATAGAGCTTCTGTGTTACAGTTTTTGCATGAAATCTAAATATAGTGAATCGTAAAACTTTCAATTTCTAACTGACAATTCTGGGATACCTGATACGGCACAACAGAAGGTGTAATTTACCAGTGTTCATTCAGAATACCTGTGTCGCCGCTACTTTTCTTCCCTTGGATGTTATAAGAGCCGACTAAGGGAGATAACCGTAACTACCTCTGTGCAAAAGATAGAAAACTAAGAACAAATCCATGTATCAACCTCTAAGCATGATTTACTAGGCCAATTCCTCGTCATCTGAGAATAGACCTGTGTTCAGCAGTGGGAAGTTTATTGGGTGAAATGATGAAAATTGAAGACAAAACTAAGATAGAAAGACAACCGTGATGTTTCAAGAAATCAAGACAAAGGCACAATGCAGAGTTGGCGATTACTTCACTGACAAGAGGAGATTGCTATTTTACCTTTGCTATTTCACTATTTACATCGCCTCCGTGTTTTTAAGGAATCGAACCCCCGGACATCCTGTTCAATACCACGTGGTCTCACCACGTGTTAGTGTGTTATTGATCTGGATGTCCGGGGTTAATAAAATTGTTTCTGACCACTGCTCGACTTTTATAGGTGCAAATAATGAGCTACAAGATTTATATAGTTTATTAAATAATAATAGCAATTTAATAACTGATAATTTGGTTAACCAAGGAATAGAATGGTCATTTATTCCGGTTTATCCTCCTCGTTTCGAATTGCAGATTCCCAAAGCCTGATTCGAAGTTGTAAATATCATTTAAAGCGTATCTTAGGAAATGCATTGTCAACCTTTGTAGAACTTTATACAATATTAATTAAATGAAATCGAAGCGATTTTAAATTCGTCCTAGTACTCCACTGGACCCGGAGCATTCGGAGGTCTTAACACCAGCTCATTTCATTATTGCGCGAAGTTACACATCACTGCCAGAAGAAAATTTTACATCCACTGATGTCAACATACTCTGGAATTAACAACTACTTATAAAACTGAAAAAACATTTTTGGAAGCAATGGTCAGATAATTATGCATTTACATGAGTTACAAAAACGTTATAAATGGAAAATCAAAACTCGAAATATGGAACTTGGACAGATGGTGTTATTTAAGGATCAAAACATAATATGTTACAAGTGGCACCTTGGGCGTGTTTCTGCTGTTATTCCAGGAGAGGATGGTCAAGTTCCAAATGGAAACTGCACACGTAGATCGGTGACGGGGCTATGCCCTATACCTATCTATCCCGATAAGGAAAGCTAATGTAGTTAAGGAGTAGAAGGGTTAAAGATAATTCAGTTAAGAAAAAAATCAGAAATAATCAGGATTAAAGATTATTCAGTTATGAAAAAAATCTGAAATAATTCAATAAAGACAATGATTAGTTAAGAAGACGATTAAGTTGAGAAGAGGGAAGTTTTTTTTTTTTGTTGCTGGGAGGGCGCTTTCAATTTTATCAAGTTTTTTGTTGCTGGTAGTGTTATGAAACGTCTAATAATCTGCATTTTTGTGTAAAAGAACATAACGTCAACTTGAAAAGAAGACTGGAATTGAAGAATTAAAATCCAAGAGCATTACATATTTTTCTAAAAACCTTCTTTTTATATAGTATAGATATACAATAAAAACAAGCCAAACTTTTTCACCTTGTAGAGCAATGAGCCTGAGGCGAATAAGAAGGTTCAAATGGTAAAGTTTTTGTCATGTTTCGCAGACTAACTATAAATTTTGCCATGATGTCAAATTTGAAGGTAGCACAGCAGACATCGCGTCGATCGATGCCAAATCCGCTTATGTGGTGAGCCTTCATTAATATCCGGGCTTCAATCCCCGCTCATACTTTGATGGACCTGCCATACCCCCATTGATCAGTAATCACAGTTTCAGCCGCACTATAACCGTTAATAGATTTTCAGGGATGCTATTAAACATTCATAGTTGCTAAAAGCCGTGGCTTAATTTGCGTTGACTTGGTATTTTGACCCATACCTATAAAGAGTGGTTGATAAAGAATTACAATAAGTATAAATATGACTTCTTTTCAATTTCAATTAACAGAAGAGAATTGATGTAACGTTATTTATTGTGACTCCATAAATTACGCGTCGATCTAAAAAAATATCGCATTTTTTTTTCAAGTTAATAATAATCTTTAATAACAAATTGAGCACAATATTTACATTACATTAGTTGCTGCACTAGGCTCGCAGACCTGTGTCGCAGCAACTAAGACTAGGGTTACACTATCAGTAGGTATTTCATCAGTTTGATCCATCAGTCTGATTGACGCCAGACTGATCGTGTAAACCATCGACTAACGAAATACTGATGAATTTTCGCCAGTCCAGCGGAGATTGATGGAACAAAGTGATAAAATACTGATGGTGTAACAAAAGTTCACAAATTATTATAAGTTATATTCATGAATGAAATATAACTTATAATAATAATAACGTAACAAGGATATATATTTCAGAAAAGGAAAAAATAATAAAAGTATATAGCCAGTCTTAGATCGAGGCCATGAATCATCCATTTAAATATCCTGTGCCTTCAGAGTTCCCTACTCCATGAAACCTCGTAGAGTACCTACCTATGAAGCTAGTTTAGCAAATCACAACCATGATTTCTCGTTAATTGAATTTTTCATCATTCAATTAATAAACATGGGCTATGCAACGAGTGTGCTAATAGAGTTATCGAGATCGAGGTGTTTGTATTTTCCCTGACTTGTACTGGGGCAAACATTTGATGTTTGCCCTAGTGACCGGACTGATTGATAACGTTTACGCTAGTGGATTAGCGTAGGCAAATATGTACCATACAGATCGACAATGTTTTTCATTTACATATGAGTTGGAGTGACATGGTACTATTAGATATGTTTTGTTGTTTCAGCTTTATATTGACGTTTAGTTTAAATATTGTAATCGTTTCGTTCACGGGATACGAGGGTAAAAGCCGACTGAGCAGCGTAATGTGTTCATCCGTCGTATGTACATATGTATGTACGTTTGTTCCTTTGTGCCTTTGTGATAATTCTCATGTCAGTCGATTCGTTTAAATCTTGTGAGTGTCATTAAAGACATGACAATGACAGTCGTCAAAATCCAATATGGTGACCATTAACCGCCATATTGGAAAATGAATAAATTAAAATTTGTTGAACCACATCATGTGTGTATAATTATATTTTCCAAAGACCTAATAATTTTAAAAATAACCTAATTATTGTCCAAAACCTATTTAAACCATTTAATAGGTCTTTGAAAATTATTAGGTTATTTGGCGATTTATCATTTTGATTAATCATTTAAGAAATATAACGATGTAAACTCGTAAACCCAAGTAATAGCGCGAGCGTGCGCATAGGTGAGAGCGTAGGTATTAAATACTAATAATAAATCATCACCACAGCTCGTATATGTCCCCAACGATAGGCTCGAGCCTACCCTAAGTTAGGGTGTTTAGGCCTTAGTCAACCACGCTGGCCCAGTGCGGATTGGTCGACTTCACATACACCATTGAACTTCTTCGCAGATGTTCGCAGGTTGCCTCACGATGTTTTCCTTCACCGTAAATAAATAATTAATTGATCTTTCATCGTATGACATGGTATAAATTTGAGAAAAAGAAGTCATGAAATGCTGCATTTCGTATTACCGATCTCTAATGATATTATCACTATGGCATAATTTAAATGATGTAATCATTAAAGAGGGCACAGTACCTACTACTAGCGCCGCCATTCGTTTTTTATTAATTATGATTTTTGTAGAAACGTCTTTACGTTTCTACAAAAAATAGCACAGTCAGGAACTCAATATTGATACTTCAGATTTATATTTACGTATTTTGTACATATTAACCGTATAGAATAGTCGAAATCATAATTATTGCTTAAAGTGGCCACTTTTAGCAATAATTCTGATTATGATTATTCCTATACTTTTAATCTATGCCTGAATGGCTCCCAAAAATATATAGATTGAGTTCCTGACTGTTCTATTTTTTGTAGAAACGTCTTTAATTCATCATAATTAATAAAAAACGAATGGCGGCGCTAGTAGTAGGTACTGTGGCCCCTTAAATAATGAACAAATGAAAAATCTGACCGCAAATCCTATTTTTCGTTATGATATCATATGATATCATATGCAAAACCATGAGATCGGTATTAGGCCCTCTGAATAGAAAATACCAACCCCAGTGGTATAAAATTCTTGTAGTAGGAACCCATTATTGGAAATATTTGAGCTTATCTAGATAAATGGGTCACGATCACGACTGCAAGAAATTCATAATAAAGATTTATTTGAATTACTGTAGTTGGTAGGTTTATTTAATGAAAAATTGTTTAAGCAGCCGTAATGAATGTGCTGCTATTGCCAACACCGTGCCAAAGTGCTCGTGACGTCACCAGCTCACTACTGATTCACAAGAAACAGCAGACAGAATCCGTAGGAGTGCGGCCCGCGAACGGATGAGTCAGTCACGTCGGGTTTCCCGCACTTTCTAATGTGGGTTGTGTTTTATTCACAAATCGTAAGCGTTGAGGCTGACGATCCTACGCTACGCTACCTCGTTACTAGTAGTAATCATATTCTGTAAGTTTCTCGTACCGGGACTCCGGTCGTATTTCCGGTCGCAAGCTTAGATGCCTGCTTCCTGCCTGCCTAGCCGAGATATGTGCTTGTTTGTCCATATGCGGTGAAAGACCGTATGCGACTGTTTCGGACGCTTTAGCATCTACCTCCTCTTAACGAAGTTAAGTACGTCCCTTTACCTTTGTGACATAATGAGTCAAATCACTGTGCCCAGTAATTTCACTGCCTGCCTTATCCTTTAAACCGGGACAAAGCAATGCAAGCACCGATAGAGGTAGCTGCACAGACGACTCTTGTACTCTGGTTAGTCTCCCTCTGGTAAAAGTGCATGTGTGATTACGACTTGCGACACGTGCTCCGTTATGTCTCTCGCCCTTTATTGCCGGTGTTACTACCAAACCAACTATCAGTAGCAATATGGGTAATTTTATTTGCTTTGTTACTACTACAGTTGAAAGTTGTATGAAGGGGAATATTAAATTTCCCGTCTCACTACCATCCTGCGCAGTCTCGATTGAGATTGGATATTTAGTCATCCTTACCTATTCAGGTATCTAGGATAAGATACGTAAGTTTTACCTGCATCACAGACGTACACAATGTACATTGTACGTCTGTGATGTAGGTAATACTTACATTAATTTCTTCCGTATCACTTCCTATTGAGAAAAATAAACGCATACGTTCCCTATTCACGAATAAAACAATATTGATAGAAGAGTTGCTGACAATTGCGAGATAAACCCTTTTAAAAACAGGTACGGGAAATGCCATAAAAGGAAAACAGGGACATTTGAAAAACAATTGCTTTGTGTAAATAAATTGAAATCGAACCTCTTTTCAACCATGAACATTAAACTAATCAACTGTATGTTTACGTTTGTCAATAAAAATTCGACATGCCGCTCAGTTAGCAGTAATTGAACATGCTTAATAAATAGAACGTTATAATACACCAATTTCGCGATGTAGGTCAGTCCATTGTTGAATGGTATACTTCACAATTATCTATCTACATTCTACTACACAGTCAACTCGGTGGAGTGATGAAGTCTCGGGGTCACAACGGCATAATAGCTGTTGACAATAATACTGGGTCGAGAGGGATATTTTTTACCAATGCCAGGGGAACGATCTGTTGTTTAGTTGTTGACAAAATTACTCAAAGTAAAAGTCTAGAAGACAATGCTTATCGATATGATAAGTTGGTGTATATTTAAAAATAGCAAAATTCTAAACCAATAATCCCATAACGTTATACAGGATACCTACCTCACTAAAAAGAGTGATCATAGTCATATCAACCAAAAAACTTCCGGTAAAGACGTAAAGAAATGTAAGATTATAATAACACCAATAAGAACTACTATATGACTTTATTTTTTAGAATTAAAATCGGTTTTAGTACCTACCTACCAAAAATATATTTCAGACATGAAAACACCTATTTGGCGGACAAAACATGCTTTATTTACATAATCACTAATTTATGGCATACGAAATTTCCCGTTAACAATGCCACGATCCACACATGCATTCGAAACCTCATTAATAAGCACGTAAATCTCGTAAACACGCTCAATTCGAAGTAATTCGAGGCGCGTAACAACGAACTCGTACGCACCCGTTCGCACGCGACGCTTAAACGATCGAGTAATTACACTGAATTATCGAATCGCAGGCGGGCAGTTAGGACAGCCGAGCGGGGCGAGTTTTATTGTGCAAATCAGGGGCCCTATTTAGCATGACAAACAACGGAAGCCGACGCCCAGGGGAATGAGTATGGCTCGTGCGAAAGCTCTCTAGTGGTTACATTTTGGTCAGAAAATGACCGTCTGTTTAAATTGGCAGTTTGCCGAAAGTCAGCTACTGACTTATAGGTAACTGAAAAGTTGTCTCAGAGTTAAGGATCGATCAATTTGAAGTTTAATACAAAAATAAGCGAAATTGTAGGTTCATTTTGTATGTCCGTAAATGTACTACCTATTGTGGCAGTCGTTTACAGTATTCTTTGTATCTTTGTTCTTGAATTGTTCTTTAACTTTCGTGACATATTGAGTAGATACATGGATGTGGTCATAAGGACCATAAAAAGCAGAAAATAACTAATTTCTTAGTAATGCTTCAGATCTTTGAAAGTAACTATCAGTATAATCAACGCACATGCACATTTTGGAAAATGTAATAAATGGCTACTTTTTAACAAGCTAAGCTACACATACACCTGTCCCGCATCAGACCAATCTCCAATTATGGATAATGAGGGTAATTTGGCCTTGATGAATTAACCACAGTAAGCATGTACAGTGGCGGTCATATAATTAAAGACAACAGTTGATTTTCATACAAACAAGGTATCTTTGAAGCCTTGGTTCTCCGCCAAGGATTGACCTAGCTGTGATCTGATGATGGCCATCCAGGGAGTGAATGGAGGAGATTGAGATCGCTATACACAACCAACTGATCTAATCAGCGTTCTTAGAGATATAAGAATCAGAGTTTTCAGTTTCTGGATTTCCATACAATTTTATGCTAATTTTGCGGATTTTTTAAACATATCCGTATATCTTTTAGAAGGCTGATCAGATCAGTTGGGTGTGTATAGCGATCTGAATCTCCTCCATTCACTTCCTAGATGGCCATCATCTGACCACAGCTAGGTCAATCTCTGGCGGAGAACCAAGGCTTCAAAGTTACCTCGTTTGTATGAAAATCGACTGGTGTCTTTAATTATGTGACCGCCACTGTATGTAATATTTGTACATGTTATAATAGTGGCTCTTCATTACAACTTATAACTTTGTCTAAACCCGATTCTCTCTTTACGTGGTTAAGTCACAAACATTCGAGTAACTTAAGACATTCGGTTTTGTAAAATGTTTCATTTTGGGCATCGAGTGATTCACGAACAGACGCAAAGCCAGGCTGGTTGGTATCGGCCACACGTCCGATAGCCGCGCCGTGCTCGCCAGACCGTGCTGTGCGACGCATCGCCATCGACTCCCGAATGCGCCCGAAAGGCACATGCGAGACAAAGCCCCGCTAGATTCACTGGCACTCGAATGGTGCTTATTGGCCTGTTCAATTGGCAAGTGTAAGTGAACTGCACTTTATCTTCATGCTCGGACTCCACCGGGTTAATGTTATTATTAAATCCTGTGTGTGACGTCAATATATGCAGGTGCAGCCATAGCATTGATAGTTACTGCAGTGAATCACCTGCTTGTGCGGGGATTCTAGCAAAGCGGTTGTGTTTGGTAATTGTGACTTAATGCATTTCAAAAACATAAATAAGGATAATGTTATTAATTGAAGATAAACTGAATATTGCGTTGCGACGATATCCCGTGATCACGTGAAGGTAAAAGTCACGTGAAAGAAAGAAACTTTAAAACAGACCCATTGGTCGAAAGTGTTGACGAACTATTTTACTTTTGGTCGAAAGTTAAGGGATGTAAAACTGTCAACGTTTAGTATGTAACTCAAGAAAACCTTGCATGAAGCCATGCAACCCATACTCAAAAGAGTTAATCGCGATTAAACACGTAAAGAAAATGTTGCACTGCAAAAGCAACTTAATTGCAACAGAAATGGGAATTACTACCGAGACACTTGTTTTAAGCCAAAATTGTAAAAATTGTTACGATACCAGAAGTCAGTTTGTAAACAAACAACAAAATTAAAACCCATCAAAAAATCTGACACAAATTTCCAAAGCTAAACGAGACTTCGATAACGATGCAAGTACCTATTTAATTAGAAAACTCTAAAATTCCATGCATGCATAACCAGATGGCCGCGTCCAGAATTCCATTATCCAAGTGAGTGACGTCTCCCGGGACCCAGTATCCTGCGCGGCCGTCGGGGACCACTGTAATGAGAGTGACAAGGATATTTATGCCTCACCACGCGCCCTGAATACCCAATGAACGAATATTGAATAAGGCTTCGAATTTTGTTGTCTGCAACATTGTTTGCTTATTAAGGGCGCGTACTCAATCTCAGTTCGATGAAAAATTTTAATCAAAGGTAATTATGCAAAGGTTTGGATTTATGATCAATTGGACCCAAAGAGTCGTCTGGATCGTTCTTTCGCAAGCCGAGTCTGTCTGGCAACAGTGAATTGTTTTAAAGCCATTGATTTACTACCAAACGTAGATAACGCATGAACGTTCGAAAAGTGGGCCGGTGAAGAACTGCCCAAGCGGGCCTCGTGCAGTTGTTTTCCATGCGTTGGAGCGACAACGCGATAAGCAATTTTGAGCATTATGTTTTTTTTTTGAGAGTATAAAGTTGATATTTTCCTGTAGCAATTACTAAAACGTCAAATTTAATGTGGCTAGGTATGAAATGATGTAACTGCACACGGTTGTACTTCAAACAGTTGCCGTAATAATAAAGAATAAGGTTGAATTCGATAAATACGGTACTTTCTTTATGGTTATTTTAATTCGGGTGTGCATATTTAACTACCTATTTAACAGCGTACAAATGTATAGTCGATTAGGTGACAGATTTCAAGCGCGTTTTTGTATGAAGTGCTCTATCTACGTTTGGTAGTAAATCAATGTTTAAAGCATAAACTTCATTTTCATCTCTTGCGCTTGAAATTACGACTTAATACTTAACTATAGTTGAAAAATCACAAAGCTCTATATTGTGACGCGTTTTGTTCAGCGCTTAACTGCTAATGTTGATTAGATTGATGTAATTTCAAAAGGTAATATGGATCACTATACTTTTATCACTATTCTTACTTGTTCATTATCGCTGGTCTGGTAACCTTCCAGGCAAGGTATTGGATCCAAAACTTTCAGTCATCTCGAGACCCCATGCTATTTCTGAAGCCGGATTCAATGCTCGAAAAGAAGGAGTACTTACGAGTACTTACTTGAAATATTTCTGCTTCACACAAATATCGCGTATCGATAGAGACTATCGCGTTATCTTGTTTGACATTACATCACTGCAGAAAATGCAAAATTAAAAATGTCGGTGCCTCAAAAGTTTTACCTACCAAATATACTTTACCTCGATCAGCGAGAAAAACAACATAGTAGGTAAGATAACATTTGAGAAAACAAAAATTTCAGCGATGAGTAATTAAAAAAGGAACTGTTCGAAATTCGAAACACTTTTGCTCACTGCATACTCTCGGCCAGATCGTGAGTTTGCTACTCGCAGCAAAAGGCTAGAATTTCGTGCTAGAAATGTTAAAATAAATTTCCAGAATTTTCCAAATAAAACAAGCGGTATGCGCGAGCCTTTAGCTGACAGGTGCTCGGTTTCATATTGACAAAGGCGCCACTGTATTTGCAGCCACGTAAATTGATACAGCTTTGGAGAGGTTTCTCTGAAACGGATATTTCGTATCGACAGTTGTCATAATAGTTTTAATTCAACGAATAAACGTTTCTCCGCCAACCAATCTAGGATCACTAATGTCTCTCTTCTAATTGGGAACTGGGTTAGAATTTCAAATACCAGCGAAGATAAAGATTTTTGTGAATACTCGTACAGATTAAAAAAATATTTCATTTACCTAAATTATGTAAAACTGTATAATGATTTGTCTGTGTCTAGACAGTTTGGAAATGTCGTCTCATAAAAATAATTAACCTACTAATGTAAAGATGTGAAAACATAAAAACCTAACTAAGGGCCAATTTTTTTGTCGTCAGATAACTTTTAACTGAAGAATAATGGCGGTTTGCAGATTATCCATGTAAAAGCTATCACACAACACACAATATTTAGGTATTCCTCGAATAAAAATGAACTAAATATCGTAAAAATTACAATTTAAAAAGTAATTGACAATATTCAATTATTGACATTTTAGTTTAAAAATGCTAATATAAATCATTATGTAATTAACCCAGTTCCCTAGACGACATAAATCCAAAATAAATAAATAAAGTCATTTACTCGGGACTAGGAATTTCAAATATCTAAGTTTCATCGAAGGGTGGAGAATTCTTTTCATAATACTGCTTCAAGTAGCGTATCCGGGAAGAAAATTATTTTCCCGTCAAGCCTTTGTCCCCGACGTTTAAATATGGCGCCCAGGAAAATATTACATTTAGACCGTGTTCCGACTGCAAGATGCTTCGACAATTGTAGAGGACGGGGATAGCGAAGATCTTTCTATCAATGAAAAACTTTCCATGAGATTTGATATTATTACATTTCGATATCACGTGACAACGCTATTATTTTTATGCCAGTAGTACGATGATTCTTTATTTATGTGATTATTAATTCTTGTTTTATGAAAATATTTGTGGAGAGTGGTCAATTTCATGAAACCGAGCTTCGAATAGACTTCAAGATCAATGTCAGTTAATGTTTGCAAAGATTCTTTTTTAATTATGTGTATATTGAGATATACCTTATTCAATTTGATAAATACAGCTGACGCTTTCTTTTTCTGCACGACCCCAAGGTTGGTTAGAAGAAAATGCCTTTTATTTACAAAAAAAGTTTACATTAGGAACAAAATTATGTCTACAAATAACATTTATGAATGAATGAATGAATTAATACTTTATTGTTAACATAAAAAATATACTAAAAGAGTAATGTAACAGGAAAACCAAACTGCGGCCTTATTTCCTAAGCAGCAATCTCTTACCAGTAACATGCTTAAGTAGTCTTGAAATATTATTCTTATTTGAAATTGGAACAGTTTAATCCACAATTCAAAGGAATTTTAAATAAACATAGAAATAAGTTCTTTAACGTTTTAAAATAAACTAATGGCAATGTAACGTTATACTATTGTTTTGATCTTCAAACAACATTGTATTGCTCTCTTCCGTATTTGTGTAATAATCCGAAATGTAAATAAAAGCTAGTTGATTGATGTTTATAAACATCAATCAACTAGCTTTTATTTACATTTCGGATTATTAAACAATAAAAAGACGTAAGACCATTGAGCACACAAAACCTGTTATAAAAATTGCAATATCAGAAGGCACCAGTTGCAAAAGATAATAAATCATAGCGTAATCATGTCAATATGTAATCCTACGATCATAACCGACACTACCGAAAGTCAATCTCGTCTTCACGGAGATTAAGTCAGCTTCGCTTTCATTGCGCTATTCGATTTACTCTTTCGTTTACCCAATAATCCTTTACTCATAAAAGCAGACACATCACTGTTACGAAACAAGGAAGCAATAAGCTCGCAAGAGCCAGAAGAATATCCTGAACTTTAAGAGTTACATAATTGTCATTTGAGAATTCACTGAGAGTAAGAAAATTATACTTTCGGACAACATTGAAAGAATTATAATAAGTATACTAAAGACAATTACTTATAATAACAATGACAGTGATAAAATAAAACTAACTACTAATGAAAATACCGAAACCCACTCATACAATCACGAAACTAACGGAGCCGTATCTTTCTCTGGTAGGAAAACATGCATTATACAAAAGCTGAGATTAATAGACGTGAACTGAGCAAGCGATAACTAGCCGAGGAGGAAAGCTGAAAGAAGCCGCGTAGGAGCGATAAAATCTGCGTTAGCGACAGGCGCTCATGGCGCGATAACTCCAGTCCCTAATAAAAACACTAGCTTGATTATTGGCCGCCTTATCGACTTGGTCTGCTCCAAATTGGGCAAGAGAATTATTGACGAAGTTTCGTACGCAACGAATAAAAGATAATGAAGATTCCGATTAGATTAGGGAGGTAAACATCCAGTCGGAACTTGCTTAGTTTGGGGATAACGAGGTTTCATAATGTATTCACATAAAGATTAATATTTACGGTACTAGAAGTCACAGTTAGCCCAACGTTGATTCAGCACGATTACAAAGTAACATTTTAGTTAGGTGACAGTCTGATTTAGAGTCTGACACACGAAACATGAACCTGACATTTTTTCAAGTAGCAACACTGATACAATGTCCCCATGTAGTTTAGTTCAACATGGTGATTTTGATTCTTTGTAATAAACAATTTCATTATATTTTTTTCTTAATTTCCGTCGAAATATTACAGATATTAAGTAATTTTAACATTCATGAAATCCAAATACAGCGATTTCTTATAAAAGGTTCATTGTTGGAAGTTCATTGAAACTAAACATTACCTAATTATAAAATTTAAAAAAGTATCAACTCTTTTTTTTCCTACTATATTCAGTAGAATATAGTAGGAAAAAAAGACAATCCTTTACAAATTTAACATTCTAAATTACTACATAAATAAAAAAATATTAGAATATTTCAAGTATCAAAATGTATTTTACCTTCTGTAGACAGTATTACCAGAGCTAGAATTTTTGAATTTGCCGCTTTTTTCCTAGCTCATGTTTCGTGTGCCAGACTCTATTTATGTGTACAACAATTTTGGCAAACACAAAATATATTGTGTAAGATTTTCAAGTCAGCAACTTTCATAAGTACCACTTTGTGACATACATTGCTCTTTTATGACATAAGATGTTAAGTCACAATATCCGTAATTTCACTGCCTGTCTTGCCCTTCAAACCGGAACAAAGATTGAGGTACGCGACGACAATGAACAGAGTAAGCTCTGTGCATTGTGGTCTGTGTCTTACTAATAAAACTTAATGCTATAAAAAGATCGCATGAATCATTTAAGCATTACAACCATCAAAAGTTTGTCCATGAATGTTGTAATTAGTAAAATTCATTCATTTTTAAATTACTTTAAAAGGGATGGCAAAATATAGCAAATCATAACTCTTTTAAAATTAAGTTAAAGTTATTTTCTTATATCTATATTTTTCAACATGTTTACTCTGAAAACAATCACTAGGGTAAGAACAAAAAAAACAAATTAATTTTAAAAGCAATGTCTTTGAAAATAAATTTCAAACTTTATTAGATTCCCAACCAATGTTTGTTAAGCGTTTTGAGCTAATAAAAGTAATATTAAGGGAGCGTAACCCCTAAAACGGGAGGAAATGAAAGCGACGAGAGAATGAAATTGGAAAACTTGGTACAGTATTATTTGAGATGAAAAAAGTAAGTAAATAGGCCCTAAAGAAGTTAGTGAAACAAGTTACCCTCGTAGCTGAGTATTGGCTTTGTGAAAATATACAAATATTTGATATCGTCTCTTTTAAAAGAGATATGGATAGTAATGGTAAATTAATTTTACGCTAACAATCTCGACGACGTTTCAAAAATAATGAAATGAAACAAATATGTAAAAGAGTTACACAAAAAACTAAGATTGAATCAAAGCAAATAAAGGGTACAACATCCGAACAAAACTCATTAGCGAGCAAACGCGAAACGTCTCGAAAGACTCACCTTTTGCTCCAGTTGCCGATCTCAGCGTACCGGCGACCGTTAGAGCTTCCGCTCCTTCTCACTTCATTTCCTTTGAACGTCTGCACGGAGTTGCCGTTAGGCGTTAGTATTCCGTTCGCCGTGTTATTGTTCCGCTCCCGGTTCCTCGGGAACGTTCCGGTGCCGGAGCGGAAGGTCGCGAGCTGCGGGGCGCGCTCAACGTCGGGCGTGAACTGTTGGAGTGGAAGAGTCACATTGCCGCTCCAACTCTTCCGATTAACCGAGAAGGTTTTGAACGTCCCATTCCCGTTCGTCGGCGACGGAACAACCCCGCAGAAGCTGCTCCTGTTGTGGCTGTTCTTTATAAACGCACTGTTCTGAAGTGTCACCTGAGGCTTGATTGGTACTAAAGGCGATGCCTGGTCAATGGACATCGTATTCGTAGGTGTGCACTCGTTAACTATCTACATTTTCGTCTGCAAAGAGAGAAATGTTCACGTTAGCCTTGCGAGGTGAGGAGTTAATTTCGTGAAACCATCAGCAGTGTCTTTGTCCATTTATGGTGAAAAACGCGAAGCGATTAATCAAGTTTGGCTTGTAGACAAATTAGTCGAATGACATAGCAAAGTATGATAATGTAGTCAAAAGCCCAATTTACAATGGAGTGCAATTTGGGTTAATGGCTGGTACGCGTCCGAACAACGTGATCGGTGAATGTGTTCAAATGTAGTTAGAGACAAAAATATGTGTAGAGTATGCGTATTGTATTGTAAGCTGTGATTATTAGTTCAACGACTCGAATAGCAATATTGTATCTAGTTCAAAAAGAGCTTTGAACCTTAATTCATAACCATTTTAGCTTCAAACAATAAACCATATTATGTTTAATTACATCGAGAGCATTAATAAGAATCCAAAGATGGATTTATTAAGGAAATGCTCGATGTTTACTTAAGTATAAAAAATCTAAACACTACATTAATTATGGAAAGTTTAAGCCATAGAATGAAACCAACAACATAAACATTAAAAAACTACGAGTAGCACAACCACATTGCGATGCCAGCGCCGCTCATCAACAAAAAATCTTTTGCGAAGATCTTGACGCAGGTCGGTTTGCCGTTGAAATTATTCAACCATCAATCTCGAATCACAGTGTGATACAATCTTAACGCAACATCTGCGGTGTCGATAGTCATTTCTGTAGAAATGAGACTTCTGTTACTCAACACATTACGCTTGTTAGTTGTGAAATGAAATGATATCGTGTTAATAAGTATCTGTAAAGGTAATAACGAAATTGTTAGGAATAGTTTGCTTTCAAAGTTTAAAACACTAATAGCTAAAAAATGTATAATGAAACTTTTTAATAATTTTGCGCTGCATTGCACATTATCCCGTGTTCTACTCTCGTTGACATAATTTCGTTTAGCTCTTCTATGGTAGCTTTAAAATATTCCTTCAAGGCGCTATTTAATGACAGTTCTACAAATTCTCCATAAGCACGTCCATAATATAGTTGCGTTATTAAATTTCTCGACAGTTGATTTGTTGTGTTACTGTGTAGGTTCCTTTGGGTCATTTAACAAATAACAATGATAATTATTCAAGGACGAAAGATATTTCGAAACCTAGATATACTACACATATATTATAGTGCCAGTATTGGTAAGATGCAATAATGTTTTCATGATAAGGAAAGTCAACTGTATTAAATCTTTGAAGAAAATGCAAAACGCTGTCTCCAATCCACTAGCCTTGTGCCGCATATGATGCATCATTTAAGCGCGTCCTGCGTTGAATTGTATTCTATGAATCGTTGAAAGTGGAAACTGCCCATTAATGTTCTCACCTTGACCGGCATGTCTGCGTCTAAGCGGCTTGTTCAAATAACCGCTGAGGTTACTGCTTACGTCGAAATTGTGATTTTTGTTTATCCGTGATTAAAGTGCCTCATCTAGTATTAGGTACGTCTAATCTTTTTATAATTGTCTAAATCGTTACCAATTAAATAGTTACGTAGGGATTGCTATTCGGCTTCGAGTATGTTTTGTATGAAATTCAAAATATACTATTAATGTCTATATAAATTAGAAAATAAGTAGGTTGAGACAGGAGATAATTTGAAAATTATGCAAAAAGAAGAAATAGTTTTAAGTAGGCATGTTGACTATGCTAAGCTGGTAGCGAACCTTTTTATATAGAATTTGTATTTTTATATTTTTCTTATTCTATTTTTTGATAGATTGTTGTTTTTAATACTTTCTGTCATTAATATACGTTTTACAAGAGATAGCGAGCGTACGTTATTTGCAGCTTTTTCACAAGTTCCTCAACATTTTGGTGTCAGAAGTAATTTTAAAGAGCCTTTAAACAACTCTAAAATGCTGACGCGCTCGCAAACGTGCAAAAAATCTGAGATGCAATCAAAGGTGGAATCAAAGCGCGGATCAGGTAAGTCCTCCAAATCCTCTTTATCAGCTCGCCTCCAGATAGAAGCAGCGCATGCGGAACGTACCGCCGCCGCTGAGCGTGAGTTGGCGGAGGCCGAGATTCGTGCCGCCCGCGCCGCCGCTAGCGTAGCATCGGCGGAACGTGCTGCTGCCGAACGTGTAGCAACAGCAGAACGCGCCGCCGCCGAGGCGGAGCGCCTCGCCCAACTTGCGGCTCTGTCATCTCGCAGCTCATCCAACGCTAGCCGCACACAAGCCTGGGTAGAAGAACACACCGGCTTTCAATTGGATTCTACTGCACATAACGCTAATTTTGAGGGCCCAACCGTGGAACCATCAGCGTCACGGACGCTTTGCGATGGCTCAACCGCGGTACCCATTGCGTGTACAGCGCCTTTTGAAAGAACCGTGATCTCCGCTCCCACCGCTGTGCTTGCAACGCCCTTAGTTGCTTGTGGTCATGCCGTTGGACAAGTCCCACTGCCCCAGCGAAATCATTCGCCATTGGATGGCAGTCATCCTCATCACAGTATGAACTCTACATTAGGCACTCAACATCAAAATTGTAACAATAATAAAAATTTCAATTGTTTGCACACTTCACCTAATGACCTGTTGCAACTAGCAACTGCGATCGCCAATGTTGCAGCTTCGTCGTCAACGAAAAAGGTAAGTCCTTCTCCCCTTCCAATTTTCAATGGCCATCCGACCGATTGGCTTATATTCAAGAAACTTTATAACGCTACCAGTCATTCGTTTTCGGCCAGTGAAAATTTGATGAGAATCAGTGTTGCCTTGCGCGGGGCCGCGCGCGAATGCGTAAGCGTTCTAATTGCAGTCGCCCGGGACCCTAGTGAGGTCATTCAAGCGCTCGAGGCATCATTTGCTCGACCGGAGCAGATCATTTTGTACGAGCTTTCAGTCATACGAAGCTTACCAAAACTTTCAAGCCACGAGAGCTCGAAAGATCTCACCAATTTCGCATGTAAGGTCCGAAATTGTGTCGAAATTGTTCGTCTTTTAGAAAGGCCGGAGTACCTAGCATCACCGGAGCTGTCCAGCGAAATTGTAGGAAAGCTCACGCCGTTGCTACGAACTCGTTGGGCAGACTTTGCATCAAAACATGAACGCAGTAACTTTTGTCGGCTTGAACTTTTATCAAAATTCTTAGTGGACGAGACAAACCTACGTGTAAAATTTGAATATATTGAACCCGCAAAACATTCTCATATTTCTCATAATAATTCGATTGATAAGCGTCATAATCAACATGTGAACACGCTTAGTTGTCATGTCAACTCATCCGTGCCATCAAAGACAAATTCTAAATTGACCATTGAGTATTGCCCATTTTGTGAAAAGTCTGATCACAATATAGTGAAGTGCAAGAATTTTTTAAGTCTATCCGTTGATGAAAGATGGAATTGGGTACTTGATAAAAAGGTGTGTTATAAATGTTTGCAAAAAGGAAATCACTCGTATATTAGATGTAAACGTTTTCATTGTGCGGATAACTCATGCATCAAAAAAGCCACTCATCATACTATTCTGCATCGACCCGTTACTATTCACAATATCACCACGACCGTTTCTGATGTACAGTCAGCACCAGGAACCTCTGGCACTGCCGAAAATATATCAGAATTAGTAGCTCATAGTAGTGAGGATTCGACCTCTTCTCTTTCGCGCCCGCTTCTTAAAATTATTGCGGTATCCGTATCTGGGCCAAGAGGTACATTGAATACCTACGCCTTATTGGATGACGGCTCCACCGCTACGCTAATAGACTCGTCTCTCGCGGAAGCTATTGGTGCTGAAGGTCAAAGTGGCTTCATGAGGGTGGATGGTATTGGGGGTATGTCAAAGTGTACTGTGGTAAATTTCGTCGATGTCAACGTTAAGGGTCAACATAGCTCAGAGTCCTTCAAGCTCAAAGAGGTCAGATCAATTTCAAATCTGGCATTAACTATGCAGTCTATGAAACTGGAGGATATTCGTTCTTTAGGGTATCTCTCAGACATTGCCGAACATCTGAACTATGTTGACGCTAAACCTCTTATGTTGATTGGTGCTGACAACTGGCACCTTTTACTTCCACAAGCCGTACGCCGCGGCTCTCGTACTCAACCGGTTGCAGTACTCACTGCCCTCGGGTGGGTTTTATTCGGAAGAATCAAGTGCGCTTCATCTCGGGTTAATTTTGTTAATTATTCCATCGATAATATCGACTATGAGTCTCTCGATTCGCAAGTAAAGGAATACTTTCGCGTAGATTCTATCGGAATAGCCCAGAAGCCATATTTTTCCGCGAAAGACAGGAGGGCCATTCAAATACTTGAAGACACCACGAAACGTCTCCCTTCAGGTCAATTTGAAACAGGACTTATCTGGCGAGATAGTATTGAAAAAGTCCCAGATAGTCGCCAGTTAGCTCTATCGAGATTTCGAAGTCTCGAAAATAAATTTTGTCGTGACCCTTCTTATGCCGAGTCTTATAAAAACAACATACAAGCGACTCTAAGTAAAGATTACGCAGAATTGTGCACCACGCCTCCGAGTGGCGTTACGTGGTATTTGCCACACTTCGGTGTAGTTCATCCCCAGAAAAAGAAACTGAGGGTGGTGCATGATGCTGCTGCACGAGTTCAGGGAGTAAGCCTAAATTCATTGCTACTGCCTGGACCCGATCTGTTGCAGCCTTTGCTAGGTCTTCTTATGCGTTTTCGTGAGGGTAGGATAGCCTTGAGTGCCGATATCAAAGAAATGTTCCCTCAGACCAAAATTCGTGTTGAGGACAGGGATGCACAAAGGTTTTTATGGCGCGACGACCCTTCACAGGAAATTCGTGAGTACCGGATGTCATCCATGATTTTCGGTGCAGCTTCGAGTCCATTTACTGCGCTATACCTTAAAAACCGCAATGCTGAGCAGCATGCAGAGTCATACCCGGCGGCTGCCTCTGCTATCATCCAGGACACGTACATGGATGACTATCTGGGAAGCACGGATTCCTGCGAGGAGGCGGCCTCTCTAGCCGCAGACATAGTGCATGTGTGTTCACAAGCGTCGCTGGAAATGCGTTCATGGATCAGTAACAACAAAGATGCGCTTATGTTTTTACCGCCCGACCTGTGTGCATCTCATGTGTCATCGGTCAATGTTCGTATTCTAGGCGTAAACTGGAACACTAAAGATGACGATTTGTATTTTTCTATTACAAATTTGGACAAAGTGCCATCAAAATTAACTAAAAGATCAGCACTGTCAAAGTTAATGAGCATTTACGATCCTTTAGGATTTTTGACGCCTATTGTGATTCGAGGAAGAATAATTTTTCAATTAACCTGGCGGTTGTCTATCGACTGGGACCAAGAACTCTCTTCCGATCTAGTTGACCGCTGGTGTTCTTGGTTCCAGGAGCTGACAGCCATTAATCAAGGCTCCATACCTCGACACTATTTTAAGGATAGTGTTCCCGCACGCGTTGAGCTTCATGTATTCGCTGACGCAAGCGAACTGGCTTACGCTTGCGTTGGGTATTGGCGGTTCGAATGTGACGACGGATCCGTGAAGCTCAGTCTTATCGGTGGTAAGGCGAGACTTGCACCATTAAAGCCAACTTCCATTCCGCGACTGGAATTGCAGGCGGCTCTTATAGCAGCCCGGTACGCCGATTATATTATTTCATCCCATCGGCGGAAACCTTCAAAATTATTTATTTGGACCGACAGCTTGACCGTGTTAAAGTGGCTGCGCAGCGACGCTCGCGCATTTAAGCCTTTTGTCGCTCATAGGTTAGGTGAAATATCTGAGCTTACAAATTTACCCAACTGGCGATATGTTCCTTCCGGCTTAAATATTGCGGACGACGCTACGCGAACCAGTCCTAAGTTTGATTCTGCATGTCGGTGGTTCTCGGGACCAGCCTTTTTGACTTCACCGTTGGAAGAATGGCCCCAAGAACCATCGTCAGCACCGCCTCCAGTAACTGAGGAACTTAAGAAAAAAGATTCTTGTTCGGTAATTGTAGCAGCTACTGTACCCCGTGATCTACCATCGCCTGTGGTAGCGAACTTTTCTTATTTTAGCCAATGGCTTCGTCTTTTGCGAGCAACTGCTAGAACCTTATTAGCCGCGGATATATTCAAATCCCTTTTGGCCGACTTACCTCAAAAATCGAAACTTTTATCCGTTCACCACCTGATGGAGGCTGAACGCCTTATATTCCTTCGATCACAGTTGGACTCTTTCGGGGATGAATACATATTTATCCAGCGTGGCCAGAGGTTACCCAAATCCAGCAAAGTGAAGAACCTGGTGCTAAATATAGGCCAAGATGGTCTGATCCATCTGTCTGGAAGAATTTCAGCCGTCAACCATCCATCCATCACAAATGACCCTATCATTCTCGATGCCAAGAGCTGGCCCGTGCGTTTGCTTATTGCCTCCACTCATCAGGCCATGGCACATTGCAACTATGGGACGGTCATCAACGAATTACGGCAAAAATATCACATTCTTGGTCTGCGTGCTGCCGTTAAAAGAATAGCCAAAGAATGCTTGCAGTGCAGAATGCGTAAGGCCCTTCCAGCCATACCGAGGGTTGGCAATCTACCACCAGAGCGACTCGCCCATCATGAGAGACCATTCACCCACGTCGGGCTAGATTACTTCGGTCCCTTGCTTGTCACCGTCGGACGCCGCACGGAAAAACGTTACGTAGCTTTATTCACCTGCTTGACCGTACGTGCCGTCCACCTTGAAGTTGTGGCCAGTTTGAGCACTGACTCCGCTATCATGAGCCTACGGCGTTTTATCGCCCGACGTGGAATTCCGACAACCATATACTCGGACAATGGAACTGCATTCGTTGGAGCTAACAGAGAGCTGCAAAAATTGTTTGGCCAACCCGTGGACGATTTTGCAGTGAACAAACGCATCACATGGAAGTTTATACCACCATCTGCTCCCTTTATGGGTGGTTGTTGGGAGAGGCTGGTGCGAAGTATTAAAACCGCACTCACGATGACCCTTAAAGAACGTACTCCATGTGAAGAAGTGCTGATTACACTGCTGTACGAGGCAGAGGCTTTAGTGAATTCCAGACCACTCACGCACGTTTCAACTGAGCCAGATGCTGAAGAAGCTATCACACCTACGCATTTTGTCATCGGATCATCTTCACCATACTCAATTTTAGCCAAGACAGATGATGCCGACCTTAACCGCAGAGTGAAATGGCGAAAGGGGCTAAGACTAGCGGATCACTTTTGGGCACGCTGGGTAAAGGAGTATCTACCGCAATTAAGACCTAAACCCACAACACCAACGTGTGAACCTAAACCTCTCGCGATCGGAGATTCGGTTCTTATAGCCGATGGCAACCTACCCCGAGGAGTCTGGCCCCGCGGTCGCATCACTAACGTGTTTCCGGGTCGTGACGGCATAGTGCGCGTAGCAGATGTAGCTACAAAGGCTGGCACACTGCGCAGGCCGACACGGAAACTCGTACTGCTGGCTTAGCATAGTCACCCTAATACTTTTGTGTTGCCACACCGGGGCGACCATGTTGACTATGCTAAGCTGGTAGCGAACCTTTTTATATAGAATTTGTATTTTTATATTTTTCTTATTCTATTTTTTGATAGATTGTTGTTTTTAATACTTTCTGTCATTAATATACGTTTTACAAGAGATAGCGAGCGTACGTTATTTGCAGCTTTTTCACAAGTTCCTCAACAAGGCACTTATTCATTGAAATTAGATTGCCGAAATAGACCAAGTCCAGTTTAACCATTAGATTAAAGATATTACGAGATTGGTCTCTCTCGTTCTATTAGTGTTTACGTAAGACAGTATACACCGGTGTTATATTGCCTATTGCGTAGTATTAGCATCATTTGTGAGATTGCTATGAAACAGAAGCGAGTTTAGAATGGTGTCTTTAGAAGTAACTAGCTGAGCCCGCGAATTGTGTTTCGCCTTAGTAAAATTTAACACTGTTATACCCTATTTGAATAAATGTTTTTTTTGATCTATACATATCGACCGATGCAGCTGTTGTATGACATTTATTGCGAGTGAAGTGGTGATTAAACTTTCTGAAATTTCCCATTTCCGCGCAAGTATCACACAAAAGATTAATGAAATCTGAGTCGTTCTCAAGTTGTGGCTTGACCAAGGAAAATAGAAATTAAGCTGTTTATAAAAGGCTTTGGTGAGTGTCTGCCTGAGGTATCAACGTAGAGTCCAAACTAATAACGAGCTAGAAGCATGAAACTCGGTACAGGGGTTCGATGGCTTATGTAGCCGGGCAGCTACAAGCAAGGATTTTTCAAAATTACCACAGGAAGCCTAGAAATCCCCATCCAAAAAATTAGGAAACTGCAGTGTTGAGTTTTTCTAAAGCGAAAAGGAGTTCGCGAGCACAGATAGTTTTTATGTGTATATGTATAAATAGATGTGTTGTTTTCTATGTCAGTTTTATGCTTGAAATCTTTATTTTTTTAAATTCACAAAACGTCCTGTCTTAACAATATCAATCAATAATGTAGGTAGCTGATTGATTGGCAAACCTATCGAGCGATATCGCTTCACACATCTCCTTTATATCCAGAGGTTTCATATGCGCAGTTCCCGGACGGAGCAGGTAGACAGATATGCCTAGCCATGTGACTTGCTTTTGCATCGCTAAATATAATCTTAGTCTGCAGCATCCATTACATTCAGTCATAAAAATAAAATTTTAATTAATATCCGCATTAGCGATAATAACATAATCCTTACAATGCTGTAACACTACCTTTACGCGGACCATGTTATATAAAACCAGCATTCGTGTGGTCATGGACAATTATCTACAGTAGATAGCAGGAAGCTCTCGGCGTATAAACGGTAGTTAAAATTTTTAATTTCACGGAAAAACTATGCAATTGGCTTAATTAACCACTATCAATTATTGCACATGAAACTAGTATAGGATAACGGTATCAATTACCTATGTACTTATACCTAATATGAGACAATATGAGTTGTTTCGTTCGTACAGTGAAAATTACGATTATTAATATTAATAAAAAATCACAATCGAAGCAATAGTGGTCTTTATTAATATCATCAATCTGTGCGGAGACAGAAGCGAGTGCAAAAAAAACCCAAAAGGTGGAAATGGAATGAGGCAAAGTAAAGAAAGGAGATAATTGATTAAACGAAGAAGATAATATCGAATGGTTAATATTTGGATAAGATTTTACGCGATCTGATTAAATTTTGATCACGTATTAGATAAAGAATACATTTCGATTTCATAAAACACCTGTATAAAATTAGGAGAGTAGTATCTACTCTGATAGACAATAGTACATTGCTGTATCAACGACATGGTTAAACTAGCATTTTTTTTAAATGAGAAGACTCAAACATAAAATTCGTAAATTCGCTTTATTCTTAATCAATTATACGAAATCTATAAAGATTTCTAAGTAGGTAAGTAAAGTCTACTTTGGCAACCGGCTAAGTTGGACTGGCGCACCGAGGGTTCCTAAGATGCATCCATTATTTATCAAATTATATAAGTTCCTAAGCGGTGAACTTCGTACCGCAATATTTTTTTTGTCGGCGTGAATATATTGGAAATTGTCAGTTGAATCTTGCGTTTTCAACAACTATAATCCTGCCGGAGGCGAATGTTATTTGTGTATGTATTGATTTATGCATTTTTCGAATACAATGTTCTCGTCAATCCCTAAAAAGAAGAATGAAAATGTTGGGCCCAAAATATAATGAGTTGGGATTTGGTACAATAATTAGCTAATATTTTTTTTATATAAAATACCAAAAATCTGCATAAATTCGCAATCGCAATGCAAGTAGAGAAATATAAAAATTATTATTTTTGTGAGATAATCGAATATTTAAATATTTGTTTAATCGATTACTAAATTTCAGAAAGAAAACCTTTGCGCCAAGTATTAAGATAGTCGAAGTAATAAAAATATACAATACATATCTACAGTAAAATAAAATATAGTATAAATGTATATTATTAAAACACTAATTTTACTAGTTCCACTTGAATCTTTATTATATTTTAGTTATTGCGACCGGTTTTGATACATCATCGTCAGGCAATCATAATCATTTTTAAAAGACTAGTTTTAAAAACCATTATTGTATTTTAAGAGAGTAAACATAAATTTTAAGGTTATCAGTATTAATAATATTATGTAGCATCAACTAATTTATTGTGTTTCAGTTTAATAACAAGATACCATGATTCATGTTCCATCAAGATATTACAACACAAAACTTTAACTATAAATTAATGTATGTATTAATTAAAAACGTAACGTATCCCTTACTGAACAAATATAGATTATCGATTTCATACCTGTCAATTATAATCAATCCCATATATAGTCTATGGCACTAACATGACATTTGTTTGCTCTGCTCACTCGTTTCATTCATGTTTCCCGTGTTTACCACTGTGAAATGCTTTTCCGTTTATTTCCTGATTTCAAAAGACCATTTTCTTTGTTTTTTACGGATTCCGAATCCGAACCTGCCTACCTTGTACGGACGCTTGCTTTCAAATTGGACACTGAAAATTGTCCGTACGTTTGTTTGACTTGGAATTGTAATTTTGGATTTTATCGCCTGCTTGTGGATTGGATATTGTTGAAACTGAATCGCTGTGTCAGCTATGGGATAGCAACTAGTCACTGCAATAATATGCTATGCCGACTCAGCCTTTAAAATTGCAACATAACCTCATTTTATTAAAACTCCAATATCTCAGCTTTCAGATTGTCGAAACTTACAGAATTTTCAGTTTTCAGTGAGGTATTTATAAGTTTGAACCTTTTAATTGACACCATTTTTATCTTTTTACATACTGGGCCCAGATTTGTATGGGATCGTTTCAGTCTCCTTTCCTTTCGATCCAAACTAAAAACTTATTCCATCAATTATAATCACGACGATATCTAACCGTACTTCAGCAGGCAGCTGATTACCTCCTATCGCAATACACGTGCGAATGTTTACCATTTCAAACCAATACATCCCAGCCGTCTGTGAATCATAAAACGATGGCCATGTCATGATGTGTCTTGTAAACTTCGTCTTACTATATTAGTGGGGTTTTAATAGCGTCGATTTTTTATACATCTTTATTTTTAGTCTTCATTAAGGTCATAGTTTTAACCCGTCTTAAATTTTATGCATACCTATCATGTAGATTCCATAGTTTATCCTTTTTTAAGCATAATAGATTAATTTAATTACTGGTCAACTGTCGTTGTTTCCCCATATTTTTAACCGACTTCAAAAACGGAGGAGGTTCTAAATTCGATGCGTATGTTTTTTTTTGTGTGTATGTAACGCGATTACGCCGCCAATTGTGGACCGATTCTTTTTGTATTCGATAGAGTAAACCCCAAGGGTGGTCCCATGGTCACCAAAGTTAGGATCTGATCATGGGATCCCATGAAAATCGAGGGAAACGCTAATTTAATACCAGTATTAAATTAGAGTTTCTTTCACTAAAAAGATTGCATTCACTAAAAAGTTAAAAATAAAAAATATTTTACAAAAAATAAAATTCGACTTCAAAAACACTGAAAAGTTAAAAATAATATAAGAATAGGTACAGACAACATCACACTTCTATATTGAAGTCGGTGCCAAACGATGATCTCCTAGAAAGTCTTAAAATTTGTCACCGACTTAGACACAATATAGAAGTGTGATGTCGTAAGTGTGTATGTTGTAAGTGTCACTTTGCAGAAACCTATTGTAATCAATCGACCAGCTGACTTAATTAATTGCGGTATTTATAGTTTGTTGATCCAGATATTTTGAAAATTAACAAATTGGCTATAGTAGAATCACCTGTAGGTTCTCCTCTACTACCTCTCACGAGAGAGGTCACTGTGAAAAAAAGGTTGTACTATGAAAACCAGTTCTTCAAAATGTTCTTCATTAGTTATTTGTGTGTGTGAGTGCCCTTTTATTGAACGTTTCGTCTTGGTTAGCCATTGGTCGAGCGACAGTTGCGAAACGTTCCAACGTGTCCGGATCGAATGGAGCTACGAAACGATTATATAATCCGATATTTGGATTTATGAACGCTTTCCGGAATCCAGCAGGCCCAGTTGATATATTGACAAGCTGTTTCTTTGCATTTGCAAAATAAAATAAAATAACATCACCAGATTCGGTTATTGTGTTGGTTAATATTATTATGAATGGAAGAATGTAATTTTCTCGAAAATTTATGTATTATTATGAAATTCTTAATTCAATCTCAATAGGCAAACGATATAGTCATTTTTATAAGACTAGTTTTATACAAATCTAGTCTAAAATCATTATTGTATTTTAAGAGTTTAAACTTAAATTTTATGGTAATCAGTATTAATAATGTTATATAGCATCAACTGATTTTATTGTTTTTCAGCAATTCTAAAGTAGAATAGGTCAAGGTTTGTCCTTTACTAAATAATAACACAATATTCGTTGCTTCCTTCGACATTCTGTAGAAATAAAGTGAGATGGAGGCTAAGAGCTTCTGTGTACAATAAGATTCAGTACTTGAAGCCACCCCTTTGTTTCCGTGGATGTCGTAGGAGCCGGCTAAGTTTACAGCAATATCTGCGAAGAGATAGAAAACTTGAAACAATTTGTTTTGTAATAGGGAAATTTTTCATCTGAGGAGAGACCCGCCGATTCTCATTAGAGGGACATAATTATATGGGTTGAAGTGATGAATGATGATTAAATGTAGGTATACAATGGCCGTAAAGGTGTAAACATACTTTACATAAGAGCTGATTACACCATTCAATTTGTAGAAATTCTAAATAGGAACATTCTAATTACACAGTCAAAAAAGAGTGATCACACTACACGAATCCTAAATTGGACTGCAGTGTTGCCATGTTAGTGGTTTTGCCACTAGTTTTGGTGTTTTAGAACCCCTAGTTGGTGGGAAAAAGTCGTTTCTGGTGGCTATTGGTTTTTTTTGGGCATCAAAAGTCAAAAATATAAACACAACCTCATCTAATGAACTACTACTAGTCTGTCATTTCGAAGTGTTATTCCGAGATTCCGCCTAATACGACTTATTAGGAACGGACCATTATTTTCTTCAATGTTTTTGAAATAAAACTTGCCAACAATACATACTAATCGTGTGTTTATACATTAATTTTTATGTAAAAGATATTTTTTGTGAGTAAAACTTTTTTTGTGTAAAAATTTTTGGCTGGTTAAACACTCTTTCAACTTCGGCGTTAGACCATGGCCAGGAAGTAATGGAAAAGAATGAAATTTAACAAGGAATTGCAATACAAGAATAGAATAGTTTATGCATAAAAGTCCTAAAAAATGAGTTTTTTTTGTTTAAGAATAGAGCCAAAAAAGAGCTATGGAGCTAAACACGTTATTTTAGAACTAGCACATTGTTAAAAGATTCAAATCTTTATCTTTATAATTTTTATTCAACATAGGCCTTAAGAGGCACTTATTGACGTCAAAACAAAGCAAAACATTCTAATTTGAAGAAAACATAAATTAACCTTGTATGTGCATATATACATCCTAAATATACTCAAGATCTGATCTGCAAATACAAGTAGGAATGAAAAAAAAAAGGTTATTTTGAAGATAAATTTAGATGTAAAGAGCTTAGTTGGCAACAATGTATCTGTGAATTGAAGACAATATTTAGGAAGTAGAGCGATTGGAACCCTTCCTGCTTCTTAAATCATATCCAATCTGTTCTAACTGCGATTACACCTTCCTGTTTCCTAATTAGGATCTCTACAAATTGAATAGTGTAATAAGCTCTTTAGTATATACCATGTAGTTTGTCAAGTTAGCAGAGAACCAAATCAATTTACCAATTAACTATCATAAACGACCTTCATGTATTGAGCTCCGACCTCTCGAAGGCAAGTGAGTCAAGTGGCTGGAAATGCATTGTTCTCGAAATCTCAGTTCGAGTCATGTACGTACGTACATTGATATGCAAACGCTATCTTTGTAATTAAACGTCGACAAGCTGGGAGCTAACCTTTACATCTTACAACTAAAATAATTATTATTATTGCAACGACTACTATTCGATGCCCACATAGGTCTGCCGTAACCGATTTATTGATTCATCCTATAAGTATATTTTTACCACTATTGAACATTAATTTACCACTATATTTTAACAATAATTAACTAATTAGCAGTGTTATGTAAAGGAATATGGCCATGATTTAGTATCAAAGTGTTTAAATAAATAGCCAATATGAAATAAAACTAAGAATCTTCTGTATACATACATATATTTGGTATTATATGATTTAAATATCAAATACATAAATACAATACATTAAATATCAAAAAAAGACCTGGTGGAGATATATTATCCTGCCCAGACTAAAAATCATGTAATAGTCGTAATGTGTACACAACAGTCCACCGTTGTTTGTCCTACGATACATAAGATACATTTATAGCAATATTCTTAAATATCTTCCCTACCATTGCTATTATTATCATAAAATAATTATTAACCAAATATATTTTTCGACTTATGCTCCTGCAGCGTATTCTATCTATCTACCTCTTAATAATCTGAAGTTGACTAGTGACTGGCTGTGTCCCTGCATACTTTCATTGTCATTATGATTTTGACAGCTCTGAATATGATAGTCATTTTACTAACTAGTAATCATACAAATCAAGTAAAATATCGATAAAATATATTGTTATAAAACTGTCATTTGATAAGAATCTTTTTAAGTATAAGTTTGCTAAAATATTATGGTAAATTGTTACCAAATTATTTTCTTTGTAGCATCGTGATCATGCGAAGCCAACAATGGACAATGTCCTTTCGGATTACATTGCAGTCCACCTGTTGTTCACGGGTACTTGATATTAAAAAATAAGAGGTGATCATGCTTTTCTTAACCAGAGAAAAATATATTACAGTTCCGAATATTTGAATTATTTATTAAGCCCTTATAAAAAAAACAAAATACTTTTGTACAAACAACAGTGTTTCAATAAATATATTTTTCATTATTTCTTTTTTATTAATGGTGTATTTTTGTTTGTTTTGCATAACACAAGACTTATATAAGAAGATAAAAATCAAGTGATAGACCTTATCAAAAGAAACTGCATTCGCATTGCGCACGTCTCCCCACAAACCTGCTGTCTGCCTTTTGTGTCGCCAAATTAAAAAATAAATGTGATACAAAAGCTAATATATATTCAAGTGGCGCAGAGGAAGGCAAATGGCACCGTGTCGACTTCCGACTCAACTTATAATATGTCTTTTCTATTATTGATAAAGGTTACACGGAACGTGGGGCGTAAGAATTGAGCCACTTCGCTCGAGAGCGTGTTGTGACGGGATGTTGTTACTGCCTAAACATTTGTAAACGTTTATCTGAATTGGAACAAACAGGTGTCGTAGCTGTGAGGGTAATGTATCAATAAAACATGATATATAATATTTTGCTGACGATTATTTTACAATAATGCAGAGCGATAAGCAGAAAACTACAAATTTATTCAGGTCAAGTTGTCGCAATAGTAAAGGATGAAAGTAGGTAAGAAAAAGATGAGAAAGTAAGTGAAAAACAAAAAATAAAAGCAAGAACACAATAACCCTTCAAGAATACAACAGCCCTTCTAACTGATATTCGGTCACGGCGGCGGCCAATCTGCGCCATCTGTGCGTAAGCTATGTATGTACGAGTATAGTGCGCAATAAGTATCTCGCAAGTCACAAGTCATAAACGAAAGTGCATTTTTGTCTCGTCATGGACTTTCTCAGGGTTCAACATTTATCCCTATCTTCCGTTTTAAAAATAATCCTATAAATATTATTAACGCCAAAGTCTGTAAAGACCGATGAATGATTGTCACGCATTGACGCAAAAACTACTAACTAATGTATGTCGGAGCATGTTCATAGCTAAAGTTTCCGAAGAATACATAGTCTTCTTTTTATTCCGATATTTCCAAGATAAGGAATAATATATTATTTTGAATGAAATACTGCAAACAGAATCTTCTATTTCGAAGTGAATAATCTCACGAAAGGATGTTATCTAAGAAAAATAAACCAGATAAGTTTATGCCCAGTAGAGTGTGTACAAAGCGAACACCAATTACAGGCAAATTGTGGCCGCGGGCTTTTTGCGCTCGCGCCCAAGGTCGGATCGGAAGGCTGGGCAAGAAATGTTTTTCATATACTCAACTGCGTCGAAAGCCACACTTTAAATTTTTTGCCCGGATTTTTGTACATCACGTCGCTTACACGAAAGTAAGCTCTATCGTGCTAACAATAAGCATTAGTTTTATATTAAGACAGAGCTGAATCACGAAGTGGTTTAGTTTAACGCGCATAATCTTATCTATATTTGTATCGAATCGATTCGACTTCTGTGTGCTTACGTTTTAATATGAAGGAAATAGACACCACGTTTTAGATTTGCCAATCTTTTCCTTGTTTTATTAGCTTCTATAAAAGAAGACGCATGCCTACATATTTTTATATCAGAAATTTTTGCAAAAACCGATGTGTTTCAGGGACCTAAAATAATTCTATTGACTAAACCTTGTGTTCTGCCAGATAATTGAGTACCACAAATAGAAGAATTCAGATCCAGGACCTAACGATCTAAAGGGCATTAGGATGCGAGACATGTTGGACAAACAGACAGCGTTGACACACGCAAACGATGCGGGCAGCGTCAGCACGCCTGCTCCACCTGATCAGAATTGCCATCGGATTGTTATGTTAAACGATTTAAAAATAGATTCCACTGCAAATGGAATGGTGTATCCTTGATTTCTTCAAATTTAATTGACAGATCAGTAACAAGTACCATTTAGCATAGTTGGTTGGAGTGTCCCTTTCATTAATAGAGTTATAATCATCATATCATTCAGAAGTGGACATAGTACATCCTGCTTCATCATTCAATCTGTATTAGATTAATATAAATTTGTTTGTTTGTTTGTTTCAATTCACAGCTTTTTCATCTGATGACTGTCGACAGCTGCAAATATTGAGATTTAGATATTAGCATGAATGGTCGCGAAGTTGATTTAAAGAAATACTTAATCGTAAATAGTACATGTGCGATAAGGAATGAGCAATTGCAGAAGGAGAATAATTTGCGTCAAATATGAACTTACAACATGTGTTGTAGATTAACAAAGAAATTTAAATGTATTGCAAGTTTAATATTGATAAATGTAAGAAAAATTACGTTATAATTACAAGTGGTAAGAATATTAGAATTGAATAGGTCAGTTTTGTATAGTCAAGTCAGTTCACAATCTGAAAAAAATGTTAAGCAATGGTGTAGAATTTTACTACACAAATATTACTATAGACTGTAAATAAATAAACGCTGTAAAAAATCCTAAATCTATATATATAAAAGGAGATGTTCCCATCTATAGATGCACGCACAGCCGTAACCACTAATGGTAGAAACGTGAAATTTGGACAGTTGTTTTAATTCAAAATGCGGACGCTCACTAAGAAGGGATTTTAAAAAAAATTAACCCTAAAGGGATGCAAGTTTGTATGGAAAAATCTTTAAATCAGCAACGATTTTGATAAAACTTGAAATTCATGCTCTTAAAAATATTTCATGAACACATGTTTCAAGGTTTATTGGAATTCACCCCCATAGGTTGCAAAGTAGGGGTTGAAAGTTTCTATGGAAAAAATTTATAATCTGCCCCAATTTCTATTAAATTTATTATCCGGGCTATAAAATTATTTTTTCTACGGGAAAATATACAATTCCCATGGGAAAACAATAATAACGAAAGTTAGTATTACTATAAAAATAAACTTCTATGTTGACTGTCTCCTAATTTTCAACGAATTATGATTTCTGATATTATTTATAATAGCCAAAATCGATTTTTAACAAAATGATACAGTAATCCACAAAAGCAATTAAGATGCTAAATAATAATGTTTTCATTCGTAAGCCTGGCGTAGCGACAATTTCATCAAATATAAAGCTATACAATAATTACGCACATATACTCGTACACACATTAATATGCAATTAGCAGTCCTGTAAAAAGTAGATTGTGTGAGCTGGCGTGGCCTTAAACGCCGAATCATATGCCGACACGGCTCAGCTACAAACACAGGCTCCCGCAGTCATCCATGATGTTGGCTTGAATACTGATGTATAGTTTAATCTGAGCGCACGTGTGTTCGCAAAATTTGCATATTGTCCAAAGGAAACCATTAATCATGATGTAGGAACGCACCTGTAACGCTCACATTTATGTAACACAGGTAACATCAGAGATAATGACGTAAATGATTTGGTTATTTTGAATATGTTCAACTCTTTCTTTTTCGTCTAGTTTATGTAACGGAACGGTAATTTCTCGTTTGATGAATGGGGATGGATGTATGCAAGAAAAATTACTAGTCTCGTTTACTGAGACGTTACCCATATGACTTGTAATTTTTTCTTGTCATTTCGAGCAGAAGGTAAAACGCTGTTGCACGGAGAGTAGTGATATAGATTCAATGACTTTTGTTATAACAAGAACATGTTAAAAAAGAGTTTCTGAATGGAACTATGCAACCAAACTTCTATGTACATATATTCCATAGGAACTGAGATTGGTCAGTAGCAGATTAGTCTGTTCAATTACGCAAATTACCACCATGCGGGCGGCATTGGAGATACCAAATAAACCCCTGCTATAGAAACAATACTATAGTTAAGGTTTTTATAGTAAAGTTTTTTATGATTTTAACTACTTACATTTTGGGGCAAAATGATTAATATATGAAAAACATGCTTGCTTCATTTTATCACCATCGTCTATAATGTGATAAAATGGAGACTGAAAAGAAAAACAATTAACTCATCATCGTAATAACTTGCCGCGGCATATGAAAGTATTATCCTTAATCTGTATTTTGTTTTCAAACATGTTAAGGTCTCCATCTTAGTTCCTAATCAATGGCATAAAGATTGTAATGAATGTCGTATGAACACATTAGAAAATATTTCGTTCACACTAGATTTATATCATGATGCGAAATGTTACATACACTCGAGTCTCGACACGTATGAATGTGTTTCACAGAAGCACATCAACACTTTTTCCTCTCGCAATGAATGTAATCAGAAGTGCTATGCGCATTACATTACAGCTTTTAACGATGAACATGTGAAAAGGAAAGGTGATGTAGCTGTTAATGCTCATGTTGCTGTTGGTGGCTTTCACATTATTGCATAAAATAATATTTGCACAGTACTGAGAAACACAGCTTAAAGGTAAATCGTTGGGAGATTGCAAATCTAAAAGGACCCTTTCAAGAGTCATTTATCAAGCAAAAAAAGTGTCGGCAAAAGAGTTTAAAGGGAGGGCGCAAAAAAATCTTTTATCACCCAGCCAAGCTCGAAAATGTTGTAACGGGACGGTTCGCTTGTTTTTTCATAATGATCGGGAACACAAGCTACACTTTTTGCGTAATCCGAGAGAAGCGAAAGGCAAACTAGTGAAACAATACCAACACCGTCACATTTGGGTTGTTAAGGACCACCAATTGGTGTTATAAAAAATTAAAACATCAAAATTACTTTCGCGGCATCACGTCGTTAAAGATTTGCTTATGTACACACGCCTGCACAACAGACTAAACGTTTCTGTTGCAAAATAGTACTTATTACAAAGACATAAGATGCCACAGTGTTTACCTTGATGTGCTGTCGTCCGTACTATAAAATCATTAAAAGAACAGTTTTATTATTTATTTTACAATTTATGTACACACACATAAAAACAGCAACAAAAACATAGATGTATGATATATGGAGACATTGTACAAAGGTACTGCTTATTTCTTATCGAAATCTCTTCCACCAGCCCTGTCACTAAGAGATTTTGCTACAAAATGGTAGTTCACTTTTTTAACTTGTTTTAAATAATTTAAATTAACATTTAGGTTAGTTATAGCATTTCGATAAAACAAAGTTACATGCTTTAATCCATAGAACCATCGGTTCTATGGATTGAGCGTCGGTGGTGCTGTGGATTCGGTACTTGCCTTCCAATCGGGAGGTCGGGGTTCGAGACCTGCCATGTACCAATGTGTTTTTCGATTCGAATTTCATATGTACATTTGTCTGACGCTCATACGGTGAAGGAAAACATCGTGAGGCAACCTGCATACATCTGCGAAGAGATTCAATGGTGTATGTGAAGTCGACCAATCCGCACTGGGCCAGCGTGGTTGACTAAGGCCTAATCACCCTAACATAGGGTAGGCTCGAACCCCTCGGTGGGGACGTATATGAGCTGTGATGATGATAGAACCATCAAGTACACTATTTCTAGATAAATATGAGGCAGGTTCATAAAAAGGTGATAAAACACATCCTCCACGTTTAGATTTTGGCTTAACCAATCGATATCCCCGTCTCTCTACGGTGATGATAGCATTCAAACATTTTGGCAGACGATAAAAAACTTAAAAGCGCTCGAGCAAGTAGGTCACTAAGCGGGTGCATGACGAATCGCTCTCATCACTCTTTTAACGTAGCTAGGGGAGGAGATAAGGCTTTGCACTTGGACTCTTTAGATTCAAGTATTATTGATTAATGAGTTTTTCCTTAAAAGAAGGCGTCTGAGCTTCCTGCTTTGGCAAAATTAAGGCTCCGTTTGAATTACGAGTATGTTGAATTTCATAAATCATTATAGTATCTTGAGAGTAGAGAAGAGGTGTTGCATTAATCACTTTAATCGATTTACGTACAGTGTAGCTTTTCTATTTGTAGCTATATTTATATTAGAACACATTTTTCTAGTTTGGATAAATTAACACTATTGAGAATTAAAGGTTTATAAGAGATGATGATACCCTTGAGTTCACCAATTGCTTGACAATATGTTATTAGAATCGTGCATGATTATCATTATCGTTAAAACAGCTCATATACGTCCCAACTAAGGGGCTCGAGTCTACCCTAAGTTAGGGTGTGTAGGCCTTAGTCAACCACGATGGCCCAGTGCGGATTGGTGACAGTGTATATAAATCAAAATATACAAGGGCAGGACAGTATATTTGAATACCAAGTTGTATTGGCAAAATGTATGTTTATTCACAAATACATACTTAAGCGTTTCAATATTCATTATGATGGCCCGCCACAAACTTCAAATATGCAGTAATACGAACATAAATATTTAACGAAAAAGGTTCACCTCATGAACTTGCACTTGATACATATTAATACTCGCCATAACAAGACTAATTTAATTCAGCAGACATTCTAAGAATTCGGACGCGCGGGTCTATGAAGTTCCCGCTACTCGCAATATAAGGAGCTTAGAACAATAGCTCGTTGTTGCGAGGGGTTACCATATACATTAGCAAATGTTCCGGTTCATGCGGGGGTAATTAAAAACCCATGAACGGTCAAGAACGGTGCAAGCATCGCAATTAGTACAACTATTAGCTGAGCTGAATTTGCAAATGGCAGTAGAACAAGTCTCGTTTAACTTGGATTATTTGACGAAACGGTAATTATAGGCGATATACCTATAGAATGGATGAGACATGACTTTTAAAACACAAATGTTATTATTGTTCATGATGATGATGATGATGATGATACCTATAGAATGGATGAGAAACGACTTTTAAAACACAAATGTTATTATTGTTCAGCTATTATTTACAACTCTGCTTATTGATATAAGTACTTGTCCTTATACGATTAAAATAATTTCATTGGGTAAAATATTATTTAAAAGGGCCTATTTATATGCAGATTATTATAAAATTTTGAAATTTCCATAAACACAACATAAACTACTAAGGTAATGTGTACTTTATTCGTTAAAATGTTTATCGCTGTTTTTTAAAAGACATTATTAAGTCCATTTAAAACGACTATTTAGTTTTATATTATGCGTTAACGATATCTATGATAGTTTAAATCCTATTGCAATTGACCCAATCTCTGTCCAAAGAGGATGGCAAATTCCTTTGACTCTCCGTTGATGTAATATCTGTGACAATCCGAGACTCAGACAGACAGACAGATCGAGGGACATATTCTTTTGTAGTTCCTTTATTAAAAGCTCTTTATCGAAATTCCGTTAAGATCAATCGATAAGGGTGGGTGAAATCATTTTTGCGTAGATAATACTAATATTTACTGATTGCAGTTTTTGCTCGTCTGTGCGTTACGATAGTCGCGAATCCCCGCAGAAGAGAAAAACAAGTGTATAAAAATAAAATAACATTATACACTTGTTTACAAGGTGAAGACATCGTTAAGTTAATAAATTAAGCTATGCGTGTCTTATAACTTCCAAAGTCCACACACAAAATATCATGCTTAAATATCTAGCCGTTTAGGTACAGACATACCTTTTTATTTTGAATATGTTATATATACCGAATCAAAAAGCCATTGAATCCGTAGCAATATAAATAGAATATTTTATGTGGATTATAGTTGTTTTTACTGTTTGGTAATATACAATCATCTGTCTGATGTGTCACTCCGCTAGCAAATATTTCAACATTGAAGCTACTATCTTACTGTGAGTAAAACACTTTAGTTTGTAGAAAAAATATTATTTCGATATTGAGGTTTATTTGTTCGTTTCAACATACTACTATTAACTAATATTGGCCGTGTTTAATTGATGATTTGATGTCTCTCCATCTTCAATTCGCCTCATCATCAAACAGCCTAAATTGACACAAATACTGACGCAAAATAATTTTTTAAAAGGTTAAGAATAGTTTAAAAAGTAATCTCCTGTAACGTATTCGTACCTGTTAAAAGTTAAAAGTAAACTAAAAATAAGTTTTAACAACAACTTATTCAATTTATTGAACTACCAAAAAGACTAGCAATAACCTTTCGCCCACCTAGGTAAGAGTTTTATCAAAGCAAACTCTCTATAAACAATATTTAATGTTTACTATATTAAAATATATTCAGCAAGATTTGAAATCAAAAATGGATCAAACAACAATAAATGTGTATAATTATAAAGCAACTTATATGCGACAGCTGTTGGCGGACGACGGACGTATAATGTCAAGCGAGATTGATGTGACATATAAATTACTAAGCGGGGTAATATTAATTTTAACTTTCAGCAGCACACAGAAACTAGTCGCGATATTTTATAACTGATATAGTTTGTAGAAACAAATTCAATTTATTTCATTCGCTCAAAGTGAAGTAATAAATAAGAATATTATAAATATCAAAATGTAAATATACCTACATCATCAATCATAACTCTCAGTTTCTTTTTATTTTTTGAAATTGGCACGACGTCATATCTACATAAAACAATGCAATGAGTACTTCCCCTTGTTTGTATTTCAAGAAACTTAACCATACCGCGTTTTGTCTCGTCACTCACAGTTCTAAGATATTTTAAACGAGTGAGAGTACGGCGCTCCATAAATAGAGCTATTTAAAATGCAAATAGGTCGCTTAGTGGCAGTTAAATTAGATACTAATTTTCATAACAATTTGTTATTCAAAAAGAGTAATATCATATTAAATAATTACTTCTTATAATGCGAACTCACCAGTGACGCTAATTTAGCTCTATGACCGCTACAATTCAGATTGAACAAAAATAACTAAGCCATGTTAATTTCAAATTTAACGATACTGCAGACAAAATAGCGAGATCTAACGGGAGAGCAATAGATGAAATGAATGGAATTATTACGTATTCGGACGGAGAAGCGATCGGTAGGCATGGCGTTTCGTAACTAGCGCCCGACGACGACGCATTCCTAGCCGGCCAGTGCAACGGCCGCTTCATGCCGCTTACTGATGTAGTTTGTACGAATTGTGGCATTATTTGACTTGGTATGTTTGTACAGATCAAAGATCGAACAAGTAATTGCGATGAGGTTGAGAATTAATAAGGTATATTAACAATTGGTAACGCTTGCGGAAATTATTGCTCGGTGGACTGGTAAGAAGCTGTCAAAGTGGTTCCAGTTTCAGATCATAAATTACATAATAATATTAAAATTAAAAACCATTAATTGCTGGATGGATCTGTAATTAGTAATGGTGGTACTAGAAATAATGCAATCTTTTCTTGCGTGTGTTCTGGATTCTATCAAATTCACAATCATCCTTACTGAACTTAAAAGAACATGCTGATAGAGTACCTTGACAAAGGTGGGTAAAATAATAAAATAATACTCAAGGTCAATCAAATGCCAATGATCTGTTTGCATGGGAGTACAATTTGCAAGACTTTTTAATAAATAACCTAAAAGAAAACGTTTACCTTGAATGGCAGGAATACAAATACCTACATCGACAAGGTAATATATTTTTGATTCTTCCTACGCGGTTCAAGCGAGCTACGAGTTAAATTAACTGAGCTGATCCTTGGACGTGGGATTTGTTAATGAGTTTGACAGTTAATGCGAAGGCCATGGAAGTTAGTCATACGAATAATAAGTAAATTAAAGTTGAAAGTTGTTGTCGAAATACCTACAGATATGAAATTTCAATTAGTAATTTTGGGTTGCATGGTTTGCCTATAATAAGAAATCTCCTTATTATTAGCCTATTAGAATTTTAGAATTAGCCCACGATACCACGCTAGCATGCTGGTCAGGCGGATTGGCTTAGGGCCTTATTTCCAGTTTATCATCTCATCATAAGGTATCATTGTGATAGACACCCTTAGTCTGCTCTTACGACATCGACAAGAAGAAAGGGATTCCATATTCTAAATCCGTCACCGCGCGAACTTACTGATACGAGCACGAGATTGAGTGTTTTATGCTTTTCTTTCTAAGGTTATAATTTTTTTTTCGAAGCACCCATTTTAGACTTGATACACATTATATTTAATTGTAACCACTTCTCCAGATATGGTCTTACCAACAATATAGACGTATTGTGGACAATGCCCAATTGTCCATCGCATGAAACTCTTGCAACGTATACCAACACGTGCGAAAAGCAGGCCGCTTGCGCAACTCTAGTTATCAAAGATTGTTGCCCTCTAGCGACTGAATCGAACTCGCTCTATAACGGTGCTCCGGCGCCGTGTATTGTTTTGGTAGAGCTGAGAGCAAAAAACGTTGCAAATGCACTAAGTGTGTTGTGCTCATGGCCTAATTGTCCTTTCCGAAACCGTGTATTAACTATGTGAATGGAATTTGAACATCATCTTAATAAAGGTACTAAACGTATAAAAGAGTCTCATGACTTTTGTTGGTTACTTCTTCTTAATTTTACCCTGTAATTCATCAGATGCAAACAGTACAACAAAGGGAATATTCAAATGTAAGTACATCAAATCAATAAAAGAAAAACATATTCATCTTGAGCAGGGTTCAAACTTGCATCTATAAGATAATATTTTGTTGATGCCACGATCGCTTAGGCCACAGAGGACTTATCCAATCTGAGCAAAACTTCCTAATTTACACAGAAGATTCCCAATAAAAAAGTACATACGAGTACTTTTTATTTATATGGTCTTCACACAATCAAAAGCATTGAGGAAGAGTGACGCCCTAAAGTGGAACAAATAGTCAACAAAGTGAAAGTAAAATGGTGGCATTCCTCAAATGGTTTGAATACTAAGGTGTTCACAGATGAACGACTCATTTGTCAATGCCACAAAAATTGCTTAACTGGCATTATTTGTTTAGATTGAAAGAACAACAAAATAATTGTACTAATGAAGACCTTGTAAATAATACTTGCTATAAACTATGATATAAATAGCATGAACTGAACATACAATATAAAAAAGATTTTTAAGAAAAAACATTTATGATTACGTACCTTCCTATTTTTGTGTTCATAGTAAAATAATAGATCTTCCATTTTAAACCTAAATAAGAGATTTGAAAAAAAAGAACAATAAGCAATATTAATCGCTTGCAAAAAATGCTTAATGTTTGTTGTGATAATATTATATTATTAAAATTCCTTTTTTATTTTGTTTCTGAATCTATAACAATTCCTTTAAAATCGGTTGGATCGCTTACAGGTTGTTCGAGCTATTTTCGAATTATTATAGTAAGTAAATACGGATACAAACGAGTGTCCTTTGCAGATTTAGGAATGTGGAATATGGGAAACCGATTAAATAAGTGTTCTAAGCTTCTAAGTAACCTGAGCAGGAACTACCTATTTCATTAGATACAATCAAATAACGGAACATTTAACGTAATCGTAAACACTAGTTCAATTACCCAGCCTCTACAAAGTTTCCTGTTCTTTGCGTGTCTAAGTTATATTAAGAAATACGTAAGGAATGTTATATACGTCGGTCAATATTACTCTTATGCGTATTACTTATTTAACATGACTGAATGAAAAATGAATCAACGATGACATTCTTTTACTAGATAGAAGTAAAAACCTAAAAATAAAATTGTCCTACAATGTTTTTCCATAAATAAGTGTGAATCTACAAATAAAACACTTTACAACTCAGATAAATTTTTAAAATCATTCAGAAAATATGAATGTGAATGAAGTAATGTACAGTTTGTTGCGTAACTGTATGATATACAATGCATATCGATCAGACAAAACAGCGCGCAATATATACGTTATTAAAATTTTATCGCAGAATCCCTGATAATTAAGGGAACAAAAGACACGCACGAACCCATCGCCGCTACGGATTACGAAGTCGGCCATAACGACAATAAATACACGATTAAGAGTGATGCATTACTAATCTGACACACGATGAAAAATATTGCAAATCCGTAGGGGAAGGCCAATGTCAACGACCTTACGCCCTATGGCACCAACAATGGGACAGATGAAAAAAGGGGCTTAAGCCATTACCGCTCTAAATTACCGCTTGAATGGTCAGACGAATATGCTGATTCCATATAAAGCATGTGGCGCGATCGGCACACGTCTAAACCTGTTACAGATCTACAGAAAATGTTATAGTAAAAATAGACTTTTTAATTTACTTCTTAATGTTTCTGATTATGAGTTGATAGCTTAATTTAATCATAATACTAGTTACGACAAAAGTTTACGTATTTTTAAAAACCAAAACCGTTTTTGATACATTTAAATTCAAACGTGTTTTAAATATGCACGCAGAGTCGTGCCAAGAAAAACCTATCATCTATTTAATTTTTATTAATCATTTTTATTTGTAGATCTACTTCTATATTTTAAAAGGTTACCCACTCTACAGAAATTTCAAGCTATTCTTCTTAAATGAGATTTGCCATGAACTTGGTAAGTACTCTAACTTAAGTTAAAACTTAGTCCTTAAACAGCAGTGGAAGCACCAAATCAAATTTGTATCATATTAAGTACGTATCCAAGGGTACGGTTAACTAGAGGCTGGGGAACCACGCGATCAATTTCAAGAGCCCCTCGTCTTATATTCAAATCCCTTCTTTGTCTTTCGTATTTTGTACAGTCAATGATTCACAACACAATGTGTAGGTACCGGTATTATATTTTGAATGAATTGAATGTGAATATCTCATTAGGTCTATCAAATTTTTGGCGTAACGACATTTTTCATCCTCTTTAGAAACTTATTTTAATAAACTTAAACTCTTGGTGTAATGTTATGATCAAATGGTTTGTTAAACAGGTATAATGGCATGCAAATAGTATGATACGAATGGTATACTTACTTATAATTACAAAAAAGCTTTTCACTACTGTTTCATTTGAAGCAAAATTATATACTTACATCATTATCATCAATTAAACTTAAATTTGATTTCATTATCAAAACAAACAATTACAAAACGTGCGATCTTATAAGCATGTCGACGATAAGAGTTATCAGTAAAGACGATAAAAACTGCTGATGGTATCACTTAGAATACAATGAAACTAAAAAGGCTTACAACTAACATACATAAATAAAATAAGATCACGGAAAAAGCGAAAGAAAAGAAGTAAATAAATAACAATTACCTACTACAGGAAACGAAACAGGTGAATAACCACTGGGCAACAAAAACACTACAGCAAACAATACATCCAAGCACAAGTAACCATAACAACGATTTACCGGCGGAAATTTGGACACTTCAATCACTGATCGACAACAATATCAAATTTTTCGCGAGAAATTTGATATGTGGCAATGTTTCGAACTGACAGGCACAGGGCAACACGACGCGCGGCGTGGCGACCGGCACACGACTGACGGCCACTCGATCCCGCCGCTGTGTCCGTCCCTCTACTACGCATGCTCGCAATATCCCTTCATCACATCCACATTCATTCCCTGTTTCATGGCTGTATCATTATTTGGTCACATCACTAATGATGACAGCATCACTTAATGCATAAACAATGAAACAAATCCAAGAACGGTTGATGTTGATGGTGGCGAAGACAGAGACGGCGACAAGGTCGATCGTGATTGTATTGCAACACCGCTCGAAGCAAAAGTCAACAATTCAAGTTTCACACCTGGACGGGACAGATAAGGGCATTGGACGTTTCTTTTTATATTCGATATAGATTTTATCACGCTTAAAATAAATATTTTCAAAAACCAACTTAAATAATATTAAAGGAATTTTATGAGAAACTTTATTAATTTGTCCAATGCAATAGATTTATTCAGTTGAAAGGCTTGATAATATGTATAAGGTTGTGTCTCTTTCTTTTTTCGAATACCCCTAGCTATTTACCCAACGACCGCGCGACCCCAAGGCTATATAAAATGTTTTATAAAGTTGTCGAAGTTTCACAAGTACCTTAGTAAATGGATAATATGGTTATATAGATATCTATAATTTATAATAGAGTTATAGTTTTCAATTGTTTACTGTGCAAGCATTATATTCTGATGACAACTTTATTTGAAAATTTGAAAACTATTGAACTTTATTGAATTAGATGAAAGGTGAAATTATCTACAAGATTTAGGTGTAATATGAAATTATAAAACCAGTGTAAATTGAAGGACAGCGGAAAAAATATTATTAAAAATAATGATTGTTATTTTGATGTTTTAAAATTATTAATAATAATTATGAAATCATAATATTATACAATTAAGTGGTATATAACTTTTGTGCGAATGATACATTACTTTACTATTGTACGGTCATTAATGATGGTTAACCAACCTCTAGCGTTAAATTATCGCTGATTAGTGTTTGTAAGATCTAAAATAATTACATAAATTATCCTACATCCGAAAGTTTAATTACTTCAAATTATTTTTCCAATTTTAAACATTTATGAGCGAATGTATCTCGGCGAATAACAACAAATATAAAGAAATCAGATTTAAAAGAATAGAAATCTCAGATTTGTTGATTCTCTTATAACTTATCAATTGATTTGTCAAAAAAGAATATTATAAGAGCTAGATATCGTGTTTCTCTAACCATTCTTTAATAAACTTGATCACATGTAATGGAATCAGTAAAAAACGGCAAATTATAGGTAATGTTCATAAACCGATTTCTTTACTCACACTATTATGTTATTTTTTATTGCTGGCATACTGATACGGTCACATAAATAAAAAAAACACAGTTACACGCAGTTCATGACAAAATAATTCATTCGGACGTTACGTACGACAACCGCTCATGATATAATTGACTTACCGCACGTTTTAAACGCAGTAGCGGCCAAAAAATTACACTCGACAATATACAGGGTATTTCACGAGTAATATCGACTTTCACTGCGACATATATGGCTGATGAAAGTGATTATTGTCGCAACAATACACAATGGCTGTCCCAGGCAGACATTTTGACCCACACTTTCATAGAGAAATGGTTGAATAATGTAACGTGTTACTAATGAGGTAACGTTTCGGCCGCGAGTTCAGAATATGTACAGGATACCGAGTTTCATATTTGAAATGATAGTTTTCGTATCATTAAAGTAACAAACGAACATTAATTCAATTCAATCAAGCGATCAATAGCGATTATAGATTTGAGGAATTTCACTAGTATCCATGCAATCACATGTGTTGCAATTCCCTTACCTCCGTGGATATCATAATTATCGAATAAGGGTTGGTTTTTTTGATCGTTAGTAATAGCAAAGTATTAGTAATAGGAAAGTAAAACCGACTCTAGTCTATGAGCCATAAAGATCTTTTATGAGGTGTACCTACAAAACTTTGCTATCATGAATTTAACGATCATGAATCCGAGGGAGCTTCATACAATTACACACGCAAAAAGATTGAAACTTCGAAACAAAAGCATACACGAACCGATCTGACCAGCGCGACGTCATAGACCATTCCTCCCAATTTTGGGACGAGGAGGAATTGTAGATAAATGAAGGAACGGAAGAGATTGAGAAAGATATAAGCAAAGGTCCGGAACTCCAATTTTCCATTTTCAATATCGTTATAACAGCCAATTATTACAATCTTTACTCTTTTAAAATTAATAAATTAAACGAAGAGTTTAATGTGATATCGAGATGACATCATAATGATGTTCAACAAAATAGCTGCAATATAAAGAAAATACTGTAAAGCTTTTAAGTTTCTTTCAATCTGTTCTCGTCGAGGAAATTTTCTTCTTTCCTATTTTGTTGAAGAGAAAATGGTGTCTGCAGAAATAATTTTATGTAGTCTCATGTCGCGAGCTGTTTGTGCTCCGATTCTGTTAAAAGGTTTCCGTAATAACAGTAGAAGGTTGTGTTCAATTCAACTGATGATATTAGATAGTTTTCGCCTCGGTAGCATTTATAGGGTTCAATAGACTATGTGATGTTTAGTAAATAGTGAAATCAGATTTTACTGCATCGAGTTTAAGATCGCTAGTTAAGACATTAGAGCAGTTTTAACTAACAGCATATCTCTTACTTTTTTACACACAACAGTGAAGCTCTTGGCCTTAATCTCACCAGTCCCCCTAGATAAATGCCATACTCGTCCAACTGTTCCGCAGGAAAATGTATGGATATGACATAAGCCTGTGACAACTTCACGCTATTTCTTAGGCTCATGTCATCTCCATACCTTTTTTTTCTGCGGAATGACTGCGGAAAAGTTAGCGTGTGGCTTTTGTTTAGTGGGTTGGGGTCTTATTCTGCTAGCGTTAACGCATTTGTGGCGTGTTAATAACGATTCAATAGCATTGCTTTTTAAAACAATTATTGTTGGTTAACCGATTACTAACTAAGACATTTGCCACTATTGACTTATCAAGAAATTGTACTACGAATTAATTACACCACGAAAAGCGTTTTAAAGTGACAAAAGCAGTTTGATTGAAATGCTATCAAGACACGATAACAACGCTAACATTAGCGGAATAAGGCCCCTGGTAGTAAGTGACGATAAAGTCGAAGATGGAATCGAGATTCACCTGGGAAATACTGAATCTAAACTTTATAATAAAACCGATAAGGTCTCTTTGTTCATGAGTGGTTCGGTGGCACAGTATAGTGTTCTCTCGGCCTCAGGATAGCTTTAGTCAAGCAGCATTCATCGTGGCCAGGTTCTTGATGGGTGACTAAAAACGTCCTCCTCACTGCATCTAGACATCTTGCTCCGAAAAGCAAATTAAATAGTGAGTCTTGCGCGTGATCTCGCCTTGTGTCGGTGAGCTATATCATAGGACTAAAGTGAATAACGAAAAGAGAATACACCTGTGTTTGCACACTTGTCTATTCCCGTGAAAGTGCAATAGAAATATTTACAATTATAGAAATATAATAATACTAATACTTTTCAACAATAATCTGACAACTATTATATTTTATATTATCTGTAAATCGGTTTTTTGCCTCTCCTGAAACTGTTACCATATTTGACATTCAGGGTTATGAATGACGAGTGACGAAATTGAACATTATATGACCTTTTAGCCACTTGTTATGTAAACGTATATGCATGTATTTTCATTGTTTTATGGTCAATAAATGTTTTCTATTCTATTCTATCTCAAAAACACAGCAAATACAAGTTATATTTCGTTCGAAAATTGGCGAGCTTTCACGGGAAGAACAAGCGAGTAACTCCGAAAGGCTAATATTTTTGTCTCCTCTTTTAAATCGTAATTTATGCTATTGTTTTTTTACATACATATACGATTTAGTGAATACGCTAGGTTTAAAAACGTTATCATAAACTAAAGCGTGGAGCGGTATAACAGCGATAGATAAATTTAGGAAGAAACTCACCGAGGCAGCGCCGTGAACTCGTGTTAGAATATAGCCGGCACCATCGCTTGTGAAATCCTGCTAAATCTTCTCGGGTTTTAATCAGCTAGTAAAGTTGTCGATCGTGCAACTGCAGTCCAAAAACTGGTACTTACGTCATTCGCTTGCACACAATTAATCCGGAGAAAATAGACAAAGGTAGGACAGGGACAGGAACATAATTATATTATATCGCGAATACATGAAAATGAAATGAAATAAAAGCGTTTATTTCGAACATCATCATTTTACAATATGTATTACTTCTGCCAAACTGCAAAGCAGTTTGTTGGCAGATGTAGCTCCCACTACACTTTCAATTTAATTGCATTATAAATAAGTATATACTATATATATTATGACAATAATTATTTAAGTTAATAGATAAAATTAAATTAATCAAAAATTCTGAGGTTTTTATAGAATTTCTCAAAAAGGAATATTTCTAATTTTGATTTAAATGCTGTTTTTGAAGCACATTTTTCAAATGGCAAGGTGTTAAATATGGTTGGTACTAAATATTTTTTGCATCTTTGGCCATAGTAATTATTGTACATGGGTACTTCTAGCTTGACATTACATCTTCTTCGAGACCTACTGCTATTAGGTGCTTGTTTGATTTTATATTCATCACTAAAGCATTCCTCTAATGCTATCAACAATATTACTTTATCGTGGACTGGCAGCATTTTACATTTCAAAAACAATTATTCATAAGTACTATTTTTTTTACATAGCTTTTTTGTATTTGTAACATTTCTATGTTATGATAAAAAATTTATTTTATGGATTGGCTTTTTTATACTATTAGTATTTATCTGGCTCAAAACAAATAGTTATACGATAACACTATTCATTATACAAATTCACGTATAAATATTTTGTATAACATAAAGCCTCTAATTTGACATTCATTCAGTTTTATTACCTTAGTTGATGAGCTTCGCCTTCTACGGGTGATCTCATCATACCATCCCCAGAGAATGGGGCGAGACAGTTGACCTCCGGATGGCATAATGCGTAATAATTAGTGTTAAGGTCATCACGCTCCCCAAGGACAAGTGTAATACTACATTCCTATTAAGCTTGTCGCATTGAAACGACAAAATATATGGATGCAACTGTACACTAATTATGTATCTAGGATTGTCTATAAAGCGTAGAATATATTTTACTTATACAATTATAACACGAAACAAATTTTCCGGTACATGATCACAGGCACAGTTATATGTTGCCGTGGTGCAGTACCGCTCTCGTGTTTGCATTGGCTCGGCAAATATCGGGTAAAGAGCGGAAACATTATTACAACTCAGCCCCTCATCCACAAACGCTCAACTCGTAAAACTGAACTGTTAAGGCGAGGATTTCCCAAATTTGCCGATCTTAGAACGTCTAGATCTGGATAATATTAGAACCCACAATTCTGAAATTCACACACCTTAAACTTGAAGATATAATCTAGTGAACTGTGAAAGTAGAAACACGATTTACTCCATTTCACTCGATAGAAAAAAAATCCAAACATAGGTCTAAATCAAAAACTAAAACCACGATTTGAAATCGAAATATACATAAAACAGTATAAAAGTTATACCAAAACATGTAGTTCGTTATTATCTAGTGAACTGTGAAGACAGATTTTTTGATGTCATATAAAATATTTAGGAAAATGACGAAAATTCTATAATTTCGCTTGGTTGCAATCGCGCTCCATATAAGACAGTACTCGCCAAGTCGTCTCAGGGTATGGTCATGTCGCTTCGTGTCGCGGGCGCAAAAAAATATTTTACGTGTTTCTTTACGATCGAATTTTAATTTTGCAGTTTGCGTTTATTTTGTTAACTTCATTATTATTATAGATTAGTGTAGTAATATGGTGAATAGTGTAAATAATGGATTAGGTATAATAAAGGAGAAAACTATTTTAATCCTTCTTCCTAAATTATTTTATGTGTGAAAAAATATGTTTTTCGTTCTTTTTTTCTATAAGTTATTTTATGTGTAAAAATCGCTAATAAAAGAAGTGAAAGACGAAATGTTAAATCAAATGCATACAAAAAATGCTGAAAGAAAAGTGGTAAATATTTATTTCCCAAATGTTTATATTTTATTGCCGCGGCCATATAGCACAGTGCAGTGTTAATAAACCAGTATGATAATTTCTTCAAGTAAATGTGCAACGATTTATAGGTTCAAAATAATGTTTCCTATAAAACTTTATTGCTGAATTCCTTTAAATACTTAATATTACCCCCTTTATTCACAACGCCTTGCATCAAAGCTTTAGAAGGTAGAATCAACAGCACATTATACATGTAGCTAAATAATAGAGTTTTATTCGAGCCTATGTATTATATATGATTATGAACAGTAAAACAGTATTTTAGGAATATTTTAAATTTCGAAACATTTATGGTCAAGCGTGAGTTGATTATAAAAAAGTAAAAAAATAATTAACAAAAATTTCCGTTCGATTTATGTAAAGATCACTTCATTGTATTAAAAGAAAATATCTGATCAGCGGAATTTTGTGAAACTTTATAAAATATTTGCTTTTGCTCGCTGCTTCGCCCGCATAAATGTCATAGAGGTTCCATACAAACTATTATTTTTTAGTTTTACCCCCTTAGATGGCGAATTTCCAACATACATGTCAAATTTCCACTTTTTGTGCCTTTTAATTACGGCTGTGCGTAATCTGTCAGTCACTCAGTAATGAAAGTGTTTTTATATAAATACGTCGGCCCACACTAGGATTTTCAACTGTATCGTAGGTGCAGTTTTTTTCTTTTTGAAAACGTCGCCCCACACTAAGATTTTCTCCTGTGTTGTGGGTGCAGTTACGAACATAGAATATCACATGTACATACGCCCAGACCGGAAAAAAATTCTGTAGGCCATACAAAATATTTGTCCCGTACGGGAATCGAACCCGCGACCCATTGCGCAGTAGGCGATCATTCGACCTCTGCGCTAACCGTGTCATCAAAGTTACAAACATAGAATATATTACATATCACATGCACATACGCCCAGACCGGAACATATTTCTGTATTCCATACATAATATTTGTCCCGTAACTACAAAAAAATATTTTACAAAAAATAAAAACCGACTTCAAAAACACTGAAAACTTAAAAATTATATAAGAATAGGTACAGACAACATCACACTTCTGTATTGAAGTCGGCGCCAAACGATAATCTCCTAGAAAGTGTTAAAATTTGTCACCGACTTCAATATAGAAGTGTGATGTTGTCTGTACCTATTCTTATATTATTTTTAAGCTTTCAGTGTTTTTGAAGTCGTTTTTTATTTTTTGTAAAATATTGTTTATTTTTAACTTTTCAGTGAATCAAATCTTTTTAGTGAAAGAAGTGTGTTTTTAGTGCTTTCCTCGATTTTCTATGGGATCCCATCATCAGATCCTGACTTTGGTGACCATGAGACCACCCTTGCTCTATACTCTATCGAATACAAAAATAATTTTGGACATCGGTTTAAAAATGACGGAGTTATGAGGTAACAAACATAAAAAATACAACCGAATTGATAACCTCCTCCTTTTTTGAAGTCGGTTAAAAATATTTGGGAATCGAACCCGCGACCAGTTGCGTAGTAGGCGATCACTCGAACTCTGTGCGCTAACCGTGTCGTCAAATGTAAAGTCATCATGGTAAAGAACGCTAGCTGTGTAGTACTTCCCGAGTTTTCTTACAGGCCTAAGGTGGTAGAATATTAATTAATATTTTAAAACCAGTTTGCTTAGAGACTAATACGGTTGCCTGATATTCATAGCGATTTGTGGCTTTCTTCTTGATAATCTTGTTTAGTACATGCACGCCCCTGTCACTCACGCAATGCAGCGTTATAAATACCTACCACTAAGTAGCGCGCCGGCGCGCCGGCGCGCCGACCGCTGCGCACACGTGTAAAGAAATTCTTAGGTTGTGTGTGAAGTCGACCAACCCGCACTTGGCCAGCGTTGATGATGGTAGCACATCAAAAACAGGTTTGAGCTTGTTTCGAATTCATCTAATAATAATATGATGGATGACATACCTGCCAGAGAAACCTGTCACAAAAATTGGGATATAATTAAAAACAAAAAACTATCGTTTTTGATGCTTGCTAAGGCAAGGATAAAAATACCTCCGTCTTACCTATTTCTGCCGCAAATCAGCAGTGCTTGCATTGCTGTGTTCCGGTGTGAAGGGTAAGATATGGCACTGAAATTACTGGGTACCGTGACTTTACATCTGATGTCACAAGTTGGCAACGTACACTGTGGTTCTTGTGGGGCTTGCAGTTTTATTGCGAATCGCACAGGAACCACATGTATTATAGGTGACTGTTACCACTTACCATCAGGTGGGCAGTTTGCTTGTTTGCCAACTTAGTAGCAATAAAATAAAACACACAACATTACATTTTTATTTTGAAGTAGTTTTTGTTTTGAAGTGGTGTCGGTATTTTTGTAAAAAAATATTTTTATTTTTTTCGTGAAATTAATAATAGCTCTCTAAGTCAACTTGAAAGAATATACCTAACTGAGAGTCAATACGTACCTTTTATATCTAAAGACTAACTCCCTAACTCCTTAAAGTTAAGGATCCATCGTAAGTTCAGCATAGTGGAAGAATCCTTGAGATGATGTCTATCAGACGCAAATACCTGAATAGCTTCAGAAAAATAACAGAAAAGACGTTGGACGTGCCTATTCTCTCGATTTTAACTAATACTAGATCCTGACTTGATGGCATGGAACCACTTCGGGGGTATACTTTTCTGAATACAAAAAGAATTTTGAAAATCAGTTAATAAATTACGAAGCTATGAGGTATGTGTTACCTCATAACTTCGTGAAGTCAGTGAAGTCGGTTAACAAATCAAATCGAAATAAGTTATGGTACTTATTTATTCAGTACTGTATTAAAATACCTACATATATCTATTAAAATATTTTTCTTCAAACTACTCATTAATTTTACTCTAATCATCGGAAAAGGCAACACTAAGTAATACATTACTACCCTGGAAAACGGCAGTAGTATTGTATGAAATTTCATTAATGACCCGTTCAACATAATTGCCCTGTTGTTTGTTTTTCTAATTTAAAAAGAAATTACAATTCATATTCATACAATTCATACAAAATGTAGGCATTTTTCCAAAGAGATTTGAGTGGTTGTATAAAATGTCACAAAAAATACACATGCGCAAAACAAGTTGGATAGGAACCTACAAAGCCAATTTTATTTAAAAAAGAGAGGCAATTGGCTTTAATGGCGAAGATTAGCTTTTATTTTAATAAATTAAAAATTGTATTCGAGTGAATATTGTGCAGTGAAAGTGGTGTTTTTTCAGGTGCACATTCATGTTGACGGCAAGAAATAAGGGTTTTGTGGTGTACATGACAGTGAGTTTTTTTTTGTGGATTTTCCACTTCCGTCACCACCGTCAAGATAAGGTTTGGTTTCTTAATAAGAACAATTTGCATTTTTTTTGTCATAAATAAATAAGTTTTTCTACAGTCAACTTCAGTTTTTTATTATTTTTTAATAAGTTGAAGGAAAAGCAGATTACACACCTCGTAAGTGAGCTATTAATGCCCTCGGGTTATTAGTGCCCTTGAGCAAGTGCTCGTGCACCAAACATCCGCGGGCATTAATAAGTCGTATTAGTATTAGCGCTCGGTGTAACAATCTACTATTTCTAAATCAAACCGAATAGCCGTCGAAGTCACACAAAAAAATTTAACAGTGCTTTATAACAGGGTGTCCCAGAAGCTGACGTCAAGCCGAAAGCAGGCGGTAGACTAACTCATATATGTTATCAGAAAAATATTTAAAAAAATCTAAGTCACCTATTTAAAAAAAAATCTAACATTTTAAAAATTCGATATAATTTACACCCCGTGACGGTTTTTTCACTCTTGTTGCTACAAATCTTGACTTTTCTAAACATTTTCTTTTGTTTTGTAATCCTGAATAATGTTTCTGTATACTCTAATCTAAAATTTAAAGCCAGCTGCTCCAAATTAGAAGACTATGCCATTTTTATCTAAATTAAATATTCGAAATGAATTTTTCGCATAGCTTTAACAAGCTGTACTGAAAAAAAAATGTACTATGCGAGTTTGGCAAGTAACTGCAAAAGTTGGCGCATTCAATAAGGATTCCAAAATGGTATGATACTTGGTAGATAATTTCTACGATTGCAGACAATATTTTTTTTCCAAAAACAGGCAGTTTTGAACAAATTTTTCTTACGTACTTAAAATTTATTCTAATGTACCCATGGTTTGCTTTAAGACTGTAACTTTAACATTCTAGTTTTAGTGAGACCGGGAGAGTCATTTTACGAAGTGTGAGAGAGACAGATAGTGACGCTAACGTGACAGAGGCGGAGAGATTCGAAGTATGAGCGAGACAGATAGTGACGCTAACGTGACAGAGACGGCGAGTCTCACACAAAATATTCATTTTACGAAGTGGAAGTGAGACAGATAGTGACGCCAATTATTCGCTAACGCACAAACAATACACATCAGTACGTTTCGCTCCTTCGCTGCGCATCTTTTTGTATTCGTTCGTGTTGATTTCGTGCTTACCACTTTCTGCTTCGTTTATTGGACTTGATTGCTTGTGATTTGGATTCGGACTGTTTAGTGTCTCTACCGACGACCTTTGCTTTGCTCCGGACTACCTATCGTTGATTGTGTAATTGTGTAGTGCCACCATGTCTGCGTACACAATACAAGAATACGCCAACATGCATTAAATTTATGGGGAATGTAGATGCAATGCCAACGCTGCAGCTAGACTTTATCGTGAGAGGTACCCAAATGTAGCTCGTTTTCCGAATCATCGAGTCTTTATAAATGTGCACCGATTACTCTTCTCAGAGGGCCGACTGCCGAACCAAGTACATAGTGAAAGAAGATTTCGTCCCCCTTACGAGGACGTTGTACTAGACATTGTCGAAGAAGATCGGAGTATTTCTGTACGTGGAATAGAGAGAAGCACAAGAGTACCCAAAAGTACAACCCATCGGATTTTGCTAAGAAATCAGCTACACCCGTAACACGTACAGCGAGTACAAATTCTACTACCCCGGGACCATCGACCCCGTGTTGCTTTTTGTCAAACAATGCTACAAAAACACAGAAAAGATCCGCGATTCTTCGAAAAAATTTTGTGGTCAGATGAGTCGACATTTAAAAAGATGGTTACATGAACCTACACAACTTACACGAGTGGCATATCAAAAATCCTCATTTGATGAGGCAAGATAGATCACAATATCGATTTAAAGTGAATATGTGGACTGGAATTTTAAATGGACAAATAATAGGTCCTTTTGAGCTGCCAGAGGCCTTGACTGGTGAAGTTTATTTACATTTTTTACAAAATGATTTAAGAAATCTACTGGAAGATGTGCCACTTAACATTCTAAGAGATATGTGGTTTCAACAAGATGGTTGCCCAGCTCACTATGCCAGCTCAGTAAGAGAATATCTCGATGAGGAATACCCAGGCAGATGGATAGGACGATCTGGTACTATCTCGTGGCCAGCCCGTTCCCCAGATTTAAATCCATTAGATTTCTTTTACTGGGGAGCGGTGAAAGAAAAAGTTTACGCAAAGCCAATCGAAACTGTGACTGACCTACGGCAAAGAATAATAAAAGCAAATGATTTTGTTAATAATGGAAGATTCGCCCGCTTGATAGCCCGATCTTTTTTAAGAAGATGTCGAGCCTGCATTAGAGCTGAAGGAAGACAGTTTGAACACCTGTTGTAAATCTTGACATTTAAATAAATTATGTTAAACAATTTTTGTGTATTTAATTTATTTCACTATCTGTCTCTCTCGCACTTCGTAAAATGACTCTCCAGGTCTCACTCAAACTAGAATGTTAAAGTTACGGCCTTAAAGCAAACCATGGGTACATTAGAATAAATTTTAAGTACGTAAGAAAAATTTGTTCAAAACTGCCTGTTTTTGGAAAAAAAAATATTGTCTGCAATCGTAGAAATTATCTACCAAGTATCATAGAAATTTTAGATTAGAGTATACAGAAACATTATTCAGGATTACAAAACAAAAGAAAATGTTTAGAAAAGTCAAGAATTGTAGCAACAACAGTGAAAACACCGTCACAGGGTGTAAATTTTATCATTTTTTTTAAATGTTAGATTTTTTTTAAATAGGTGACTTAGATTTTTTTTCATATTTTTCTGATAACATATATAAGGTAGTCTATCACCTGCTTTCGGCTTGACGTCGGCTTCTGGGACACCCTGTATATGCCGCCGCGTCAGTCATATTCTTAGCTTTTGTTTTAAATACTACTTCTAGCTAATCGAGCATTTCTTGTATTCTAGTGATGCATTCTATACTGCACAAAAGAAATATGCATAAAATTTGAATTTACATTTTATTAATAACACATCATAGAAACATTTAAAACCTTTGAAATTGTGAAGAAACGGTCTAATTATGATGAATCTTGAAAAAGTCTAATTATTGATAATTGCTTTACGTCTCTTTCTTATAAAATATATGTTTGTATCGGTATTATAATGGTGGACGAGTACAATGACGTCACTAGCAAATAAAAGCTTTTTAAACTTTGTTATTTTTTAAGTTATTAAAAAATCACGTGGTTGTTTGTCAAATAAAAATACTATGTAATGTAACAATTAAAAAGTGTCCATATTTACATACAAGTAAAGATACAATAAAAAATAGCAATGAAGTCATAAAGCTGTATCTTTATTGGTTGTATTACTGTAGGTACATACCTCAGTTTATAAATCAATACTTATTTGTAACCTAGCAAAAAGTATATTGCATACGATATAAAACGTCCTTGTTGTACTGTTATATTTTTACTGTGCGGCACATGATGTTGGCGCCTGTTCAGTGGCCGCGTCCGCGCTAACGTCACATACAAATGAACGGTGTGAAATGCGGAACATATGGGCTTGCACGTGGAAATTCCTCGCCTTAAAGCCCAATCTTCCGCAATCATTGCCCCTCCGCTAGCGACTGACAGAATATGTTTTGATTTTAGAAGCGCTAATGGACACCATGCCGTTTGCAATGCAATGTTATTTTGACAAGTAATGCTTAGAAGCTTGAAGCTATGCAACATTTCGAGTGAATTGAACTCGAGCAAAGCTATAATGATCAGCTAGTGGTTACCGAAGCGTACCTATATAGCTTAACAAACGAACAACGTTATATCGTAATATTGTGTTTTAAATGTGAATACACATTGTTTAGCGAATAATCTTTGTCCGAAACTACTTAACTGATCCTGGCGAAATTTGGCTTACTGCCTATGCAATTTGGTCCAAATTAAAAGATAGAATAGTTTTGATCTGAGTATCTATTATTGCGAATTAAAATATTTCTTAGTTCTATAAGCTTCAAACAGATGGCGGTGTGAGTACTGTGAGTTAATTTATCGAAACAACACTTGGTTATCTAGTCTAGGTTACCGTCCAGTAGATGGCGATGTGTTTTCTATTCCACTTTATAATGTTTATGTTGACGACATAATGTACCACATTTTTGTGTAGGTACTTATCGTTTTTTATCTTTATTATTGCATTTATTTTGAGTACATTAGGAAGTTTAGTATTAGTATAACATTAATCCAAGGTACTATAACTACTAAGACTCAGACCCCGCCCGACCAACAACCGGCTGGGAGATATTATACGTTTCCTACCCGAGCGAGCGAGTAGGCTCGAGCGAGCCCCTCGGTGGGGACGTTTATGAGCTGTGGTGATGATGTGCTGGCCTGTAAGCCATTGCTTCTTTCCAAATTTCATGACTTCAGGTCAACGAGAGGTACCCTATAGGTTTTGATATCGCAAAATAAGCGAAATAAACATACCTTTTGATGTTGAATTGCAAGTTATTTTTTTTTTTCAACTAAAAGAGCACGTTAACCCAAGTATCCATACTAATATTATAAATGCGAAAGTGTGTCTGTCTGTCCGTCTGTTACCTCTTCACGTTAAAGCCGCTGAACCGATTTAGATGAAATTTGGTATGGAGATAGTTTGAGTCTCGGGAAAGGACATAGGCTACTTTTCATCTCGAATTTCCCCAGGGAATGCATGCATAGTCGCTTCAGTTTGACATGTTTCTGAAAAAAGGTCGTATAAGGGTTCCATTTTTTCCTTTTTAGGGTTTAGTAAGGATACACTTTTATAAGGTCGTTAAGGTAATTATTTCTATAATACCAAATCTATGAAGGAACATTAAACTGATATCGAAAGGTTATTATCAATAAATGACTTCTAAGTTCGTATATTTAGCAAAATGAAACGAAATATAGGTACTTAATAAATTAAATATAGGTATATGATATTTGAAGAGCCTTTTATTTCATTAAAATGTTCTCTAGTTAAAAAATATTTTTGTTAGTTGTTTGAGCTATGGTACTCCAACTCTTCACAATAGGTAGACGTAGTTACCTATGTGATCTGAAAACTCATTGATAATTATTTAAAGTCAAATTGAGTTTTAATATTGTTAAGTTAGGGAAATGTGTTCAATGCTTGAGAATTTTAAACGTTTTGTAAGATATAAGTGTAGATATGCTCGAGAGAGTCTTGACGTTTTTATTGTGAGGCCTTCTTTAATACCAGCACTTATGTTGCAAGCATTGACGTATATAACCTAGACGCGCTGTCCGGTACAGTGAAATTCAGCAGTCAACTGGAGCCAATCGGCACCAGTTCGCTTGGTCGGTCGCGGGCGAATGAGAGAAGCAGTTGATGTGCCGTGGATATTGTGTCGGTAAAACAGAGATTTACAGTTATAGTGATACAATAAAACTCCATATTTGTGTACCTGTGGATATTTGTTAAGTAACTGACATATTTTTAAGGTGAGTAATCATATATTTCTTGATGAAAACAAAAAATATGTTTCCGAAACTGCGTAATACGCTCGGCCGCCACGGCCGCCACCTTAGTATTGTCGTCTCTTTTACTCTTATGTAATATTCTGTTGGAGCGAGGACGCTACCGAGTCGCTGACATAGATTAAATTTAACAATAAAAAACAGATGTGCCAAAAGTTGTAAAAGTGATGGTATGATAATAACTCATTATGATTGATATTGCATCGATAGTTCTAAATATAAAATGCCTTCTTGTATTATGGTAAAATGCAAAAATTATTCGGGAAGAGCAAATGTTGCTGCAGGGATAAGTTTTCATAGGTAAGTTATTTTAATACCTATACTTCTTAACATAACTAATATAGTTTGGTTAATTTTAACTACTTTTTAATTAAATTGTCAGTTTTATGTGTTATTCTATTTAACAAGGTATTAAAAATATTTTTTGTTACGCATTTTAATAAGTTGCGAATAATATAAATGAAACACAAATAACAACATTTTTGTTTCTTTTATTTTAAGATATTGTTATAAATAAATTATCATTTGAAAAGTTGACTGGTAGAAAATGCCTTAGGCATTAAGTCCGCCTTTGTACATCAGGTACATAAAGCATTAATAAATAAATAAAATAAATAAATATCTAAAATAGTTCATAAAATTTTATACATTCAAAGTTAATTTTCCAAGAAATATTAAATGTTATGTAATCTCTCAGAGGCAACCTCAGAAAAATAGGTAAAAATCATTTTCGACGCATCTGCGTGAACACAAGATTATTCTTTGCACTATACCCCGCTCCGAACGTCACCACACCTCACTCGGCGCCGTCCCGCGTTGGGGCACAAAATTTCTTCGCAACAGCGAGTCTAGGTTATATACGTCAATGGTTGCAAGGTATGTATTTCATAATTGGTTCATTTTTAATTATATCTTTGTTTGGTTCTTATTATTGTTTCTATATATTTATGTTTTTTTCTAATGTTAAACGTTACTCTATTAAAACTCCATGAGTACCTGAATAGTATAGTGTACTACATACTAGTCATAGTAGTCATATATTCGGCGAAATTTCTCGCGGGAAATGTCATAATCCGGCGCAATGGTGCCATAAAGCCATAAATGCGCTGTAAAACCACAAAGGGCAACCAGCCATCTCGTAAATTGTAAGCGTTGTCCCACTTTTCGAATAACTATGTTAGATAATGTTTTACAAGCCTAACATAAAAACCTTGGCAACGCTTCCTCCAAGTGTCAGTTTGCGCGGCGAATAAAAGACAGTGTTGATTAAGTTGATTGTTTGGACTAAAGGGCATTAGCAACAGAGTTGTTAAGAAGAAGAGTTCAATTCCACTTTGGACAAAATTGGTATCGCGCTAATTTCTACATGAGAGTTTAACCGTAAGCTGGATCGCATTAGGAACTCTTAAGATAACACACACACACACAGAGAGAACAGTAAAACACTAAACCATGAAAAAAAGCCCAATCCATATAAAGTTAGGTCTCATGAACTTTGCGGTTGCGTTCCAAATTCAATTGAGTTGCGTTCCAATCTCCTGTCAAATCATTGCCGCGTTACGAAATGTCATAAAAGTTGTAGTTCCGTCGTAGTTCAATTCCAACCAACTGCATTTATGTATCGCGATTGGCCTCCTGGCAGCAACCGACTACCGTTTTTACTGCGATTCGAACTTTTTTTACACGGTAAAATAAATTATTCCTAGTCGCTAACTACTCGGAATGAGTAGACAGCCTGAAAATGCATTTTGAAAGATAAATAAAAAAACAACACACAGTCACCGACGTCCCATTGTTAATTTACCTATTTAGAATAATTATCCAACATTAATTACCCCCACATTTGTGCAGAATTGAATTCTCGTCACTGTATCTGATGGCTCCAAACAATACACATACGCGGCTTTAATTCACGTCGTCGTGTGATTAATTATCGTACGACACTATCAATTACACCTAGAGGTCGATATGCATTGTTTACACGTAGATCTGCAAGATTCAATTTGGATATTACCGTATCCTAATGAGGATGTATGGAGCTTAGACGAGATATGCTAGTTTAGTGCGAAATTAAATTGAAGGCGAATTTCTACCACGAAGGGGGGGGGGGGGAGAGAGTTTGTCGCGTTAAGTTACTACAAACGCTCACATAGAAAATCAGACAAAACTTTGACAATTTCATGCTCACACTCATGATGTACTTACGCCATGGATTTATTAATAGTATTGTAGTGTTTTGATTGATAAATACATGACTTACGCACAAAGTGGATTCCAGATCACGTGTTTTAACAGAGGTGTTCTGATAAGACTCTAAGCTCACAACATTGGCTGTGGCCTACGCTGACTGTAGAAGAACTATGCTATGTAGCATCACCGAAGTTTTCAGAGGACGATAATCTTGTATGGATTTCTTTATAACTACAGCAGTGGCTCATAAATGCGCAATGCCAATAAGCAGCGACCGCTATATACCAAAGAAAACTTGCGATACAGTAGCACAATCGCGGTACCAATTCTGCAATCGATTTAGAACATTAGTTGTAGTCGTTATAAAAACAAACCTAAAGTTATAGTTCGAACTTTTCTAGTACATTTTATAGCGAACGGATAAATATAAGCCCAATGGATGTCCCACACTCCGATTTCCACTCATCAACTTGACATTGACACTTTATTGTGGTTTTTGGAGGCGGATTGCTAGGCAATCTAGCACAGTATTGAATTTTAGGGAGGATCAACATCCTTCCTATAATTCAATACGAATGTAATCAAATTCTGAATTCATCCAATAAATCACTGGAAGTTTGTTTGTCTACCTGTTAGAGGCAGTTAGTTGAAGAAAGCATCAAGACACCAGTGGCTCTTTTATGGGGAAATGTGCATCTTTTTTCTTTTAAGCATAACGTTCCACAAAGTGGAACTACTAATTTGCCTTTTCACAAGCTTAAAGTGCACCTATAAAAGACGTAGTTATAGAAGAAATATGAGTACCTAAGAGTTATCATAAAATTCAACAATAATTTGAATGTTGCCAATACCTGTTGTTTGTTTGTAGATACATATTATTCGTTATCTTGTAAACAATCGTTGTTGTGTTTAACTATTACTGTAAACAAATATTATATATTACTGCGTATGGTATCGACATATTTTTAAACGGTTTTATTTAGCTTGCCCTGTTTGCTTGGATCAAATCTTGCAAGTTAAATTTGACCCACTTGCCAATGTCGGATTGAGCTGAAATTTGGTATACACCCTTAGTTCCGATGACAATGCAATTATGTATGATTGTTATTATCTTCACTTTCAATAAAATCTTTGGAGTAAAAAAAATACTTGTTATACTTGTTTTGTAGATATTAATACTTCTGAAAAAGCCCATAAGATTTTTGCGCCCATTCTTCTTATCAGCTAACAGATTTCCTCAATGGGTGATAGGTAAAAGTTTGGACGATTCGAAACAGCTTTCCATCATGTCATAATATATTTGAATAAAGATTATTTTGAAAAAGACTATTTCTCACAGTAGGTACAATGGAGCTATTCCCCTAATCTTCAATCGAATTTCGAGCGTAATAAAAACATCATATTATATAGTTATAATAGTGTCATTTTGGAATATTTTCCATTTGCTTAGAGGTCTTTCGACACACTTTTTGAATTATTATCCCCTAACAATTAATATCCCCAGCTGTTAATGATAAGAAAATCTTTAAAAAAACGTGTGCTCTATTCCAACATTTTAATTTGCCAATGACGGAATCGCTCAATTAGAGATTAATTAACGTTTCCCAAACGGACGGAGGGCTGATTAAATTTTGTTCTATGGTTCATCGTAAATTGTAATTATGAATCAATTTATTTATTACGGTAATGATAAGACGTTTTAAATTTAAAATTCTCAATTATTTTTGATCTCTTACTAAGTGAATTAAAAATATTTTATAAAATTGTAAATGCCAAGAATATGAATGGATGATGTCAGGTAAAGTAAATTTTAAAAACTATATGCAAATGTACAAATTGGTAAAAAAAACGTTTGAAGTGAACTTAATTAGATTAAAAAGGTGTCCTGTTTCATCCTAAAAAAAGCAGATTAAGATTATCATCAATCGGGTGGAGTACCTAATGTAGGTTGGTATTACGCGTATATGGTATTTAGCGTAGGTAATTGGTATTTTGCTAACATTCATGTTGGCGTTATGCGTAGTTGGTGTTTTGCGTAGTCTTTTGCTAAAGTGTTTTTTGCGTAGAGTTGGTATTTCGCGTTTGTGGTCTTATGCGTGTAAACCAGAGCAAACCAAAATCATTATAGGATAGAAGACTGGCTTACATGCCTGACATCTATACGACAAAATATCTTTAACCTACTATATATTAAAATTCCTTGACACGATGAAAGTAGGTACATTACATGAAGAAGATCCGTTTGCATTACCTGGTAGGGTAATGTACAAACCAGCCCTAACACAAGATAATTTAATCGGTCCTGCACCAATTCTATTTTAAGACTAAAACAACGAGGTTTGAGACTCCTTTCAGTGGCAAAGTTTCAAGACTATTTTATTTCGAGTCCTCCCTAACAAGACGTAAGTTCTCTGAGCGCTACAATTAGCAGGGCGAGGAAACCTGATTGTGCCGAGCGGGGCCGCCATGATTGTATTAACAACTATGTGTATAATTGACTTGTACAATAAAACTGACTGGAAGGGTCTAATGGATAGCGCTATAAACATAGTGTTGAAAAATTAAAAATGTGGACTTTATATGAAAGGCTAATGAAGAACTAAAAGTAGCTAAGTTCAAAAAAATATATCCAGTATAAATTATAGACTTGCTGGTTGTTGAGATATAGACAGATATAGATATAGATCACCATTGTATCGTGAGTGTTGTGAACCCATTGGACGGTTCTCAATCATGGAAGAATCCAAATTTATGAAAACATCATCGTCGACTGTTTAAATACAAAGGAGAACAGCCACTTTGTATGGAGCTCTGGTACCAATGTCAAAGTAATTGTACAACTATTAAATGTATATCATTTCATAGCTTATTACAATAGAAAAAAAGTGTCGTTAATTTAACTTCATTAACAAGTGGGGTTCATTTATAAATAGGCGCTTTAGACAAAGTACTTTAGAGGTTATTTTATCGAACAGCTATGGCAGTATTATATTTAGAGACTATAAGCTTGATATTTATGGTGGATAACACATGCAATATTATTGTATAGCCATTTTCCTAATTATTTTACTAGAAAGCAATAAACTATGATCACTAATAAATACTATAACATATCTACAGTTTTTTTAATCACTCCAGAATAGATTGACAAAGGAATGTACTGTTCAAACAGCCATTATTTTAGAAATTAAATACTCATATTTTATGCTTTTTATCATGGCTTAGAATATTTTTAGGATCTAGGAAAGGCTTAGAAATGACGTGGCTGTCAGTTTTTGTTTTAGTGGTATCATAATACACGAGTTTTTGAAAAATAAATATATGTTTCGTTTTACGCAACGTCCAAAGAGTTTCTTTTCACAAAATACATAAATGGATATTAAAAATGTTTCCTGCTGTTTCCGACTACATGGCATATATGAAAATTATCCTTGAAAAACAGCAAATATAATGGTATATAATATGTAGCTGTACAACTCTGGTACCATTTTGACTGGTCTCCTTTCTGAGGATTTTGGGTACATTGTCGCAATGTTCAATTTCAGCTGTCTTGTAATAATTGTCATGTATGTTTAAAAGAGATAGAAAAGTTAGTTAGTTAGTTAGTTTATGATAACGTCCTTGATGTAGTAAAAATACCAAAATAACAACATATTAAAAAAATATTCAGTATTATGTCGCTTCTATTAAAATTGAGCGCCATTTTCTCGAATAGTGTTCATAATATTCACCGTCAATGGATCTTTTGAAGTCCTTTTGTTACCTGGGGGTGAATTCATTAACGGAATATATTCAAGGGCTCGTATCATAGCGACGCTCTAAACCCTCCAGAGAAGTAGCTGAAGGTACAGTAAGTATTACTAATGGTAATAAGTGTTGAAATGTTTACTTACTGCCATTATTCCAAACACCTTACTTTGAAACTGCATACCTGTGGAAAAATAAAAAATCATGTCAGTCAAATGTCAAAAAAAATAGAAAATGTGAAGCTAAACTATCTCACTCGGGTCTTAGATATTCAAGTTGTTCGTTGTTCTTTCTAAAATGAAAACATAATTGTAGGTTAATCAGAATGCCTTACCAGTTATTCTACATGATTTTTCGTTAAAATAAAAAAGTATAGTACAAAAATTTTAAACAGATGATTATTAATACCACTGTTAATCGTATTTACCATTTTTTTTTCTTTTCAATCAATCAATCAATCATTTTATTTGCTCATAAAACAGGGGTATATACATAGGTGTTAAATACAAACAGAGTACAGCCATGATTCGCCATAGGCATATGAGAAGTAAATTAAAAATTAACTTCTAAATACAATAATAATAAATACATATCAGATTGGGATAACCACGATCTTCATAATAATTACAGTCACTGAAATAAAATATTTATAATTGACTGAATATTTATAAAATATTTAATGTTAATAATGTTTTGATTGTGCCAAGATTCCATGGCACAAATTATTTATATATTGTGCTCTGATGTACCAAGCGCCTACAATTTTATTATGAGCAACAAAACACAGCACCGTAACAATTCTAACTTGTACCCGATTAAACTAAGCAACCGATTGCATGCATTGTTTTCTAGGCAAATTGCTCATTACTCAGGACTGTTCTTCGTTGTGATTTATTATCTTTGTATTGAATTGAAATCTTTGTATTAATATGTCTCAAAAACTCCTAACATCAAAATTATACAAAATCCCGTTGAGACTTGAGATAAAAGACAGGAATAATAATTTAAATGCAAAACCATTTTTCACATAATTTTGAAAAAAAAAAACAAATAGAAACACACACACACACACACACACACTTATAAAATTTACTTTTGCATATTCCGCATATCGTAATTGTAATATTTATATTTCTCCGCTTCATTCTCAATATAATTAACCATGTAGTCCCTTTAATCTACTAGGCAACATTCGCAATTTAACTTCACATGAGTAGTTCGTTTCATCATCTATTAGTTCTGCATATCCAAATCCTGTACAGCAAGCAAGCGAACCAGTTACCCAACATTAAGATTGTTCTGGAAAATTGGTCGTCATGACTGTGAGTATTTTCGTCAAAAAAGCATATCAAACTATCTTGATCTATCTGTAGTAGAATGGTCATTAAAATGTTTGGCAGTCTAAGCTAATTATATCAAAATAATATTATATCAAATCGAGCATTAAATTTTAAATAAAACGTGAAAAGTGTTACCTTTTATGCCTATTTCTAAGATAGGTAATAGATTACATTTAAGATCATAATTACTGTTTGATAGTAAGTATGCTTCATAGCTGAGCTTAAAACTTTTCAGACAAGTGTTAGCAGTGCTTCTTATTTAAAAATCTGAACGCGCTCTCGAGATATTTTTTGAGTCTTTAGATCTGTTTAATTGGAGCCGTTGTTGGGTCGTGCAGACGGGGAAACTGCGTTTTTTCCTTTTTACTTGGCGCTTCTCTAGTTTTCCGACAATCTTTATTCCTGGATGTTTTCGTTATTAGACTTTTAAAGTATTTTAAAGTATATTATTTTTTTCTCTATCCTATTAAGTGACAATAGGGCAAAAGATGGCAGCTAGCTTATCAGAGATACCCCAGGACGGAAAACCGGCTGGCTATCATCGATAAGAGGACCAGTAGGCCTATTATGTATCTTTCATCGTATGACATGGTACGAGTATAATTTTGAGATAAGGAAGTATTGAAATGCTTCATTTGGTATTACCAATCTCCAATGATATCATCACTATGGCATATTTTTTAATAATATCATCATGATATAATGAACGAATGATCAAAATCAAAACGAAAAATATCTTATTTTTCGTTTTGCACTATGATTTCATCATGATATCATTTGAAAATCATGAGATCAGTAATAGGCCTGCAGGTCTTTACGTCAGTAAAGTTTTTATGCCACACAACACTTATAAAACAGTTCCTTAAAAATGAATAGTCGCGCGTTTTTAATAATTACGCGTCCACGTGACTTAGGTATCCCCGATATTTTCCTGACTATGCCGGCGATATGCGATGTTGTGACCTCGTTCAGCGAAGATGCATATCTCATAGAAGCATGCTTGGACTGGGACACTGGGAGCGAGAATAGGCTTATCCACTCTATTCCGCACACACGGCAGGGTAGGCAGGATACTGGCGTTCGTGAATCGCCTTCAACTTCCCTTATTGGAGAAGTCGGGGTAGCCACTACACACTACCTCGTACGAAGATACTCCTTGTTGCTCGACATCCCCTTCTCATACATCCGGAGGTATTCTAATAGATTTAATTCCAGTTTTCATTCTATTTAGTTCGAACGTTCTATCTGATAAATATCTAAAGTGTTATCATTGTCATTGTCAATACCTATTACAGGTTTATTTATTGACTTCGGCTAGACGTAAAATATTAAATACCTTACCTATTCTTTTACTCTCATAATTGCAAATACACACTTCTAATATTAAGTCCAAAAGGTACGATGAAACTGCTGAACTGTCTCCGAAACCAACAGCTAGAGAACGAATCGTCCAACATTTGTTTGCCGAGAGCCGGGATCTCGGACGACTAATTGAAACTAATATTTGCGGTGAAACCCTTCGTTTAGGGAGGGAAAATAATGTTTATACGAGTATTTATATGTAGGGTAAGGCTCACTCAAGTGACCAAATGGTAGAGCATGGTAAAGTTAGAGATGTATACATTAAGACATTAATTTGTCAGTAAATATCAGTCAGCTTTCACGATTTCACTAAGCGTCTTTCAGATTATCTAGTGCGATAGAATCACAAACATTCAAACGTTTAAAAACACCCAAACAGACAGTATTTTAAATTAAGATATACTACTGTGAATGAACTATCTGAATGATGAGTTATTTGAAGATCATCATGTTTAATCATAGTGGCTCACTAGTAATTAGCCAAATCGATTGGAAAACATTTCCGGAAATAATCATATTGCAGACCTTCAGATAGAAACCAACCTTGTCTTATCTTATCTTATTAGGATACTTTTAGGTGGTATGCTGTCATATGCTTTTCATTTAAGACAAAAGCTAAGGTTGGTAAAATTGGCCATAAACCTTTTATAATGTTGAATGTTGACTTGAGCAATAGCAATTTTTGAGGCAAACAATATTTATATGAGTTAATTTCAGGAAGAGGCTGTCAAGTTGAACGTCGCGAGCAGAGTACCAAGATGGAACATCTGTCGCTACCAACGAAATAGGCCGCCCGATTAAATTCACCTATTTAATGGTGATTCGGTGACAGTAATGGATTGTGATAAAGCTTTTAGACTTCGCGAAAGTCTCAAAGATTCCCTTGAAATATCTAAAGAATTTGTGCATGATTGACAACAGTACCTATAAAATCAATGCATAAGAACAACAAACAACATGATATCACCAATATACATACCTTAACTACTGTGTATCTAATATGGTTGAACTACTCACGCATTTATATAAAACCTTTCAGGTTTTCGTATAAAGGCATCTGTGTAATTAATGCAAAATATTGTAAAACCTAGGCTTTGGACAATAAATAATAAAAAGAACTAATATAAAAATTTATGACTTGCTTATTTATAATCTTCGAGCAGGATTGCATATCACGGTAATGCGAATTAGTACTGTGTTTGATTTATCAATAAAAAAACATAAGCGTGAAACCATCATTCGATATGTTATGCATATCCATTTAAGTACAACCTATCATTATAAAATAGGCAAGTAAACAAAAATAGCATTAGAATGTTGACTTTAACATTTTTTTTTTCAATCTTTATAATACGTAATTTTTATTATTCCCGAAAGTCTAATCTACCAAAAAGATTCCAGCATCAGCTCAGTAACATGATATGATTACAACCAGATGCAAATACCCGAATATCTTAAGAAAAAACATGAAACACGTTGGAATTGTATATGAAATTTAAGGGTTTCCCTCGATTTACCTGGGATTCCATATTATATTATACACTATTGCTTAACAAGATAAATTTTTTATAATTCACAAATGTAGTTTGCAAGTGCGGACTTATATCTAACAGATATCTCTTCCAGTCAACCCATAGTGTGTGCTGTACCAGAATACTGTGGTTAGGTAGATGTAATTATTTTTTTAATACTAGAATGCATACAAAATGTACATATATGTATACATAAAATAATATTTTACGACAGGAATAATTGTCGAGATATATTTTAAAAATATATCTCGACAATTATTCCTATCGTTTAGGCAGGAAGTGTTGCTTCACGCGGGATTTGAAGATGGATAGTGTCTTACTCTGCGGTATGACACATGGTAGACCATTTCACAATCGAAATGACTCGTGAAAGAAACGTGTATTGCTCCTTGGAATAATCACCATCTGTGTGTCACATCATCAGATCAGGACTTGGTGACAATGGGAACACCTCGAAAGTGTACGCTTTCGATTAATTGAAAAATCTTAAAAATCGCCCCACGAATTGCGGAGTAATTCGTGAACCATAGAACCTCCTCCTTTTTCGAGGTCGGTTAAAAATTACGCTCGGGGTTGACCTGGTTAGTTTCGCCTGGTACATTTATCTTTGCCATGGTATTCCTACTGTTTCTATACCCACCCTCATAGTCATAAGGCAAGTCATCATAAGACACTTTATAGGAATAAATCAAAGGATAAACATTATTTTTTCCAGAAAAGGCTCTCTTCAAATCCGATAGTACCTACACGTGATAATTATACTGCGACATTTTCACCAGAAACAATCGGCAACGGATCATAGACTTACTTGAACATTTTTAACTCCGAGAGTTCTAGTTGCTCATATACAAGTAACTTCCCCGACATGAGCGATATGACATCAACTCGTCGGCAAGATAACTTCTGACGCGCGCATGTCTCCGCCACTTAAGCAGCGAAATAGTTGGGGCAATCCAATTATTTAGACAATTAACCGTGAAAGGTCCCGACAGGTGTTCCAGAGTTCGCGAGCTTCTAAACGAGCCAAGCCCCTGGAGTACTCCATTAGGCCTCCACCTTAGACGTGTCGTCGAGAGACCCTAGTGTTTTGACAGCTTCAAGTTAGTTTGAAAACTGTTCGGTACTTTGGGGAAGTGTGACTGCGGAGTTTGTAATTTGTATAGTTATCGAGTGCAATGGACGTGAGTCATCTTTTAAAGCATTCTAAATACTTACTCTTACTGTGCTTTAGTACCATTGATTTACTACCAAAGTTTGGTAGTAAATCAATGTTTAGTACACACAACAAAACTGCCTATCATAGCACCAAGCAGAAAACGTTAAGGAATCGTTATTGTTAACATAATCCGATATTTTGTAGTACAGTGCACAACATTGTTTTTTATTTTTTTTTAACATCACGGGTTATAACCAAGCGCGCAGGCCACACCTAAGGCGGTTATGGAAGGCGGAAAGCATAGGCCCGCCATCTACCGCCTAAACTGATTTTGGGCGTCAACGAGGTCAAAAATCGATTAATAAACACACAAGTTTCTTTTATATTTAATTTGCGATTTATTTATTTTTTTCAGAAAATAGTTATCGACTTTCGTAATTTGTATTATTAATTACACTTGATATTAATGGAATTTTATGTCTATTTATTTTGTTTGATACGAAAATGATGTCAAGTAACCGCAAAGTTTTTAAACAGGTAGGTATCTAAGTCTTTTGTATCAGTAGGATAAACTAGAGATTGGATTTTTAAAGGAATTTGGCTATGGGGTCTGTGGTATCAGCTCATTTTGGAAAAGGGTTCTCTTGCCCAAAATAGTTCAGGAATGCCTTATCTAAAGTAACGGTGTAAGGATTGCTATCCCACTCCCTGTTCACCTGCCTCTGTCTACGAGATTACACCCTCTTAGAAAGGAGCGACTACCTTTCATTCTCTCTCGTGAGCCAGCACTTAACCTGAAATTGGCAAACAGAGGTCACCGCTGGCTGATGGTACCATTTAATTATATTCAAAGTATTATATTTTACTACTTTACTTTCCGCTCGCGGCTTCGCCCGCGTAATTATTGTTTTTCCGTGGGAATTTTATATATTCCCGTAGGAAAAATAATTATGTAGCCTATTATTTATAGAAGATTGTTATTTAGGAGCTCTTATAATAAATTTCATAGAAATTGGAACATAGTTTAAATATTTTCTATAGAAAATTTCAACCCCTATTTTGCACCCTAAGTGATAAGTCAGTGATTTTGGGTGAATTTCATTAAACCACGAAATACGTCTTCAATGAAATGTTTTTAAGGGCATGAATCTCATGTTTTATCAAAATCGTTGCTAATTTAAAGATTTTTCCAAACAAACTTGCAACGCCTATTTCATCTCTTTAGGGTTAAAATTTTTTAAAATCCCTTCACAGTGTGCGTCCGCATTTTGAATTAAAATAACTGCCCCATTTCACCTTTCTACCAAAAGCGGTTACGGCTGTGCGTGCGCCTATAGATTGGGTCTTCTCCTTTGATATACATAGATTTCTCAGTTACACAAAGTCTTGTCTTCTAAATATTTTTTGCCAGTAGGCCTACGACATGTTTTTAAGTATTATGAGTGCAAAATGGAGAATTCCATTATTCACTATGTTGCTGTTTTTAAATAGACCATCCAATACGAATTACAATCACTGTCAATAAATGTGCAAACACCAACTCTATTGACTCAGCGTTCCTAGGCGATTTGCTAATGAATAATTTAAAAGCCTGCCCATTAGCACAGAATAGATAATAGTACTACCCATTAGTATGCGCGTGGAGCCGCTGCGTTTCAGTCATTAGAGCCATATTACACGATTACTGCCTAGACTAGACGTGTTTACGAAGGTCAATATTTAAGGGCGAGATTAATTGCTTATTGAGCGTCAGTGGTGCTGTGAACTCGGCACTGGCCTTCTAATCGGGAGGTCGAGGGTTCAATCCTGCCATGCACCAATGTGTTTTTCTTTTTCGTTTGTCGAATTTAATATGTACATTTGTCCGTCACTCCTACGGTGAAGGAAAACATCGTGAGGCAACCGGCATGCACCTGCGAAGAAATTTGAAGGTGTATGTGAAGTCGACGAATCCGCACAGCGCCAGCGTTAACTAAGACCTAAAAGCCCTAACTTAGGATCGATTTTCGAGCTCGAGCTTCTCGGTGGGGACCTATATGAGCTGTGATAATGATGATTAATTGCTTATTTATTTCATCTCATCGAAGAGACGCTTTTGGACGTAGGGCTCTCGCATTCCGCAACCTTCGCCAGATCGTCGGTCCACCTTGTGGGGGGCCTACCAACGCTGCGATTCCCGGTACGCGGCCGCCACTCGAGGACCTTTGCGCCTCTACGGCTGTCAGTCCTGCCAACTGCTATTTGAGGTTCGTTTTGTTTGGGCTATGTCGGAACTATTTCTTCTACGGATCTCATCATTTCTAATGCAATCACTAAAGAAGCTCCGAGCATAGTTACCCTACTTATATTTGCATACATGTTAATTATGGGCGTGGTGTATGTACTTACGAGGAATAAATAATTTAATGTTAAATATCTTAGTTAATTAGATTCTTGGCTGATTAGATTTTTGTGTTTTGTTTGACGTCAATAAGTGCCTGTAAAAGTCTAAGTGCCTGTAAAATAAAGATTTTCGAGTTAGAGTTTGAGCGAAAATCCCTACTAATATCATATTACGCGAAAGTAACTTCTTCTGTTTGTAACACTGTCACGCCTAAACCACAGAACCAATTTTAATAAAACTTGGTATGGATTTTGCTTAAGCCCTGAGGAAGGCCAAAGGCTAATATTTATTCCAAATATTAATTAGTATCCTAGGGAACACGTAATTTGGAATCTGAGTAATTCATCACAGCTCATAATGTCCCCACCGAGGGGCTCGAGCCTTTTTTTTTTTTTTTTGGGAGTGGGGAAAATGCATTTACGCATTCCTCGTGGTCGAGCCAAACCACGAGGATATGTGGGACTCCTCAGACCGTACATGGCCCGGGCCTACCCACTAAAAACCCCCCCAGCAGCTCCTCCGTCCGTCACAAGACAAGGGGAAGGGGACAACAGCCAGGTCTTATTCCCGCTGACCCCCTGCTTGTGACATGTCCGTAGCCGGACTCTCCTCCTGGCTCTGCTACTTTGTGGAGCGGTTCTGCGCCGCTCTACACCCCGGGACTGGTTTTTTATTGTGGTTGTCTTCCACGCGACCCGACGCTCAGTGCACCGGGCCCCCGGCCCGCTCAATGCGGGTAACGGGTTGCCCGACGGCAGATCCCACTGGATCCACCGCCGCGCGGGTGAGCCGAAGCTCACGAAAACCCCCGGCAGGCGCGAAGCGCCGTGGCGAGAAGTCGCCTCCACTCTGCTACCTTCAAGGTAGCCGGCCAAATCAGGCTTCCGGCGAAAGCCACACCTCTTCTTAAAATAAGAAGAGGGGACTTCGCCCTTCCCCGCATGAAGCGGGTGGCCACACGAAGTGGCCCGCCGGGTTAAACCTGGCCATCCCACACCCCCCCTCTATGGAGGGTCCTCTCGTCAGACTATTCGCCCGCGGCAGAGAATCTGCCGGGTTGCCCAGGGTGCACCACAAGGAGGTTGTCTGACATCGCACCCCGAGGGGCTCGAGCCTACTCTAACTTAGGGTGCTTATGGCCAATTTTACTAACCTTCTCGTAGCTTAGGAAATTCCTAAGACGTATGCTGACACTTTTTGCCTTTATTGATAAGAATGTGACAGCATGCCACCTAAGATTCACCTGTGAATTTGACCATTAGGCCTTAGTCATCCACGCCGACCCGGTGCGGATTGGTTGACTGGCTCTACAAAAATAAAATATTTACATACTTTTTCATTACTAACTAGTTACCAAAAATTACTAAAATGGAAATAATTTTCTTCTCTGATAACTAGTTATGAAACGTTGAAAAAGAAAGTCTCTTTTCGAAGCTGGTTATCTCACACTAGTTACGAATGCAGAAAAATCTTCTCCTAAAATAACTAGTTACGAAACAGTGAAAAAAAATATTTTTAAGTAACCAGTTATCAAGCAGTCAGTTTTCAATATGGCTGAAGGGGATTGGTCGACTGAGTACTTAGATGAATTGAAAGAAAAAACCAGAGGCCTTATTCTGCTAGCGTTAACGCATTTCTGGCGTGTTAATAACGCTTCAATAGCATCGATTCTTGAGACAGTTATTGTTAGTTAACCGATTATTAAAACATTTGTCACTGACTTATCAAGAAATTGTAGAATAAATAAATTGCACCAGAAGCGACAAAAGCAGTTTTATTGAAACGCTAGCACGCCGCGACAACGGCGTCAAGATTAGCGGAATTAGGACCCCAGTCACAGAATAGATAATAGTACTACGTACAGAACGGCCACTCACCTCCCCGCACTCATTTCAAATACCTCATCCCACCCGGCACTTCGTTGTAGACATCACTGATACATACACAAGGGCTCCCGCGATCGCTCGGGCGAATAGACGCGAGCGCCGGCCGCTAACAGAGACAGCGGTATACGGGTAAAAGAGAAGGCAGTCACTGCACTTCTCGCGTCATTTCGATTGATAACCGTGCAGTCAGCCCTACTAGATTCCACGCACACATTTGCGTGTGTGCGAACGTCATTTGCTAATGTAGTAGTGATAGGTAATTGATTTGCGAACGTTGTATGGAGTGTCCGAGGTGTGCCCCAGTACCAATTTGAAACATTCGAAAATCTTTTCAAATTACTTACAAACAAACATCCCTGTCGTGTTCCGCACCGTTACATTAGTGATTGTTATCGCCAATTACCGATGTAGGCCGGCAGTTGGTCCGCTCGAGCGCTTGTTTCGAAACCGCGTCGTACCCAAGATCCTATACTGCGTTGGCGCATGTTGCACCATGCCGTGCAGTACCAGTAGGTACAAATGTATACAATGTGTTCATAATTAAATACAAAGGGTATTGGCCTAGCGTAAGAATCAATAAAATGAATTAACGCGTTGTAACCTTAAGGTGGAACAATAAAATTAGTATTATTATTATTTGCCTTTATCTCGAAATATTGATATTTCGATACAACCAATATTCATGGGTTTTGTGTAGTAAATAAATATCACATATTGAATAACCTCCTGTAAGAATTTTCTGACAATACGGCATGTGTTGAGAATGTCTGTCTTTTTACATTGTGAAATATTTGTGTTCTCCTGCAGGTCAATGTTTTTGAGAGCGGTGAGGAAGTGCTTGGGCACTTGGGTATAGCTCCAGTGCCGAAGAGAACCACTGGAACGATGTACACTTTGTTCCTTTTTCACATTCGTAACAATTTGTGTATTTTTTCAGTAATACTTTTGTAAAGACTATGCGTGTTTGGTACGGCTATATCAATTAAACTATTCAAACTATTTCTCCTTCAGGACCTATTTTTAACGCAAGAGACTTTATCAGCTTTATCAGAAGAATTTTTAATATATAAAATGTTCGTGTCACAGTGTTTGTAAGCAAACTCCTCCGAAACGGCTTCACCGATTATTATGAATTTTTTTTGTGTATTTGGTAGATTCGTGAATAGGTCGTAAAATACTTTTCATGCCCCTAGGTGATAACGGTTTTTTGACAATTATTATGGTGAAACGTAGTTCGCGGACACAGCTAGTTTACAATAAATTATGTAGTAGGACGTCAGTGGCGCTTTGGACTCGGCACTCGCCTTCCAATCGAGAGGGCCGGGGTTCGAGACCGCGCCATGTACCACAATGTATTTTTCGTTTTTCGAATTTCATATGTACATTTGTCTGACGCTCCTACGGTGAAGGAAAACATCGTGAGGCAACCTGCGTACATATGCGAAGAAATTCAATGGTGTATGTGAAGTCGACTAAGGCCTAATCACTCTAACATAGGGTAGGTTCGAGCCCCTCGGTGGAGCCGTATATGAGCTGTGATGATGATGATGATGTTGTTTCTATTACGTCGTACACAGTAGTATTTTGTTTGCATAAATAGTTATAGACAATAACATATCTTACTATTGCAACCAATAATGTCTATAAAATAACATCACCAAGCATTGACATCATTCACGTAAAACATTGCCTGTCACTACTGATGCCACTAAACTATTTTTATCGTTCCACAAACATTACTGTGTTGCGATAACGACAAATACTCGCAACGTCACGATAACTCCAATTAATCGTTTAATTAATTTGCATGAGCGCGCCCCTTGCATACGTTTGCATAACCGCTTGCATTTTTATCGCAGCCGACACTTGGCGACATCGTGACGTGCAATAACTTTACTTTCTCAGCGAAAGTCCCTTGGCGCCAGGCCGCGTCCTTGCGCCACCAGGTTACATACATTTACTGTCCAACACAGGACAGACGCATAAACCTGCTGAATTACGCACACCTTAACACCAAGTGCTAGAGTTGATTTCACACCGAAGCACTCCTCGTCCGCTCTCGATGCGATTCTCGTAACTAATTAAACATAAATAGCTTTACTTTCTATAGCATTATAAGGGATTAGTGTAGGTACTTTCGGAATGTTTATCGATGTAGATAGGAACACGTAGAAACGCCTCTCATGATTTGCAGCGATTTGGAACACAAATGATGTACTTTTTTAATTGATTTGTGGTGCTATAATATGTATTAAAAACAAAAACGAACAAAAAAATTGTCTCCGGATATAAGATGATCTACTATTTTTTAGAGATATAAGAGACCCGTTTTGACAGTTCATTCCACAGTCAACTCCATAGTTTGTCCATCACTTTTCACGGTTGTCAACTCCATAGTTTATCCGTCAGTGTTCACCTTCACGGATATACTATGGAGATGACAGCTGTCAAAACAGGCTTCTTAGAACGTGAAGACTGTACTTACACTTCATTCCATTGCATTCTCGGTATTAATGTTGGCTTCAATTAGGTATGTTACTAATGAATCACGTCATCATTATCATCACACAACTACACACACATACACACAGAGAGAGAGAGAGAAACATACACCCACATAGGCGCACGCGTGTCGGTGGGACTATAATGTTTCGTGTGCAATGGCCCTTATAATACAAGCAAATGTACCGGTTCAATTTCCGTTTCCTCTGAAGACTGCATAAGAAAGTACCTATCCAAATGAGTTTGTGCCTTCTATTTTCTACTTACCTACCAACTTGACGCAAAAAGCACTCAATATTTCCAACCTTCCAAGAATTCAACTAAACTCGACGAAGATCATGTCGTGAAGTTACAATCTTTATCATTTGCGACTTTGCATTTTCTTTAACGATCTACACCTTCTATCTTCTTTTTATAAATATAAAAACTAGCTGTGCCCGCGAACTACGTTTCGCCTTTATAATTGTCCAAAAAAGTTCTGAAGAGGGCCACTCTTATCACCTAGAGCAAAGGTCTCCAAACTACGGCCCGCGGGCCAAATCAGGCCCGCCAGTGCCATCAATCCGGCTCGCGACAGCTTAAGTAATTAATTGAAGTGCAAAAAAGCGTATGTTTGCTTAGTTCGCGCAATCTGCGATGTGCAATATTAGGCTGGGTTATGGCGAGTTACCGCAATCACTCCTTCCACCACCACGAGTCGAGGGCTAGGTAAAAGATAGCTGATAGGCTAGTCAACGCACTAAAATCCGTAGCCAGCAAATATATCACACACGAGGGTCCACAGGTCACAGGTAAATTGTATCTCCAGTATGCAGAGAGATCTCAAACTTGATGACTTTTGAGAAGTGTTAGATTGGTTATGCACTCACGACGGTTGTCGGATTCGAACAGGCTTGTTACGCCTTCCATCACGCAGATGGCGCTAGCGTAGCGCTCAGCATTACCATCGTCCCAAGACAATGGTTGCTTCCAGATTGAAAACGAATAATCGCCCCACCCAGACATGATTAGTATTTACCATCCAATTATGTTGTTGCATGAAAATAAAACTAATAAAAATACTGTTCCAGTATGGAACATGCGACTAGTCTACAAATATAGTTAAGCGCAGAAAAATTTAATCTGTTTTGGCCCTTGGAACATACTGAAGTAAACATGGCCCCAAGGCTTCAAAGTTTGGAGACCCCTGAACTAGAGGTATAAAAGTCTGAGGATATGCATGAACTTGGGCAAATTATTTAGACCGTCAAACTGAGTAGCACTCACTATGAGACCAATACTCAAATCGCGTAAAAAAAACCTGCTTCATAAAAAGTTCAAGACCTACTAAATGAAATATGTATATGGCACAGCAGATTTTTTTCGAGAGTTGACCCCATAGTGACATTATTGTTTAATTTGATGGTCTTAGTAACAGGCGTAAGTTAATGCATACCCTCAGGTACACGGTGTATAAAAATGCCGGCCAAGCGCGAGTTGGACTCGCGCACCGAGGGTTCCGTACAAACTTTTCAAAATACATATGTTTCTAATAAAGTATACTCGTATATTTGCGATTTTCTGATATTTCCTTAACATGTGTTGTAAGACCAAATTCTACATCAACGATGAGTACCTACCCAATAGGTTTTAATGCGCAAACATATGCGACATAAAGGGCCGTAACTTTTGATAGCGTTAGCTTAAAAATTTGACATATTCACAACAAAAAGAGATACAGATTTCGATACATAGACCAGAGTATTTAATATTGTTAGTTTAATATCTCTATACGTGTTCCTGATATAAGGTCTTGACAGACAGATGGACAACGAAGTGATCCTTTAAGGATTTCGATTTTTACTTTTTAGATGCGGAACCCGAAAAAGCAGAAGACCAACTCTGGTAATGAGCCACCGCTGAAGCTAAGTCGTTGCGTTCGACCAATCAGAACGCCACATTATCGCGTCATCGAACAGTTGAATGGCAATATAATGCACATGATTGGTCGATCGCAACCGTTTAGTTTCGATTCGGCTGCAACTTATTAATAGAATTGGGATGATGACTGAATTCTAATTTTTACGTCTCGTCAATAAATATTAAAATACCGTTAAAAAAGATGCAGTCCTGTGAAATTAGAATTAAAATCGGTTTAGAAATACATTAGATACAAGCATTTTATGTTGTTAATTTGAAGGCGATTAGACAAAGAGATCCGACATCAACCGTGACGTCATTGTTGAGTACGGCCATATAAACTCCTAGTAAATAGCCGTTTTGCTAGAAAGAGATGGAGAAAAATCTTTAATACCTTATATCTTGGTTGTTTTTATAGTTATTCGAAAACCGATTGTTTCTTTCATTTTATTATATGAATGAGCTTCTATTAAAGCAAAAAAAATTTTTAGTCATCTAGCCTATTGAACCCCTGGCTTTAGTGCTGGCGCGGAAAACTGACTTACATTGTTTGTTTACATTGGGTCAGTAACGGCTCATTTGACTAAACAGCCAAATCGTAAAATGTGCGCGACCAATCACCTTACCACATTATCACGTTATAAAAATAATAAATGTGCATTGCGATTGCTCGAAAGTAACGGTTTGAAAAGAAAATACGATGTTAGAATCAGGGGCCTTACCACGATCGCTTGTAGCACGGTTAAAAAAAATATTGAAACAAAGACGCCGCTACTGCTGCATATAGCGCTATCTCGCTTTCAGCGCGGATTTAATATTGTTTTGATCACGTCAGCACTGATGTCTAAATAAGCTGACACCAGAAAATTACGCAATGTGAGCCTTTGATGCGAATCGTAACCACTCATCGCCTAGGTGCGTTGTAAATTTAACATCCTAGTATTAATCTCAAACTCGACCACAATTTAATGAATGTATAGCCGCAGTGGATTCCACGGGAAGCTATGCACGCAGACTGCCAAGAATTTGCACATGCAGGGACGCTTAGCGGCGAGTGGTTACAGGAGCCGAGGGAATTTATATTGAGTATCAATCATGTTACACGAACTATGCGTTGTTACTTGTTATGTTTGCAATCTGTCGATACAAATATCGATATGTCGTGGTATATCTACTACATAAGTAGGTAGTTTTGGTTTCTGTAAAATTACTTTTGATATTTATATCAAATCTATACTAATATTATAAAGCTGAAGAGTTTGTTTGTTTGTTTACTTGAACGCGCTAATCTCAGGAACTACTGATTCAAATTGAAAAATTATTTTTGTGTTGGATAGTCCATTTATCGAGGAAGGCTTTAGGCTATATAACATCACGCTACGACTAATAGGAGCTGAGCATCAATGACAAATGTTGCAAAAACGGGTAAAAAATATACGGCGAAACGTAGTTCGCTGGCACAGCTAGTACGTAATAAATCCAATTTCAATTTTCAATCGCGTCTGTTTACAAAATAAGTTCACAGAATCGTATAAGAGTTGACGCTATTACAAAGTAAGTATTAAAATAGCCCAAAATGCACATAATAATTTTATTATGTAATAAACAAAACAATCTGCATACTATTACAATCTACTAATTTATTTCTTCTAAAACAATACACTAGTGAGCGTTAATTTGTTTGAAACATGTTAGAAAAGTTGGAACATAACGATACGTTGCCTGACCGAACTTCGGCCATTTTCAAAGGTTAATCTTTGATGGGGGACTTTAGTTTTGCAATAGTATTTAGGTAGTCTTGGCTTGAATAAAGTATTTTTCGCCTCACCAATCACCAGCTCTTCTGTATTTTTCAAAATCTGCGTGGAAAAGTCTATTTTAAGAGGAAACAGTAAGGTCTAGAGAATTCAGAAATAGGTATTTGTAAAATGTATTGCTGTCACGCTGTGTGCCCGAACAATCGTTCTGAGCGCGACAAATGCAGCTCGGACCGAAAATACGGTCAATAAAAAGTACACAAAATATACGTATCGTAGTCCCCTGTTTTCTCTGCTAAAACTAGACCGATTTAATTACTCTTTGCGTTAAAGGAAGACTGTGACTGTGTTTCTAGGTTTTGCTTTTTTCATATAATCTCGTCAAATTTGTTTGGTGGAAGTTTGAATATAGCAGAAAATCAGGACAATTTTTCAGGTTTTTGAAAGTTTATGTCTCATTTAATATTATAACTTAATAAACAAAGGAAAATATAGGAACATGCTAACAGTAGTCATTGATTATTCTAGGAAAAAATAGAACAGCTATTGCCGTTATCCAAGAAGGAAACAGGGAACTACTTTTGTATGGAAAAATGAAACGTACGATTTCCTCTTAACCGCTAGCGTGGAAAAGTGATTTGAAATTCGAACGTCTGAATATGATTGCAAACTTTGTGATCAAAAACTTTTCGTTAAAATGTAAATCTACTTGCTTAAAAAAAGATTACATGATAAATTAGTAATGTCATAATGTTCGAATTGTAGCAGTAGTGGTAGAGTGGTACGCTCAGTTGCAAAGTTATATTTGCTTCTCGTCGCGGGTACTGAATTTGAAGGCCTCGTTACGCTCAGGATTCTACTTTTAAACCACTCGTGTCGCTCGTGGTTTAAATCTAGAATCCTTCGCTTTTTCGGGATTCAAGTTCTCATTCAAGGTCACTCACGAGAGAAACCCACTTTGCAGCCATGCATAACAAATAACTAGGTATTCTGTCGTATCAAGTTCGTTGCACTACCATTTTATTAAAATTACCACTAAGCCAATTAATAGGTACTAGCTGTGCCCGCGAACTACGTTTCGTCGTATATTTTTTCCCGATTTTGCAACATTTTTCAATCATGCTCACTCAGCTCCTATTAGTCGTAGCGTGATGTTATATAGCCTTATAGCCTTCCTCGATAAATGGACTATACAACTCAAAAATTATTTTTCAATTTGAATCAGTAGTTCCTAAGATTAGCGCGTTCAATCAAACAAACAAACAAACTCTTCAGCTTTATAATATTACGAGTAGTATAGATGTAAACTGTTTGTTGTCCATAATAAAATAAAGAAGTCAACTTTTTTCAAGCAAATAATTTAACAAAGAATAATTTTCGTCAGTTGCGAATGCTAATTTTTTTATTTGAATTTTGTGAGTATATTTCTTCTTTGGTTTACGAACGCTTTGCAATGTTCTGTTGCAATAAGTGGCTCCAACATTTCATTCCATTTTCCTCTTCACAAAATTTACGTATAATGTCAAAAAAATATCGCTTTTATTTAATAAGGAGGTGCACCTCCTATCTTATTTAAAACATCCTCTGGCTAAAGGATAAGCCGTCGAACACAACAGTGCATTGTCCTGTTAGCGCGCCCGCTATCACGGACTTCACGGACGCTTCGATCTCAGATAAGGATCTCGGCACAATGCCCCGCCCTGTTAGGCTGGCGAACCTGAAATGTATTTTTAACCGACTTCTTGGCGTTACAATTGGACACGGTACGCGGTACGCGGAGTCTTTAGTTGCATTTTATGGAAAGAGAAAGCGAGATATACTCTAATTAGAAAATGCGAAATATTCACCACAGTACCAGAGTAATCATTCTGATGCCTCTAGTGGCCTGGGTCCGCGGATCTAAAAAACTGACGCTAATTTATCTTTGTGTCAATCGATTGGATCCGTTGACAATGTTTTGTAAGTTGTAAGCGCAGTCAGTACTAAATTAAGGCCTTACTAATAACCATTGTATAAGCCTGATTTAGTTAAACAGTGTTTTGTCACGTTCACTCGAATGACATTTCAAATTGGAACGAAAGAGACAAAACACTGCTTAACTATACAAGGCTTATACAATGGTTATTAGTATGGCCCTTAGTCTTTAACTTGGTCTAGCCTCCCTGGTCTAGTTGACTGATCTGGAGGTACAAAATTCGCTTCCCCATAGGGGCATGTAGGTTTTCTGCTACGTTGAATTAGTTATAGTATAGGGCTTTTGAGCCCTCCTGGCTAACAAGCATCGTCTTATCTTAGTTTGTCGCCATAATAACAATGTTATGTAATAATATTGTTATATTCCGCCAATTAAAGGTAAGATAACAAGTTCTTCAGATGAAGTCCAGGGGAAGCTTGCTTCCATCTTCCGCCTAAGAAAATTATTGTTAAAATGGATACCACAAATCATTAAACAATATACCCACGTCTATAGCAACTATGCACCACTTTTAGTGAGAAAAATAATCTCTAATTACTCAACTCGGCTTTCTTTTATTTCCTTCAATAAAAACTGCGACTGAATGTTACAAAGTATCACTGTACAGTGCAGTGCTATCGTGATTGTGTATCATTCATAACGACATATTGCTAGTAATTATTTTCTGTGACTGTACGCTCTAATTATGCCCCTTCATACGCGAAGCTGTAGCTCATATAGTTTTATCAAGAACATTTTTACTGCTCGCTTTTGTCATAAGGGCACGTTTATAAAGGTTCAAAATTTATTGTGCATTTATACTTCATACATTTTATTCTCTCATATTAAGCATGCATGTAGCTTTGTATATATATAAAAAACAACATAAGCTATCTTCATTCATCATAGCGATTAAGAATTTGTATGAAGTGGAGATTTTACATATATTTGAGTCAAAATATTTTTTAAATAAAGTCTAATGTTTTTAAAGACCAAACCTTCTCCATGGTGAGTTTATATCTGTAGTCTGATAATCGGTACGAAATTTATCTGTAAGTAAGTAATATTTTATCATATATGACCTATTTATTAATAGGTTGTTGACAGATAAGTAACTAAATATTTGTTTATGGCATGCAAATTACCTTATATGACTTTAGTAACTGACGGATATTGAAGCAACTTGGATTGAAATTGTACCTTTATAGATTGAATAGCAAGTTACTAAAACGTCTGTTACGACTTGGAATGTAACCTATCTTTAAAGTCTATATACTTAGGTAAATTTTCTATGATATTTTTAACTGATTTGACTACAACTAAATCACTGGGCTCAATTTAAACGAATTAATGTGCTGCTCACCATTGAATAGTAAAAAAAAACGTAATTTATATCATTACATAACACCGAATATAAGTCAGGGTCTGTCATATCGTGACCACTAATGCTGAAAAGCGTTCCAAACGTCAGGCTAAATAATTAAAATGTTTAAAACCGAGTATAATATGTGAGCATATTTTTATGCACCTGATAATTTAATCCAGTAAGTATGTTGAATGATAGTTTACACAGGATTTAATTTAGTTATTGTATTTTATGCTGATCAACTTCGGGTGATGCAGAGAATATTGTGGATACATGAAAAATAAACAATTAGGCACCACCTTTTTTTTTCGCGGGGAAATACGCAACCGCACCATACGTACCCACCCAAGTAACATTTTAGGTTCTAGAATGGTTTTGAAAAGGTTCTAGAACCTATATATGGATATCTGCTACTAAGTCTTAATAGACTCAATAATGTTATATTAGCCTTACAATAACCCCCTGAGTGCAAACAGGGCCCACGTTTTAGAACCTTTCTGAGAGCTCCAGCAAAACCTATAAGTAGTTTAAATCACAATACCTTTATTTAAGGTTAATATAACTTTCTAAAATGGTCTTGGATGTATCTTTATGACAACTTAAAACCGTTTTTAGACATGAATAACTGCTTTTCCGAGACTCCCAGGTTATAAAATGTTTCTATTTAAGATTTTTTACACAGAATCTAGTGGATTTCAAGACTTTGTTTATAATGGCGATTCTTTGTTTTAAAATGGCAGGATAAGGTAAGTGTTGTATTCGTAAAAACAATAAGAAGCTTGCTGACGTCAGGAAAAATAAAAAAATACTGCGACTGGCACTTTATTGTAAAACTTCATGATAATAGAGCTGTATACGAGGTGAGGATACTTGAGGTGAGTTACCTTCGTAACTTAAAATCTTGAAGATATTTTAATAAAATAAAAATAATAAAATGTTATGGTTGGTGATAAATCACATTAGAAATGAAACTTCTATCCATATAAAACATACATTTTAAACATATAGCACACATTACTTAGTTTTGCCTTATTAAATTTATCAAAATATAGCTTTTTGTTCCGATAGATTTTTAATTTCAATAAAAAATATGGCTGCCGTTAGGAAATTACTAGAAAGAATTTAAATTAACCTTTTCAGAACTGTAACAGCTTAAAGCTTTAATGTTTGCCAACATAAGATCTAAAGATTATCTGGCGGAGCTAGTTAAGACTACTAGGCTATTTTTGCAGTTGCTTAAAACTCGTGGAGATAACTGAAATTTTTTGAGGATGTTTCTTAAGCTTTAAAATATTCTCGTAGGACTTAAATCATGCCGTAAGCTTATACAATAGCATTACTGGTTTGGGTTTTTACCACATAATCCTAATTTGTTTGTCTAGATAACTCTAATATAGCCTAAAGGTTTCATGTAGGTTTTAGAAACGACTTAAAGGTGATTTTAAAATTCCATAACTTTATAGCTATATTTAAGTTAAAAAATTAACCTTTAGATCCCACTTTAGTATAATGATAGCTTTCTAGAAATGAATCAGGAGTCTACGACAACTTTAAGATCTTAGGACTGTATGATCCTAAAACCTAAGTAAAAATATCGTTAATTTAAACTCTTATCAGCGGTTCCAAGGTTGTAATAATAGTCTGTTAGTTTTAGAACTTATTAATATTTCTGAAATACTTAGTACGACCAGATAGCAAAACGTTAACCTTTTTATGACTCTTTTAAAACCTTGATGCAAAGTTTACAACCGAGACCCGAACAAAATGTTACTTGGGCACCGTTGGCTAGACGGCGAGCGTGTGTGGGGTTCATCCGGCAGAGTGCCAGGCCTACCCACTAAAACCCCTCCGTGTTCTCCCTGCCCTTTTGGGCGCGTGTGGCAGGGTCCGCAATGCGACACCAACTCATAGCTCATCGGGCTATCTATCGCCAAGGGGGGATTGTCCGAGAACACCGGGACAATCTCCAGACGGAGAAGCCTTACGGCGGCGTGCACGGGAGCCGACCGTGCACGGAGGCTTCAATTAGGCACCACCTACGTAAAATAAAGTGACACCACAAAGCTACAAGAAAACACAGATGTCTATAAAAACAACGAAAATCTATACGTATATTTTATAACTTCAAATAAAGAACTCAGTGTAAAGTCAGCTTTACACGCAATGAACTAATTACGCCGATGAATTTACTTCCAGTATCATCGTACAGCGAGCGTGCAGTGCGGCGATGCCGGGCCGCGATAAAACTTATTTGTATTGTAGATACGAAGAAAATTACAGTAATCGCTCGCTGACAAGGTCAGTAAACTGCGGGAGCGATGGCTGCGGAATCATAACACAGTCTGAATGAAGAAAATTGTGCTAGAGGTTTCACATTTAAGTAATAGTCTTTCTTTATGGGTTAATTATTTAATATGTACAGTAAGCTCCCATTCAAGCTTTTGATTTACACTAAGTAAACCGCCAATACTACGAGTGACATAAGAACGGTCCAAAGGCCAAACAGTATAGCTTGACTTGACAGGGAGGAAGCTTACTTTACATACAACAATGTACATTGTACAATTCTTTTCAACATCATCAACAGAGAAATGGTCACAGCTGGACGTAGGCCTTCAAGGATCTCCAACCGATGCTCCTGCACCTGTCCACATCCAACGGCTTCCAGCGACCTTCTCACCAGAGGCCTAATTCTGCTAATCTTAACGTTGTTATTGTGTCTTGACAGCGTTTTAATAAAACTGCATTTGCCACTTTTATAAGCTTTCCATGACACAATTTAGGTATTCGTACTACAATATCTTGTTAAGTCAATAATGAGAAATGTTTAACTTAGTTATCGGTTAACCATCAATAGCTGTCTCGAAAAGCAATGCTGTTGAAGCGTTATTGACACGTCACAAATACATTAACGCTATCAGAATAAGGACCCAGATTGATTGATCGATCACAAAAAAATAACTTTCTGTCTGTGCGATGACGGATAAACAATACACGCGTCGTCGCTTTATTTGTTATCTTGGAAGTTGTAAGAAATGAGTAAGGGGGTTCCCCACAATCATTGACGTGGGTAAGGAAGAGGGCTTGGGGCCCGGGCACCCCCATTGAAAAATCAACGTACACTAGACAGAATGAAGTATTTCTCAAAGTAAAACTAAATTAAAGATAAAAATAGGAGTAAGTACCCAACAGAAAATAAAAGCAAAAGAAAATAAAAACAGAAAAACGGAATACCGACGATAAGAATTGAAGGAGTTGATTGAAAAAGTTTTACTTACTTTGTCGAATGTTATTTAATTTCAATACCAATTTACTTAGAAGTTGCAAGAAAGTTACCAATAATTTAGATGTGCTAATTGTCTATAACCGAACTATGTACAGTCAGCAGCACATGAAGCTTTACATTTGCATTACGAAAGCCGTCGCTATTACGAGTGACATAAGAGTGGTCTCAAAAGGCCAACATGTAAAGTCTGGCGTGTTGCTGTGTGTACCTTCTTAATCGTGTTTTGCTACTTATGTCTTTACTATTTTAATAGGGTAGGTAAGCCCCCTTTCTGGCGCGTGGGGCAGCTTCTGTATTAGTCAGTATAGACGAGGCAAATTAAAGTCTTCCGCTAGAGAGCAGGATGGCGCTATATCAGTAAGAGAGGTGTCTGTGTTTCGAGTTGGTTTTAACCTTAAGGCCCCTCTGCAAAGAGGTAGAAAACTTGAAATGAACCCTACAGCAACACGCCTAGCCTGTGTACTAGGGCAATTTTTTCTCCTGTAAATAGACCTGTGAGTAATAAGGGGCAGTTCCTTGCAAAATATCGTAACCAAAGAATGTTATGTCGTGCTTAAGGTCTTCGCATATTATTAGATTGGTCTGGTAGGTGGGGTTTTGGGACAATACACTCAGGTACGAGACTATCGTGACGAGACTCGTAGCTGTAAATTTCTATATACATCTCTGATTTGATCATTCGTAAATATAATAAAGAAAAGGTGAATAGAATGATACAATATATTATTTTTATCAAATTGTTACAAGTCATATTACGGACTAGCTGTGCCAGCGAACTACGTTTCGCCGTATATTTTTTACCCGTTTTTGCAACATTTGTCATTGATGCTCAGCTCCTATTAGTCGTAGCGTGATGTTATATAGCCTAAAGCCTTCCTCGATAAAGGGACTATCCAACACAAAAAGAATTTTTCAATTTGAATCAGTAGTTCCTGAGATTAGCGCGTTCAAGCAAGCAAACAAACAAACAAACTCTTCAGCTTTATAATATTAGTATAGTATAGATTAGAAATTTATCCGTGACTAAAACACAATTCATAAGAGGAAGTGAATAAATCATGCAAGAATGCTTGGAGAGGCTTAGAAATGCATACACATCCACATTGATGGCTAATTGACTGCATATAAAAAACACATCCATGCCAAATCGAGCATAAAACACTCATACGATTAAATTGCTGATGAGGAAAATACTGATAAGCATTGAAAATGCTTTGCATATAATTAATACATTATAGAGAGAAATGCCACAAAAGAATTGTATATTAGATTTCCCACGGCACAAATCAACTGAATCAGGCGGTTTAAATAATATAGTGTTTATCTGAAAATATTACCTATAGTAGTAACGTTATCGACGTTATCAGTTCTGATAACGTTCAAGACAGGAATCATATTATAATAGTCTGTATTTATAAGACTTTGGTAACTGACTAAAAGCTTGGGTTCTACGCTGAAACCTTAGTCACTAAGGTATCAGCGTAGAACCCAAACTAACTGCTCCCGTAGCATGACCACCGAAACATGATAATATGATCAAACAATATATCAAAAAATATATTGGATGTAACCGCTACCGAATTGTAATTGTATTGATGTAACCGATTTCGAAATTAATATCAATATCTAAAACAAACTGAAAATTTTAACAAAGGGGGGCTAGAGCTAGCCGCATGGAATTCGGTACAGGGACTGAGGAAAGATTTTCAAAATTTCCACAGGAAACTGAGAAAAATTAGGGAAAGCTTTAATAAAGCGAAACGTAAACGAAAAGTTCGCGGGCACAGCTAATTAACTTATAAACTACACTACACTACTTACAAACTAAACAAGGCAGTCATGCCTATTTTTAGCTCTTGTAAGGCAGTCAAAGCGTTCAATTTAAATTCAGTTTGCTGTGCATTGTCTTGAATTCGTCGTCGGTGAAAAGTCTTGAATATAGTCTCAATCATTTTGTTAAATAAATTCGATCAAACAATCATTTCTTGACAGTGCCCGATGTGTCTGTCCCTTTTTTTTTTTTTTTTTTTTCCTCGGGGGGAAATGCGTAACCGCACCGTACCTGCCGTGGGCTAGACGGCGGGCGTGTGTGGGGCTCTCCTGGCAGAATACCAGGCCTACCCACTAAAACCCCCCGGTGTTTTCCCTGCCCTTATGGGCGCGCTAGGTAAGGTCCACACTGCGACTCCACTACCCACGCGCCCGGGCAAGCCCGACCAACTGGTCGGGCTATCGCCAAGGGGGGATTGCCCGAGAACACCAGGGCAATCCCCAGACGGAGGGCCTTACGGCGGCGTGCACGGGGCCAACCGTGCACGCAGGCCTCCACGGCAGGGTCATTAGACGGGCATCGCTTGTGCGAATGCCCGTCTTCGCCTGCCTATCCGTCTGCGGCGGATGGGAGCGGCTTGAGGATCTGCCTCCCGCTCCCTCTCCGCGGCCTCCTTCTGCGAGATTACGTCCTCGCAGAAGGAGGCGACAGCCTCCCATTCCGCCTTGCCACGGAGCATGGCCACGACCATGCTCGGCAGCGAGAGATTTCCGCCTCCCAGCGCAGCGTTGAGTTCACTGCGCTGGCGTCGCCAAGCCGGGCACACCAATAGTGTGTGCTCGGCAGTGTCGTCGGGAGCGTCGCAGTGGTGACACTGCGGCGTTTCCTCCCGACGGGCGACCCGGTGCAGGTAGTGACCGAAGCAGCCATGCCCGGTAAGTACCTGCACCATGCGGAATGTTAGGCTGTCCTGCCAGCGCCCAACCCACTCCTCCAAAACCGGACGAATCGCCTCGATCGTCCGGTGGCCGGCAGCTGGGGAGCCGAGTGCCTCACCCCACTGGCGCAGAGCCTCCCTCTGCGCCAGGGTACGAACTCGCTCCACCTCCTGTGGAGCAGATCGTCCCCCCCGTTCTCGTACAGCAACCCGATGCCGATACACCTCCGAATGGACGCGTGCATCGACATCCCACGGCGTTTGGCCCGCAAGAACACAGGCCGCGCCGTGGCTGACCGTGCGATAGGCTCGCACGGCCCGGGTTGCTATGACCCTCTGTGGACGTCTCAGAAGGGCCACCGTACGGGGGGAGAGGCACTCCGCCCATATCGGGGCTCCATAGAGTGCCATCGACCGTATTACCCCGTGATACAGCCGACGGCAAGCCGATCCTGGTCCTCCTACGTTGGGGAGGACCCGCCCGAGTGCGGCTCCGGCGGCGCACAGCCGTGGAGCGAGGAGCTTAAAATGCTCCTCGAAGCTCCATCGGGAATCCAAAACCAGGCCGAGGTACTTAAAATGCGCCTCAACCGGTATACGGACCCCCTCCACTCGGACGCGGAGCCCCGATGGGATCCTGCGACGGGGGGCGTGGAATATCATAGCCCTCGTTTTTTCGAGGGCCACATCCAGACCCAGGAGGCGGATGCGTCGGACAACCAAGGAGGTGCCGACCGACGCAAGGTGGGCCGCTTCCTCTCCCGTTTTCGCTTTCGCCGCGACCAGCGTGTCATCGGCGAAGCAGACGACCTCCAATCGTGGAAGGAGGTTGCCACGCAGGACCCAGTTGTACCCCAGGTTCCATAGTAGAGGACCCAGTACGGAACCCTGGGGTACACCTGCCGCCATTGCCCACGTATGGACGCGACCGTCCGGGCCCTCGTAGAGAACTGACCTGCCTTCTAGGTAGTCCTCCACGAGGGCGCGGAGGTACGGAGGCACCCGGTGGAAACGGAGTGCCTCCTTTATGCACTCGTGGGGCAGGCTGTTAAAGGCGTTGCGGATGTCAAGAGACACCGCAACAACAGTCTCCCCACGAGCTGTGGCCTCCTCAGTCCACCTCTTGAGGAGGGCCACCGCGTCCATCGTGGACCGACCGGTGCGGAAGCCGAATTGGTTGACTGCCAAGTCCGGCCCCCGGTCCTCCAGGTGCTCGACGATGCGGGAAGCCAGAATTTTTTCTAGGAACTTCCCTACCTCGTCGAGCAGCACCACCGGCCGGTAACCAGACGGGGAATCCGCCGGGCGGCTCTCCTTCCTTAGTAGGCAGAGCCTGCCCGCCTTCCACCGCCTGGGGAAGCGGCCCGAGGCGATGCACACATCGAGCACCGCCCGGAACCGCTCTTCGAGGTGTCCCAGGGCGAGGGCCAGAACCCTACTTGGGACACCGTCGGGCCCCGGCGCCTTCTTTTTGCGCCGGAACCGTTTCCTCACCGTGTCGAATTCCACGTTCGACACGGGAGGGATGGCGGCAGCCACTTCCACCGGAGGAGTGTCCGGGGGGACCATTCTGGGGGGCTGGAACGGACCGGGATCAGGAAACAGAGTTCCTAACACCCGGTCCAGAAGCCCCCTATCCATGGCTGCGGTGGGGGGAGCAGAAGCTTTAAATTTCCCCCTCACCATTCGGTACGGACGCCCCCACGGATCGTCGTCCAGGAGCTGAATAAAGTGCTCTCTGGACTCCTCCTTGGCCCTGCAGATTTCATTCCGCAGGGCTTTCTTGGCTGCCGCATACACCCGACGAAGCTCAGCTTCCTCGTCGGGTGTAGTTCTGGCGCGCCTACGACAACGCACGTAGGCGCGCCTGGCCCTCATACTGGTGGTACGCAAGTCCGCGATCTCCTGCGTCCACCAGTACACCTGTCCCTTTTCGGGGCAGGCCTGCGCCCTTGGCATGGCGGCTTGGCAGACGGCCTTCATATCGTCTGCGAAGAAATCCGCCATGCCATCGGCATCCCCGGCGAGGTGGGGTGGCACTTCCGACCACGCCCGCACCATCGCCGCCTCCTCCGCCACGTCCGGGCGGAGCTTAGTGAGCGCCCATCGAGGAAAGGCACTCACTGCGGAGCCCCTGCGGTTCGGGGCCCCTTGGGATGCCGTGGAGACCTCATAGCGGACATAAAGGTGGTCCGACAGGGTCTCCACATCTTCCTCAACTCGCCAGTCGTTGATTCGATTGGCGAGAGAGGGGGTGGCAAAGGACACGTCTACCACGGACGTGCCCTGCACCCGAACGCAGGTAGGGGTGGAGCCCCTATTCAGAATCTGGAGCCCCAGGGACAGAACCCAGGACTCCAGATCTCCACCCCTCGCATTGGTGCGGGAGGACCCCCACGCGGTGGACCATGCATTAAAGTCCCCCGCAACTAGCATCGGTACCGGGGCCGTCCTACGGACGACCCCCTCTAACGCAGCCAAGAAGACTTGGAAGTCCGCCCGGCTGCGATTGGGGGAGAAGTACGCTGAGACGATCAGCATTCTCCCCCACATGGCGGCAACGTAGCCAGTGCCCCTCTCTCTGAAAACGAGAGAGGGGGCTGTGCCACGCGCCACCCGCATTATGGCGGCGGAACCATCCGCCGCCACCAACCAATTTGACGACTGTGGCGGGACGTAATACGGCTCCGCCACAATCGCCAAACTCACTCCCCACTCCGCCGCAGTCTGACACAAGAGGTCTTGTGCCGCGGCGCAGTGGTTAATGTTCGCTTGGAGGAGCTTAATGGGACCACTAGGCATTGGTGGTCTCCATGGGCTCCTCCTGGACCGCGGCTGCGGCCGGTGCTAACTGTGGTGCCGGAGATGCCGGTGTTGCCGGGCTTCTCAGCGCCACGGTCACCTTTACCGGGGCCAAACGGCCCCTGACCGACGGGGGGTTGCAATTCATACCCCCCATCCTGTGGCTGGCCGGTCTCTTGGCGTCTGCACAGACGGCGCAATTTAGCGCCGCCGCGCAGTCCACCGCCTTATGTCCGTCGGAGCCGCAGCGGAAACACAATCCGCTGCGGTCCTTGGCAGAGGGGCACCGCTGGATGGGGTGCCCCAAGCCCATGCAGCGGAAGCACCGCATGGGCTTTTGCTCCAGAAGTTGGATGGACGCAGAACTCCATCCAACTTCGAGCCGACCAGCATCAGCCAGACGCCTCGCCGCCTCCACAGGCACCGAGGCGAAGACCGCCCCGACACCCCGCAGTCCCGTATGCACGCGGCCCACCTTTATGTGGTGGGCCGGGCAGCCACCGGCCTGCGCCAAGACTTGACATAGTTCTTCAGCGGACACCGAGTCGTCTAAACCGACGACACGAATGTCCGCTGTCTTCACAGGACGCGACACTTTTGCCGCATCCCCTAGCGCTTCCCCTAGCTTTGCGGCCAGCGTGTCGGCTTGGGACGGGGATGTTTCCTTAGGGAGCTCGATAATTCGAGCTCCGGTAATACCCGTCCTAAACTTGGCAGGCCCTATGCCTAGGGCGCCAAGGCTGACGGAGGCTTTGGCCTTGGCAATAGCCTCACTATAAGTGAGACCCTTCGCCACCGCCTCCGGTTTGAGGGCCAGCACCACCGCCAGGGAACGTGGTGCCTTGGGCAGTTTTGGCATCTTTTGCGCCACGGTGGCCCTCTTGGGCACCGTCACCTCCGCTGCCGGCTTTTTCCGGCCACGCTTGGTGACAACGGTCCAGGGATCCTCTATATTCGCCGTGCTTGCCACGACCCCAGAGGTAGACGGGACTGCCGCAGACTTCTTTTTTACCACTCTTGCTTCTTTCGGCATATTGGCCGGTGGGGCAAGAGTGGTATTGACCGTCAGCGTTTTCTCTGACCGCTGCGGTTGTGGCTGCGGCTGCTTCACACGATCCGACGCCAGCGGTGGCCTGCGAATCGGGGCCGGCATTAGGCGCCCATCTATTTCGAGGCCCTCTAGTCGGGCCGAAACCATTGTACCCACTTGGGCCAGCAACTCCCGCTGAAGGAATTCAATACTCTCCAAGAATTCCCTCTTGGAGATTCCCTCAGCGGGGACGGCCCTGGCCGGCTGGGCTGCCGGCTGCTCCACCCCTGGAAGCTCCTCTAAATCGTCTCCCTCGGAGTCGGCAGCCTCCGGTTCGACGTTATCCACAATCGTGGGGGCCGCAACCACACAACGGCCCTTCGGGCGCTCGAGTCCCCGTTCCGAAAAGGCCCGACGAAGGACTTTTAGCTCACCCTCAACGACGTCCAGCTGACACCGGAGCCTCTTGTTGTCGGCTTGAAGCCGACGCACCTCCTCCGAGGTTTTCCTGGACGCCAGGGTGCGGACAATCTCCAGGAGCGAGTCGGAGGCGTCCTTAATTTCTTTCACGTAAGTCCCTTTTAAGTTCCGGGACTTACGTGTTACTCCTAACAGCGCATTCACACTTTCCTCGGCCTTGCCGCAAAGGAGCTCGGCAGTGGGCTCGGGAGAGCGCTTCCCCTTGCCTTTCCCCCTTTTTTCGGGGGCCTCTGCAATCACCGACTCCTGGTCAGACTCTGACTCAGTATCGGCCTCCAACATTTGTAACTCCCGCCTAGCCTGGGAGAGCCCGACACTATGTCCTAGGCCTCCTCTGCCCCTTTTAGTACGAGCGACCTTGGGAGCGTAAGGCGCCGTTACCACCTCTTCTGCCTCTGTCGTTATTTCCAGGTCCGTGGCTAGGGGATCCTGAAAGAAGCGGCTATAACTTGGCCTCTTTCTACCACCAACTCGCGGTAGCGAGATATCCGCCTCCGACAATCCTGATTTCCCGCTAGTAATGTCCCGATAGACGGAACGAGATCTTCCCGCGTTATCGCAGCTCTGACGGGGTGTTGCCCCCCCGCCGTTGGACAGCGACAAAACCGGGGACATTACACCATCAACTGGCTTCGCTGCACCACCATTGACCGGTGAGCGGCTCTTCGCCACACGGATGGCAACCTTAACAGGCCCCCCCTCATCTGCACCGTCCGTCTCGGACATGATGTCCGAGTCGGACATGGTCCAATAGTGGGCCCAGCCCAGCAGAGATTCTGTAGGCGAAAACAGAGCAAGGTTCTCCTGTCTTCAGTCCAACAAAAATAATGACCGGGAACAAATCCCCGGCCCCGCGGAGAGTAACTCCTTTATATTAAAAAAAAAAAAAAGTAACTTGGCTAAATGGCACAGTACCCTTTACCTTTAACAAAAACAATGATCAAAAAGAAAACAAAACTAACCTATATCTGAAATGAACCTAACCTAAACAAATAATGGCTGACCACAATGACAAATTGAAATTGATACGACAAAAAAATATAACGAACAACAAACAACGAAATAGACAAATAAATAAACTACTACTGATGCCGGGGCAACGCCCCGCACACCAATATCGATCAACAACAAAAATTAAATAAGAAAAAGAATGAAACCTATACCAAAAAAAAAAAAGAACAAAAGACACCCAAAAAACAAGACGTTAACAACGGAATAATTTGTGTGTTTGACTTCAAACATACAAATTATATTATTCTATATACGACACAATAACAGAAATTACGAAACAAAACTCAATAATAACAAACTGAAGCCAATTCAATTGGAATCGATATCGAAACAACAAAACAAATCGGGAATGCGCGCGCTCACTATGACAGCTAAGCCGCGACTGATGTGTCTGTCCCTAGTCTGCCTAACTATGTACGTCTATTTTTCTTATTCATCGAGTTCCCAATTTATAATCCTGTCACATATGACGTGCCGAGTCGCTGTCCAACTAAGAAAGCTGGACACGGCGACAGACAGCAATCTTTAGATTCGCGCCTATTTTTAAGACGTACGAGTATGAAAATCAAAATCTTCACGGCTTAGCAGAGTTTAAGGTCCTTAAATTACGTTAATTTTTTCATAGCAATCTGCAAACATTATATCGAAGTCCGATTCGAAAATTTTTATATCGAAGACGAATTACAAAAGTAGGACAGCAGTTGAATTAGTACAATTTAAGTTCAAACGCATGAACCGACGGAAGCAACCAATTTATCGAGTGATACCAATGACACTGAGACGCTTGTTGCAGCGGGCGACGCATCTCACAAATTGAGGCGAGATCGAATTAAGGGAATTGTAACAACACGACACGACACATGGAGCTGACATGATAATATACTCGTTCAACAGATACAATGATTACAGTGTGTGATGATGAAATTCCTTTAATTTACAGATAGCATATCCATCAAAATATATTTATTTGCGCTATTGCGTAATCAAAAAGAAGGCTTCTATAGAAATATTTGTCGAAGCAAGTGCAAGACAGATTTAGATAAGGCATTTGTAAGAAGTAGGTTTATTTATTGACGAGCATCAACATTATTTTCATAACTTTGAGTTGCTCGAGAGCCCACACACATGCCTATAAATCTAAAAATGCCTTCTTTCAAATATCAAAAAGGACTTGTCTGCTAATGAATATAAAAGGTACGTAGATTTTGGACTTAACATTGAAAAGATCTTGTTACAAATTATCAAAATCAGCTAGGCAATTTAAGAGTGACAAATACAACTGTATTTAATTTTGCATTTTAGCATTTAACATAACTTATGACGAGGGAACTTTAATCAATCATCAGTTATTAGCAAGAAATTGAATTCGCAGCAGACTTATTATAATTTACATTCAATCAGTATGCATAGTCCACAATATCATCCATTATCCAACAATATCACAGAAGCTTGAACTCTTCTATCTTACCAATGTCACGGTTCATGAAGCGAATAACTGTAGTTACGAAGCATATAAATCTTGTGGAGATTTAAACGACACAGATAGTCACAAAGGGCATTAGGTATTCATCGACTGCGTCAGGCTGCATTAGAGCCAGTAAGTAGACTTGGCGCATTACGGGAATTGCATTTTTATTAGCTCTACTTCGCGTTGCAGACGGCAATTTAAAAATTTTACTAATTTGCAAACTCTTTGTATGTTTGAAATCAAAGATGAGAAACCAAGGTAAACGTTAAAGTAATCTACCTGTTTTATCTTTGTGGTGACATGAGTTCAGGATTGGATCTTTATAGGGCAAACTATTTTATTTTCAGATCATAAGCCATTCTTGTCTTCGTGTGTCCAAATATGCTTAGCAATTTTTTTATTTTTAAAAGATTGTAGGAAGTTTGACAACGTTTTATATGTTATATATTATCACCATTGATATAAACGTCCCTTAAATACATTATTGACTGTAAATTTTAACATACCTGTGTTGGAAATTCCAGCGTCGCCGATACCTCGAACCACTTGAAGCGCTATCCAGAGAGGAAGACCATCCTTCCCTCGACCTGGACAAGGCCGTATTCCTCGCCTCCGCACTCCTTGCACTCTCCAACAGTACCGCCGTATATTTCGTAATCAACATGTTCACCAGATTCCACTCAATCACTAATAGTGTCTAACATTTTCACGAACTTACTTAAGATTCTTGATACAAAAGTTCGTAAGGCTTCGTCAACCTCATTATTAGGTTGTAAGTAAGTAGACACAGAGGATGTAACACTTCCGCTCAACTTGATTGGCCTGTTATTCAAACCGAACTATGTACCTTGACTGGATTTCACTTCGCGATTCCGCAAGTTGGACGGTGATTTTTTCCAGTCACACATCGGATAGACTGCGCTCGACTGAAGAGAAACGGATACGGATTCCACCCGCCGTCACGCCGCCATGGACACTGCCCAACAGACTTATTATTATATCCTGGACATCCCAAACAACGGGATACGGTGAATTATGCGTGACACCCACACGTTAAGTTGCACGAGCTGATTGTGATGCACTGGGCTGGAAAGTTTCGAGCTTCGAATGTAAAGTTGCGTTGATTTATTAATGGATATAAATGGTTGTTTGATGCAGTTAATGGAACGTTCATAGAATAGTTTTCATTGGAACCAAAGGAGTAAATAGCATCATTAACTTAAAGTAGGCTACTGTAATTGTAGCTTTTTTTTCTTTTATATATCATAGTCATAGTTAGTCAACACTCAAGATTGTTGCAATCACTAGAATCTTAATTTTTGCCTTTCATTGGACTGCAATTCAAGAGACGTTTCTTTGGCGCAGAAATAAACGTTTCTTTACCGGGTTAAATTTAAAAACACAATCGATCTACGTAAAAAGAATATAATATTATTGAGCGCCATTAATAGATTTCGCTGATATAAGCTGCTAATATCAGCGAAAAACTACACTGGGAACCAGAAAACCTAACTACGAAGTGCAATGAATTAACACTCACAATAACGCGAAATAATATTCTGTGGATATTTGGCTCCTTATTTCAATTTGACAATGTATGAACGATTTGCATTTAAACATTATTGTCAATTATACGTTATGAAGTACCTGTCATGATAATAATAAAGTTAATCCCGCGCCAACTTTGCATAAATGCATGGTAATGATGAAGCCATGTCTGGATATAATTGGGTAAATGAGGAAACCATTGAACTGTCGTTAATATTCATAACTATTGAAGGAGCAAACGATATCAATTTATCGGTGAATCGAAATGCGCCTGAACCTAGTTGGGGGAGCAATTAGAATGGTGATCATTTAGTTTACATAGTCTGATTAAATGAAGATTTAATGCTAGATTTCTTGTTAAACAAATATTTTCGATATCTAGGAAATACTTTATACAGCGTGTAAAGAGACCCATAACGAAGCCCGCGATTACGCATTCAGACAATAAATATTTACTTATATAAAAAAATGTTGACGGGAAACGAATTTTTTTGTTAGGTCTTAAAAACAGCTGCAAAAAGTACCTACGCAATGTAACGCACGTTCGCGCGCTACGGATATCGCCTCTGCGTGAGTCAGCGCGGCTCGTGCGTGGCGACAAAAGACAGTGTATGTTGTAAATACATTACGCGTTGTAAATTAAAAACGTTTATTAGTTAATAAATACTGTTTTTTCTTTCATGTTTCTTAGGACGAAAAATAACAAATAACTTCCATAAAAACCCCGAAAAAATAATTGCCACTTTAAACTTAAATATCTCGGAAATTATTCCAAGTGATTCTGAATTTAACTTCAATTTGATCGTGTCTTGTCTGTCGTCCGCGAAGAGGGACTACACAGTAATGCCACTGCAGTTTGAAATAGAGCAGTAGATAACAATTGGTAATATTGCATCTAAATTATGTTTTTCTTGTATAAAGTTAAGTACTTTACTGTAGTGAAACTGATGTGTATTTATATCTATATTACTAGCTTTACTTTACGCAGCTCCGCCCGCGTTGTTTTTGTTTTCCCGTGGAATTTTATATTTTCCCGTAGGAAAAATATTTTTTTATACCTATGTTAATCAGGGATAATGTAGCATTCTCAAAAATTCTTTTTGAAATCGGTCCAGTAGTTTTTTAATTTATTCTTCACTAGCTTCTGCCCGCCACTTCGTCTGCGTGGACTTCAGAATTGGGTCTAAAGCTTCGCTCGTTAACAATTTTTAATCTTCCCACGGGAACTATTTGAGAGATCATTAAGGACATGGACTTTTTCATAGCATAGGTGACATGCATACCAAATTTCAAAGCTGTCTACCCGCGGCTTAGCTCGTAAAGAATTTTCAATTTTCACTCGGGAACTACTTAAGGAATCGTGATAAGGTAGCCTATGTTCTTTTCCATATCAAAGGCTACATGCATGCCAAATTTCATACAAATCCGTTCAGCAGTTTTTGCGTGATTGAGTAACAAACATCCAAACATCTAAACATCCACACTTTCACATTTATAACATTAGTAGGATATACATACATACAAATCTTTCCTCTATAATAATAGTGTAGAAGAATAGATATGTTATATGTATATAAGCTCACAATCCCACCCACCTGATGGTCAGTAGCTACAGTCGTCCATAGTAGATGTAGCTCCTGTAAGGTTTGCAAATCTATAACCCCTACAAAGACCCAGTATACGTTGTCAACTTGAGACATAAATGTCAAGTCACATTACCCTATAATTACGAGTATATTGTCTGTCTTACTTTTCAAAAGAGACAAAAGCAATGCAAGCACCGCTACATGATGGCAGAAAAAGGTAAGAAATATGTAAACTACGCAGATGACTCTAGTATTGAGTTTCCCTTCAGTGGTCACTTATCGACTTTAGGTAATCGTTCCAAACTTAGGATGAGAGCTTATTGTAATGATTGAGCGGAAGAAGCATATTTTTTTGTGAACTTATTGTCGTTTTAAGTAAACAAGTTTTGCATCAAATAATAATTTCTAAATTAGGTTACAATACTACGAGATAAGATTCGATATATAAATTATGTTATTAATCAAATCTTTATTATCATACATTATTGTGAACGGTTAGCTGTTATTTATGTCTGCGATGCTATACACTCCTTTGTAGCGGTTCGCTGTAAAATGCCCGCAATTATGCATGCAAACTGCAAAGTTAAGTACAAGACAAGGGAATATTTTAAGTTCAGTCGGCGTAGGTACTTGCATAGAATATCAATGCAAGCAAAAGCGAGACATTAAAATTTTTGCTTCCTATTGATTTGATGTGCTTTTAAGTACATAGTTTGAACTTAAATGAAGGATTTCGATTTAAACCTTGTATATAACACACAAACTCTGTTACGTGAATTCAATCCGTGTCATTCAGTGGTCATTAAAACTATGACCTACATAACACAGAAAGATCACCAAATACAACTTACCGATAAGTCGTCAGCCTGCTTGTATGCCAACTTTATTGTATAAAAAATATTTGGTCTGCACTTATTAATGTGCATAATAATAAATTGATAGTTAAGTCCTAATACTTTGAGGTAGAGACTACTGATTTACAATTATCCTCTTCTGCTTTCGACTTAAGCTTACGTTGACTACAATTATGTTGGGGTTGTGTGAATAACAAATAAATACAAAATGTAGCAAAAATAACGCATTCCCTGAAAAAAAATTGGTAGGAATCGGCTTCTGAATCGATTTCAATGAAAAGAATTATATAATTTTGAAAAATAAATTATAAATGAAATTAATTTAGTTATAGTCACCAGTTCGGTCTACATTATATGCAAAATAATATGATACATAGCATAATTCAGTAGAGTATTAAGTTATTTATGAAGACGAACTTTTGCCTTAAAATTTTGAAATTAATTTATTTTATATTTTTTTCATTTGGTGACGGCGGCCACCTTGCCTAATTTTTGTTACATAGTGTACTGTATTCTACAAGACAAGCTCGTTTTGATACCCGTATTGCGGAGGGCTGTACAAAAATATATAAAAAGTGACGGCGGCTATCTTGGAATTGTTTTTTCTATGTTAGTATTCTTCAAATAAAGCCCTTTCATTTGATTATTACTATTATTCGCCCATATTAGTAGGAGAAGGGGAGAACAAAATGGAAGGTGAGCAATCAGATGACAATTAGATATCTTTAATACTACAATTGGCGAACTTAAAAAACGCCTGTTATCTACGAAATAAACTGCTTTTATAAATCACAGACGGAACTAACGAATATATATGCATGTATCTCAATTTAAATTATTATTTTCAATATTTTCCAAATTCAATCTAATGGAATATTCAAATAATCAACTTGTAATCAATGTAATTATTTTTATGCAATTTGTTACGATTTCATGCTGTCATCGCCTATAATTGTAATGGCACTTAGTTAATTTGAATCTATTCAAGAATTACATGTTATTGTTATTAATGGTGTATATTATGTTGGTGATCAATAAATAAAATAAATGCATAATTGCATCATCACAACTAAAGCTGTGTTTCAAATTTAACTTGCAAGATTTGACCAAACCAACACACACATTCAAATAAAAGCTTGTGAAAACATTGCAACGCAGACAAAACATCTTAATGTCGTTGACCAGATTGCAATGTTCGCGAAATACACGCTGGATTAGTCTATTCAAGATAGGAAACTTATTTAGCTCAAGGGTACAGGCACTTTGTCTTGGAATAGATCAAGCCCATACACTCCTAAGTTTATGCCAGTAGTAAAGCTAATAAAGTTATTGCCGAAGTTTGCTGAGTAATTGATGTGATACGCGAAGGCTGGCAGAACATCAGAAGTTAGTATATGATTGACATAATCTATGAATAGCAAAATGCAGTCAATAATAAATTTCAGTTTCCGTCACACCTATAAATTGGCAAGAATTGTTGATATTTTTAAACAATATTGATAAGAATGTTCGATATTATGCAATTTACGAAATCTACTATTAGCTGGGAGTTGATTATTTCATAGCTTCATTTAATAACATTACATTACGTGTATGAAAAAAAGATAAATAAAGGTGCAAAACGTCTTGTTGCGTAATTTTCCATTTCAGTTCTAAGTATATGTGTTTTTCTAAAACGACTTTCGTAGCTATTGCCGCTCCAAAAACATCTATTATGATGACACTAATACAAATTGGTTTAGTTTAAATAATATGATTACCATTCTCAGTGAGAATCCATAATAGTATAATAGTATAGCATAATAGTATAGTTTAAATAATATGTTTACCATTCTCAGTCACATTAGAGTCGGCTGCGCGGGCATCTCTATTTCTCCTGCCAAACGGCGGTGCTTGTACTGCTGTTTCAGTTTGAAGGGTAAGACAGACATCGAAATTACTAAGTACTCTGACTTGACATCTTATATCACAACTCATTTCTCAAATCTTAAGGACCCACATGTTTGTACTATAGGATTTCCGCTGCCGAATGGTGCTTGTATTGCTGTATTTCGGTTTGAAGGGTGAGACAGGCAGTAACATTACTATGTACTCTGACTTGACATATTATGTCACAAATCTTAAGGAACCACATTTTTTTTCTATATGCCTATAGTAAAAAAATGTGGTTCCATTGTAACCACTTACCATCAGCCAGCCTGCTTATTTGACATATAAGTTGTATAAAAAAATATAACCCCGTATTTAAAGTCGACACACGTGCAAATATTACTACGATAAACTTTGGCACAGCCACATTATAAATAGCGTCATATAGCACCGTCGATGCTATTTATTTTGATAAAGAAAGCGTTGATGCAATTAATAATATATTTAGATAAAGAAAGAGCATTAATCTTTGTAGCAGGACCAATCGCGTTAAATATGGACGGACCAGCACATAACTATAATAAATATATCACGGATCCATCTCAGATAATTGCACGGACGGAGCTCGCCTGAGTTGTAATTTATTGGTGCGCTAATCACAGCTATCATCTTGTTTCTTATCTGTGCAGACTAGTGAGTTATCTAATAGAAGAGGCTCTTCTAGCTACAAGCTATGTTTAGGTTCAGTGCTAACGGTTCTCGAAAGTACAATTTTAGCCTTTGCTGTTAAGAGGATTGTGAAGCTGTAAATTTTCATACAAAAAGCGATAACGCTTTTCTCCCTCTTTACATAGTCCAATTTTCATAATTTTTGGAAATGTTGTAGATATAATTAAGATCTAGGTTTGTACGTTTTGATTTTGAAGTAATTATGCTCAGAATATAAACTATTAGCATTTAAATATCCATATTTTAGACTTAAAAACTACCTCGTGCATTTTTATCTTTTTTGACTAAATTATACTAAATTACAAAAAAATCAAAACGTACAAACATAGATTAAGGTATACTGAATCTAATGATTCTAATTGATAATTGGACGAACTTACCTAAGTGAAGTCCAATTGTAATTTTATGAATGTGGATCTGAAATTGATTTACAGTGTAGTATTCCCCTTCCGCTTGTCTACGGCATCGCGATTTATTCAGAGTTTTAAAAAAAACATATTTTTACTCTATGTCGCCCTGCTACCTTACGTCACTAATTTAGAGCTGGAAAACATTGGTAGGTAGATATATAACACTAGTAGGTTATAGTACTAATAGTAGTATTAATGAATATGCTACCTACCTGCCAATCTGTCTTACCCATTGTATTCAGGGTCAATTTCTAGGGTTGGGTGGGAGATTATTATATTTCAGATCCACATTCATAAAATTACAATTGGACTTCACTTAGGTAAGTTCGTCCAATTATCAATTTTATTTCATGTGGATCTGAAATATAATTGATTTACAGTTTAGCTGTTTAGAGCTTAATTCAATGGGTAAGGCTAAGTGAATGTATTTTAATAAAACATATTAGGTATATACATGTATTGTTTGCTCAATTACTTTGATTCTAGTATTACAAGATTTATATCAATCATTATTTTAATACTATGTTTTGAATTGAACTATGCCACAGGTCTAATTCATAAACACTATTAAGTATTATAAACAGAGACAATCATAATTAAGTTATTTTTATGAGCTAATTATAAAAACAAATCACATCAGTGTTAATTTAAATCGATGCTAGCCACTGAGTATAAGTATCAACAGTATTTATATTACTCAATCATCTTTTCATATACCAATAGGAACTTAATTATTGATTAATCAATACAAAATCAAAATACAAAGCAGTGTAATTTATTCAGTATTATAAGTTAATAAAAATGAATAAAATCATCACATCAATTATAAAAATCTGCAAAAGTCAGTTAAGTTTTTGCCCACCAGCCGTTTTCCTTGTAACTTTTTTGATACCCTACCTAGCTAACTGACAATGTGGCTCAGTGGCAAGGACTGTGTGGTTAAAACTTAACCACATAGCCCACTGGTTAAAACATAACAACGTGGTACCACTATTCTACATTTAATTTTACCTATCTACTGCTAATTGGTTTTGAAGCATGGTGGTAGTGGTAATGAGTAAATTAATATACTTCTTTATCTCTAAAGATGACAACTGTGTTCAGTAAGTATATATAGTACCTAGTGGACAATTTATTAGCTAAGCATATTCAGGTTCTAGGGAGTGTGAACAGGTGTATGACAGTGTGATTCCTTGACTTACTATTGTTTTAAGTTATTTCAAATAATCCTGACTTGTGTCGGTTGTAGATATATCTTATAGCTTACTAGTTTTTAACCGACTTCAAAAAAGGAGGAGGTTATTCTGTTCACATTTCAAGACTCAATGTTGTGTTTTGTGGTATTTGGGCAAAATAGTTTAAAAACTATGCTTGGGATTCAAAGATTCCATGCATCATGCCATGGCGAGTCTAAGTTTAAAAACACCTCTCAGTAATCTTTCCATTTTGTTAACTGTTCCTATCTACTCACCCATGACAGTGCTGATTTAGGGTGTTAAAACCTGCCCCATTATCATACTTTTGTGTTAAAATTTAAACATTATTATGAGAGGGATGGAGAGATGTTAAAATTGGTTCTTTGTTGTGAGCCTTGCAGAATTACCACCAACTTGACTAAGCAGTATTGTTTTAATGTACCTGTGGAGACACAAGCATAATGCTCAACGAGTTCTGAACATCTGAATGAATGTAGCAGAAGAGGCTCACTGCGGGCAGAGTTCAGCTGGTATTCTATTCTGAATGGAGATTTTGATAGATTAGATGACAGTGCAAAATTAATAGATTAGATATCCAGACAAGACAAACTACAAAATGCCTTTGCACTTGTTGATTTTAATTTTTGTATGCATTTTGTTATTAAAGTAAATGGTGGCAAAGCGTACAAAAAATATAAACCTAAGCCTAACGTCATAGCGTCTATATTGAATGAATAATCCTTTCCAGAATCAAGAATGTCACACTTCTTATTTATCCTGGAAACATGTATCTATTTGAGGCATGCCAAATTGACCAGTGATTATATAAAAAGCACATTTATTATTTTCCACTTAATGTGTGTGATTTATTATCAGTCAACATTTTCCTTAGAACTTATATGAACAATAAATATTAGGTTGTGGTGTGAGCACAAAATCCCAAATTTTTCTAGGGATCTGGTATGGTTTGCGTGTCGAAATAAGACATTTCCCATTTTATTTATGCATGCAATGGTAGTAGTATTATCATTGCAGAGAAGTATGTCACAATTTTATAACATAGAAACAAATCAATTGGTTAATATGAGAAGCAGTACCAATCCGCACTAGGCCAGCGTGGTTTGACTAAGGCCTAATCGCCCTAACTAGTTAGGGTAGGCTCGTGCCCCTCGGTGGGAACGTATTTGAGCTGTTATGATTATGATGAGTAGTTGTTGAGAATGACCGGTGAGGTGTTCTGAGCGAACTCCATAAGACTCATCATTGCAATGCTCCTGGTCTGTTTGGTAACACATTTCAAAAATATTTTGCTTACAGTATGAATCCACCAATCTAGGTTGTATAGAATGATTGGACTTAACTTCATCACTGTGTCATAAGAGTTTTAAAGTAAGACCAAATATTTTCGACTTTTCATAATTTTTGTGTGTACTAGCTATAGGAAGATACTGCCAGACAGACAACTACTCAAAACCTTAGTAATTTAGCCAAATCCCATATTTTGCAATATTTGAGGTTAATAAATTTTGTAAAAAGTGATAATTCAGTACTTATTTCTTTTATCTCATGGCAACTGTAATGTCATGATATAGTGATATATGATAGTTTATAATGATTCCAAGGAACTTGTATAATGTGCTTGGTATGTGATTGATTTTTCAAAATTCATAATAGAGCTAAGCATTTAAATGTATTAAGGGTAGCATATCTATTTGCTATGTACATTAGGTAATCACAGCTTGATCACAAGTAATGATAATTGGAGTACACAGTTGAAATAAATCCTTGTTTTCAAATTCAATATTGAATATTGATCCCAGGCTTCACAAATTTTTTGAAAACACTAGGGGTAGTACAAAGGCCCTATGTTAGGTAATGCTGTAAACAGATAAATAAATAAATAATACCTTAAAATTCCAAACATAGATTCTTTTCTGTGTTCTGGAGTAATTGGAATTTAAAGGAAATTATTATTTTAGATCTATATAATATTGTAAATAATTTTAATATACTTAATATCCTCTATTTCAAAAGTTCTGTACTAATTAATTTGTAAGGAGACTTTAAATTCAATAGTTTAATAAAACTTTCCATTTGGCTAAGCTTATAAGAATATTATTTAATCAAATTTGACACTTATATGTTTACATATATTTTGTATTACTCCTAATTCCAATAAACTTTTGATAGCCTGTGCCTATTGTTTACCTAGATCTATTTTAAATATGTTATTTTTCAGATAACATTTTAATTAAGTAATCTTTAAAAGGCCGGTGGCACTATTAATTGCAAGAATAATAGATCATTGGTAAAAAGTAATTGGTTAAGTTGCCTGTATGTACCTTGTTGTCTAACATCTCGGGTGTGCCCCTCGCCAAACAGCCCCCAAGGGTGAGGTTGGCTGGGGCTGCCCGGTGAGATGGTGGCTGCCCGTACACCATGGTTTTTAGTTCATTTCTGCTGGCATTTGCTTCGCTTTGTTAATGTTAAGTCTGAGGCAGACCATACTTGTTTTCTGTCTTGGACTTCACTTTAATATTGTTTGGTACTCCAGGCTTTTTAACATAATTCCATTTTTTGACTCAATTTTATTCCTGTAGCCAAGTCAATTAAGGTTCTGATCTTGCTAAACATGTTCAATCAGCTGGTTAATATGCTTATCTAAGATAGGTGGTATCAGCAGTCTTCTAGTTATTATTTCATGAAAATGTATATACGAGTAATAAAGAAATTTGGATGCTTGAGTTTGCTTACTAACAGTACTTTATTGAATAAGAGTGGGCACTACACTAGTAGTTGCAACCATCAGCGGATTATATACTAGTTCAAGGGAGCAGCAGCTTGAACGCTTTCTGTTTAGACTTATATCAGGTTGTCATTCAGAATCAACGCCTTGAGGTTGACAATTTAATGTGATAGAGTTTTACTCTTTTTAGTGAGGCCATCCATTCATTTATGTTGTTCCAAATTTTTGGCAAAGATGTCTTGTATTGACATTTGAAATCCATTTATTAGTTATGTTGACTATTAGCAAGCTCATATTCTCAATTGGTTGATATACCTTTCCTTGTGGAGACTTTTATATTTCTTACTCTATAAATTCCATATCTGAAAATGTTTGGACAAATTTTGTTACTTTACTGTGGTACAATTTGCACCTGGTAGGTGTACTGAAACACAAATTCTGATATTATAGTGATCTAATTAAGATATGTATAGATACATTAGAATGTATTTACCTGTATAGCGAATAATATTGAACTATCTCACATGTTTCAAAACAGTAACATCTCGTGTCACATTCATGTTAGAAGACTAGGTATTAAGACCACGAAGCTTCATGTTACAGACGCAGTTTTGCGCTTGTTATGAAATGTACCATATCAAAACCTCAATGTCACGCACCAAGATTTATGATCGCGTTAAAGATATCTCGTATCAACGCTGGTTTTGTTGCTCAGATTTAGTTGTGTTTTATCAAAGTTCATCGCGTGCGGAACTTTGATCCCCACGGTTATAAATATCTCGTACCGTCGTGGTACAGTTTGAGCCTGAGGCAATATTTTTATTTCCAAAAGGATAAAGTTTTATCAAAGTTGTAATGAAGCATCGCGTGCGCAACTTTGGTCTCCTCGTTCAAGGATATCTCGTATCCTCGTGGTAAGATTTGAGGTAATCTTTTATTTTTCAAAAGAATAAAGTTTTATCAAAGTTGCATCGCGTGCGTAACTTTGATTCCCACGTAAGGACAACTCGTATCCTGGTGGTAAATTTGAGGTTATCTTTTGTTTTCTAAAAGGATATGAAAAACTATTTACCTTCTGTAGAGATATCACAATCCATGATGTGTGGGCCTCTAAGTTTCCGTGGGCTCGGTCTAGCGTTCCTAGGGCCCCATTTGGAGTTTGGAGCTGTTTGAGCTAGAACGCCGTTTTTAATTCCGTAAATCGAAATGCATTTGATATACTTATAAGAACCTTTCTGCTTATTTTTCTCTCACTGGGAAAATTTTGAGCACAATTGTTAACAGAAATCATTAGTTTAACTATTAAATTACAGATGCCGGCGAGTTCGCGAAAAGAAAAAGTGACGTAAGGTAGCAGGGCGACATAGAGTAAAAATATATTTTTTTTTTAAACTCTGAATAAATCGCGATGCCGTAGACAAGCGGAAGGGGAATACTACACTGTAAATCAATTATATTTCAGATCTACATGAAATAAAATAGTGTCTAATTTCGTAAAGGTTTAGGGGGGTAAAACAGTTATCACCCGAAACAATATTTCAATAAGAAATGTAGTCACTTGCCTCGGACTTTCAACTCTAAGCGTGTGCAACAAACTGCATTTTTGAAAGTGCATACTCGAGCCATGAATTGGCACTTCACAGTCCTCTTAAGTTTTTACATATAATAGTTTTGCCATTGCGGTCGTCTGTTTAACTAAACTCATGCAACATTTCAGTGAAAGAAATGTTTTTATTATTTTCGTTTAACTCTGCGTGGCTTTGATCAAATTCATATGAGACATACAAATATTATTGAAAACAAAGATATAAGTAAGCATTGCATTTTCGAATTGAAGTTCATTGCATAAATTTTTGATCGAACCATATTATATTTATTTTCGTAAGAAGACTAACATTAAACATTAAACAGTCATAAATGTCTTAACCAAAAAAATTTTGGACATCCGACTTAAAGCTCGTTGAAAACATTGCAATTATTTGTCATCACAATATTCTCAAAATAACAACGACAACGGTTTCCATTATTTAACACCCACACACTGTTTGCGAAATCAGCATGTCGATAGTCATGCAACGATGCTGTTTTTATATGTATGTACCTACCTACTTCAGTAAATTAGTTCCATTTCGAACAAATAAACAAACAAAAACAAATTTTGTGATTCTACTTTAATAATAAAGTTTAATATAAATGCTTGTGTACACACAAATATGTCATATAAATATGAAAGAGTGGTTTGCGTGGATGAAAAAAAATACATTTGGGGCTTGTTCTTAAGAGTATAAAAATAGCCTGAATTCATATTATCCTTACCTATAGATTCAAAATCATTTGAGACGATGTTGCGGATCAGGGCTTTACTTGTATTACATAACATTGAACAAAACAAAAATTGTTAAATGCTTCATTTGTATACTTACTTAAAATTTTTATCAATAAAAAAATGGATCGCTTTATGTGATACGAACTAAACGCAAAACAACATTTTTTCAAGTATCCAGTTTTGGATTTCGGAAGGTTCTTATGAAAGAAAAAATGGAAAATTGCTGGAAAATACATAAAAAACAAATAATTTCCAGCAGTGTTACTACATCAAACATGGCAATTGAAAAAAAAAGCATTTGACAGAACAACGTCTGTCGTACCACTCTGGGCATTTGTAACATTTCTATCTTTCCAATTATATTATACACGGAGTGTTAAAAGACCCTGTAATTTCAAGTTTGAGGTTAACCATCATATGCCTTCATATCCACATCGTATTGGAACTATCTATATACGGAACCTTATACATTCCTGATACCAGTTTCCTTAAAACGTATTCATCAATTCGTACTGTGACATTTATGTTATAGGTCATCCTGTTCTGCCGTTATTTCGTTAAAAGTTAAATTCTTCGTTTTTTATTAGTTTTTGTTATCTCATTCACTTATGAACTTGTTGAAAAATGTTCACTTAGTATGAGCAGCTGATATCCAGAGAAACATAAGAAAGGTATAGGAGCTCTGAAAATGAAATAAACTTTTAAGTTCCTGATGTCGATACTTCAATAACACGATTCAATGCCATAAATGTAAATAAAGGGATATAAAAGCATATAATACTAAAATATGCCTGTAAATCTTCCTTAGCCAATATTTTACAACTCGGAGCAAAGGTCTGCTTTTACTACTGCATATTTTATTATGAGTCTATTTAGCGAATATTTCTCAATTCAGATCACAGTTCTACTTTTCCTTTTGAACTGGACTACTGGGTATTTTAATTTGGATCTATTTCAGTTTGGATCATTTCTTCTCTTTTAAAAATTATTCTTCACTGAAATACAGTTATGTACAATTTTCATATATAATGTTATTGTCTACGTATCCAGTGACTTAATAATGAACAATAAAAACTACAACGGCTTCTACAGAGTAATTTTCGAATGGAACTGAGCATACAATGTCCAACTAGCGGCCTTGCTAGGCAATTCCCAATAAACTGTAGTGAACTGCCAAGCATTGATGTTCATAACTAGTGAGAGCTCAATGAAGTCTCTAACCACAAAAGAAAAACGGACTAGAAGCACGAGCAACAATTTAGGAACGTATAAAAATTCAAACTTTCATTCTATTATAAACAATAAAATCGTATGTCCTTTAATAGGTGCCACACATGTATGCCAAAAAGAGAAAAAAAACACCGGCCAAGTGCAAGTTGGACTCGCACACTGAGGGTTCGATACAAACTTAGAGCATAATATGCTCTAAGCATACGAACTAATCTAAGTATACATAACTTACAAGTATACATAAGTTCCTAACTATGTATATATTTGCTGTTTTGAGATTTTTTCCTTAATATGTGGTCAACGGAAAGTACCCTATAGGGTTTAGATTCCCTTGTTTTATTTTATTCTTAATTAAAGCCAGATTCCCTTGTTAAAATTTGCGAAAACAGTGACATAAACATATCTTTTGATCGCGTTTACAAGTAAGCATGATTTTTCACGGCTGAAAGAGACCGTAGACCCGAGTTTTGATATAAATTTTAGGATGACATATATCTACGCGTTCCCGAGAACAAGGGTCTTGACAAACAGACAGATAGACAGAAAGACGGACAGACGGAAAAGTGATCCTATAAGGATTCCGTTTTTTTCCTTTTGAGGTATAAGGTGTAAAAGTAAAATACTGTGAAATTCGACTTTTCTTAGATTTTTCACAAGTTATATTTTTATCAGAAATATTTCAATACTCTCTGAGTTCATTCATTGAGGTTTCATCCTCAAAACTAATCAAAACACAAACACAATAAAATCCAATATTCTGAAACAATCTCGATATTAAATTGATCCACCTATCAATCACGTGTGTGTGTCGCAATAAGCAAAATTCTTACCAGAGCCAAATCTTATCTTTTCGTTTATTTGTAACAATGCTTTTAGAAATAGGTAATCTATCTACCTAGTACATCAATGTTTAGAGGTCTTTTTCTCTCCTTTGCCTGTATTTTTTTTTGTGTGGGAAAGAGTAACATTAAATTTTAATATGATCATTACCTTTTGAACTTTACCGTGAGTAGATACAGTTGACTTAGTAATTCCTAGAATTATTCAGGCTATAAATTTTGCTTATGAAATACGATGTCTTCCTGCTCGCTATCTTTGAAACGATTAGCCCAGCCACTTATTCTCAAACGTTAAATTCAAACTGAATTAACAGTTACTTGCGTATGAATGTTTACCACACCTGGTTTTTATAAATTAGCTTGTGTATTACAGTTACTTTTCTGCTTATACCTATACATCATGTATTGTAAATCGAAGTACAGAATATTATTATGGTTTTATGAATATGTAGGAACTTGAGGAATTTGGTTGTGTGATTCTCATATTATTTTTTATCTTCCATTTATTAAGACAGAAAATTTTTGCGCAATGAATGCAAATTATCAAGTAATCTTGTTTCTAGAAGTATTATTAGGTACTTAATAATGTAGCAAATGAATTTTGAAATACTAGAGAGGAATAATTTTAATATATACTTCAAAAGTACCTACCAATTCTCGTTTCTCGTTTCATTGTGATTGTATATTATATTTCTACATAGACATTATATATCTTACATGTAATTAGCATTTAAACTAAATAAGAAAATTATTTGAATAAAATTAAATTTTATATTGTCATAAAAGAGAGTTTAAAATTGTCTGTAGGATAACACCTATATTAAGGATGACAGTTTATCTTCATTATGTAGTTTTGTTTACATCATTTACCAAGAACTCAAAATTGCGCGGGCGAATTATTGTAATGTTAACAAGATTCGTGGGAGTCGATTAGATCATTGGTTGTCATTTGTTCATCTGATTCATAGACCCAAACGGCTAAATTGTAAGAACTCCGGTAATCTAATGATCTCAGCTCTATATACTATTGTGATAAAACTAATTTATTAAGAATACCAATTGTATTGAATTACGGCTGATAAGCAATCTAGTTTGTACTGTTGTGATTACGTGTAGGTACCTGATTCAAGAAATTTGTGCAATTTACTTTTAAGTGTTAACTGATAATAATGTTTAAAGTTAATTATGATTATTAAATAGGTTGTTACAATGAAAGGTGACAATACAGTCTATCTACTCTACTGTTGACAATACAAACGAGTTAGCGTCATAGTAAATTGTTACATTGATGACGACTCAATGTATGGATCATTAACCTACTTAGTAAACATGCAAACATTGTATCAATTATTATTACTCCTTCGTACTTACTTTGTGTTTTGTTAATTTTTAACAATAAATAATGACGTGAATAATTTGACATTGTTAAGTCTAAATCCTAATAACGAAATATCACTTATCCCAGGACTGAAAGTTCTTTCTGAAAGAGCATTACTTAGATCCAAAGCTCTTAATATAGTATTATCATGTCCTTGGAAATTATATTTCCGGGAGATCTGAACACCAGCTCAACATGTACACAAAACATTATAATTTTGTAGAATTCCAACAGCAAATCCAATATACACAAATAACAGCACGTGGAATCATATCCGAATATGTCAACGAACTTTAATCGAGCAAGAAATAGAACGCACTGCACCCGTGGATTGTTTGCCATAAACGAATTTCGCACTGACACAAAAAGACCTTTTCCGTGAACGGAACAAGCACTTGTGCAAACTTGCGCGTTTGGCGGGCTTATTTCGCGCGTCATGCGCACGCGCCGACCGTACACCGCCGTTGGTAGGAGCGCACTGCGAATGCGAAACTCGACGATTACGGGCTCGTGCGATGTCCTGCCCTACAGGATTCCTATTTGCAAATATTGGTTTCTTCCCATCGAGCTTGGAAGGTTTGCGTGGAGATAACACAAGATGTTTTTGGAAGACTATAGTGATATGATGAGTGCTCGCTCTTAGGAAAGCATAAGGTACCTACGTACACTTGCATCATATTGGATATAAAACGCTGTTCGTCTAATACTATTTAATAATGAGCTAGTCATATAAACGAATAGCAGAATTCTCAGAACTCTTGTGCACAATAACAATCCGTTGTTTATACCATCAAAGACTGCAGACTAAACACACCAACTTCATATGAAATCTAATGACACCGATATGTGTTGATAGACATCTCTACGAAGAATATAATGGAAAATATAGACTACAAATATTCAAGCAGAATTATTTGTTTGCAAACATAATTTATCGAAACAAAATGTATCAGGGACATTTTTTCTGATGCAGATTTAGCTAGCAAAGGACAATACATAAAGTAAATAATCCTGTATTCTTCTGTATTTATAAAAGGCTTTGTTGATTGACTGAGGTGTTAACGTAGAGCCTAACTACTGGAGCTAGAAACGTGAAATGCGGGAGGGGTTCGTTGGCTTATGTAGGTATAAGGGTACTACAGTAGTTCGCAGATACAGCTGATTATAGATTGTAGTTGATTATGGATTGCTTTTTATCAGAAACATTGTAGTTTTAAAGACTTCATATAGCGAGTTTTAATTCCAAAATACTGTGAGTAACCGATACGTACTAATTAATGATGTTAGATTAGATAGTATTTTAACATCTTAGATCAGATTCAATTTTGGCCATACTAAGTACAGTTCTATTTTATGCTATACAAAGTATCAAGTAAAATAAGCGTCTAAGATTAGCGACTGAACGATTCTGCCAAAAGGAGAATAAACCTGTGCACCGGGCGGGATGACTTTCGGACCTGTTTTATTGGGTATCAGAACTGGAAGCGAGGACACTAATTATTTTGGATGTCGCGTCTGAGGTGCTTGAACTGTGAGAGACACGCTGGCATGCACAGAACTTGTCCGGGAACTTATCACTGATCTAGGATATGAATTGATAGATTAAACTTCGCATCTTGGGATCAGATTGAGAGTATGTTGCAGATCTCGATTCAGGGTCCTGTAATGTTTTAGCATCAAAAACCTACTTTTAAGTTTTCAAAGGGCGAGCTGCGTATCTTTTACAAAATACGATTAGCGCTAAATTCGTTCAAAACACATATTTCTGTCTATGTCAATATTCTGGTAATAAAATTTAAACTTCGTAGAGGTGGCCATCCAAATCAAGTTTATTTTTTACCCTTTTGAAACAGAATAAGGGTAAACTTCTATGGTGTTATGTCATAGACAGATCATAGAGAGTCGTAAATGGACGTAGGACTTAAAAACTGGACGTAGTTTATTGAGAAACAATTCATATGAAATATGTATTAACGTACTTAAATGTAAACAAACTTGAAAACAACAAGCAGAAGTAGCAAAAATAAAACCTTTATTTGAATAACTTCATGTTGTTTATGTATATTTTCTCTACCCACAACCAAAATGAGTTCCGTTAGACCGAGGCATTCCTTTGAAGCTGCCGCCTCTTCCAATAATAAAAACTGTACAGCCTTAAAAGGGGGACGAATAAAAATTCCAAAAATGCTGGGAGGGTATCCTTTTCAAAGGGATGCACAGCATTATGCGGAATAAAGTTATCTGGACGCTCCCTTTTATAGCACTCAATGGTGACCGCTTGCATACGCTACAGAATGCCATAGTGTTGCGATTATGTCTTTATGTCGTATACATATGAGTAGGTAAAATTGACCTTATATTACCTAATATCAATATTATTGTTATTGTAGTTGTTGTTGGTTGTTTCATAACAATATTCTCTGAAACATAATTCTATGAAAAACAATATTTTGTCATAGAATTAGAGGATTCTTTGCGAAATATATTAAAGAAGAGAATAATGAAAATTGATTATATTATCCTTACTGACATTGCTTGCGCCAGTTATTTGATTAAATACTAACTTTGATTGATAAATACTCATTTTTTTTATGTATGACCCGGCAAATGACCTCCTCCCGCCTGATGTTAAGCGGTGAAAGAGGCCCAAATGAGTTGACAGGTAGAGTAGGGACGACATCCACTATCCTACCTGCCCGCCCCTTGCCGGCCCAAAAGATGCTTTTTCACGCCTCTTTTGAAGGAACCCATGTTGTAGGATGGAGGAAACACGTGCGCAGGTAGAGAATTCCACGTGTGCGATGAACGACAGAAGAAGGAATCTTGGAATTTCTTGGTACGGTGTGAAAAGGAGGACACAGTGTACGGATGACTCCGAAGGCCCTTACGCGTGTTTCTGATAAGGAATGGAGAGGGAGGGATAAGGTTAAAGAGCTCCTCAGAGCATTCCTCATGGAAAATTCGATAAAAGGCGCTAAGAGAGGCGATGTCACGACGAAGTTGTAGAGGCTCGAGGGTGTTAGTTACCTCTACATCGCCAATAATGCGAATAGCGCGACGCTGCAATCATTGAATTAATTTTGGTATACAAAGCCTATCCTAAATATGTGGATAGTAATCTACGCTTCTGTACCCATTTACGGCACGTACTGTTTGAGTAAACTGTTTTTTGTTTTCTTTGATAAATAACAAAAAAAAAATCTTTCATCATCACTCGCATAATCTGCGATTTCACAAGGGAATCAAAACATATCTAAAATTATCAAAATCATGCATCTATCCAGAATAATAACGTTGATTCTAAGTCAACGCATACTTCCTGTTGATCTAGAATCATGCAATTTGAAAAGAATCAATGTCTTGTAGTACAGTAAGCTCCCAATCAAGCTTTACATTTACACTACGAAAACCGCCACTATTACGAGCGACATAAGACCGATCCATAGGTCAAACAGTATAGCTTGACAAGGAAATTACTGTACATGTTAAAGAAAAAAAAAACCGAAACCCATAAATATGTACATATGTAGTTACTAACCTATATACTTAGATAAGTTTGCACGGAGTCCTCGGTGCGCGAGTCCGATTCGGACTTCGCCGGTTTTTGTTCCGCCACAATACTTTCAAGGACAAACGCAACGCAATTTTAGTCTGATGCGTGTGGCGATATCGCCAGCCCATTTCCAGTATTGCTAAAACGTCGCAAACGATCCACTCATTACATAGAATAGCCGCGTCCGTCGCATCGTTTCGTCGAAAGTAAAATTTATACTCTTCTATATTTTTTACTTCGTAATAAAGTTGATCGTTTTATGGCATTTAGCAATCTTTTATTTTGGCTGCCCCTTTATGGTGTCAGTATTTATGTGCCATCTCTCATTTTAAATAAGGGTGGCATGTTTCGGGACGATAAACCAACGCCATTTGGTAAGAATTGACTAGCGAAATAAACAAGTCGTGGTTTTATTGTCACTTAACTATATAAGCTTATAACAATAATTGCTGCTATCTCCGCGTTTGACGGATCACAATTTATGTTATTGAGTTTCCGATTATCACCCAACTAAAAATACATGATATTGTTTTTCTTATCAACATTAAGATTTTCATTAATACTCGTAGGTTTGGGATAGCAATTGCGGTTGCAACATTGAAAATGTGTCTTCGCCGTAAGGATGTTGCCATTCGAGAACAGCGAAGAATGAACATTTATAGCAACGATGAGTGGCAACTTTTATTTGCGTGTTTCTTTAAAAAGAATTCAATGGCTTCCCCGTTTCTTACAAATTTTATAGCAAAATTCATTTAAGTTCATTAACTCTCAGCCGGCAGTGTAAAAGATATCTAGCTGTTTTATTAGATTGGGTGAATAATGAACCTCGTACTCGTTGTGCCGTCTCTAACGCTTTGGGTGGATGGCTAACGGACTCAGGGCCATGAATATATATAGAAGTATTAGCGTGTAATACAGTTTTATAATTGACTATCTGTGCTCGCGAACTATACGTTTCGCTTTAATAAAGCTCAACACTGTAATTTATTAATGAGGATATCTCAGCTTCCTGTGGTAAATTCACCAAGGCTTTTTATAAATGCAGATTACAGAATCTAGGTCCTCGCCATATCGAAGTGTTGTTAACTTAGAAATAATATTATACTGCATTCATATCGACATGACAACTACAACTATTAATTTAATAATTTGTCTAATTTGTTTATTAATTAAAAAATAAAAAAATATTTTACAAAAAATAAAAACCGACTTCAAAAACACTGAAAAGTTAAAAATAATATAAGAATAGGAACAGACAACATCACACTTCTATATTGAACAATAGCGTTTCCCTCCATTTTCATGGGATCCCATGATCAGATCCTGACTTTGGTGACCTTGGGACCACCCCAGGAGTATGCTCTATCGAATACAAAAAGAATTTTGAAAATTGGTCCACAATTGGCGGCGTAATCGCGTAACATACACACAAAAAAAATTGAAGTCGGTTAAAAAATAGGGACTCGACGCAAAATGTGAGGTTATGCGGTTACGAATAATATTTTATAAGACATTTTGCGTTTAGGACATTTCGCGTTTAAGACATTCTGCGTTTAGGACATTTTGAGTTGAGGGCATTTTACGTTTAAGAAATTTTGCGTTTAGGACATTTCGCGTTTAGGACATAACGCGTTGATGAATTATGGCATTCTGCGTCGAGTTCAAAAATAGGACAGTAGTCCTTTTGATGCTGTAGTCTGTTTAGCACTCTGGACATAGACAACCGGAGCCGATTTATGCTTACTTCATATTATGTATGAAGTAAGCACGAATAGTATTATTTCCCGATCTAAGATTATAGTGTTCTTGAAGATGCTTCACGATATAAGACCGTAGATATATTTTCAAAATATTTTGTTGCAAATGGGCTTTCAAAATAAATGTATAAATCAGATCGAGAAATGCAAAAAAAATCGAGTATTTAAGACAATAGACATTCTGCCTTTTGAACAGACTTTAAAAAAGGAGGAGTTTCTCAATTCGATGCGTATGTTTTTTTTTTGTGTGTGTGTGACGCGATTACTCCGCCAATTGTGGACCGATTTTAAGAATTGTTTTTGTTTTGATAGAGTATACTCCTGGGGTAGTGCTTTTGGCAATTCCTATATTCAAGTCCCCTAGAAAGTCTTAAAATTTGGCAACAACTTCAAAAAATAGAAATGTGATGTTGTCTGTACCTATTCTTATCATGGACCTACAAAACATTTTTCAGGTCCGTGATTCTTATATTATTTTTAACTTTTCACTGTTTTTGAAGTCGATTTTTATATTTTGTAAAAAAAATTTTAGTAAAAAAATCTCAAAATGAGAATTTGTAAAATTTAAGTTTTATAAAATAACATGTTAATGGTTTCTTTGGATACGTAAAAAACGCACACAGAAAGATACCAAACATATTGTAAAATAGTAAATGCATGTCGTCATTCTACTCAAACAGGTAGGTTAATGGTTTCTTTGGATACGTAAAAAACGCACACAGAAAGATACCAAACATATTGTAAAATAGTAAATGCATGTCGTCATTCTACTCAAACAGGTAGGTATTATCTCATAATTATTTGAGAATGTCAGTTATATTGTTGAATTACAATTTATTATCTGCTTGACAAGTAATCTGGACAGTTGCTAATATATTACACATACAGCTTGTATAAGATATTCAGCAACTAAAGCTATCAATATTAATTGCAGTGTCTATAAATACTATTCTACTTACGACACTGAGGCATTTCTGCGTAAGCTGATTTGATGGATGAGTTTCGAGAAATTAAATACCGGCGCATAATTGAGAAATGGGATCTAAGAAATCACATAACAGGTTTAAAGTATCGTTGCCAAATAAGTCGCAACAATAACGTTCATAGCATTGTAACGGTACAAATAAAACATTATTATTATTATTGTATTTGTGTGAGGTATTAGCCTGAGGTAGGATATCGAATCGTCTCGCTCGCAGGTTCGACGACTTCCAACCTCCCGAACAAGCCGGTTTCCGAAAAGGCTATAGTACCATAGACCACATCCATACGCTGCGGCAGGTTATACAGAAGACCAAGGAGTATAATCTGCCACTTTGCTTGGCGTTTGTGGACTATGAGAAAGCCTTCGATTCGATCGAGACATGGGCGGTGCTGCAGTCTCTCCAAAGGTGCCAAGTGGACTATAGGTACATAGAGGTGCTAAGGTACCTATACGGAAATGCCACTATGTCGGTCCGACTCCAGAAACAGAGCTCTAATGCCATCCAATTGCAGCGAGGTGTAAGACAGGGAGACGTTATCTCTCCAAAACTCTTTACCGCTGCATTGGAGGATATTTTCAAGCTTCTGAATTGGAAAGGACACGGCATTAACATTAATGGCGAGTACCTAACACACCTCCGTTTTGCCGATGATATAGTTCTAATGGCTGAGACCTTGGAAGACCTGAACACCATGCTCGGAGATCTCAGTAGTGCTTCCCAAAGAGTGGGTCTTAAAATGAACATGGATAAGACAAAAATCATGTCGAATGCCCATGTTGTACCCACTCCAGTTAATATTGGGAACACTACACTTGAAGTTGTTGACAGCTATGTATACCTGGGACAGATAGTCCAGTTAGGTAAGTCCAACTTCGAGAAAGAGATCTCTCGTCGAATCCAGCTCGGATGGGCAGCTTTCGGGAAGCTACGAGAAGTCTTCGCGTCCAAATTACCTCAGTGTCTCAAGACGAAAGTCTTTGACCAGTGTGTGTTGCCAGTGATGACCTACGGAAGTGAAACGTGGCCATTCACTATGGGTCTCGTCCGAAGGCTCAAGGTCGCTCAGCGGGCAATGGAGAGAGCAATGCTTGGGGTCTCCCTGCGTGTTCGGATCCGAAATGAGGAGATCCGCAGGAGAACTAAAGCAACCGACATTGCTCGAAGGATTGCTCAGCTGAAGTGGCAGTGGGCGGGACACATAGCGAGAAGAACCGATGGCCGCTGGGGCCGAACGGTTCTCGAATGGCGACCACGATCCGGACGACGCTCAGTGGGTAGGCCCCCGACCAGGTGGACCGACGATCTGGTAAAGGTCGCGGGAAGACGCTGGATGCGGGCAGCACAGGACCGATCGTTGTGGAGATCCATGGGGGAGGCCTATGCCCAGCAGTGGGCGTCGTGCGGCTGAGATGATGATGATGATGATGATGAGGATATCATGTTTTGTTTGAGGAATTCTCTCACCATTATTATCATTATTTCAGCCATAGACGCTCACTGTAGGCCATATACTTTGATTACAAGTATATACATGTATGTATATAATCAAAGGTAATATAGGACCTTATATGTTCAACTAACTTTTCGCTCGCGGCTTCGCCAGCGTTATTATTGTTTTCCCGTGGGAATTTTATATTTTTCCGTAAAATAATTTTGTAGCCTATTATATAGAAGACTTTTATTTATATTTAGGACCTCGAATAATAAATTTCATAGATATTGGAGCAGATTTTAAATATTTTCCATAGAAACTTTCAACCCCTATTTTGCACCCTTAGGGGGTGAATTCCAATAAACCTCTAACAGAATAGTACTGACCCTTTTATTTTTGATTGTATGAGAAGCAGCATGAAAAATACTTTGATTTGGTTTGGTATAAAACCTTACGGGATTCTAATCAACCTCAACCGTTTGTGGAGCATCCTGTTGATGAACTGAAGAGGTTCTTGCACTTACTTGGTAGTAGACAGCCCTAAACCCCTTCTGTTTAGGGAGAACTATGCCTAGAAATAAGCGTACTATACTTATTCCTGAGAAATAAATATGTTGTACATTTTATGATTTTCCACCGCAAAAACCAATAAAACTGCTACCATATAAACAACACTAAGGTATATTATTCATTATTCACTGCTAAATGATATAAGCATGGCCGCCTCACTAACTTTTAACTTAAGAGGCAATGATACTTTAAATGCAGAATGTACACGACCGCTGTATTTCGACAAAAGCGCCGAGCCGACGCAATAATACAGACTAGTTTGTGCTGTAAACTAACTATGACGTCACTTGCACGAACCCAACCAAATAATATCCTACGACATTTCCCCCGTCGAATACTAAAGGCTTCGCTCACGCATAAGAACATAACTTATGGCCAATTGCACTAACCTTATCTTAGTTAAGACAATCCTTAAAAAAAGCTGTCGCTTCTTGTCTTGAATGAAAAGAATGTGACAGCATGCCACTTAAGATCGTCCGAAGCTATGACAAGGTTAGTGGAATCGGCCATTAGTTTGACTTTAAAGAAAACTTCTGCTTAATTAGGCTGTTGGTAGAACTGAGCCCTCCTGGCTAGCTACCACTTTGTTGCCATGATGACAATGTTAATTACTTTGTTATGTTCCAAAAACAAGTTAAAATAGCCGGTTCATTAGTGGTTGAGAAGTCCAGGTAAAGCTTGCTTCCATCTTTCACCTTAACACTTATCGAGGGCTAGGGAGCTTCCATGTTCTATGTAAAAAAACATGAAAATCAGTTCTCGAAAACACTATCCTCTAGAATCGCAACGTCTATCTATGAATAAAACCTCATTGTAATGAAGCTATCAGTCTGTAATGGTTCATTAATTATCATCGGCGCGAAATCATACTGGCCGCGATACTGATCGCTCTGGCGCGTCAAGGAGGAATGTGACTCAAGCCGTGCATTTAGTTTTTTTTTGTTTAAAAAGATCATTTTGATGATCGATTGTAATACGTTTATGTGTATTTAAATTTACTAGCTGTGCCCGCGAACTATGTTTCGCCTCAAAAGTTCACAGTAGCGGGAACTACTTTCTTTTCCGGGATAATAAGTAGCCTATATGTTAATCCCTGTCGTAGTCCGTCTACCTACAAAATTTCATCCAAATTCATTCAGTAGTTTTTGCGTGAAAGAGTAACAAACATACATCCATACTCACAAACTTTCGCGTTTATAATATTAGAAAGGATTCTACGAAACGGATATTGCGCGGGTACTTCTTACCTATTTCTGCCGCCAAACAGCTATGATTGCATTGCCGTGTTCCGGTTTGAATAGTACAGTGAGATTACTGGATACTGTGACTTGATATCTTATGTCGCAAGTTGGCGACGTACATTGGTGTCCTTGTTCGGGTTGTATATTTGGAAATCTTACAGGAGCAACATGTACTATAGGCGTTTACCACTCTCCATTTTACCAAATGACGTACTCAGTACTTATTGTCACAAAGTAATGTCAGTGGTAGAGTCTAAAATACTATAGGTTATCTCCATAAACATCCCGAACATTCGATTATTTCACAAACGATACTGAAAATTTATAACCGCGCTATTTTTCCGAGCATAAAACAAATCCTTTGATTCGGAAAACAATGCGCGCTGCCGGTAGGACAGGGGCCTCACCACGATAGCTTAGAGGAACCTCAAAACAATACTGAAACAGGACAACGCTATTGCAGCGTATATCGCCATTTTTATTTAACGGATCTACGCTGTAGATGGCCTTTATGGCTGCACCTTAATTACTTAAAAGGCGAGAACTTTGGTTGAACGTTGGAACTGAGGACCCCTCAAGCCTTGTACTGCTGGATTTCTAGCGGACACGCCTCACCTTAAAGGTCGCTGTTCAAATAGAGTTTTAATGCCAAGCTCTTCAGTATGAATTTGGTGGACAGCAGTAGGTGCTGCCGTGATTAGGTCGAAGACCTGCACCACGCACTGTGGGAGTGCTCTCTATAGTGACGCGCGTAGGGACCTACTAGATAAGGTGAAGGCGCTCAAGACTGTTCCGGTCTACTATCACGATCACGTAGGGATAAAGCCGAATCACCTGAGGCTACGGGCCTGCGTGCATCGGTGGCACAAGATCAGGAGCGGGCTAAAGGGGTCAGGGGTGAAGAAGGCAACTGCCCGAAGAAAGAAGAGGCGACATAAGGCAGACGAAGCCGGCGGTACCACAAACTGTGGGCACGCGGCAAAATTGCGACGGACACCGAAGACATACCGAGAGCTTGTCCACCCCAAAAGGGGCGAAGGACACAGATCTTAAGTAGCATGTAGGTAGTCAAGAAGCGCGGTAGGTTTCGCGCGCATCTCCCGCAGTTCGGCCCGTATAGTCAGGATTGGTTGGTAAGGCCATGGGTTGAAGGTAGGTTTGTCCGAATAGTGTCACCGGGGATCCAAGCCGGATCAGATATATCGCTATCTCGTTCCCACTGCGGTATTTATACTGTTTTATGCGATCATGGTAATGGAGCAATGCAATTCAATGACTGAACGTGAACGCTGTATCATCAAAGCTCAGAGCGCGTCTGTAAACAACTCGGCCATTGTTTCATATCGATGATGAGGGTGCCACGCGTGAGCGGGCGCCTGATAAATTGCCGAACTCATTGTTAGCTGCCTGCCGATTAACCCTTGCTTGTGTAATGAGTGCGCTCACTGCTCGTGTGTTTTAAGGCTGTCCGACAGACTACACAGTGCTGTCATCTTGTCTGGCCCGTGGCTAAGTAGTAATGCCAATTTGTAATACTCGTATCATTAAATAAATTGCAGTTTATAATGTAATTTAACTGATCAGTCTGTGATTTGCTGCACTAGTATTAGTTTAGTTAGAATTAGTAGAGGAAAACACTGACTCTTTCAGGCTTAACCTTGCGGTGTTTGTTTACTGAGTTGAAAACTCTTTAGCTACAATACGAGTTATATACGCTTGAGCAGGGCACGTTGCAAAATCAGTTGTTCTAGATATATTAATAACATGACCTTTGGCAGTAAAGACATAGATCGTTTCCCTAATCGCTTTTCCTAAAATGTATGAATTTAAAAATATTATAAAACCTGTGCCCGCGAACTAAGCTTCGCCATAATAATTGTCTTAAAAATATGGATAGGGCCCTTATCACCTAGGGACATAATAGCCTCAGACCTACAAAATATATACAAAAAAAAATCATAAGAATCGATCAAGCGGTTTCGGAGGAGTTCGATAACAAACACTGTTACATGAGATTTTTTACAGATTTACGAGTACGTCACAATTATGGTGACTATGGTTGATGATCATTTGTGTATATGTAAGTATATTAAAAAAAATAAAACAATGTTACTTATGTCAAAATTACAACATTTTTAGATTATAGTATTTTTGTTGTTTTTTGTTTTCTTGTTTTTGTATTACTGTTTTTAGATACCTTAACATATAAAAATAATTCTAAAAAAATGTTTGACTTGTATCAATTTCTTTAATTTTAATCTAAGTATAAGTTCAGATAGAAAAATACCAAGCATCAGAAACTAATGGGCAATTTTACTAACCTCGTCTTAGTTTAGGACCATCCTAAGTAGCATGGTGTCACTTCTTGTCTTAAGGGCCTATTGCACAATGTATAAGTAAGTTTATTCATTTGAACTTTACAATGAACTTTACAAAACTTTTTGAACTTTACAATGAACGCTCATTCAATACTAGTGATGAATTTAAACTTTATGTAAAAACTTATTCCAAAGTGTTCAAAAAAGTTTGCAAGCTTGCTAAATCTAATTATTTAAGTTCAAAAATAAAAAACAGTAGTAATAAAATTAAAATGACATGGAATATTATAAATAATGAAACTGGAAAAGCTAAAACTACTAATAATCAATATTGTTTGAATGTTGATGGTAAGAAGGTAACAGTTGACACAGAAGTAGCTGCAGAATTTGAAAAGTTCTTTACTGATATTCCAGTCTCAATCACAAAGTCTTTGGATTCATCCCCCGCTATTGCTGAATCTATAGTGAAGGATCATGTTAAAGTTTGTAATGATAAATTCAAATTTGTACACATTAGTGGAATTGATATAACAAAGTCATTTAAAACTTTAAATAAAAAGAAAACTGCGGATCTGTGGGGCAATTCCGTTGATGTTACTAAATCCGTAATTGAAACAATAGCTCCAATACTTGCTAACATTTTTAATGATTGCATTGACTGTGGTGTATTTCCTGATCTTATGAAGCTAAGTAAAATTATTCCTTTACATAAATCTGGTAGCACATCAGACCCCAGTAATTTTAGACCTATCTCTGTGCTACCTACTTTTAGCAAAATTTTTGAAAAAATAATGTTGGAGCAAATGCAAAGTTATTTTAATAGGAATAATCTTCTACACTGTAAACAATTTGGTTTTAGGAGGGGTCGCTCAACAACCGATGCTGGTGTTGAGTTAATACAACATATATTCGAAGCCTGGGAAGACTCACATGATGCGTTAGGCATTTTTTGTGACTTGTCCAAGGCATTTGATTGCGTTTATCACGAAATCTTGATCAGAAAATTACACCACTATGGGTTTCGTGACACTGCACTAGATCTTCTAATCTCTTATCTAAGTGGGAGGATTCAAAAAGTAGACATCAATGGAAAAAGGTCTCAAGGTTCTGCAGTTAAAATGGGAGTTCCGCAGGGTTCGATTCTTGGTCCTTTTCTATTTCTTATATATGTCAATGACCTCCCTGATTTTGTACAGGATAGACATGAGATGGTATTATTTGCAGATGATACTTCACTTTTATTTAAAATTAAAAGAGGTGTGCAAATTAATGACGATGTAAATAATTCTATCTCAAGAATTGTTCACTGGTTTAATGTGAACAACCTGTCACTTAATGAAGGGAAAACAAAATGTATAAAATTTGTTTTACCCAATGTCAAAGAGGTTCACACCACTGTAAAAATAAAGGATATAGGTGTTGACCCTGTGGACACCACAGTATTTCTTGGGATCACACTTGATTCTAAGCTGCAATGGGGCCCACATATCGATAAATTGTCAAAGAGACTTAGTTCTGCAGCTCACGCTGTATGGAAAATACGTCAACTGACTGATGTTGATACAGCAAGACTTGTATACTTTTCTTACTTTCATAGTGTGATGTCGTATGGTATTTTGTTGTGGGGAAATGCTGCCGACATTCAGATTGTTTTTGTACTGCAGAAAAGGGCTATTCGAGCAATCTATAACCTTAAAATGAGAGATTCTTTGCGAGAAAAGTTCAAAGAAATTGGTATTATGACAGTAGCGTCGCAATATATTTATGAGAATCTAATATATGTTCGTAAGAATATTCATGTGTTTTGTAAAAATAGTGATATTCATTCAGTTAATACTAGACAAAAGAATATGTTAGCTTTACCAAATACCAGGCTCCAAAAAATTAATAATTCTTTTAGAGGCCTGTGTATACGTTTCTACAATAAAATCCCAAGTTGTATACAAGAACTTAGCTTAAACAAATTTAAAGTTGCAATCAAAGATGTACTTATTAAAAAAGCATATTATAAAGTGTCTGATTACATGACGGACAAAAAAGCTTGGGTTTGAACTCTCAATTCTAATATTTAACAATGTATTGCGTTTTGTTTCAAAGAAACGTTCAGTGAGAGCAATTTATTTATAATCTAAGTTCACGCACTTCTCTCAGAGATAGCTTATATAATGTGAATTAACACATCTATTCTTGTAATGGAAGTTGAGCTCAAACTTTTGCTTTGAGGTCAACTTCCAATTGACGACTCTGTAACAAACCAAAATTGTAAATGGCGATTTAAAAGAGGAGATAAAAAATTTAGACCTTTCGAGTTTCTTGCCTGTTCTTCTCGAGAAGGCTCTCCCAATTTCCGAACAGGTGTAGAATCAACTTTTTTTTTTTTCATTCCTACTTGTATTTGCAGACATCTTGAGTATATTTAGGATGTATGCACATACAAGGTTAATATAATTTCTTTAAATTAGATTGTTTTGCTTTGTTTTGACGTCAATAAGTGCCTGTAAAGGCCTATGTTGAATAAAGAATTTTGAATTTGAATTTGAATTTGAATTCATTGATTGATTTCAATGTTATTCCTTCAAAATACGTCACTTTAATTGATGGTTAGCTTACTTGAAACATTACTTGTACATTGTAAAATAGGCCCAATGAAAAAAATGTGACAGTATGCCGCTTATAATTGTCCTTAGCTAAGAAAAGTTAGTGGAATTGGCCATAAAACACATATTCCAAAGATTACATTAGGTATGCATCAATACATTTCCGAAGAAACAACAAACAAACAACATAAATAAGCTCTCCGAACCAACAAAGTTGTTCGTCTGATTGAGATAAGCATGGCGTGCGCAATTAATTATGCAGTAAGTATTACATATACGGCCTGTAATACATAGCCCACGGACTATAAGAGCGGAGTAATCGAGAAACAAAACAACATGAGTCTTACTTTAGCTTTTCGATATTAAAAATGTTGAAATTCTGGTTCTGGTTAAAGATATCTCGAAATTACAAATCAAATCGCAAACACAACCACAAACAGAAACGGAAATAGTCAATTGACGTGTTAACGTGAAGAATGCGTAGATTTTCTAAAAACAAATAAACGTTGATAATATTTTAAATCGATAATAGCAAGTATCGAAACATAATAATAAAGAATTTTTATTAAAAAATATTTTAAGCTTATCTGTGTTGGTACCTGATTGTCTTGAAAGATCTTATTTAGCCAGCTTGTTTTATAAATTATGAAATTAAATTATTATAGAAGTTACGCAAAAACACAATCTATACAAATTAATAAATGTCCATATCTACATACAGTCGAATCTATACTATTCAATCGTTAAAGGATTTTGGTTTGTCCGTCGGATACAAAATTATAAACTCATTTGCAAAAAAAAAACGGGCACCTAAGCAATGAACCATTTCAAATGTTAATATTGCTTTGTTTGATAATTATAGGTAGTTTTATTATCCTCACAATTTGGTAAATTAATAAGAAAATAATCGTTTTCATCAGTATTTCATAAAATTTTGATACAATTTATGGGAAATAATGCTAAACCTCACTAGTAGTGTATGTTCGCTAGTAGTGCATATGCTCATGAAGTAAAAAAAAAAAAAGTTTTTTGTTTGTTTTTCTTTAATAAAGTAAAAGCAGATAAATGTTTAGTATCGAGTGTGACCCCCTCTAGCTAAAATCACAGCTTGAATTCGTCTGGGCATGCTAGCGAGTATATCCCGGATACTTGCTTGGCGGAATACGTTCCCACTCCGCAGTAATCACATTCTTCAGCTCTCTGATGGTCTGCGGAGCTGGTTGTACTGATCTCACACGCCGTTTCAGACATGCTCTATGGGATTGAGGTCGGGACTTCGAGCTCGCCAATCCAAACGACGAATGCCGACCTTTTGCACATACGCTTTAACATCGCGAGATCGGTGGGCGCGAGCATTGTCGTCCATAAAAATCGAGTCTTCACCTTGAGCGGCCAATGCGGGTTGTGCATGAGGAATTAGAACTTCCGTTATGTATCGATGCCCAGTCAGTGAGCCGTTTTCAATGAAGACTAACTCTGTACGATCCATTGAATGTATTCCTGCCCAAAACATAACAGAGCCCCCACCGTAAGGTGTGATTTCTTCGAAACATGCCTCTGCAAAGCGTTCTCCTTGTCTTCTTAGCACTCGCCGACGTCGATCTTCACCGAACAGAGATATCCTGGCTTCATCAGAGAACAAAACCCTATTCCAATCTTCTTGAGTCCATGATTCACAATTTCTAGCGAACCTAAGCCTGTGAACTCGGTGCTCACGGAGTAATTTGAGGCCGCGGGCCGGGCGGTGACTGCGTATATTGGCAGCGAGAAGCCTCCTCCTGACCGTCCATAGACTAATATGCACATTTCTTACTTCTTGGAGGTTGTTCTTAAGACCCACATACGAAGATTTGCGATTTCTCAATGCGCGACTCACAAGAAAACGATACCCCTGGTTGGGTACATGGTTTTCTTCCAGAACCAGGCCTTCTCTCGAATAAAAGTTATGAAAGTCGATGTTAACTTCTGGAACTTCGCGCCAAAAATGTAGGATAAAAAGGGGTTTTCTGTAAAAATGAGCATCAAATGAAAATTTGAATTTAGAACGTACTAATTCAAATTCAAAATTCAAATTCAAAAATCTTTATTCAACTTAGGCTTTTACAGGCACTTATTGACGTCAAAACAAAGCAAAACATTCTAATTTAAAGGAAACATAAATTTAACCTTGTATGTGCATACATCCTGAATATATCTACTCAAGATGTCTGCAAATACAAGTAGTAATGAAAAAAAAAAAAAGTTGAATCTACACCTGTTCGGAAATTGGGAGAGCCTTCTCGAGAAGAACAGGCAAGAAACTCGAAAGGTCAAATTTTTTATCTCCTGTTTTAAATCGCCATTTACAATTTTGGTTTTGTTACATAGTCATTGAAACTTTTTTTTTTAAAATACAATCGGTATGCTTACATACACTTAAAATGTCAAAAAATAAGTTATAGACGTATACATTAATCATAATACAATAAATTATGTTGTTACCAAACATTTGATAACTTAGTCTAATTCAAAATCAGTGTCAGTTCTTTTCTGCCAATAACATTTGTTAACATCAATAGCTATACACAACAACACGATTATTGACATTATAACGAATAATAACTTCATATTAACACCAGGCATTGGCATTATTTAAATAATCGTTGACTTTATAATATCCTTTACTCATTAGAGTCTTTTTTACATGCGCTTTAAATTTATGAAAAGGCAAGTCAGTTACACTATGTGGAACTTTGTTGTAAAACGTTATACATTTCCCCATAAATGAGCCTCTAGTTTTTTGGAGTCTGTACGTTGGAACGGCAAGTTTATATTTATTTCTTGTGTTTAACTGGTGAACGTGGAAATTGGTTTCAAATGTATTATAATTCTTATAGACATAAATCAAATTTTCATAAATGTATTGTCCTGCTAAGGTCAATATATTAATTTCTCTAAATAAATCTCTTAGAGAATCCCTTGTTCGTAAATTATAAATAGCGCGAACTGCTCTTTTTTGAAGTACGAAAATACTTTCTATACTAGCAGCCGATCCCCACAGTAGTAGTCCATACGACATAACACTGTGAAAATAACTAAAGTAAATCAATCTTGCCGTTTCAACATTAGTAAGTTGTCTTATTTTTTTAACTGCATATGCCGCAGAACTAAGTCTGTTTGCCAAGGACTCAATATGTGGATCCCACTGCAAACGTGAATCTAATGTAATGCCCAAAAATTTGGTACAATCAATGAATTCAATAATTTGATTATTCATTTCCACAATAGTATCCACTTTCCTTACATTAGGCAATGAAAATTTTATACATTTAGTTTTATTTGAATTTAATGATAAGTTATTAATTGTGAACCAATGCAATACATTAGAAAGAGTACTATTTACAACGTCAGTATTTTCATTACCTCTGTCAACCTTAAATATTAAAGAAGTATCATCTGCAAATAGTACTGTATCGCACAGATTGTTAGTGAAATGTGGGAGATCATTAATGTAAATTAAAAAAAGCAAAGGTCCCAATATCGATCCCTGAGGTACACCCATAGTTATAGATGCACCAACAGACTCAGTTTTGCTAATAACAACTTTCTGGACCCTATTGGACAAATAAGACTCCATAAGGCTAATTGCTTTTTCGGTGACACCATAATGTTTGAGTTTATTTAAAAGAGTCTGGTGTCTAACGCAGTCGAAAGCCTTCGACAGGTCACAAAATATACCAATCACATCTTGTTTACACTCCCAAGCGGCAAAAATGTGTTTGAGAAGTGCAACTCCAGCATCTGTCGTGGAACGACCTTTGGTAAAACCAAATTGGTTCATATGAAAAATGTTATTACATATAAAATGATCTATTAACTGCTGAGATACAATTTTTTCGAATATTTTACTAAGTGCTGGTAGAATCGAAATTAGTCTGTAATTTGAAGGATCGTTTTTATTCCCAGATTTAAATAATGGTACTTTTTTAAATACCACGGCATTTTTAAAACCGGCCAGTAACGTGTACAAACGATTGAAACCTTTTTTGTATTGTATCTTTTTAAAGATGAATGAAAATCAAAACCGCCCGTTTTTTTTTGGAAATGAGTGTATATATTTGTTACGAGTGTTATAAAATACTTGTATGGTGTAAGTCAAATAATAATAATGGTGTATGTCAAATCTTTGTTGGTTTTGTAAGAGTTTCTGGTTATGAGAGGGCGCGAGATCGATTTTCGTCATAGGCTTTTACCTCCGTATGGATGTTATGAGAAATTTCAAATCAATATGCCGTCCATAAGTTTTGATTTTATACAAAAATAAAAAATACCTGTCCTAAATTTTTTTTAAAATTGTTTTCTTACCAAATGTCACATCATCGAGTAATTTCACTGCCAGTCTTTCCTTTCAAACAGGGGGGTTATTGTCAAAAATCTATAGCGATCGCTTACAATTTGACAGTCGCAGCCCATCCATTACTCCTTTATAAAAGGAAGTCGGTACACAATCTTATGTTCACGGCGCAATGGCTGTCAAATTATAAGCGATCGTGATACATTTTTTCTTAGACAATAACCCACCGGAACACAGCGATACAGGAACCGCTGCTTGCGGCAGAAATTGACAAGATCGAGGCACTCGTGCAGACATCAGGTATAGTCTGTCTTATTCTTAAGGTGGTTTCACACTGTTGTAAACACGATCAAATATTAGAAGAAAACTGATATATGTATAATGTATATACAAAAATAGAACTCCTGAAACTGTTTCAGGGTCACTATTTATGAATTATTCTTTTGATGTCGTCGACTGCTCGTCGGGGTTTTTTTTTTCTCACGACAGGAAAGGTCTTGGGCCTTCATCACACCACACCTGATGGTAAGTGACGATAATGCCGAAGGTGGAAGCAAGCTTCGCCTGGACTTCTCAACAACTGAGGAACTGGCTATCTTACCTCTTACTGTCGGAAGACAATAATGCTACTAACATTGTGTTGTTATGACGACAAACTTAGGTAAGACGGTGGTAGCAAACCAGGCGGGCTCTGAAGCCCGAAGGCACTAACCAAATCGAGCAGAAAAATTTCTGCCCGCAAGCAGAATCGAACCCTGGACCTCTCCCTCAACACCCGGTGGCCTCAACCACTAGACCACGGAGGCGGTTACATAAAAACAAAAAATGTAAAAGCGCATGTACCTATGCATCAACATTTTAGTAATGACCATAAATAAAAGAAGTTGCTAGCAACGTGTATGACATTTCACGATGGAGATTTTAACTTCTTCCGTAATCTAACGGTTGAAAACTTTAGACTACCCAGTACTGATCCGGAGGTCCGGGGTTCGATTCCCCATGGGAGCAATAGATTTTCTGTTTGGTTTCGTTGACGCCTAGCTAGCCACTGTCTGACGGAATTGTCACCATATCACAGAATAGATAATAGATAATAGTACTACGTACAGAACGGCCACTCACCTCCCCGCACTCATTTTAAATACCTCGTCCTACCCGGCACTTCGTTGTAGACATCACTGACACACAAACAAGGGCGCGCGCGATCACTCGGACGAGTAGACGTGAGCACCGGCCGATAACAGAGACAGCGCTATACGGGTGAAAGAGAAGGCAGTCGCTGCACTTCCCGCGTCATTTCGATTTATAACCGCGCACTCAGCCCTACTAGATTCCACGCACACATTTGCGCGTGTACGAACGTCATTTGTTTAAGTAGTAGTAATAGGTAATTGATTTGCGAACGTTGTATGGAGTGTCCGGGGTGTGACCATATTAACAATGTTAACAACATTGTTGTTTTCCGACAATTAGAGGTAACGTAGCCAGTAACTCAGTTGTAGGGGAATCTAGATAAATCTCGCATTTTTCTTCGACCTTATCGTCACTCACCAAAAGGCGAGATGAAGACCAAGAGAAAATAAAATACAAAAAATAAAACCGACTTCAAAAATATCAAAAAGTTATAAATACTCGTAATATAATAATACAAACAACATTACAGTTTTATATTGAAGTTGGTGCCAAATAACTAAGTATCTACTTACTTTAAATTGTTGTAAGACAAGGTTATTTTTTAAGTTATTAAAAAAAATTGTTTGCTTGTTCAGACAAGCAAACAATTTTTGTCAAATTATCTAGGTTCAGTGAATGTTGAACATTTGTATGGAACTGCCGATTTTTTTGATATTTCAAAGTTGGTCCCATAGAGAAAGTTGTTCAGTTTGCTTGTCTGAACAAGCACACAATTTTTTTAGTAACTAAAAAATAAACTTGTATATTTCAAGACTTTCCAGGTGATCATTGCTTTGCTGGCCTGGCACCTGTGCTCTAAGCTTGGCAACGACTTCAATATAAAACTGTGAGATGTTTGTATTCTTATACTATTTATAACTATTTGGTGTTTTTGAAGTCGGTTTTATTTTAAAAAAAAAAATTCAGTCTTTTCTGTTAATTTAAAATACCAAAACCTCCTAAATACGTTACAAATAATTTTCTGAAAACCGCATCAAAATCGATTCAGCCAAACTCCTTTTTTTAAGTCGGTTAAAAAAAGGCGGCTTCGGACCGGCCGCTCTATTGTGTAACAAAATCTATCACACCAAAAACATTCTGTAAAAAACTAGCCAAGTCTCGATGGAGCTGCTTGTTTATCTCTAAAAAGTAATAAAATCTAGACAAAGTCGTGCCAAGTCTAAGGTCCCTTACTGCGATTTCTTTATTATTATAGTTAATGTTGTGTGACTTGGCCGTTGACTTGTACCCACTAACATATAAAGAATGTTCAACGACCAAGTCACACAACATCGAAATCGCAGTAAGGAACCTTAGATTTGGCACGACTTTGTCTAGATTTCATTACTTTTTAGAGATAAACAAGCAGCTCCATCGAGACTTGGCTAGTTTTTTACAGAATGTTTTTGGTGGGATTTCACTTCTTTTTGTAGAAACGTGAGCTTATTGATTTATTTTATTAGATATTCTTATTTGACACAGTTTTTTTCTTTTTAGGGGTAGTTTTTTTATTATTACAAATCTTTCATTTCTTTTTTCTTTTCTTTATTGGAAGCGGCGCACCAAGTTGAATATTTTTTGTAAAGGCGGTATGTCGATATCTCTAATAGTTTGGTTGGGCTCTTGTGTTTTCTAATCAGGGTCACCAGGTACTCCAGATCTTCGATTATCCTAGTTTTTATAGTTTTCCCTTTATGTGCCCATTAAACCCTAACTCTGTACCAAATTTCAGCTCTCTGAGTTTATGGGAAGTACTAGTTCTATTTTGATGATCATGAGTGAGCGAGTGTCATAAATGCGAAACTTTGCTTTCGCTTAACTTCGGAACTAAATAACCTACAGACTTGAAATTTTGGATTTTAGGTATGTGATTATAGCTTACTAGATGATGAAAATTTCTGCGTTCTGGTCTTATCCAGAGGTTCTCAAATAGGGGCCTGAAATGCGGCGAAATGGTTCCAGTAAAGGACGGCAGTGTTTGCTTCGCGCTCGACTTGGCGGGGGCACTGCCGTGCCCCCAGATTGCGATCGCTTTAAATTTTTAGTCAAAGTGCATATCGCACCTCCAGTCGTAAACTGGCTCAATCCAAAATTTTGGTGAATAGAGTTAAGTATACAGAACGATTTAAAAAAGCGCGCGCTATCGCCAAGTAAATCATAAACTGCCCTATGAAGGCTAGAAAAGGAGAAACTCAATCTTGTGTCTCTTTCTTACAAACGGATTCGGCACGTTTCATCATTACGATAGTGACGTATTTAGTGTTGCGTAACGAGTTGTTGGAGTAAGACGCTGCGCAACTAGTGGGAAAGTGGTGTAAATCTCAATGTGTCGCTGTAGGAGAAAACTTCCGGTATGTTTGCAACGTTTATTTTAATCGTAAAGTGACCAAATTTTGTTTTGAGTCACTTCATAACTGTAAAAAGCTGTATTTTTTGAGACCTAAACCAGATAGCGATGGTTTATTACTGAAATTTTTATAGCAAATACTGGCTTACTATATTTTGAGCCTGTGTTTGATTAATTGATTTATAACTTTTTTGTTTTTTTGTGCTTAGGTTCGTTTCTGAATAAAACAACATAATTTATGATGTTGCACTTAGGTAAGAGTCAGTTTATTATTAATTTTTTGCAAAAAAATGGTGAACTCGTTTATTTTTTTTAGATATAAACTAACATAATGAAGAGAAGAGCTGACCATATTTTGGAAATGTTGACCACGCGAGAAGAAGAGGTTGGTACCTAATATGTAACAATTTGATATTCATTTTTTGCTTTAATAAAATACCTAGGGACCTTGTGGTGTTGCACCAGCATTCTTATAAATTATGATTGTTTATGCGCACAACTAATCTTTTTCTCCGACTCTTTTCTATTTAGTTAACTAAATACGATAACTATTTTTACAACCTATTTCACAGAATTACACAAGAGATAAAAGTGAATTAATCATCGAATCTACACCTGAAAGAGAAATGCAGGTGAATGTATGTACAACTATTGTTACTTAATTCTTACCTGTGGTAATTTTTTTTTGTGCAGGCTACTGAAATTAATCTGTCAACCAGTTCATCTATTATTGAAAATACGCCAGAGAGAGACATACTTAATAAGGTGAGAACATTTTTCTTATCCAGATACATAAATAACAAAAAAAAACAATACCAGGTTCATACAATTAATTTTTAGTAGGTGCTGATTAATTTTAAACTATTTACAAATGTTTTTATTTTTATTTTAAGCATCACAATGCTTAATCATTTCTGAACGTGGGAACACGTCAGACCGGCTATCTAGAGACGCGGGTTTGAATCCCGCCTGCGCCACTGGGTGTTGTCTGTTTTTCAAGTTTTATTTCATTATTTACAAATGTATTTTAAGTATGTGTGATTTAATTATACCTAGTTTCCAGTTAGCACAAGATATTGAAGAATCTTGACTTGGGGCTAGCCCCAAATTAGGTTGAAAATTATTATTTAAATTTATTTAACATTTCCAGATTGTAATGGGTGTTAAAAAAGCTTGTAACAGTCCACCACCTATAATTGAAAACCAAATCCTATTTACACAGACGACCGAGACACAAGTCGATACGTGTCAAACTGAGGTAAGTAATTTAACAAATTTTATGATGGTTTTATATTAAATTAACTTTTATGAATTATGTTATTTTACTTTTAGGAAGAAAAAAATACAGATAAGGCTGAAAATGAACAAAGTCAACCAAAATCATTTTCTCCAATAGTGCAAGCTTCGATCAGATCAAGATCATCAAGTTCGTCGTCATCCAGGTCTTCCTCATCTAGTTCATCCTCGTCGAAATCTAAGAGTTCGTCAAGTTCAAATCAGTCAAGACCCACTAATTCAGCTACACGTTCAGCAGTTCGTCCGAACTATCAGGTATCACCAATAAACTCTGATGAAAGTGACGTAGACTTGAGTGACTCGGACCCAACATACGCAAATAACACACGTAGAGGTGTTCCTAATAATTCTCGATCAAGCTCCTCATCATCCTCGTCCTCACCTCCTAGGAATTTTTCAATATCTGACGACACTCCCCGTCAGTCTAGAAAACGTAAAAGGGACCCTGACAATTGGAAACAAAATAGGTTGAAAATGCTGAGAAACAGCGGGAAATCCTATGTATCCTTATCCAAATTAAAGAGACAGGTACCTGCTCGCAGCATTAAGGCAGTTTGTGCATGCAAGTTGAAATGCCCGGATAACATACAAAACGCAGACAGGGTCAATTTATTCGATCATTACTGGCAATTGAATGAGCTTACAGCGTAGTTACATCCGATCTTGTATGATGGAAGTCACACCTAAATATAAATATACAAATGCTGCACGACTAAGAAAACCCAATAACGCCTTTTTCTTTGTAGTAAACGGTACAAAAATCCGTGTCTGCAAACTTTTTTTTATAAATACTCTGGACGTAAGTGACAGACAGTTAAGAACCATCAAGGCCAAAACAAACAGTCACGGTTTTGTAGAAAAGGATATGCGAGGACGACATGCAAGTAGAAAAGAAACAGACCCGATTCTGATAGACGACATTAAAAAGCACATAAATTCTATACCAAAGATAGAATCACACTACTTGAGAGCACAGACAAGAAGAGAATTTATTTCAAACGGCAAAACTATTACAGACATCTGGAAAGATATTAATAATCTTCAAAAGGAAAGTAATAAATCGGAGTGTGATTACTGGCTCTATAGCAAAATATTTAACACCGAATTTAATATTGGTTTTTTCAACCAGCGAAAGACAGGTGTGACACTTGTGTAGCTTATGACCTTGCCTCGACGGAGCAGAAATTAGAGCTAAAACCTAATTATGATAAACATTTAGTCGAAAAACAACTTTGCCGAGAAGAAAAGAAGCGAGACCGCGACAACGTGGATGAAACTCACATTTGTGCTGTATTTGACTTACAGTCGGTAATGCTTTGCTCGAGTCCAGCCTATTTTTACTATTGCTCTAAAATTAATTGCCTTAATTTCACGATAACAGAACTGAATAAGAAACAAGACAAAGTAGCTTCATATGGACAAGTAAACTGTTACTTCTGGGACGAGACACAAGGAATGAGGGGACCGAACGAAATAGGATCGTGCATCTATGACTACTTAAAAGAGTTGAGTCAAAAGCACCCCGATGAAAAGCTGCACGTAACTTTTTACTCTGATAACTGTGCCGGTCAGAATAAAAATAAAGTGATTGCTAGCTTATATTCATTTGCAGTGGCCTCATTGCATAACATTGAAAGTATAACTCACAAATACTTAATAAAAGGGCACACGCAAAATGAAGCAGACAATGTACACAGCCTCATAGAAAAGGAGATCAAAAAAAATGAAAAATCTGGTCCTATTTATGTACCTTGCCAATACGCAACACTTGTCAAAAGTGCACGAAAAATAGGACAACCTTTTAAGGTCAAGGAACTAGACTACAAGTTTTTCTTGAACATCAAGAGCCTGCAAGAAAAATGGGGCTACAACTACAATGAAAACACAAATAAAGAAACGATAATTTGGAATAACATCAAAGTTTTGAAATTTGTGAATGGAAATACTTTTGAATTCGACTATAAGACTTCTTACACGGACGCGAAATATAATACTATTAATATGAGAAACAAGAGGAAAAAAATGTTGAGCTTTGATGCAATCGAAATGGAACAGTTATATTCGCAGGAACTGAGCTTAAAAGAAAACAAAAAAAAGACTTAAAGGAATTGGTGAGAAAAAATGTGATTCCCAGTTATTACAAAAGCTTTTATAACAATCTATGATAAGTACGTTTAGTAGAATCAAAGCATTCTAATTGTGTTCAAAAATATTAAACACATAACTTTCTATTTTTAGTAAGGGCATTAGGTTATTAAGCTATGTAAACAGATATTTAATGATTGTAGCAATGCTAGAATTAAGAACGATTTTGATTATTTTAGTAGGTATTTTAGTACATAATTCATAAGTGAACATTTCGAAATTATACCTCATTGACTGATTCGCTTGGTTAACCTGTTCTAAAGTAATTTTAGTAATTGAACAGGATATTTTTTGTATGTTTTTCTACGTTATCATTTTTTTTTTGTCTTTTACTCAAATATTGATTGTGTGTGTTATTCATTAATAAAAGTCATTCTATAAAAGTATTCTAAAGTTCAAAATGTTTTGTTTGTAGTTGATTTATATTGAATATTTATATTGTTGTATTAAGGTTTAGGTTCTAAAGTACCTGAATTTGTTTTTGTAGCAAATTAATTTAAGTTATGTTACTACTTGTGATACCTAAAAATAAAAAGATCTATTTGTCATACTGATGTATAGATAAATAGTTGTTGTGTTACTATTACAATATTTAAAATTTTACTGTTAGTAGTGTAGAAATAAGCACAGCATGTGATATCGAAAGCTAATAACTGATTAGAAAGCAAATAATACTACTTAAGTTGATAAGTTAAGAAGTTTATTTCAACGGATAATAAAAAGGTGATTCGAATTTATGTTTTATTTCGCATACCATACAATTATTTTAGTACATAACTGCATCATTGAATATTCTTCCGCAAAATAATCTTAAAGTTAAGAATTAAAGGAAACTATTTGTAAATAAGCCATTCAATCAAACATATTACTAAGAAATAAAGAGACATGTCTATACAAAAGTCAAACCTTCAAAACTGTTTCCAGAACTAAACTGACTCTTTATTGGAAGTTTTTTTTCAGCATCATTTTACTCTACTATTTTGAAATATGATTAAAGAAATTATTATGCGCACCCGTGGTCCTTAGATCAAATAACCTGTATCACTTTGAATTTTGTAAATTACTTATTATTTCATAAAGTTATAGTGTGAATACCAAAAATTGACGTGGACCGAAATACGTTTTATTCATTTCCCAAAAATCATGAATTTTGGATTGAGCCAGTTTACGACTGGAGGTGCGATATATTACCATTTTTTATCCGACAATTGACACAGAGTCTTGTATAGAAGCTGCAATGATTAGTTATTTCAAGGCGATCGTGACATATTTTTTCTTAGACAATAATCCCCCGGAACAGATCAAGCAAATAGGCAGTGATTCCCAGTCCCGGATCCCCGATGTGATTAATTCCCGCGGCGATTGGCGTGGACACTTGACGGACGGCTCGCTTCCGACTTGCAGGGTTACGTACGTCACGTCTTGCGAGATTACATAATATATTATTTTATTAATACTCTTTATTTGCGCGAAATAGTATCAACAAATAAATACAGCAGTAGTGAGCAACGGTGATCTTATCTCTTAGAGAGATCTCTTCCAGTTTACAGGTTGTAAACGCGACAGAGATGACAACTGTGTCGACTGGATGGAGAGATTAGTTTTGATTATTAAATCCATGGATGAGATATATAGACTGTGTTGTCAAAAATCTGTTTTGTAAGAGAGAGAGGGTATGCAATTTTCAATGGCACATTAGTAACTTTTTAAATTATAAGTAATGAAAATTAGACAGTTTCTACTTGTAAAGGTTTTGTATATTTTTAAACGTTTTATTAATAAAATTAGAATTCGGATTCTATGCATATTCCCTATTCCTTTTACCTATAATAATAGCCATCACACTGGTTCGTATATGTTGTTTCTTAATATGTGGATATGTTGTTGTTTGTACATTAAATGATATAAATTGTTTATTGTATAACTGTTTGTTGTCTCAAATAAAATAAGTCAATAAATGAAACTGTGGGAAACGCTAAAGCGTCAAAACAATAAAATTATGTTATATAAACAGCACATCCAAATTGATGATATTCTTCAAAGATTTGCCGGCAAAATCAGAAGTAATATTCGATACCGTTTTTAAGTACTCGTAAAGATAAATTAAAATATACGAAACAATATAGGAACAGTTTTCGTTAAATGAAAAAGGTGTAGTTATATCACTTTTAACAGTCGTACTTACGGTTATTATATATACCTGTATATGGTTGAAGCCCTGCGAACATTTACCTGAAACAAACGAATATTTAAAATTAATACTGTCATCATTTTATAATAATTAGGTACAGGATTTTTATGATAACATTAAGAATCAAACATATTTAATTTAAACCAGTTGTCAGTTTTGTTCTATAATAAACGGCAAAATTGTTCATCTGACATTAAAAGAAGCAAATATCAAAACTGCTTCAAAAGATTTTAAATTATAAATAGATACTTTATCATATCATATCTAGACTGGAGCATCAGAACCTTCATCCCGTAATTTTTGATGGTGAAGTTATCCCTTTGAGCAACAGTGTCAAGGATTTGGGGTTGCATATAGATTCAACGCTCAACTGGCAACCTCAGGTAACTAACGTTTGTCAGAGGGTTACTGGAACTCTGAGATCTCTCTACCGACTGAAAAACTTTCTGCCTATTGACATCAAAAAAATGCTTGTACAGTCTTTAATTTTTCCTATAATAGACTATGGTGATGTGTGCTATTTCGACCTGAATGCAGATCTACTCAACAAACTTGACCGACTTCTAAATAACTGCATTCGATTCGTCTTTAATTTAAGAAAATATGATCATGTTTCGGCATTCCGAATGCGCTTAAAATGGTTACCTATTCGGCAGCGTAGGCAGATGAGAGCCTTAATGACTTTATACTCCTTACTTCATAACCCTAACACACCCTCCTACCTCAAGACACATTTTCAGAACTTATGTACCTCTCATAACAAAACCCTTCGTTCTGCCTTCAATGGTATTCTCATAGTTCCTCCTCATCGCTCTGATATTGTTCACTCATCCTTTTTTGTCCAATCTATTCTTTTATGGAACCTCCCTCTAGAGGTAAGAAACGCCCCAAGCAAGCTTAGCTTCAAACATAAATTGCGAAGGCATTTTGCACAACAGAATTGATTTTTTTTTGACATTGGCAATCAAAAGATTGCAAGTATCTCGTTGGTCGTAGGCATTTTAGATAATAATTATATATTAGTTTATTTTAATTATTTTATTTGTGTAGTAGAATTTTATGTTATATATAATATTCTTAATAAGCTGTTCCATTTCTCGGTACATCTACCGCATTACCCTTTTCTGCACCACCCTAAGGTTGACTGGAAGAAAATGCCACAGGCATTAAGTCCACATTGTGTACATAAAGAATAAATAAATAAATAAAAAAACTTCCGAACATCACTCGAATTTAAAAAAGTACTTAGCATAAAATTAATTAAATTCGTAATACATGCGATAATCAGACAAACAAAATCAATACACTCACGTTATTTATCCAACATTATGTAGCAACCCTGCGCGTCCAATATGAATAAGGCATAAGGTTGAGCGCCCCTGACACTTGTACTACCTACGCCGCGGGGAACAAGTTTCCAGGTATGATTGATTGAATTGCAACAAACGTTTATTTTGTTCCAATAACCGATATATTTGCTTTATAAGAACTCGGACTGCTGCCGAAAAATTGCACCCATCAATAACACAGGATCGATACAGGAACACAGGCCCAATTCTGCTAATAAGTTACAGCTGAATCGAAACTGAACCGTTGCGATCGATCAATCAGAATGCCACATTATCACGTCATAGAACAGTTGAATGGCAATATACGCGCTCCGATTGGCCGATCGTTACAGTTTAGTTTCGATTCGGCTGTAACTTATTAACAGAATTGGGCTTCAGGAGGCCAATCGCGACAAATAAATGCAGTTGGATTGGAATTGAACTACGACTGAACTACAACTTTTATGACATTTCGTATGGCGGTAATGATTTGATAGGAGATTGGAACGCAACCCGATTGAAAATTTGAAGTTGGAACGCAACCCCTGTCAAAATACAATCATGTTCATGCGACGCTACTTTTTTTAACCGACTTCGAAAAAAGGAGGTTACACAATTCGACCGTTTATATGCTTTTTTGTTTTTTGTTTTTATGTTTGTTCGCGGATAACTTCGTCGTTTATGAACCGATTTTGATGATTTTGTATTCGATAGAGGATACTCCAAGGGTGATCCCATGGTCACCAAAGTTAGGATCTGATAATTTGATCCCATAAACATCGAGAAAAACCATTAAATTTTTACGTGTGTCCAACGTGTTTTGTGTATATGTATGTTACGCGATTACTCCGCCAATTGTTGACCAATTTTCAAAATTCTTTTTGTATTCGATAGATATATACTCCTGGGATGGTCTCAAGGTCAGGATCTGATGATGGGATCCCATGAAAATCGAGGGAAACACTAATTTAATATTAGGGTTTCTTTCAATAAAAAGACTTCATTCACGAAAAAGTTAAAAATAAAAAATATTTTCCAAAAAATAAAAACCGACTTCAAAAACACTGAAAAGTTAAAAATAATATAAGAATAGGTACAGACAACATCACACTTCTATATTGAAGTCGGTGCCAAATTTTAAGACTTTCTAGGAGATCATCGTTTGTCACCGACTTCGTGAAGAAGTGTGATGTTGTCTGTACCTATTCTTATATTATTTTTAACTTTTCAGTGTTTTTTCAGTCTTTTTAGTGAATGAAATCTTTTTAGTGAAATGAGAAACCCTAAAGGCTTCGCTCGATTTTCATAGGATCCCATCATCAGATCCTGACTTTGTGACCTTGGGATCATCCCAGGAGTATATATCTATCGATCCCAGGAGTATATATCGACTATACTCTATCGATTACAAAAATAATTTTGAAAATTGGTCTAGCATTGGCGGAGTAATCGCGTAACATACTTACACACAAAACACGTTAGACACACCTAAAAATTTAAGAGTTTTCATCGATTTTTATGGGATCTCATCATCAGATCCTAATTTTGGTGACCTTGGGACCACCCTTGGAGTTTACTCTATCGAAAGCAAAAAAAAAATGAAAATCAGTCCACAATAGGCTAGTTGACCCTTTTTTAAAGTAGGGCTTAAAATGTTCATAATTGTTGTATTAGACCATAGCACATGAATATTATTTTTTTCGATGGCTAAAAAGTGCAAAATATCTATTTGAAATTAAGATTTTCAATTTTGGACCGAAAACACGGTCAGCCATGATAGTCTGTTGATTATCTGTGGCAATGACGTCAGTCTTATAGTAAACAAAGCACGGGGGCGAAATAACCTCACAAAAACAATGCTTTCTATTAAATATCACAAAATATAGTAAAACTGTATATGGAAGAACAGTAATATAGAAATACCTCTTCAAAGACTCCAGGAAATCTGTGGATTAGACGTACCCAGTGATATAGACATGCGAAATATTTGGTTAACACTCGCTTAAAGAAATCCTGTAACTATCTACTGAAACTCAAATGTATTTTTGCGAAAATCACATTAATGTAAGTACTATAACTGAATAACTCAATCTGTGTAGGTACTTCAGTTTCAACTTAAACAAAATAGAAGTTTTTAGGTTGTATGTAAAATCAAATCTGTATGTAAATTAATTAAATTTTTATCTTTCAGTTAGAATGAAAACTGACTGCAGCCGACCAACCAAATTTTAACTTGACCAGAAAACTGAGAGAAAACTTGACCATTTACGCCTTTTTGATTTAATCTAAGTTATACACTGACACTAGATGATGTTTCAAGGAAAAGAATATGTACTTATGTCCAATTGAATAATGATGTAATTGAATATTAATTAAAAAGTATGTAATACAAACAAAAATATCAAAGTTTCATAATGAATATATTTATCTAAACAACTTTTACTTGAATTTACTGAGTACCTAATTAAAATTTGTTGCTTTCAGTGGTTACTTAATGAGAACTATTGTGTACTAACCTGTTCTCCTCTTGACAACGAGATTGATAAGGCAGTAAAAGTTGTGCAACATAATACAAAGCAGTGCATGCTCAGCCACAACATCAAAATGTGACCCGTCAACTAGAACAACATTATGTCAACAAAATAACTCAAGTATTCATATACCAAAGCACCATAGAAGTAAATAGGTCCAGTTTGGTAAAACTGAAAGATGTTATATCCTCACTGATTAAACCTGCTGGCCACCATGGCTGGTAAATTTCAGAACAGCTTACGCAAGAATATGCAAGTTATCCATTTTAAAGCCGTATACAAATATATTAAATGTGATTGCTGTGTTGTCAGCCTGTGCTCTTCTTAATTTACCAGACCCTTCTTATTAAATAAATAATATAAAGAATTTTTTTTTCTTTACTTTATACATAACTAACATCTAAAGATGACATAATAAATTTTTGTACTACATTAGTCATTATGTTCTTCACAAAAAAAATGTTCTATGTTTATTTGACAATAATGACTTGTAAAGGTTTAAGTTGAATCAAAATATTTTAATTTGAAATGCATGTGTTTCATTTTTCTGTTACACCTTAAAATATTTATAATATTTTATAGGTTTGTTGCTCATTTTTATCATTGTTACTCAAATATAGTATATGTTCCAAAAGTACAAATAGGTTGAATAGAGTTAGATCAAATTTATTAATTTGTATATATTGCTTTAAGGTCGCAGGTAATAAAAGTCAAAATAATAGTAAAGTGATTTATTATGAAGTAATACTTTCATATAATTTAGGAAAAATGTAGTATAGTTTCCAAAATGACACTATTTGCTCAATAAGTTTTTTGACATTCAGATTGTTAGAACAAATACCTATTATAGCTAATATTGTCAAAATGACATACTGCTAGCAACACAAAAGTATATAAGTTTTGTTTGCTTTAGCACAAAACATCTGCATCTATACTTGAGTTAAGCATACTGTTCACAGTTTTCCGTCTTTGATAATTAACATTATCTTCAGTAAAAGAGCATGACAATTTTGTATTAATCTAATTTTATGGATACCGTTTGTTGAATAGACTATTACAGGATATTAATCAGAAATGAGGTCACATTTTGCAAATTTCAACCCAAATCTTCATCTTTCAACTTTTATCCACATTTCATTATACTCGTAGGTGTCTGCAAGATTTCCCACCAAAAATCTTCCCAACAAAAGAACCATCATGTGTTATGCACTGGCTGACTTTATAGCACATGGAAGCTGTTATTGTTTATAACGAAGCTCGAACTAAAGAGCACTTCTGTATTGATGATTCGTGGTTTAGTTTTCTATGCACTTTATTCTTTCTTCATTGAAGAGGTCTTATATTTTTTAAGAAATATGTCACAATCTGTGTCTGTGAATGTATATATATTTTTCCTTGACAAATGAACAACTGCCAATCTTTCTCTTTTTATGTTCATTTACAAATTCTTGCAGTACTACACTGGTATTTGACACATGATCCTGATGTTTTCTTTTCAACATTTCTCTTGAAGTAAATATTTTTAGTGTTTATTTGACTTTTGAGAGATAGACTTCTATCCAATAGCATTCAACTGCTGTACAAAATAGCTCCTCACTGTGATGGTGCAACCACACCAAAAATGCATGTTTGCAACTCTCTTCTACCGCGTGATAATCTTGACAAGTACACTTGTAACCGTTCTTCATTATAACAGTATTGAAACTGTACTTATATTGTTTAGAGCGATACACAAAGAATCTCCTGACCATCAATCTGTCTATTTTCGGAAGATTTGTACTATCTGCTCTCACAAATCCAACATCAATGGTTGATTTTGCTATTAATACAAATAATTTACGATATTTACAAATATAATAACGGAGACTTGGACGATTTTTTGCCAGTTTTAGGAAAGAATAGTGCAAATCGACGAGTTGTTGAATCAAATTTGACATTTCTTTGTTTACTATATGATTGACGTCACGGCCCTGACCACAGGATATCAAAGCGTTTACGGCGTGAGATAAAAAAAGATTATTTCTAGCATTTTCAAATTAAAATTTTACAGCAATCATTCATTGTTATTTATTAAAATCGGTATATTGTGGAACCTTATGCCAAATACTGTTAGAAATAAACAATATTTTAATAAATTTTGATATGAGTCAACTACCCTATTGGCGGCGTAATCGCGTAACATACACAAAAAAACATAGTACGCATCGAATAGACAACCTTCCCCTTTTTTGAACTCGGTTAAAAATGAATTACTTTCATTTTTAACCGTAATCAAAAGCAGAAAAACAATAAGATTTGAAGGAATTGATTTCAATGAGAAATAGTTTTAATTTGTTTTAAGTCCCAATTTCGTAAGTATTGCAAATGTTGCAATGAACTTACCAAAAATTTAAAAGGCTTAGTCAAATTATCTTAGTTTTCGAGCTAAGTGTCTTCAATCGTGTTTTACTATTTCTTTCTCTTTGCTATTTCTAATAGAAAGAGTCAAATATAGATTGGAGCCGTTGGAGGAACTTTTAATTGAAGTTTTCAAACTAAACACCCCCAGCGAAAAGTTATACACGCCAATGCAAAAACCTATGTCATTTGTTTATCCTGCACCTTTTTTGTTTCTCGGGGGGAAATGCGTAACCGCACCGTACCCGCCGTTGGCTAGACGGCGAGCGTGTGTGGGGCTCTCCCGGCAGAGTGCCAGGCCGACCCACTTAAACCCCCCGGTGTTCTCCCTGCCCTTAGGGGAGGGGCGCGCTATATAGGTAAGACTGTTTATTCTGCACCTATTCTAAAGATATCCATCCATATCCTCAACACTTTCTTATACACTTAGTAAAGTTTTATTCACACTAACGCTATTGTTCTGTTTTTAAATAGCCTCTCAGTGTAAGAGCACCTTACCCTACATAGTGGCGATGTAAACATGTCATCGAAAAGAGTTGAGTCAGCGCGCTTTGAGAGAGCCCCGCCTTTTTCTCGTACGGGGCCGTGTGTAATTGAAAACCTATTCATTCAGCGCTTACAATAACCTTCTAATGTTATCGCTCGAGCAGCTTTGTATCTTCGAGCTAGGGAATTTGTAGCGATATTGTTGGTATGGTTTTGGCGGTTGGCATAAAGGCAGAACTGGGGTGTCATGTCAGATAAGCACCTTAAGCGCAAACGCACACGATCGATTATATTATCGGTGAGCAATTTTTGACGGTGAAAATTGTAACATATGGTGTTCTGCGTTGTAACGCGCACGAACTACAAGATGTGTCGGCCTAAAAAAAACCGGCCAAGTGCGAGTCGGACTCGCGCACCGAGGGTTCTGTACAAACATGTAGGTATATATGTCTTGTACTTACCCATATATTTTTATTATATGATGTAACTAAAAATTACTAATACGGTTTTCGCAATTTTTCCTTTATTTGTACTATAAGACGTTACTTCGTACCAAATTTCAAGATTTTGAGTTCACGGGAAGTACCTTGTAGGTTTTGATTCCCTTGAGAGTGTCGAAAATTTGCGGCATAAACGGCTGTATCCTTTGATTGCGTTGACTTAGAAGTTTGATTTTTTTCACAGCTCCAAGGGACAGTACACCTGAGTTCGATACCTCCACGCGTTCCTGAGAAAAAAGGTCTTGACAAACAGACAGCCGGACGGACGGACGGACAACAAAGTGATACTATAAGGGTTCCGTTTTTTCCTTTTGAGGTACGGAACCCTAAAAATGGGATACTCCGTACTCCCTACGCATGTGAACATGTCGGAAATTAGCAAACGTTCTCGTTGACAATTAGCATATTTATTAGGAACACCCACGCGACGACGTTACGTCAGAAGTACTCGGGGAATTGTGTTAAATTAATTATGTAAACTGGTAACTCGAAGCTTAGGTACATCCCTTACTCACGGCAGCGTTGGATTGTTGAGAGCTGACAATTACATTTCGTATTTGAGGCTGATATCTGTCATCATGATTTAATGGTGCCTGTAATGCAAGCATTTTGTCGATTGACATAAATCACAACAATTAGTAACCTTACTATAAATAAAGATAGCAAGCCCCGTTTAATTTCGAATAATTCAGAGACAACAGCATACAAAAAGCAAAAAGTTTTCCCCTGTACATGGTGTCCATGTCCATATAGTGGCTTTAGTGAAAACAAACAATACGTTTTTACTTTAAGGAAATGTTACCTTTGTTATGAATATTAAAATCGCCATTATTGATTTAAAAACATCATCTAGTATTTTTTACTAGATATAACTGAATAATTTAAAAAAAATAGTAGATTGTTAACCGAGAGTTGATTCTTTTACCCGTGTTAAACACTCTACTTTTCATTTCGAATATGAGAAAAATAAAACTAGTTGTTTATCTAAACTATTTATTGATAATATATAATATATATTTATTTTGAGATTTCTGGCAAAAGATTTTCGATAACACAATTTGCCTCGTCTTTAATCGAATTTGGTGTCAACATTTGAGAATCGCTTGAACTCATTTTTAATATTCAAATCTTAGCATAAAAGATTATTGCCTATTTTTTTATATATACAGATACATAACAAATTAGTATCCCGCCAATTTATGTCGACTTTTTAAATTTTAAATATGGAACTCACCGCGTAATGTATTCCGCTCAAAGAAGTTTGCGCTAAGTTCACACTGGCTGTTTAGAAACTCACATGACCGCAGCATTTTTTTTAATTAGTTTTTCTTTTATATAAAACTCTTCACAGCTGACAGCAGTTCTATTTTTAAAGTTTATTCCGGCCCTTAGGTGGGAAGTAATTTGTATGAGTTTTTCCCTTCCCATGGAGGGAAGCAGCATTTTCCACCCAATAATCAGATCAAAACAACACTACTTTCCGAATATGAGAAATGAAAACAATATATTACTTACTTATTGTTTCTGAATTAATGACTTGCTATTACTAAAGCTTATTATTAGAATTGCTTAACGACTTGAGAGATATTTCAAAACACTCCAAATGGTCCAATGATGGGTAATGTTGGATTTCTAACAGGGAATGTCTTAGCTTTCTACTTAGAACTAAACTTCTAAGTAGTTATTTAAAATTTGATTTTATAATTTTTGAAGAGACAATAGCAATTATTTATATACCCAAATGTTATCCATTGGACTTACATCGTTTTAGAATGAGCATGTGTTGAAAAATAAAATTAAAATACTGTGATTAAAAATTAAAATTTGTCTAAAACCTTCGGCAGGATAGGATTTTCTTGCATACACGTAAGGACAGGCGGGGTAACCCCTTAAACTTATTTGCAGAAATAAAATAATAATGTAAGTATACAAAAACAATAATTTATTTTTATCGAGACAAGTAATTTATTTTCGACTCAAAGTATAAAAATCAATTTTAATTAGTTTATGCGCATATACTTATTACACATTTAATGCAGTTCACACAAATATCTTTCCTGTGGTCGGAGCACATAGACAAATGGCATTTAACACAAAAAATAAGTATTTTCTCTTTCTTCCTTGGACACATTGAGCACCGTGCTTGTTTTTGTAGTTTTAAAGGGGGTTCACTTCCTGAAGGTTTCGGGTTCCTGGATCAAAAAAAAACAAAAACCCAAAAAAATAGTGGGGTGATCGATCACCCCAGCAAGGTTAATATAGTAAAATCTACGGCTATCCGCAAATCAGTAGTATATGCTACTAATTACGTATACGTAGATAAGAGAATACGTATAAAAAGTTATCGCATCTTTTTTTAACACATTCAATGCCACCGACACGCCTCGCGTGTTCAAGCAAACCTACATCGCTATGCCACGAACACGCCACGCGTGTTCTGAATGTTTTGAAAATATTTCATAAACTAGACCAGATTTCTTGTTCAAATTATTTGTGCATAATTTTTACGAGTAAGGCTATGTCATCTTAAAGTGGCCCCTTAAAAAAACTAGTTTTTCTATTTTATGAAAAAAATGTATTTTGTAGTGCCGAGAACACGCTAGGCGTGTTCACTTATAAAATATACCCTTAGGTTCTCAAACTTTTTTTTGCTAAAAGGTTGTAAGAGGTTTGGCTAAATTTGGCGGCGGCGGCGTTTTGAAGTTGACCTGCCAGCAATAAAACTTAAATATTATAAAAGAACAGGGGCCTAATTACGCTAATATTAACGTCGTTATCGTGTCTTGATAGCGTTTCAATAAAACAGCTTTTGCCGTTTTATACGCATTTCCTGGTGCAATTTATTCGTACTACAATTTCTTAGTAAATTATACTTAATAAGTCAATAGTGACAAATGTTTTTGTAGTTTGTATCAATAGTGACAAATGTTTTTGTAGTTTCTAATCGATTTACCAACAACTGTCTCAAAAAGCGGTGCTATTGAAGCGTTATTGACACGCCACAAATGCGTTAACGCTAGCAGATAGTCTTGTATAGTACACGTACGATGTACGAATAGGTAACGTTGTCCTGCACTGTACTAAAAGAAATGTTACCAAGCGCGAACTCTTTATCGTGCCTAATCGTACTATTCGTACATCGTATAATACACCGCCAAAGCGTTAATATTGTACATTATGCTCTGAAGGGGGTTGATGAGGTGCGCTGCAGTGTGTTCAACACTGGTAGATGACGTATGACATGCCATTTAGAGAAAAACACGGAAAACATTAGCAGCTCTTACAAAAATTTCACCGTATTTAGTATGAAGCCAGGACTCCGGGACTTAGGACATTTTCGAACTTTTTCGGAAAATTTGTCTATCTTTATTTATAACTATGATTTTCGCCAATTAAAACTATGATAATTATAAATAAATACTCATAAGACAAGACTTTAGAGGGAATTTCTTCCACAGCACCTTTGCTATAATCATTTGAGTCATTAGGATGTTTGAAGATGTTTAACAATCCCAAGTATCATCATCATCGTCATAATCAACAGCCCATATACTTCCCCACCGAGAGGCTCGAGTCTAACCCAAATTAGGGGCGGTGGGGGCGATCCGCCCCGGTTGAAAAAAAAACGTACAAATTATGACAATGTTTATCAATATTAAATCACTGACTAATAGGCAATATAATAAATAAAATAGCCTTTTAGCTCAGAAACATAAATAATTACAGTTTTATTTTTATAACATAATCTAAAGTATGTCGCGTATCTCTGAGTGCCTTAAAGCAAAGGCCTCCTCCAATTTCCATTGTTTTCTGTTGAGAGCCACTCTCATCCTGTACGGATCTAACGTGGCTCGCAGTTCGTACTGCGAGCCACGTTAGATCCGTACAGTCTCTAAGAGAGTAACCAGTCCATCTCCATTTTAGCTGGTCAATGCGCGTAAGTATGTCTGTCATTTTTGTTCTGGCTCCAATGTCTGTGGATCTTAATTTATCTTTCAGTTTAATTTCCAGCATACTTCTCTCCATTGTTCGTTGGCATTTTAAGAGTTTGTCTCTTTGACGTCTTGTAAGGGACCATGTTTCACATCCATATGTTATGCATGGGAGTACACAAGTGATGTAGGTTTTAACTTTAACATGGATTCCTAGATCTTTGCTTTGCATAATTTCTTTTAAGGACCAGTACTTTTTCCATCCATATGTAATTCTTTTGTCAATTTCTTTAGACATCTGGTCAGCAGGCGAAATTATTTGACCCAGGTACACATATTCGGAGACGTATTCGATCTGCTTTCCCTCGATTATTATGTTTACCTGTTTTGAGTTCGTCATTATTTTGGTTTTGTCTTTGTTCAGTTCAAGACCTACCTCCCGGCTTGCATTCGCTATATCCGTTATCATGGATGCTAGAATCATTGGATCTTTTTCCAGTAAAACCAGTTCGTCAGCGAATCGAAGATGATTCAGGCGCCTTCCATTTATATGTATTTAGACCAAGGTTCCCCCAGTTTATTTTCCTGAATATACTTTCAAGTACAGCTGAAAATTGCTTTGGAGATAGCGGATCTCCTTGCCTGACTCCTCTATGTATTGGGAATTTTTGGCCTGTTGATTCAAGTTTTATACACTTTTACTGTAGATGTTTTCAATTATATTTATGTAGGTTTCACTGATTCCTTGTTCTTTCAGTCTTGGCCAAATATAGGTATGATTGAGTTTGGCGAATACTTTGGAATAATCAATGAACGCAATGTAGAGAGAACCTAGTATTATGAACGACATCCCTAAGGATGTTCTAAATGATAATGTTTCATTCCATATTTTTAAGAAAAAAGTTAAAAACTACTTCATTGAATCTTACAATTAGATTAAAAATACTGTCAAGTTTTTACTTATTTAGCTATTATTATGACCTACTTTTATGTTTACAACTTTATTGTGAATTGTTTGCGGCATTGAATTCTTAGGCAGGTGCCTAGGAATTTGATGCTGTAGATAATTCACAATTTATTAATTAATAATTTCTTAATGTAATGGTCTCACTGTAGTTATTTCTTATTAATACTTATTAATGGGAAGTAGCTGCAGTGAGATTATTGCATAGGGCCTTACGTTTCCTAAACAGGTAGTGACCTTAAGCTACGTAGGCGTTGGTAATATTATTTGTTGGGATATTTTGTGTGGTTACTGGCGATCGTGTTTTTCTTTCCTGCCAACAAACCGCTATGCGGTTTGGCGGGTCTGTTTGTAAATTGTATGTTTTATTTGTTTTTGTAATAAATGCATTTTCATTTTCATTTTTTCATTCTGGTATTCATTGTACTCTTAAATTACCTGCTTCACAGTATGAATGTGGTCAATAGTGCTAAAATTTTCCAATAAGGCAATGTAACCAAGTTTTTAATAAAATTACAATAATAACGTAGGTATTACTTGTTTTTTAAATTATTAACACGGAAGAATATTCTTTTTACGCCTTGTAACTTTATTTCGTAACTTTATGATTTGATCGGCTAGGGATTACAAAATTTAGTAATTAGTTTTATTGATGTTGTTAGCTCTAACAAGTGCTGCCATCTTAGCACTTTTCGGGCTTGAAATTTTAGCAAACTGAAGTTTAGCATACTGAAATTAATTAAAAATTACCTCCGAGCAACAATGGTCGTCAAACAATGAGTCGTTACGTCCCGACCTGAGTTTATGGCTGAGATCGAAGGATCGAACGCTTCTATGGATAGCTTTACACAACATCGCAGGCATCTGTCATTCAGGCTACATAACCTAGAGCCAAATTGATACGGCATTACACCGAAAACATCCCGGACGTCAGCCTCTACGAGATTATTGTGGCTCTCAAACAGCTCAAAAACAACACGGCTATGTATAATGGAGTTAGAGCTGAGCTTTTAAAAGCGGGTGGACTACCAGTCCGGAAAGCACTGCAGAGGCTATTTAACTCCGCCATTTTCGAAGGCAAAACGCCTAAAGCATGGCACAGGCGACGAGGCCCAGTTGAAGAACTACAGACCCATCACGCCGCTAATTTATGTATACAAGCTGTTCACGAGAGTTATCACGAAGCATCTCGCGCGCAGGTTTGACGACTTTCAGCCTCCCGAACAAGCCGGGAGTCGGGACCAGAGACCACATTCATACGCTGCGGCAGGTTATACTGAAGACAGAGGAGTATAATCTGCCACTATTCTTGGCGTTTGTGGTCCATGAGAAAGCTTTTGATTCTGTCGAGACCTGAGCTGTGCTGAGGTCACTCCAGAGGTGCATAGACTAGCCGTATATTCAAGTGTTGCAGTCATTGTACAAAAACGCCACTATGTCAGTCCGCCTTTAGGATCAAAGCTCAAAACCAATATGAATTCAGCGCGGTGTCAGACATGGTGACGTAATAATATTGCCGGAACTGTTCACAGCTTCGTTGGAGGATGTATTTCATCTGGACTGGAGAGGACTCGGCATCAACATAACACGGCGAGTACATGAGTCACCTTCGTTTTATCGATTATATCGTAGTCATTGCTGAGGCCGTGGAAGATCTAGGCTCAATACTCGAAGACCTCTGTAGAGTTTCCCAACAGGTGGTGTTATGGACTCTTTCTTAGTCTTTTATATCTAAGTTTTATCCTTGCTATTGACAATGTCATGATTGACTTTACTTCTGATTTTCTATTAAAAATGTTTTTTGACTTTTCTTGTAATATATAACATTTTCACCGAACTCAGAGTTTTGGATATTTTTGTAAACCTTATTCAAGCAAACCAGCTCTGCCAACCCTGATATTGGTCCTTCTCAACCGACTTAAGTTTTAAGGTATAAAAATATGTGCAAAATGTTAACGAGACCCAAAGCTCGAAGAGAAAGTTAGCTCACAGTAGAGTTACAAGAGAGTCAGCACGCGAGCTACCAAGATCGTCTCCGAAACAGCGTCAAAAGCAACAGCCGTTTATCGATTTTATCAGCATCTAGTACAAAGATGTCAGTTATGTCTACGATTGCACTAAGAAGACAGTTATAATTGGAAGCTGCTGAGGAAAAATCACGGTTGTTAGTTGCTGCTACAGAAGCCAAGCTGGAGGAAGCCCAGATGAAAACCAAGTTAGAAGAAGCGAAGATAAAAGCTCAGACGGATCTTGTGGATAAGAGACTCAGTGCCAGTATAGCAGAAATAAAGGAACTACATTCTCGTGCATGTTTCAGAGCATCATCAGCGAGAAGGAAGGAGAAATGGGTAACGTAACAGAATGTATCTCCTCGTCGAAAAAGCGCGACGCAGAATGTGCACCACTCAGACCCCTTTACCGCCGATGCACCAGATGTTCATCAAACTATTCCTGCTACTCATAGTGATGTATTTTTTTCAACCTCTGTCTCACAACATAATAACATGTCAGTGCCTAGCCCCCGAAAGTCAATCCTAAGACCAGGCAATACTTAAGTTAGCTGATGCAGTGCATAACTTAGCGTTAGGTTATGCTCATAGTAATAATTTAATTAATAACGCTTCCACACGATGAAGAACACACGTCTCTGTAAGTCCATTTTATACTTCTTCTTTAATACCTTTTCATTTTTTGTTTGGAACTTCATCTAATTTTCCAGTTTACTACGGCTCCTGCCGATTTATGCTCTTGGAAGCAATGGCGAAAAGCGAAATGTTTAGCTGATATGTTTTGGGCTAGATAGTTGTAAGAAGTACCTACTTCCTTTTATTACCGCGTACCATTAGTCCAACAAGCGATGAAAATCAACTACGTGTTGGTGATGTGGTGGTTGTCGTTGACCCGACTTCTGAGAAAGGTGGAATAGTCTAAGCAATTTATCCTGGAGCTGACGGTAGAGTGAGGGTCGTCGATGTGAAGACCTCTCGCGGCACATTACGCTGTCATTCGACACTGCGGCTAGTACCACTGCCTTGCAGCCCCAGGGGGGAAGAATGTGAAGGACTCTTTCTTAGTCTTTTATATCTATGTTTTTTCCTTGCCATTGACAATGTCATGATTGACTTTACTTTTGATTTTCTATTTATAATGTTTTTTGGCTTGTAAACATATAACATTTTCACCGAGCTTAGACTTTTGGATATTTTTGTAAACCTTACTCAAGGAAACCAGCTCTGCCAACCCTAATAGGTGGGTCTTAAAATGAACATGAACAAGACCAAAATCATGGTGAATTCCCATGTAGTACTCACTCCTGTGAAGGTTGGAGGCTCTACACTGAAAGTTGTTGACGAATATGTTTACCTGGGACAAATAGTCCACCTCAGTAAGTCCAACTTTCAGAAAGAGGCAAATTGACGAATCCAACTCGGCTGGGCAGCCTTCGGGAAGCTACGCAGCATATTCTAGGCTAATCTACCGCGATGTCTTAAGACGAAAGTCTTTAATACTTGCGTGTTGCCAGTGATAACGTACGGAACAGAGACGTGGCCGTTTACAATAGGTCTAATCAGAAGGCTCAATGTCACTCAAAGAGCAATGGAGAGGGCTAAACTCGGGGTTTATCAACGCGATCGCATCAGAAATGATGAGATCCGTAGAAGAACTAGTGTCACCGACATAGCCCAAAGAATTGTAAACCTTAAATGGCAGTGGGCAGGACACATAGCTCGCAGGAGTGACGCCATTGGGGCGGAAAGGTCCTCGAGTGCCGGCCACGTACCGGGTAACGCAGCGTTGGTAGGCCAAGGTGAACCGGCGATCTGGTGAAGATGAAAGCCGCTGGATGCGGGAGGGGAGGCGCAGGACCGATCGGTTTAGAGATCCCTGAGGGAGGCCTATGTCCAACAGTGGGCGTCTCTTGACTGAAAAGGTGATGATGATGAACAATGACCGAAATAATACTGGACAATCTAACTATAGAACACGAGGCCACACAAAATATAAATTTTGAAGATATCATCAACGCATTTGCTGTCGTCAAAGCTAGGAAAAACTGATTTTGAGCTTATATGTATACGTTTGTATCATCATCATATCAGCCAAGAAACGCCCAGTGTTGGACACAGGCCTCCCCCAAGGACCTCCATACCGATCGGTCCTGCGCCTCCTGCATCCAGCGGCTTCCCGCGACCTTCACCAGATCGTCGGTCCACCTTGTGGGGAGCCTACCAACACTGCGTCTCCCGGTACGCGGCCGCCACTCCAGGACCTTTCCGCCCCAACCGGCCGTCAGTCCTACGAGCGATGTGTCCTGCCCACTGCCACTTAAAGTTTGCAATTCTTTGGGCTATTTCGGTAACTCTAGTTCTTCTACGGATCATTTCTGATGTGATCACGTAGAGAAACCCCGAGCATAGCCCTCTCCATTGCCCTTTGGGTGACTTTGAGCTTTCTTATGAGACCCATTGTAAGCGGCCACGTCTCAGTTCCGTATGTCATCACTGGCAATACGCACGAATTGAAGACTTTCGTCTTTCGACTGCAGTAGATTGGCCGAGAATATGCTGCGTAGCTTCCCGAACGCTGCCCAGCCGAGTTGGATTCGCCGATTTACCTCTTTCTGGAAGTTGGACTTACCGAGCTGGACTATTTGCCCCAGGTAAACATATTCGTCAACAACTTCCAGCGTGCCTCGTTTGTATTTCATGCTTTAATATACGACACTTAGTTGTTTTTTAATTAATAAATCGTACTTTATGTAATACCGAATTTTTATTATTTTTAACCGTTTTCCATCTTGGGGTGACACCACAATTTCCGCCCCGGGTGCCACCCAAGCTAGCTACGCCACTGCGTATGTGAGCTGTTGTTGATGATGATGATTGTATTGCCCAAAACTAATTTGTAAATTCGAACCAGTACATAGTTCTCGAGGTAAGCGCGTTCAACCAAAGAACAAACAATTTAGCCTTATGTGTATGTATAAAAAGATCCGTACAAGAGCTTTTCCAAAAAAAGATCAATATTAAAGTAAATATATCTCATATGAATATTTTGAACTAAATTCATAGCTACTAATGTAGTTAGGTAAGACCAACAATACGATAGTACGAGATAAAAAACGTAAAATTTTATGGAGATTTCCTTTCTCTCTTATTTCAAAAGTTTTTGTATTGGTTTAGAAAAATTAAACGAATTTTTACAACGATTGTTACTCAATATTATAAGATGAACATTCCGAGTAAGTAGGTATGATCGCAATTAATAAAGCCAATGTCACAGTTCACAATCACAGCAAATCATTCATTCTTGGGGATTTTAGTAAAAAAGTTTGAGAGCCACTGATTGCATTGTAATATCTTTACTTGCCATAAAATAAATTTTTCGCCATAATTTCAAGAACCAAAACTCACGATACTATTGTAGCCACTGTTATTCTCGCGTAGCACCAGGCTTACTAACTAGAAAACAGTGTTAAGCTGAAAAATATTGGTATAAAAGAATTTGCCTTCAGTCAGTGCCACGGACACGCGTGGCGTGTCCGTCTTTTTTCAAAGTCGCAGTGCCGCGAACACGCCTAGCGTGTCCGCGGTTTACGCAAGGCGGCATCTCTATAAGCCTCAAGAAAATCGTGGCGGCATTGAATGAGGGTGATGAGTAACCCCCATATCCTTCCGAAATTAAAGCTTTTAGTAACTGTTAGTTAAGAGTAAGTCGAGTTAATATTAGAAATTTGACCGATTAATCCGATAAATCCGATTAACAATGAAAGAAATGCATTAACATGGACAATAAAATTAGACGTATATACAAATAAAACTTATATAAAATGAAAGAACATTGGAACCTGCAATTTAAAAAAATGCGTCAAAGTTGCTTTTAAAATAGCTTTATTATGGCGTTCCTTAGTTTCTTTGAAATTACCTATATAAATATTAAAAATTATAATTACCCACATAGTGTTATTTTATTGTCAAAAATAATAAGTAGTACCAGGGGTACAATTATTATTTATTATTATTTGTTTAAAAAACGTCGCCCCGCACTAGGATTTTCTTCTGTATCGTGGGTGCAGTTACAAACATAGAATATCACATGCACATACGCCCAGACCGAAACAAATTTCTGTAGGCCATACAAAATATTTGTACCGTACGGGAATCGAACCCGCGACCCGTTGCGCCTTCGTCTCCTTTGGTACCCGTAGTATTACCAGTAGTACCAACGGTAGTACCACGGGTAAGCACTGATAGAAACCACGAGGTCACGGGCAATTCTTCCCACGTCACACAAGTCTTGCACCGCCTCTGAATTTATTTAAGAATATATACATAAAACCAAAATCACTTACGTCTATATTTGTATAGGTACCTATAAAAATACAGATTCATAAAATCCAGGCTTTTAATCGACCGCTATTATACATTTAATACTTATCAAGGGAGCATTCCAATAATGTAATCATTGAAAAGTGTTAGAATTGTACGTTAAAGCTATTCAAAGAGTAAATGACAAATCTATCGAATATGGTTTTGAATTTAGGTGCGTGAGGGAAGGTTTTCTAACTATTTAAGTTATTTAGGGGCCTGCTGTAAATCTTAATAGCTGTCTCAAAGTTTCGAGCAATGACTCGTGAACTGAACACTGCCCGCAAATAAATAAGGATCTGGGGAGAAGGGAAAAGATAGACTGTCGGATAGACCAAAATCATTGAAACGGATGGAGTTTACATTTCACGTTGCCCAGTGCGGATTGGTCGACTTCACATACATCATTGAATTTCTTCGCAGATGTATGCAGGTTCCCTCACGATGTTTTCCTTCACCGTAGGAGCGTCAGACAAATGCACATATGAAATTCGAAACGAAAAACACTTTGGTACATGGCGGGTCTCGAACCCCGACTCCCCGATTGGAAGGCAAATGCCGAGTCCACAGCGCCACCGACGCTGGTGTATTCTACTACCCTTTTATTGGACACCTAATATAATTATTCATTTTTCAAAAATTAAGGCTCGTATTAATAAACGCATCTCAAAGTTGAGAGCGATCTTAAGGCGCATAGTGCTCTCAATGACCTTGCGTCGATCGTCCCGCACTGATTACATAGGAGTGAGTGAGTAAGAGTGAGGGGAATATTTAAGCAAACCTTTACGCGTAAGATGAATTATTTCAATAAAAAATTAATAAAGGCGAATAAGAAAAATCTAAAAAGACCATCCCCTAGAATATTGTTCACTTTATTTATTGAAATCAATAGTATATGATTAAACCTAATATTTACGAAGCGATTAGGTAAAAAGTCGAGTCATGTTTGAGTCACATTTTAACCAAGATTTATTTAATTTATCAAAAAATTAAAAAGACCATCCTCTAAAGAATGCGTTGAATAATAACATATCATTTTTAAAGATTTTTTTATTCAATATTTATGAAGAGAACCGGTTTTTTCTGCAGTGATTTTTTTATGATTGACGTTACTATGCGCCTTAAGCTGCAGTTTTGACGTTAAATGCATCCATCGAACATCCTGTCAAAAACAGTTCTTAAGATCGATCTTATACTTGAGATGCAATTATTAATACGAGCCATGTCGTTTATGCTTCATAAATACAATCGTACAGAATCACAAACAAACCTCTAACAAGCTGTCGCCTGCATGTGAAAAGTCTAATTCCACTCAAGAAAATAATTTTCACTCGACGTTTACACATAATGCTAAGAACCGTAAGAATATGGCGTGATCCCTGAGAGCCGTGCGCAACTTTTGAGACTTGTTTCATATTAATTAAAGCTGCAAGAGTCACCGGAGTTAATGCAAACAGAAACTGGGAGCAAATTATTTGCTTCTACCCTCGACTTGTTTCCAAGCCGCGTTCGTCTGTAATTAAAGGAACAAAACATGAAAGTATGATGTTTCGTAGGAGTTTTGTTAGAATCCTGTCAAAATGTTGTGAAATTTATTCTGTGCTGTTTGTATTTATTTATCTTTTACATTATTAAAAGGTACATATCTTTGAAAATGTAAAAAGGTGGACATACTACCTGAGGCATTCTCTACCAGCAGCCAATAAAATGTGGCAAACATTGTTGACGGTGTACGAGTTAAAGACAAAAAAACACATGGGAATTGTTTAATGCAAAGATAAATCATCAAGCAGATCAGTAATAGAATATGTTTCGGCCTTAGTCAACCACGCTGGCCTAGTACGGATTGATCGACTTCACATACACCTTTGAAATTCTTCGCAGATGAATGCAGGTTGCCTCACGATGTTTTCCTTCAACGTAGGAGCGTCAGACAAATGTACATATGAAATTCGAAAACGAAAAACATATTGGTACAATTATAATCCTAACTAATATTATAAATGCGAAAGTAACTCTGTCTGTTTGTTACGCAATCACGCCTTAAACTGAACTAATTTAGATGAAATTTGGTATAGACATAGTTTGAGTTCTAGGAAAGGACATAGAATAGCTTTTATTTATTTATTTAAACTTTCGTACAGCATAAATAAAGTGTACAGGGGTGGACTTAATGCCTGAGGCATTCTCTACCAGTCAACCCGTAAAATGTGAGAAAATTTTTGTTGACGGTGTACGAATTGGAAAAAAATAATAACTAAAAAAACTTGACACAACAAGTAACAACATACTAAATAAAGATAAATACTAAGTACACAAATATATAAATATTATATACATAAATATATAAATATAGATATATAAATATATAACATACTGATAAACATCATCTTGTTGTCATACCTATTTAGACAGATTCCAGAAAATGTGTCCGTACTAGACGCTTAAATGATTTTTATCACAGAAATCACCGCTTAAGGGTGAGAAAAGGGGGGTGAAAGTTTTTATGAGAAATTAATAACCACTGTACCGATTTAGATGAAAGAAGGATGCCCAGATATGACCTGATGTTCAGGTGCCGCGTCTAGTGGTCTATAGTGATGTGCACAAGTGTGACAAGTTGCAGTCATTTTTTTGCTTTGCTCTCGTATGAACTGTGCGATTTTCTATTTTATATATTTATATTCATAACTTCTGCATTCCCCTCGGATCCTGATACCCACAAATTGCGATTACTTTGGCTTATGTTATACGGACACTGATTGCATTTCGATTGGATTTTGGAACTGATACACTCGCTCTCTTGGACGGATAGAATCATGGATCGTACTACAGGACTATGTAAATGCATATAAGCCTTTCCTTGATTTTACAAGTTGGGAATCAGTGGAACTAATTGATGACCATTTATTTGGGTACTGGATGGGGATAACAAAACAAAACTTCTTTTTATTATTGGAAGTTGTTCCCCATATACTACAACAACCAACACAGAGGCTTATTAGATTTGGCTGCAACTTTAATTAAGATGCAAACAGGTGATTCTGATCAAAGAATTTCCACCTTACTAGAAGTACCTCGCAGTACATTGGAAAGACTAATGTATTCAGTAAGGGAAATACTACTTCAAGATTTTGTTCCACAAAACCTTGGAATAACTCATTTATCTAGAGAGCAATTAATTCAACATAACATGATGATACCAAATGTAATTTTTAATGCAAATAACATTCAAGCAATTGTAATGTGTGATGGAACATATATTTATTTAAATAAAAGTGGTAACTATATGTTTCAAAAAGATTCCTATTCATTGCATAAATATAGGAATCTTTTGAAGCCTTTTTTAATAGTTCAATGTGATGGATATATTGTAGATAAAGTTACCACATCTGACGCAGAAATAATGTCATCTTTGTTCAGTAATGAAAATTCCCCATTGCGACAATACTTTCAAAGAAATGATATATTTATTTTAGATAGGGGTTTCAGAGGCAGCATCAGCTTATTGGAAACTTGTAATTACAAGGCATACATGTGCCAGAGTCACTTTTAGAAGACGAACATCAATTGACCACCGCCCAAGCAAATAGAAGCAAATGTGTAATTATTTGCAGACGGGTGGTGGATGTTGTTAATGGTTACTTTAAAAGAGATTATAGGCTATTAAGATTTTATCATTTCAATAAAACTGTACCCAATATGATGACATATTTTTAAATTGCAGCTAGTTTAATTAATAACATTGGTGTTCCTTCATAACAGACCTGATGCTCCACAAATACTTAGCATAATATATGAAAGGATGCCCGTGGAAAATAATTTATCCAACATAGTTACAGAACATAATCTTAATCGACGAGCATCCTTTTTCAGAAACATTACAGCTAATACAAGCAATATATTATTCCCCCGTCTAGAATTTAATGAGTTAATTTTATTGTCTTTGGGAACATACCAAATTCGCCAAGCACAGTATATTATGGTGAACATGTGCGTTTCCACGGTGGATACAGGATAGAAGTCTGTGTAGACAGCAAACTTATACCTGAACTAAGCAGTGGGGAAACTTCATTGATAAAAGGAAATATAAAATCCAGACATGTTTTCAGAAAACAATACTATGTATACATTTTAATTGAAAATAATGAAGAGAAAACGGATGACAAGGTATCAAAGAGTACTGTTGCAACTGCCTTGTTGGACGTCACACTGTGGGTTGTTGTGCGCATGTTATGACACTTAGGCTGGGTCAGGCACCCCTGGGTTGGGAAGCCCGGGCCCTGCATTGCATCGGTTGCCGCCAGTCGCTGATCCCCTGGATGCCCCGGGGATCACCGGCCTCCCCCTTTTGGGGGGGTGAGAGGGGCTCGCCCTAGGCGAGCAGACGCCGACGAGGTTACGAGGTTACGAGTTCCCATAACCTTGTCAGGCAGCGACGCGGTCCTTCTCGGCGTATCCTCTTCGTCCGATGACGAGGAGGATGCGGCGATGATGGACGTGCTCGCGCCAAGGCGTATGTGAGGGGCATCGGTGGGTTTTAGTCGGTACGCCGCGGTTCCTGGTTGGCACTCTGCCCCCAGGGGCCGCGGAGAGTCCGACATAACCCCGCGCCCTCCCAAGCGCGGGGTATGCGTAATGTAATTCCCACCGTAAAAAAAAAAGGCTGGGTCAGGCTTCAAAACAATATTGAGCCTCCAGCGGCATTTTTAGATCAAGTTCTATTTAAGATTTAATATGACCATATGAAATGTTTGATGTGGTAAATATCATAAATAAATAACAAAGATTGTAGAACATTCCTTATGTCAGATAATATGTGTCTGATTAGGTAAAACATTCACCCGAAGAAGGATTAATTTCTAGCTTTATTTACATAACATTAAGGTTCATTTGATTAACTGATTCATTGTAACTGACATAGATATAGTTTTTTTTTGTTATACTAAATAGTAACAAAAAAAAGTAAAGTATGTCTACTACAGGCGCGTTCCATTTGAGCGCAGATTTTCAGCATTTTCAACATTTTGACGATAGCAGGGCTAGCATCGTATGTTAACATTATTGTATTCCATTTAAAGAATATCTTGATTTTTTAGGTTAGGTTCCCTTTGTGAAAAATAGCGCGGCAAAAAATGTTAACATTTCTTAGTAGAAACGCAAAATATGGTTAACATTTGATGTTAGCGTGACAAAATGGTGACGCTTAAATGGAAAACGGGGTACATTGACTGACAATTAACATGCCTATTTCATAACCTCAAAAATGTAGGTATAAATCACGTATAAATAAAGTCTAATAACATTTTTTCCTGGCTTTGGTAATGAAAGTTGAATTTATATTTTGCTATAATAAATGGTTACAGTTTTGTTACAGCACTAGTGGTCAGTAGACGTTGTCAAATTTAAAAACACTGTGACAGGTCAATGAATGTATGGGGAGTGGGCATAGTTCTTAGGTATGAAGATAGTTTGAGTTGTGTGAAAGAATAAAGAATAGTTGAGTAGGATACTATTAAATGCGTTGCGGATGTTAAGCGACACCGCAACCACACTCCTCCACCGATGCGGCCTCTTCAGTCCACCCCTTGAGATAGGCCGCCGCGTTCACAGTTGGTCGGTGCGGAAACCGGACTGGCACTGGGTCAAATCCGGTTGCGGACCCTCAAGCAGCAACCACAGGCTTATACCACAATGGTATAGACTGAGGAGACAGAATCGCGCTGCCTTCCAGCACTCGGGAAAGCGGCCTGATGCGATGCTCGTGATAAATATCACCCGGTACCTCTCATCAAGACCAAGTTTAATAGGTGATGTGTTCTTGTTTATCTACACCGGTAAATCTTGCGACAAGTTTTTGTATTACCTTTAAAAAAATGTGTCATGTAAAATACGGATGGGTTTTATTAAATTTAAAGTTCATTTTTCTGATTTCAGAGCATCTGTTTTTAAATGTTTTTTACTACTAATTTATTTTATATCGAGTCTTGGAAGATAATTTTTTTCATGGTGTTTGTACTTTACAAGTCAAGCTCTTTTATTTGATAACGACATTGAGGGGATTGTACAAAAATATGTAATCCGTAATTATGTTGCGGCGGCCATTATAAAATTAAGTTCTTTTATTTAATACCCATAATGGGGATGTATTGTTTTATGCATAACAGCATTGTCATTAAAACTAAATGTGTCTTTTTCAAATTTCAGCTCAATCGTAAACTGGCAAGCGTGTAATTTACTTGCAAGATTTGACCCAAACCAACATACATTGCAAGTTAGATAAAAGCTTGTAAAAAGAGTGGTATTACATAATTTGTCACTCAATTTTTACACAATTAACGTAACCTAGATCAACAATAGGACACTTTTTATTTCAGCTTATGTCCACTATCCTAAAATCCACACCAGCATAAAACTCGCTATATTTTTGTAATGAACCAACGAACTTTTATAACATTGAGTTGACTTATTAAAATTAATTGTGAGTTTCATAAAAAAAGTCTAGGATAATGTTTCGTAGTGACTTTATAAATCACTATAAGAAACACTATCCCAGACATTTTATCTCTTTTTGAATGTGTTTTAATAAAAATGTGGAGTATACAAGACGCCATGTTGCGTGACATACCGCCATTACCGACGTATCAATTGGCAGAGCGTACAGGCAGCGTACAGGTGGCAAGGGTCGAATGATATTGAGCCATAACTCAGTGCGGACCACTTGCGCTCGCCATTTTTAATATTTACGGCTTGAGGTTGGCGCGAAAATTATCAAAATGGCGGCGCGACAGCATTTTCCGGTGTTTTGTGGCGAAGCCAGAAATGCAATATGGACTCAGTTAATAGGCATTTCGTTGCAATTTTTTTAACAACTTAGTTGGCAAACCAACAGACCCACCTGCAGATAAGTGCTTGTGGTTCCTGTAAGATTTTCAGATCTACAATCCTACGAAGACCCCAAATGTACATTCCAAGCTTGTAACATGCGTCAAGTCAAAGAACCCATTAATTTCACTGCGTGTCTTAACCTTTAAACCGGAACACAGTAATGCAAGCACCACTAGTTGACGTGAGATAGAGTTAACCAGGGAGGGTCAGTGGCGCTGGTGGACTCTGCTGTGGATTTATAATAAGAAGGTCCAGGGTTCGATCCTGCGAAGTAGCAAGGTGTTTTCCGTTTTTCGAATTTCAAATGTACATTTGTCCGGCGCTCCTACGGTGAAGGAAAACATCGTGAGACAACCTATATACATCTGCGAAAAAGTTGGAATGTGTATGTGTTTCGAGCTCAGTGGTGTCGTATTCTCGGGCGTGGTAAAATGATTTCGACTTTTTCGTATAATAACCGTTTAATTTTCAAATATTTTGTACAGAGTTACGTGTTGCTCTTATGCTATGTAATTGGCGAATGAAAGTGGAGTGCTCGCGTCGTATGGTGGTCGTTCGCCGCTCTCGCGTTCGTTCTTGATGGATTAATAAACGGTGACCGGTCCGGCTTCACTCGCGGCTCAGTGCTGCCATCTTCGGTCGATTTGTCGCAAGCCATGCGCAAACAGTATGTAAAGTCGACTAATCCGCCAGCGTGGTTGACTAAGGCCTAAACACCCTAACTAGGGTAGACTCGAGCCTCTTTGGTGGGGGCTTATTTACGAGCGGTGGTGAGGTACCCATACAGATGACTCTAGCACTGACTCTCCCTCAGTTACAAAGTTTTGTATGAATATTTCAGTTTGATAACTGCGTCCCCTGTGAAGTTATTAGCAACCTCTTAGATACGCAAAGTTTACTTGTTTATTCTTTATGAACAGATTAAGTAAAAAAACTTGCTACTTCATACAAATGTTCAACATCCACTGAACCTAAATAGATTGAACAGCTGATTTTTTCCGCGATTACAAGATTGAACTTGTAGTAAAAGTTGTCCGGTTTGCTTGTCTGAACAAGTACACAAAATTTGGTTCCTGCTTAAAAAGTAACCCTGTATACAGACTTCCATTTTTATCACCCAAGAAAAATTAAGAGACGCTTCAAGACACGGTGGTAGAATTATTTAAATATTTATAAAAACATAACTCACCTTTAATTACTATGATATTACCAATGATATCACTAAAAACGGATATTATGTTCACTTATATGCGGTAGAAGTAGGCGCGAGAGGTATTCCAGCAAAATCCTTATACACACTGCTGAAAGATCTAGGCTTATCGAGACCGTCCGTGAGCTCAATATTAAACCGCGTAACAAAGGCGGCACTTGCGGAATCGTATCAATATTATGATTAGGCAGAGAGAGGAGCCTGGGTGGAAGATGAATGTTGATGCATTGTAAAGTAGCTTCTTAAACCTGCACCTGGGTCGTAAGCCCCAGGCACTGCTCTTGGCTCTTTTCTTTGCAACGCGATAGACCTGGCATCCGCACGGTGAATCCATGGAATTCTAAGTTATCGTCTTTATTTTCTTATTGTTTATTTAATAACTAGCTGACCCGGCGTACTTTGTATCGCCATGTTTTTTAACTAAATTACTAAAATGTTTGTTTAAATTATTGTAATTTTTATATTACACAAACCTTGTCCTAACAATAACGAATACTTATAACCAAGAATCATCAAATTTTTTTTTGTACCTAGTTGTTTCACATTGACGTGTGGTGTGCAAACGCTGAAGGGAGTGGAGAGGAAGCAAGAATGCGATTTGATACATTCTTTCTTCCTGTTCTTTAATGGAGTATGAAGGAGTGGTGGGTTGTTCACTGATTGATGAGAGGGAGGATTAGGATTAGGAGAGGGAGATAGAGGAAGGGAACTGGAAGAAGGAACTGTGGTTTCGTATATGTTTGTGTATGTGCTTTTTGTGTGCTTGTGTGATTGCATGAGTGTATATGTGTGTTAGCATGGTGATGCATGTGATTATTTATCTGTGATGATGAGTGGGGTGGTTTGTGATTCATGCAGATTGATGTTTTTTTTTTTTTTGTAGGTAGTTGCCAGGTGATTTTATAATATAATGTTTTTTATGATTTTATTGTTATGAGTTTAGTTTTTTGTTATCGTTATGAATGCTTGTGTGATTGTGTGTATGCAATATGGGTGTATACCTATGTATAAAAGTGTATGTTATGTATTGTATTAGTGGGCCGCGTTGCCGGTCGCGGTCACGGTTGCCTGTATCCCGCGAAATTAGACCGGTTGAAAGTATGGCTTGTATGCATGTGTGTTTATGTGCGTAGGTGTGTGTGTGATTGAGTGAGAGAGTTGTTTCAAGGGATCTCATTTGGCCTACCAGCCTGGAGAATCATCCATTTGGTGCAGTCGTTCGAAAGTTATGGGCGTACATACATTTCGAAGATCCATTTTTATTTATATAGATGGATGTGTCCTGAAGCGTCCTTTAAATATTTCAGGGTGATAAAAAAGTAACCCTGTATACCAACGTGATTGAAGTTCTTCCGATAACGTTTTGGCAAATGTTCAAATTGACGTTTCGACAAACATAAAAAAAAACAAGGAACTCATTAGGAGCCACAAAGCCGACGACCCATGAAAATCTCTAACCTACCGCCTCATTTATTATTGGCGCGACTGTTTTATCTCGGCCACGTGTTGCCGACGTCATAAAGGCACTGCAGTGACACTCGCAAATTGCCCTGCACGTAGGGTTACCATCCATGTCAGGGAGGATGTCTGTTGAGAATGCACAAAACGCCTGATTTTTCGGAAAAATGCCTGTCTTTCCGACGGGAGGGGGGGGGGGGGGAGGGGGGGGTATCCAGATTAAAACTTTAATTTCCCTAGTGTATACTAATACTTGGAAGGAAAAGCTTATTCTATCTGTATGTTCATTTTCAATGGGGTAGTCCGGATCCCAAGCCTACGCCAATGTATTTGAGCTATTGAGACCCGCGAAATTCAGAAATGCCTGTCCCAGCGTAGCGCCGGCCGCACGCCTGTCTAAATCGTAAAATGCCTGTCGAATGCGGCGAACGCCTGTCAGATGGTAACCCTACCCGCACGGCGACAATTTGTATTCGGCCGGCGCATCCTGGGCCGCCTGTTTAAATATTAACACTTGTATTGTCTGACTGGATCAATTCCGTAGCGGACCGTGTGGGGTTGAGGCATGGTTGATGTCGGTAATATTTCTGTGTGACATTTAGTACTTTCCTTGGCGGTGATATGCATTTGCGCGACGCCTCTCCGGGACTTCCCCGCAGGCGAGGCCCAATAAGGCCCGGTGTCTGTAAGACCGTATACACATTGCGACTTTGTAATGTCAGTCGCAATACAATAGCTGGCCGTCTAGCTACAGTAATACAGTCACGATACAAACTTGAACTGGGGAGAGTCGGGATCATCTTGTCACTGAACTCAACCAGGTTTTGGACCTCATATCTGAATGGGGCACAGAGAACCTGAGTGATTTCAATGCCAAGAAAACACAGGTGTGTGCGTTTTAGGCAAAAAAGTCACCGTTCCTTCCCCTTCCTTCTCTTCAGGGCACAAAACTGGAGCTGCAGAGCTCTAATCCCTTCCTCTCCATTTTTAAGGACTACGCGTGCTGGTCTGCGCTGTCACCGTCTTACTGTGACTACCATTTCAACGCGTACAAAGAAATTTGGAAACTCATTTCTTTGTCGCATAAGCAAAAATGAAATTCACTGCCGGTACACGTGTTCCCCCCTCTTACAATCCCGGGTCCTTTAAAAGAGGCGTGAAGAAGCATCTTGCAGGTCGGCAAGGTGAGGGTGGCTAGTGCAGCGTGTATTCTCTATCTAGTTCTCTACTGCACTAGCTATCTTCGCATTTGGACCCCGCTTCCACTTACCATCAGGTGGAATGGAGTCATTTGCTAGACCCAATATAAAAAAAAGAACTGTATAAATCAAAAACACTGAAAAGTTAAACATAATATAAGAAACACACAACATAACACTTCTATATTGAAGTCGGTGCCAAACGATGATCTCCTAGAAAGTCTTAAAAGACACCGACTTCAAAAAAGAAGTGTGATGTTGTGTGTACCTATACTTATATTATTTTTAACTTTCGGTTTCTATTTTTTGTAAAATATTTTTTATTTTTATATTTTGAGTAAATGAAGTCTTTTTACTTTCCAAGTCCAAGTCCAAGTCTTTTTAGTGTCAAGAACAAGGTCAGGTCAGGTTATGTCAAGTCCAAAAGTTGGCGGAGTAATCGCGTAACATACGAGTACACACAAAACAAGTTGGATATACCTATAAAATTTAACGGTTTCTCTCGATTTTTATGGGATCGTACCATCAGATCCTGACTTTGGTGACCTTGAGACCACTCCAGGAGTATATATCCAAAAAGACTTTTGGAAATCGGTCTACAATTGGCGGCGTAATCGCGTAACATACACACACAAAACAAAATAACATACTGATCGAATTGACAACCTCATCCTTTTTTCGTTTAAAAAATAGCATTTTAATTTAAATTTAGGAAGCAAAAATAAATGAGCTTCTCATTCTACAAGGCTCCTCAGAATAGGGAGCTCGCACCCAAGGCACTGGGTGTTCGCTTTGCAACAAGATTCCTATCAATATTCAAAATTTAACTCAAAGTGGATAAAAAAATAATAAACAAAAATCATTGTATGGTTTCAGGGAACCACGATGCAAGTGAAATGTTTTTCGGATCGTTGGCATTTAACTGAAAATTTTCAGAAAATTATCCGATTTAGGGTATAAATATCGCGTTTTTTATCTTAACTGAAATCTTTTTCTTCTGAAAAGAAGATTATAAACAAAAAAAGTAATTGATAAAAACAAAATAGTAAGTAATAAAAAAACATTCATAAAATAAACAAATAAAAAACGCAATAAAAAACAAAATAATATAAAACTATGAAAAAAACGCTCTACACCAGGATCGAACCACTGCCACACAGATTTAAAGTCGAAGGTCTAATGCATAGACCTACCACTTGTCTGTGGTGCTTAGAAGATATTTAATCTGTGATAGTTGTTACAATGTTGTGGCTAAAGGACTTGTATCCAGACCACCAAAATAACCAAAATAAGTCATGGAAGTCTTTAATGTTTTATTTTATTATATCAACCGTATTACATATAATTGCTTACCACCTTCATCCTTAAAAGTAACGTTTCTGAACAAACAGTAACAGCCAGTATACGACCGTGGGTCCTTTGTTTGAGCTTCGAATAAAGTTACACCGGTTTCAACAGCTTGGGCGGCCCCTAGGCGAGTGGATTCTATAAATTATTTATAAGAAGTCAAACCCCCATGCGCATTTCAACATCCAACTAGTCGAACAAATGAAAAATTTGCAGTATTGTTAGTACAATTGATTTGATTAACTGAAATTAATATCAAATCGACCATGTAAATAAAGTTATTTTTCTTTTATTAGATTTTATTACAGCAGATTTATTTCATTTGCCCTTCTTTTTTACTAGTTTTCTTCTGTCTTGCTCATCTATAAAACAATCCAAAATATTGACAATTTCCTTTTAAATTCCGAATATTGCACCCAAGAACACAATATTAGGATATTTCTGCCAATTTAACTTATGGCGGTCTTTGCTCAAGGCAGCTAAAGCATATCTCATGCAACGTGTAACAGAATTATTAACCTAAAGTATTTTCGTTGGAATTGGCTTCTGAGTTGTCTTTAATGAAAACAAAATTCATAATTTTGAAAAACATACTTACTAACATGGACCCATGTCCGTGCTTACTAAATAAAAAAATATTAAAACAGTGTAAAAGAGTATTAATACCTTTCATTGTACACAATTGGATGTATAATTACTGATATAAATATAGATTGCAAAAAAAAAATATGAAAAGTTAGTAATAAGATGTTCTTTGAGTTTTAATTTGAACGCTGAAACGTTGAAAATGTTGAAATAGTTCGACTCTCTCGTACAGGCAACTCTCGCACTCGTAACTAGCAGCACAGAATAGCTAATAGTACCATCTACGTATTAGCACTCTGTTCCACCATTGGACGGCGAAGGAATTATGGAACATTTTGTAGTATGTTGAGTATAATGACTGTCGCAACACCTGTGCGAGCATGGACTTGTCGATCGACTGAAATCGATGGACAAAAGCATATGTCCTCTTCACCGCTTAAAAACACCTGTCTTTTTTGTCGAAAATGTCGATCTTAGCTGTCAAATTTTGTTTATCGAGAGTTCCGTGCTCGCACCCCAGATACGTTTGTCATCTGCGTCAATAGTCCTAGTCAAAGGTGCGGACGAGGTCTGCGTGCACGGTTGCCCCCGTGTACGCCGCCATAAGACCTTCCGTCTGGGATTTGCCATGGTATTCTCGGGCAATCCCCCCTTGGCGATGGCGCGTTGATAGTGGTAGTCGCAGTGTGGACCCTATCACGCGCGCCCATAAGGGCAGGGAGAACACCGGGGGGTTTAGTGGGTAGGCCCGGCTCTCTGCCGGGAGAGCCCCACACACGCTCGTCGTCTAGCCAACAACGGCGAGTATGGTGCGGTCACGAATCCCCCTCGAAAAAAAGAAAGTCAATGGTGCAGACCCAAGCCAACAAAAGACACAAAATGGCCACTCCGATTCACCGGTCGCGTAGCGAGAAATGCGTTAGCGAAACAGTTCAAAGGCGATTCCTTTAGCGTCCGAGATTGCCGGCTTAATTCAATTTAGCAGTGCGCTGCTGGGGCCGCGCCGCGCCAGTAATACGATTTGATTGAGCTACTTAAGGGCTCTTTACCTTTCATTACGGAAAAATTCCCGAAGAAATCCCTTTGAAACTTTATTACGTATTGGGTGTCGGTTTTGGTGGCGGCAAATTTGTCCACATTTGAATTTTATTTTTGTACACTCGAGTACAAAAAGATCGATATGGTCAATGTTACAAAAACATGTACACTCTACTCTACGAACTCTACCTTAATGTAAAATCCATAAAGTCTGTCAATCATGTAACTTTGACCGTATTGATCATTTTGTACTCGAATGTACTTGCATTAATGAATTCGCTTTTAGCTTGGCTATTATTGCAGTGGTTAAGGCGCATAGTGGTCCCAATGACCTTGCGTCGATCGTCCCGCACTGATTACATAGGAGTGAGTGAGTGAGAGTGAGGGGAATATTTAAGCAAACCTTTACGCGTAAGATGAATTATTTCAATAAAAAATTAATTAAGGCGAATAAGAAAAATCTAAAAAGACCATCCCCTAGAATATTGTTCACTTTATTTATTGAAATCGAAAGTATATGATTTAATCTAATATTTACGACGCGATTAGGTTTAAAGTTTTAAAATCGAGGCATGTTTGGGTCACATTTTAACCAAGTTTTAATTAATTTATCAAAAAATGAAAAAGACCATCCTCTAAAAAATGCGTTGAATAATAACATATCTTTTTTAAAGATTTTTTTATTCAATATTTATGAAGAGAACCGGTTTTTTCTGCAGTGATTTTTTATGTTTGACCTTACTATGCGCCTTAAGGCAGAGATCGCAAGACATTGTGAGATTGTTAAACGTAAACCTTACAAATTGCAAAAATGAGCCATGAGACTCGTTATCGATCCCATACTCACAGGTATCTGCTGAAACAACCCTTAGTTTCAAAAGAGTTATCGCCTCTCTATGTGTGTTCTCCCGCTTGCATAATGAGGTGTGGTCCTAGTAGCTGTTTGATATGATCGCGTTGTCCTATTGGACCAACTATGTTGCACAACTAGTTGTGCCATCTCAAAATGTGTTCCTATTGACACAACTATGCACAACTAAGCACAACTTATTTACTATAATGATTCCTTATGACACAACTAAGTACTGTCGAATGGGAAATAGGGAAAAATACTGATGCCCATGACCACATTTTACCATTGCACAGCTGACCATGAGCTTGAAACCCTGACCCTAGCTAGAATCAAAATGCTCACATACTGTACGCGGAATTTACTTCCGCGTACGCTGTGGAAAGAAATACCCTGTCGAGGTTTATTTGGGAGACTGCAGCAAAAGGTCAGCGCCACGCACAAGCGAAATCCTCAGTATTGCAAGCATCCATCAGGTGAAAGATATATAAAAAAATGAAGAACTGATTCATAAGTTTACTTTATATCAATTTTAGCATTAAATACCTGACTTTACATCTTATGTCATAAGTTGGCAACGTACACTGTTGTTCTTGTGGGGGTTGCAGGTTTGTTGCGAATCTCACAAGAACCTTGTGTACCTACTAGGTGACTGTTACCACTTTACCATTTACCATCAGGTGGACAGTTCGCCTATTTAGTGTTTGCCAACTTAGTTATAGAAAAAATAACATTTTATACTTACTTTGCTTTTTAGTGCCTGTACAAAATCAACTTTTCTGGACCACCCCAAGGTCGACTAATTGGCGGCTTCTCAAGAAAAATGAGCAAGAAGTCAAAATTTTTTGTCGCCGCTTTTTTCTGTCAACAGTCTTTATTTACGCGAAATTTCAACAAAAATTCAAATTTATAATGTACGATTTAAAAAAAATAATTATCTTCTTCTAATACTTCACATTTACAACACCATTACAATATCCAAACGCAAGGACAATAAATTTGTACAATCGACACACGTAATGGCGAGCCAAAGTTCACCGCAAAGGGTTGAATCTCGTGAACTTCCAAACTTCAACTCGCAATTTCCTCTTCAGGTAGGTACGGGTCGAATGTCAGGTCGCATTCAATCGCTGACAATGAACGGAAACTTTTCAATTTAACCCCATGCATTCGAAGATGAATTCGACTGGAACAAAGTTACGCTTTTCGGTGCGTCAAGATAACTTGGAATTGGGAGCACGACTCAAAAACATTCAAACGTACTAACGTATACGCTTATAAACAATGACTGTGCGTATTCATTTCCTGTGCTGGGGGTGTTTTGAAGATGGACGTTTTCCATTAAATGAATGATGTAAAATAGATCTACTTAGTACGGTAAATGTTTTTGTTTTACTGAGATCTGTTATAAAACAGTATCATTATCATCATCATCATAACAGGTCAGGTCATATACGCCCCTCCCCACCGAGGGGCTCGAGCCTACCCTATGTTCGGGCGTTTAGGCCTTAGTCAACCACGCTGGCCCAGTGCGGATTGGTCGACTTTACATACGCCTTAGAATTTCTCCGCAGATGTATGCCGGATGCCTCACGGTGTTTTCCTTCACCGTAGGAGCGTCGGACAAATGTACTACATATGAAATTCGAAAACGAAAAAACACATTGGTACATGGCGGTCTCGAACCCCGGTCCTCCCGATTGGAAGGCAAGTGCCGAATCAGAACAGTACGTTGCAGACTAAAACTTTATTTGGTGGAAGAAGTTTGTTTATGTCATATTGAATGATTGCATTGACTGTGGTGTATTTCCTGATCTAATGAAGCTGAGTAAAATTATTCCTTTACATAAATGTGGTAGGACATCAGACCCCAGTACCTATCTCTGTGCTACCTACCTTTAGCAAAATTTTTGAAAAAATAATGTTGGAGCAAATGCAAATTTATTTTAATAGGAACAATCTTCTACACTCTAAACAATTTGGTTTTAGGAGGGGTCGCTCATCAACCGATGCTGGTGTTGAGTTAATACAACATATATTTGAAGCCTGGGAAGACTCACACGATGGGTTAGGCATTTTTTGTGATTTGTCTAAGGCATTTGATTGCGTTTATCACGAAACCTTGATCAGAAAATTACACCACTATGGATTTCGTGATACTGCACTGGATCTTCTACTCTCTTATCTAAGTGGAAGGATTCAAAAAGTAGACGTCAATGGAAAAAGGTCTCAAGGTTCCGCAGTTAAAATGGGAGTTCCGCAGGGTTCGATTCTTGGTCCTTTTCTATTTCTTATATATGTCAATGACCTTCCTGATTTTGTACAGGACAGGCATGAGATAGTGTTATTTGCAGATGATACTTCACTTTTATTTAAAATTAAAAGAGGATTGCAAATGAATGACGATGTAAATAATTCTATCTCAAGAATTGTTCATTGGTTTAATGTAAACAACCTGTCACTTAATGAAGGGAAAACAAAATGTATAAAATTTGTTTTACCTAATGTAAAAGAGGTTCACACCACTGTAAAAATAAAGGATATAGGTGTTGACCTCGTGGACACCACAGTATATCTTGGGATCACACTTGATTCTAAGCTGCAATGGGGCCCACATATAGATAAATTGTCAAAGAGACTTAGTTCTGCAGCTCACGCTGTATGGAAAATACGTCAGTTGACTGATGTTGATACAGCAAGACTTGTATATTTTTCTTACTTTCATAGTTTGATGTCATATGGCATTTTGTTGTGGGGAAATGCTGCCGACATTCAGATCGTTTTTGTGCTCCAGAAAAGCTATCTATAACCTTAAAATGAGAGATTCTTTGCGAGAAAAGTTTAAAGAAATTGGTATTATGACAGTAGCGTCGCAATATATTTATGAGAATCTAATATATGTTCGTAAAAATATTCATTTGTTTGTAAAAATAGTGATATTCATTCAGTTAATACTAGACAAAGGAATATGTTAGCTTTACCAAATACCAGGCTCCAAAAATCAATAATTCTTTTAGAGGCCTGTGTATACGTTTCTACAATAAAATCCCAAGTTGTATACAAGAACTCAGCTTAAACAAATTTAAAGTTGCAATCAAAGATGTACTTATTAAAAAAGCATATTATAAAGTGTCTGATTACATGACGGACAAAAAAGCTTGGGTTTAAACTCTCATTTCTAATATTTAACAATGTACTGCGTTTTGTTTCAAAGAAACATTCAGTGAGAGCAATTTATAAGTTCACGCACTTCTCTCAGAAATAGCTTATATAATGTGAATTAACACATCTCTTCTTGTAATGGAAGTTGAGCTCAAATTTTTGCTTTGAGGTCAGCTTCCAATTGACGACCCTGTAACAAAATCAAAATTGTAAATGGCGATTTAAAAGAGGAGATAAAAAATTTTGACCTTTCGAGTTTCTTGCCTGTTCTTCTCGAGAAGGCTCTCCCAATTTCCGAACAGGTGTAGAGTCAACTTTTTTTTTTTTCATTCCTACTTGTATTTGCAGACATCTTGAGTATATTCAGGATGTATGCACATACAAGATTAATATGATTTCATTAAATTAGATTGTTTTGCTTTGTTTTGACGTCAATAAGTGTCTGTAAAGGCCTATGTTGAATAAAGATTTTTGAATTTTTTGAATTTGAATTGTCCTATGCCTCCACAGTAAGCTTGCAGATTGCAACAATAATTAGTTTTTACATCACAAGCTCGGAAAGGTTTTCTTTATTCTTCGAAATCTGCGTGGTAAAGTCTATTTTAACCGCTAGCGTAGGAAAGTGGTTGGAAATTTGAATTTTTAAATATGGACTAGGAATATGAAATCAAACTTTCAAAGTCAAAAACTTTTCGTTTAAAAAGAAGATTCTACATGCTGAAAATTATTACATGATAAATTCTTCACGTCGCAATGTTAGAATCTCAATTTTTTGTAATTTTGGTTGCGTCATTTTGTATTCGATGGTCCCCAAGGAGCGTCAGTGGCGGTGGCGCTGTGGACTCTGCAGCAATCGGAAGGTCCGGGGTTTGATCCTGTAAGGTACCAAGGTGTTTTTCGTTTTTGGAATTCCATATGTACATTTGTCCGTCGCTCTTACGTTGAAAAAAAAACATCGTGAAGCAACCTGCATACCTCTGCGAAGAATTTCAAAGGTGTATGTGCTGTCAACAAATTCGCACTTGGCTACCGTGGTTGACTAAGGTCTAAACACCCTAACTTAGGGTAGGATCAAGTCCATCGTTGGGGACCTATATGAGCTGTGATGATATAATAATTTTAAATATTTTTATATTTACGTATAACTCTACACATTATGCCGTATATTAGATTTTTTCCTGCTATCGATCGTCTGCTGGTAGAAATTCCTTTGGAAATAAGCAGTACCTATGTATGTACCTCGACATTACGCTTATTTGTTGTTTTGTGTACTGTGTAGATTAATTAAAACATATAATATCATTGTGAATCAGTTACTCCAATCCTCCATTATCATCATCGTGAATTAAGTCACTCCAATCGCTCATAATGTCTGCATGTTTACTCACTGTACGCATACTGGAGCTCCGCCCGCCCCAGCCGTCCGAGCCACTTCCGGTCCGCCACGGGATAAATGTTTCCGACGCGTGCACTCATTCGCTGATTGCAGACGATGCGTCAGCGAATTTTCGGACGGCTGTGCCCATTCACTGAACAAATTGCTGTTTAGCATGTGGGGGTGTTGTGCAACATACCAGCAAAAGTTGTCATTTTGTAGGCTTGATTGAACTGATTTTTTTTGTCATACCGCTTTTACCGACAACGAACTTTCAAAGTTATGAAAGCTGAGCGTGCTTCATTAAAAAAAAAAAAAAGAGCGTGCTTCATTTTGCATGTAAACTTTTTCTTTGACGGACGTAACGTAAAAGAGCGCTTAAAGTCTCCTACTACCAAATCAAGCAGAAAAAAACGGCCCTTAGGAGCGATAGTTTTACTCTGCTACGGGGAAACGAACTCTGAATCTCCAGGTCAATATGGCATTGCCTAAGTCAGTAGCCCATGAATATGGTTCATCATCATCATTTCATCCAAGACACGCCCACTGCTGGACATAAGCCAGGGACCACCAAACCGATCAGCCCTGCGTCTCTCGCATACTCAAGATGTGGGTCAGCCAAATGAAGCACCAGGATTGTGTCACCGATTTATATATTTTCCACTGTTACAAATATTATGATAAAAAGGAAAAGGCACTCTGAAACAGATATACAGACTATTTTAGAAAATAAACATAGTAATATAAAACTTACCAAGATAATAAAAGACTTACACATAAGTGCCTTATTCGTTACAACAAATGGTCGTCATGTCGACAACAATATTGTCTTGATGTTAATATTTATAAATGCATTGAGCCTAAGATATTATTTAATTTTGGTTTGTGGCATCGCAACTATCTCACGTCTCGATGTCGGCCATTGAGTGACGGAAGAGACGAATTAAATTGAGACAAAATATAAAGTTTAAAATGCAGTCAAGTTAGCCGGGAATGCAACGAGTTGCTGTATCTAGAATATAGGACCTCGTTACACCGCGACCTTCACTAGATCGTCGGTCCACCATGTGGGCCTACCAACGCTGTATCTCCCGGCACGCGGCCGCCACTCGAGGTCCTGCCCGCCCCAACGGCCGTCAGTTCTGCGAGCTGTGAAATTCTGCCAACTGCCATTTCTGATGCGATCGTATAGATATATAATCCGAACATAGTCCTCTCCTTTCCCCCTTGAGTGACCTTGAGCGTTAGTATGAGACCCATTGTTAGCGGTCACGTTTTAGTTTCGTACGCCATCTGTGCACGAATTGAAGACTTTCGTCTTGAGATCTTCTGCGGTAAATGGGCTGCGTAGCTTCCTGATCACTGTCCAGCCGAGTTGGATGGCCGTGATACATTTATCATTATTTCGGTCTTCTTAATTTTTAAAAACTCTACGTCACTTTTCAGTTACACTAATACACAGCTTGGTATTTTTTCCTTTTCAACTGAACGTAGAGAAACAGTTGAAAAAGAGCACTACTCTCACAGTAAAGCGTAACTGGCAGAGACATAAAGAAAAAATAACATTGAGTTTAGTCGCTCAGAAAGGAAAAACAAAAAACAATCAAAAAATCAAGGTGTAGCGAAAATATCCAAATAAAACGCCGACAATATTTACCAATCTGACAGCGGTTTTGAAAGAAAAAAATACCTGTCGCGGAGCTGAGTGAGCGATAGACAGGTAACGGAGAGATCCACATATTTACGTGAAAAACTGTCAATTCTGCGCTCGATGACAAAAAAATCTCGATACCTCGACACAACATCGAAATTGAAACAAAACCGGATTGTACGCTGCCCGCCGCGACGCTCAAATCGAGAAAAACAATCCTCGACTCTCGATACACAGTGAGTAACACTTTTAATAAAACCGTTTACGGTCCGGGCGGCTGCGGTCGCGTCTAGACTCGGATATATTTATTTCAAAAAAGCGGGAAGTGAAAAAATGGCCCATGCAAGGGGTTATGCGTTTGTCTCGCAAGTAAGAATACTTTAAATATTCCAAATTATCTATCAATATTGGGACGATGAAATAGTGGTTTTAATGTTCGTCTTGTATGTGGATTATCTATTTAAATAAAATTGAATCACCAGATGTATTGCTACTCGCTAAGCGCAAAACTCGAGAACGGGTGGACCAATTCAGCTAATTAAGCAATTTTTTTTCATATTTTCCTTAAGGCATTAGGAAGAAAATTTTTTTCCCCGCTAAGACAACATCTCACATTACCATTACCATTTGGGTTGGCTGGAAGAGATCTCTTATGAGAGATAAGCCCGCCCTTGTATATGCTTTAAGTTTTAAATGTATTTTTTTGACATGTGTGTGTACAATAAAGGAATCAAAAAATCTTATGGAGAAAAAAACATAAAAATTGCGTGGAAAATAGTAAAAACAACACTTCAATTTTCCATACAAATCACGGAGTAAATAACTTTTGACATTACGCAGTCTGTCCGAGCAGCTAGTTAACAATATTGGATGTGTATTCTTCTTGTTTTACCTAATCACAAACTTGAGAAGCACTTGTCACAAACAACAATGTCACGTGTCATCTAGTCTGTGTAGTCCGAGCTGCAGTTAGAGCGAAGTTACACCACCAGTATTTCATCAGTCTGATCCATCAGTCTGGTATGATTGACGCCAGAATGATCGTGTAACCCAGTGACTGACGAAATACTGGTGAATTTCCGCTAGTCCAGTGGAGACTGTAGAAATACTGATGCCAGACTGATAGATCAAACTGATGAAATACTGATGGTGTAACCAGAGGCTTAGACACTCTATCGAGCTGAGCTCGGTTGTTCGGGCACAGCGCGACAGCGATACATTTTACAATTACCTATTTTTGAATCCTCTCAAGTAAAGTTTCGTAGCACGTTGTGCCGTAGAACAGTATTGTTAAATTGCGGCCGTAGCAAGCCAATCACTTTAGGCGCGTCCCAGATAAGAACGGATTCGCAGTATTTTTTACATTTTTAGCATCATCGCGTTTCATTAGCCTTTGGTGTTAACTTTTCTTGCTGGTTTCGTGTGTTCCATTCAAACATTTTTGCCACGAAGAGCAAGCATCAAATACTCATGGCATTATACGGGTCCTCCATACCACTTTTTGACAGCTTTCAAATTTGACATTTGGACTCGTATTTTTCATGAATCAAAAAGGTTATTCAGCGGATTTTAGCCGATTCTGATTTATATTATTAGAATTTTTAAGTAGGTGAGGTGTCAAAATTCAGCACGAATAATCAGTTCCTTCCGTTTCATTTGTAACAATTAGCGCGGCTAAAAATGTCAACATTTCTTATAAGAAACGCTAAACGAGGCTAACATCAGATGTCAGCACCAGCAAAGTGGTGATGCTCACCTGGAACACAGCATTCATATCCGTATTTTTTCGTGTGATTCCCAATTGATCTTAAATAATAGGAATACACCGTTGTACAGCTTCTTCCTATTTAGGCCATTTTAATGTGTAAATTAACCTCTTAATTATTATACTATTAATTATTACCCCCGATTTTATATCACACTCTCGTCAGTGAGGCAAACTTAAAATTGTTGGAGCTTGAAAGTGCATTATATTATTGTTATTATCAACCACGAGTCAATTATTATTTGATTTAATTTCATTGCTTAACGCTTATAAGCAGCAATTAGAGTTGCTGCTGTTGTAGAGAGCGATGTTTGCGTCACATTGTGATTCAGCGTGCATTAGTAATGGCGGAGCTACGCTTGTACGACCACAATGCGAGAACATTATCATTAAGAGATGAAACATTACGATCGTGTTACAGAGTAGGTGGTTTTACTCGATGACGTTTCATTAATATAAACGTAACCGCCATGTTGAGGGTGCGTCAAATATTTTCGACAAATAGTACAAAAGGGAGACTCGGTACAGTCGTCTGCACGGGAGCCCCTATCTTACCTATTTCTGTCGCCAAGTACCAGTGCCTGCATTGGTGCGTTCCGTTTTTTAAGGGTAACACAGGCAGAGAAATTACCGCGTACTGTGGGTTCTCTATTTTGTCTCATAATTTTTTTATCCATAATCTAACGTATCATAATGTTTTTTGACATAATCATCATATGTCCGAATGATAAGCACCCCTAACTTAATTTCTCATAATATCACTTGCCCGAAAACCGAAATCTCTAAATATAATATGACCTAATTTTTTTGCTATAAATATTTAAAATATTTAAAATTCCTAAAAACCTTTTCTATAGGTAATAGTCATAAGTCCTAACGTAATATCTCATAATATAACGTGCCCTAAAATCGAAATACCACAAATATATACTATAGGTGACTGTTACCACTTACCATCAGGTGGGCAGTTTGCTTGTTTGCCAACTTTCTGCAATAAAAAAAAATAAAGTTCTTTCATTATATTTTACCAAATCCATGCATACGTTTAAAAACAGTCACTTGATGTAATGCAAGCAAGCATGCTGTCGCTTGACGGCATCCATTGCTATGCAGACGATAGCACTGGAGATGCATTTTACACGGGCCGTGCAAATATCCCTCGTTTCATTGTGGAGGAAAGTCGTGAACAACTTGTGTCTCAAATCGAGAGCACTCTATCCAGAGTCTCCGATTGGGGGCGGGACAATTTAGTCCGATTTAACCCCTCTAAGACACAAGTCTGTGCGTTCACCGCTAAGAAAACCCCATTTACTGTAGCCCCACAATTCCAGAACACACCCTTGACCATCTCAAAGAGTTTAGGGATCCTCGGTGTCGACATCTCCAGCGACGTCCAATTCCGAAGTCACTTAGATGACAAGGTCAAGTTGGCGTCCAAAAAACTAGGTGTGCTTAACAGAGCCAAGCGGTACTTCTCTTCAAGGCAAAGACTGTTGCTGTATAAATCACAGGTCAGGCCTCATATGGAGTACTGCTGTCATCTGTGGGCGGGAGCACCTCAATACCAACTTGGACCTTTTGATTCGGTCCAAAGACGAGCTGAGCGAATTGTTGACGATCCCAAACTCGTCACCATAATATTGCATTGTCACGCGATATACATATGAATGCAAATTTCAGCTCAATCGGAAACCAGGAAGTGGGTCAAATTTTACTTGCAAGATTTCATTACAGATACCAGACAGGTTAAAGAAAACAACAACTTAAATTATGAGTATTAAAAAAAATACAAGCTTTAATCATATTTTATTGTCACGCGATGTACATACAGCTCAATCGGAAACCGGGAAATGGGTCAAATTTAACTTGTAAGATTTCATTACAAACACCGGACATGTGAAAATAAATATAAAAGCTTGTAAAAAAAGCTTGTAGAAAACAAACAAAAACTAAACATACGGTGCTATATTGGGATCTGTAACATAAAACAGTGATACACTTTGACATTTTTTTCATAACGATTGTAATGATTTTAACAAACTATCGGAACTTTAGTTACAGACGTAGCTTTCGTAATAATAACACGAAGGTTTTATACAGCACATGTGTGGTAAACTGTATGCGGCCGACCTATATGGCCTTTTCTTATTAACACGCAACAGTTAGAATAGGAAACTGTTGGTCTTTATCTCATCTGACAGTAAGCCAAAGGTCAAAGATGGAATTGAGTTTCTCCTGGGGGCTGACCCTCACAGATTCGAAAAAAGTTCAAATTCGAATTTTTTCTCGAGCGGTAGCCACAGCTCAGCCAATCAGAACACTAGACATGTCGAAGTCCGCCATTTATTGAGGTAACGTCGCTTGACTTACCTCGAGTAGTAAGATCGATTTCTCACTTTTTATCATTCCATTAAATAATTATTTATTTTAGATAAATAGAACCTTCAATGAAATTATTTTTATTGACATAAATAATAGTTTAAAACTATTATTGGTTTTATTTAGTGTTTATTTAGACAAACAAAATGCTAAGCTGCTAAATTGTACAATAAATATATAATGTAACTGAAAATGAATTAAAAAATATAGGTATACAATTGGATAATCAAAATATATATATATAAAAAAAAACAACATGCCATATGTACATTTGCAATGGACTTTTCGACTACTCCCGAGCACTCGAAACAATACAAGCGACTTTCCATACAGAAATGGTGAAGCTCGACATGTCCTGTGTTCTGATTGGCTGAACTCTGATTACCGCTCGAGAAAAATCTCGAACACGAGCTTTTTTTACGAATTTTGCGAGAATCAGCCCCCTAGACTCCTCCATAACTAAAGAACTGGCTTACTTATCTTAAGTCGTCGGAACACAAGAATATTATGGTGATAAACTGAGGTTAGGCGGTAAAATTATGCGCCTTTTTGCCGATTTAAAATAACATTCGTCATTTTAATACCACTCGCGCAGCTGCTCCCTCATTGTTCTACAGCGAACGGAAACATTTTTTTTATTTAACACGAAAATATGAAGTAGCTTTTAAGCAAAATGAAAAGAACGAAGAATTATTGTTGAACAGAAAAGTTTTCATTCATCGACAAAGATGTGTTCACAGTGACGCGGAAAATAATTTTAACGGTAGATTTTTTTAGTTCAATAAAACGGTTTGCTTAGTTTGTTTCTGATATTCTCTTATAATGGTTGAATTGGTGTATATAAAAATTTATTACTAAAATTTTCAACACTGCATTTTAGGGAAATTTCATTAAATTCAATAATATTTGTTGTTGTCATAAAACATTAAATTATTAAAACAAAACGAATTTCCTGACGTTTTCTTATTTATTTATTATTAATGTACACAGAATAGATGGAACAATATACCGGGTGTAACGGAATACCGCAATATTTAAGGTTGTTGATTAACAAAAAAAAATTATGACTATTCTTTGTATTTTTATTATATGCCTACTTTCGATTTAATACGCTTAACAGTTCAGCGTATTAAATCGAAAGTAGGCATATAATAAAAATACAAAGAATAGTCATAAAACATTTTTTTTGTTAATCTCTATCTCTATATATAATAAAATAGTAGGGGTACAAAAATCTGTAATTGCGAAATATTAAGAAAAAAAATACACAGGTCGCCTTAAAATCATTAGCAGAACACGATAGAATAGTTTTTAAACAAATTGTTTGTTTGTTGGTTTGTTTGTTTGTTTGTTTGTCTGTTTGTCCGAAAAGATCTCCGAAACTACTGGACAGAATTTGATATGGCTTACACCACAATGCTTAGAATTTTCCGGAAGAACATTTAGGCATAATTTCGTTTGTTTAAATTCACTTTTTATTTTTAGTGAAAAAATACCATATAAAATTTTCGAACAATGCTTTAGGTAGAAAATCAACATGGCGCACGTGAAATTATTTTGACAAGTCTGTCACATAGTACAAAGAGAAGGTATTTTCTTCCACGAAGGAAAGGCAATGGAACTACGCCATACAGCCTGATCTTAAGTAATTGGATTTCGAAAATTGAAAGGCAGGAATGAAGTGTTTCACATAGTACAAATAAAATTTAATATTTTCTGTTAATGGCTGTACCCAACTGGATTTCGCCAACAAAATTGTCTTTTTCTTATGTCGTACCGTGGTGGTAAGGCAAAAAGATCAAGCCATACAACCAATGTATAAAGCATTTTTTATGATAATACTTATCGAGTGACCATAAAATTTGTAGATTGGTTTAATTCTTGACAAATTTTCACAAAATCGGTACAATTTTTAAAATATTTAAAATGTTGAAAAATGAAGATACTCTTTCCAAGGTATTTTGATGGGTGTTATATGTTTTTACATTATGACTAAGGAATCAAACTCTTTCATCCATTTAAAACTATTAAAAGTGACAGATTAATATTGATAATTTAAAAAAATATCTGACTGCAATGTTCTGGGTTACGCGTAGAGGGACGGGACGGGACTCTTGATCCTAATGTCTAAAATTACGGATCACATTTTTTTTGGATCCACCCAAGGAACATGGATATCGAACGAAGAACCTAAAGAGTAAACACATTGAACCTAGCCACGTTGACTTAATTTGACATGACTGCCGATAAAGATCGTTTCCAAACCCAGCGATATGCATATCAAATGAAAGGCCTTGATGAGTAGAGCACTATGAACTTAGCAACATTGACATAAATTCAACATGGCCGCCGCTCAAAAAAGGTGGATAAAAGTTAGTTTCCAAACCTAGCAATATGGGTATCAAATGAAAGGCATTGATGAGTAGAGCACTATGAACCTAGCAAAATTGACATAAATTGAACATGGCCGCCGCTCAAAAAAGGTGGATAAAAGTTAGTTTCCAAACCTAGCAATATGGGTATCAAATGAAAGGCATTGATGAGTAGAGCACTATGAACCTAGCAAAATTGACATAAATTGAACATGGCCGCCGCTCAAAAAAGGTGGATAAAAGTTAGTTTCCAAACCTAGCAATATGGGTATCAAATGAAAGGCCTTGAAGAGTAGAGCACTATGAACCTAGCAACATTGACATAAATTTAACATGGCCGCCGCTCAAAAAAGGTGGATAAAAGTTAGTTTCCAAGCCTAGCAATATGGGTATCAAATGAAAGGCCTTGAAGAGTAGAGCATTAGGTACCTAGGAAAATCGACCTAAATTCAACATGGCCGCCGCTCAAATAAAACGGATAAAAGTTCGTTTCCAAACCCAGCAATATGGGTATCAAATGAAAGGCATTGATGAGTAGAGCACTATGAACTTAGCAACATTGACATAAATTCAACATGGCCGCCGCTCAAAAAAGGTGGATAAAAGTTAGTTTCCAAACCTAGCAATGTGGGTATCAAATGAAAGGCATTGATGAGTAGAGCACTATGAACCTAGCAACATTGACATAAATTCAACATGGCCGCCGCTCAAAAAAGGTAGATAAAAGTTCGTTTCCAATCCTAGCAATATGGGTATCAAATGAAAGGCCTTGAAGAGTAGAGCATTAGGAACCTAGCACAATCGACCTAAATTCAACATGGCCGCCTCTCAAAAAAAAGGATAAAAGTTCGTTTCCAAACCTAGCAATATGGGTATCAAATGAAAAGCCTAAAACAGTAGAGCATTATGAACGTAGGAAAATTGCTATAAATTCAACATGGCCGCCGCTCAAAAAATGGATAATAGTTCGTTTCCAAACCCAGCAATATGGGTCTCAAATGAAAGGAGTCTCAAATGAAAGGATAATAAGTAGAGCACTATGAACCTAGCAACATTTACATAAATTCAACATGGCCGCCACTCAAAAAAGGTGGATAAAAGTTAGTTTCCAAACCTAGCAATATGGGTATCAAATGAAAGGCCTTGAAGAGTAGAGCATTAGGTACCTACGAAAATCTACCTAAATTCAACATGGCCGCCGCTCAAAAAAAGGATAAATGTTCGTTTTCAAACCGAGCAATGTGGATACCAAATGAAAGGCCTTGATGAGTAGAGCACTATGAACCTAGCAACACATAAATAAATTCAACATGGCCGCCGCTCAATAAAGGTGGATAAAAGTTCGTTTTCTAATCTAGCAATATAGGTATCAAATGAAAGGTCTTGAAGAGTAGAGCACTATGGACCTAGCAATATTGACGTAAATTCAACATGGCCGCCGCTGAAAAAAAGACGGATAACAGTTGCTTTTCAAACCCAGCAATAGGGGTATTAAATGAAAGTAGGCCCTGAAGGGTACCTAGAGCAGCCCTGCTCTAAGTGTGTTCCGCGGAACCCTAGGGCTCCACAATACCCCTTTATGGGTTCCGCAATAATTTAGAAAAATCAAAACACCCTCTCTGGTCGTACTTTTATTATGCTTATTAATAAAGAATACACTTTTAAAAACTATTGTTTTATTTTAGGGTTCCGTCAAGTATTTCGCTTTCCAAAAGGGTTTCGTCACCAAAAAAGCTTGAGAACCGCTTCGGGGCCTATTGGATGTTCGATGTTAGATGTTACCTGTGTTAAGTGTCCTTCATGATCGTGATAATGCAACGATCGTGAACTAACTAACGATAACTCCAAGTTTGTGTGTTGGATGTTAGTCATCACGGCGAGTTTGCTAAACGAACTATGCCAGCAACACTATATCGCACAGTACACGTTACAAAAACGGAAGTAATACATTTTAAGGCTAACCGCATAAATACGTTTTTTCGCATTCGTTTTCTGAATGCGGGCATCCGAATGCATCAAATCTATACAAAATACTCATTGACTGCCGCACACGTTCGTTTTTATTACGAACGGATCACGTTCTGTACGTATGTTTAGGTAGAATGGTAGAAATCCCGAATGAGAAGAAACGAACGTCTGCGCTACGTTCACGTACTCCGTGTCTGTATTCCGTGATCGGATATCGAATACGGAAAACGTATTTGTACAGTAACCACCCCATTCATGCTATACATTAACTCTACGAAAACCGCCAGTATTACGAGCGACATAAGAACGGTTCAAAGGCCAAACAGTATAACTTGACAAGGAGCTTACTGTACGACCAGTCAAAATTGGCCAAGTTGTCATATCCAAAAAATATATTTTGTTGGTGTTACCAACACCCATTATAAAATCTAAACTTTATTCGTATACAGTTCTAATTTATTAACAATTGTTTATTTTAATTCGAAACATGAATACGATAAAGATTATTCTTGCAACTGTGTAGTTCTTTCTACTGAAGAAGAATTTATTAATATCAATAATGTCTCTAAAACAATAATAATACTTAGTGTTTATAGTAATATGTAATGTATTTAATTTTGTGGACTGTTAGAAAAAAAAACATTACGAACCTACGCAAATTGTCCTAATTTCGAAATGGCCGATGCTCAAGAAAGGCAGAATAAAGTTGAATCATTATGGAATATAATGGAGGAAAAACTAAACACTGTGTTAAGTATTTTGATGGCGAAACATAGTTCGCGGGCACAGCTAGTCCGTAATAATTCCGTTACACCCGGTATAAGGAAACGGCGCAAAATTGTTGCTTATTTAAGAACTTTCTGCCAGCAGCCCTGCGACAGGTAAATAAGATTAATAATAATAGACACAGTGTATACAACTTAAGAAAACCTGCATGCCTGAATAACTTTAGATTATTCATTCAGTTTATTGATTGAGTCTAGTTTTTGGAAGTAGCTATAAATATCCTAATAACACATCGCAGAAGGGAGATTATTATTTGTAAAATACTTCTTATAGGCCTTCTGCGTTGAATAAAGATTTTGGTATTTTTATACTTTGTTATAAGCGATAGCTATTATAACAAACATTTATTGACTTCAACTACCCATCAAAAATTCTTAATCGAAATTCGAATACAAGCGATCCGCGCAGGCTTTGCACGTGCAGATTTTTCCAGATTTTCTTGTCCTGATAACTATGAGTTCAAATCAAAAGACTAAAACCAAATAGATGACAAATAGTGCAGCCGTTCTTTTCGATTGCATAAATCAGCCCCCTGAACTGATGCGCTTTCATAACATTCGGAAGTTGCTTTTCGTTTTCACTGCAGATTAATTCTTGCTGCATAGCTACACCACAACTATAATTATTAAAATGTAAGAAAAAAAAATCATGCACCTATTCGGAGATAACAGAAGCTTTCATGACAACAGGCAAGACACCCGAAAGGCAAATTTTTTGCCTTCTCCTTTCAAGTCATTCAGCAAAGACTTATTATTAAAATACCCTCATAGATTTATTTTTCAAATACCCTCATTGAAACTACGTTAAAACGCACGGCCGCCGGGGGCTATAGACTGACGAGTGAGCGAACGGAGGAGAAAATAAAACCCATCAAAGCAAAGTTTGCTGTCTGCGAGTGTGGACAAACCCTAACTGGGTGTCGCCGGCGGCGTCCCGGTAATTATTCAGGAGTCTCTGCGCATCTGCTCTCTCCCATAGGATCTGAGCTTTTTTGTTGTCTTAAAATATTCCTCGCTGGCAACAACGCTTACTGGCACGATTTGATATGCGGAAAACATCGTAGACGTGTGGATAGAATTAAAATGATGATCATAATATCAATTATTATGTCGGCGGCGCTGTGGACTTGGCACAGAGGCCCTAGACAAACACCACACGCTAACTGTTCCGCAGAAAAAATGTATGGAAATGACATTAGCCTACTCTCCATACATTTTTTCTAAGGAACGACTGCGGAAAAATTAGCATGTGGCATGTGTTTAAGGGGGCTGGCCTTCCAATCGGGAGGTCCGTGGTTCGATCCTGACATGTATGTACCAATGTGTTTTTCGTATTTTATGATTATGTTCATTTGCCGATGCTCCTACGGTGAAGGAAAACTTCGCGAGGCAACCTGCATGCACCTGCGAAGAAATTCAAAGGTGTTTAGGTCTCTGGACCAGTGCGGATTGGTCGACTTCAAATACACCATCGAATTTCATCCTAGATTTAAGCAGGATGCTTCACAATGTTTTGTTTCGCCGTAGGAGCGTCGGACAAATGAACCTACATATGAAATTCGAAAAACATATTAGTACATGGCAGGAACGAACCCCGGACCTCCCGGTTAGAAGGCTAGTGCCGGGTCCACAGCGCCACCGACGCTCCTCGAGTTTTCCTCGCTCCTGAGTTTGGTTATGTTAGGTTATTAAAGGTAGCTTATGTCCTGCCTCCAGCCTTAAACTTTCCATACCAATTTTCACTAAAAATGGTTCAGCGGTTGAGGCGTGAGGTTACTTTTGTATTTACAATATTAGTTTTATTATTTTTAGTGGGGTAGTTGGGATTATATGTCCTGACTGAGACTGATTGAGTGGTTCATCATCGCGGACTCAAAATATTAAAGCTAGATATGAAATTTGGCTAGCAGGTTTCTTTTATAACGCTTACATTCACTGAAGAAACGGTATTCAACGTCAAATGAGGAGAAACAGACGTTATTGTATGGATGATGTATCGATATACGTATTTTTGAAGCTAAAAGTGTGAACCTTTCCATTAAGGCTAATAAGTAGACAAAAGTTAACATGTGATTTAGCTTTTTAAAATTTCAACGGATATAAAGGGAATTGAACGTTTATTATTTGTTTAATACTAAGGCTGTCAACAGTTAGAACACTTTTTAATTTCCTGATAAATAACGGGAGTTGCCATTTTCATGACGATAATGAAATTGTTGAGGGCGGAAAGCCAGTGCGCGAATGTAATATGTCAAGAAAACGTACATAAATCGGAAAAATTCGCAAGGTCTAATGCCCAATGCGCGGTTCACCTTACTTTATATTCTTTTGCATCAAAATCCCGGGCCTACACAGGGTATTTAATTACAGCGCAGCCACATTTAATGGAGCGTGAACACGAGATATAGGAACCGGGACCTCCCCTCGTCACCTATGATCGCAAAAAAATCCCCGTAATAATCCGCTATAAATAATATACTCGTAATTATCGCCTGCCTTTCGATTGGGAGCTTGTAAATATGATATGGCTTATAATATTTGTAATTATTTATTTGATAAAATGATAGCGATTATTTCGATGCCCAAACTGATTAAAAGATTTTCTTTTAAATATATGTAGGTAAACAGTTTTTCTTGTCACTAAAATCGATGACATACCTACCTTTATGGTTCCTAAGAACAGAACATATTTTGTATGTCTTGTAGTTTACAGACTTGCACATACTGACCGATATAAATGTGCCACTCTGTATAGGAAAACTCTTTCTGAAAAGTGTAAAAAAATAAATCAATTCAAAAAAATCACTTCGAGCAGAATTCTAACCTGCGTCTTCAATACCGTCTTGACGCCACGATAATTAATCCATCGCGGATTAACGCATATAAGTAATTTTCTCTTGTTTCGATTTATTAGTCTTTCGATTTATTTAGCATTTAAAAAAATGCCAAGTTGGACAGAAGTAAAATTTATAAATTTGCGTTAGGTAATTCTTAACTAATTTTCACGAGATCTGTAAGGAGATTTTTATATGTGACTGCATTTTCTTTAAAAATGCTAAATAAATTGAAAAAAAATGATGAATGATATAAATCATTAAAGAAAAAATATCGTCTCTGGCGAGATTTGAACCGGCCGGCGTCTCCAACATACGAGTACCGCGTTGACGCCTTGACCATTTAGGTTAATATGTTTTTCATTTCACCTAACACACCCCCATGTCAAATTCAGTCACGGGAAGCTGCCAATCACAACATATCAATTTATATAGAAAGCAAAAATAAAAATACCTAGTACCACCGCAATATTTCGCCCAACTTAACAATCTCACTGTTTGAAGCATTGTCAATCAATCAATCACGGCAACATAGACGCCGAATACTGTCTTCGGCATTCTCCGCAAACTTAAAGGGCGTAACTTAGTTACGGGATTAAGTTGGCCGCGTCAAACAGGGATATGCACTCCGGGACAACGGCGGAACCGAGCCGGCTACAACTAATCTAATGTCGAAACTACGAGTAACTTGGAGTTTCGCATTCGTAGTAAAGCTACTCGCGAAACGGTATGGAGTTCTGTCTGCTCTGCGTTCCCTCTTGTGTGACTCGCAACGAAATAAGTAGCTTAAGTTTGTCAGTATACTATATAATATATATATACTACAATATACTATACTACTTTAGTACTATTACTTATTCTGTGGTATCGCATAGAGCTTGTTGTCTGTCAAAGACGTTTGATTTACAAAACAAAGGTAGATTTGGAAATTTCAAGCAACGCAGGTAATTTATGTGCACGGTGGTGGCGCGGTGGACTCGGCACTTGCCTTCCAATCGGGAGGTCCTGGCTTCGAGACCGCAATGTAGGTACTAATGTATTTTTCATTTTCGAATTTCATATGTACATATGTCTGACGCTCCTACGGCGAAGGAAAACATCGTGAGGCAACCTGCATACTCGTACATCTGTGAAGAAATTAAAAGGTGTCTAAGAAGTCGACCAATCCTTGCTGGGCCAGCGTGGTTGATTAAGGCCTAAACAACCTCACGCCAGTTCACAATCTGACGAAAGGTTTGATGTAGGTAAACATAAAGCTTCGAACACAAAGGCCTTTTCAAGAATTACAATTTTTTTGCGCCTAGCATTTTATCTCAATAAATAAAATTCTCGTGTCACAGTGTTTGTAACCGAACTCCTCCTAAACGGCTTGACCGATTTTTATGAAATTTTTCGTGTATATTCGGTAGGTCTGAGAATAGGTCGTATATATACCATTTTTTATACCTCTTGGTGATAAGTTGTTTTTTTTTCTCGTTTGGTAGGTAAGGGAGCCTGGGTACATCCGATTCTCACAGATTTATCAAAGTGCGTCGCACCAGCACCTGCGATGAGTAGCAACTTTGCCCTCGCCTCACCAGGCAGGCTTCCTTTGCGGTTAGGGGACAGGATTACGCAATTTGTGAGTGGAGGAACTGATTAATTTCTATTTCTATTTCTCGAAGCGGCCGGCGTCTGCGGTCGGCGACACGACACGCGCATCAACGCCTTAAATACGATTAATGACGTTAACAGGGTTGCCAGGGTCGGGAGCAGTAGGGTTCTGTAGGCTGAGCTAAGTTAACAATAACAGCTTAATTGAAATTCCGTTTAAAAGAAACATGGAAGTACTAATAATTAGTATATTACTAGCTGTGCCCGCGAACTATGTTTCACTTTAATAAAGCTCAAAATTTTCTGGAGAGGACCAAGTATTTGGAGAGGGGTATAAAAAAGTACCTAATGTAAGACCTACCAAATATCCAAAAAAAAAAACATAAAAATCGGTCAAACCGTGTCGTAGGAGTTTGATAACTATAACACTGTGACCCGAGATTTTTATTGTATACTTACTAGTTTTTGCCCGCGACTTCGTCCGCGTGGAAGCCCTTTTTTATTGATGCTCTTTACAAACCCCCCGCCCACCTTTTTACACCCTTAAGGAATGATTTTGGGGATAAAAACAATTCTTTATCCTTCTCCAAAACTCAAACTATCTCTATACCTACTTAATTTCATCTAAATCGATTCATTGGTTATTGATTCCCCATACAAACTTATTTTGTATGTAAACACCCCCCTTTTCTCCCCCTTAATGGGTAGTTAAGACACTAATTTAGGCAGCTGTAAAACGCAGTTAGTAAATACCAATTATCTATCGTTGATTCGAGCTTGACAACGAAACAACCAAACTCGTCTAGCTGTCTCTCGATTACAAATTTTCAATTAAACCCTGTTCATCGGGATACGATGCCTAAATCGGAGTCCGACCGAGCTTCGCATTTAACGTGCATATAATTAAAATCGCCTCCGGGAGCGATTTGTGGTCAGCGACACGACATACGCATCAACGCCTGTAAACACGATTAATGATCGGGGCCGTAGGGTTGTCGCTAACGAAGAATAATACCTTTATGGCTCTTGCGCAATATACTGAATATTTATAAGCACTAGATCAATGTTCGTATAATGCAATTAAAATGCATAGAAAAAAAAATCAATCGCAAAGAAAATTTATGATTACCTAGCGTAATAAATGAAAACAAGAGATCGGCTAACTTAAAGAAAAGTACATATGTTCACGACCAAGGAAAACTATCACCAATAGAAAAATTGGGTAAAAATGTTCGTGAAACTAAAATATTTTGTCAATGTCAAACATATAAATTAATGTCAACGTCAAACATTAGCACCTCCTATTGTGTAGTATGTACAGTGGCACCTCTGGTATGGTGCTGGTGGATCACGAAGCAACTGAGGAAAGAGGAGCACTCACGTTCTGCACACCGATCGAAGACCCAATAGTGGTGATCGCCAAATGCACCCGCTTCATGCTGGAGGACCGGATTCTGGAATCAGCGAATGCCGTGACCGGAACCTGGGTCTCAGAACCATGGGGTAAACTGGCGATAAGGTGGGTGAACGGAGTGCCAGGATGTGGGAAGACCACGTGGCTCCTCAAAAACTTCCAAATCAAGGAAGACATGATCATCACCAGCACACGCGAGACTGCAAAAGAACTGTCGGACGAAGTGACGAGTCGATTGGGGGCAGTCGCAAAAGGGAAAGTAAGAACCATTACCTCGGTCCTTATAAATGGAGCGGGAGCATCAAAACGCCTTATGGTGGATGAAGCTCTCCTGGTCCACTTTGGAGCCATCATCATGGCATCAAGGTTGACCGGGGCAAAAGAATTGATACTTATGTCGGATACAAACCAAATTCCCTTTATCGACAGAGATAACCTATTCGAAATGCGTTACGGAAGTCCTGCCGCCATAACCTCAGTTACTGAATAGCTCCTCTGCACACACCGAAGTCCGATGGATGTGGTGTACGCCCTTCAAAATATCTACGAGGGTATTTATACATCTCGGCAAGTGCTAAGGTCCCTAACATGCAGAATGGCTTCGGAAGCGAGACAACGAAGATGCGAACCAAATACCCTCTTCCTCACCTTCACTCAAGAAGAGAAAGAAGAGCATAGGAGAAATGGGTTTGGCATCGGAGATAAGTCCAGAATACTGACGATCCACGAAGCACAGGGACTAACGTACGAACACGTCATAGTGCTCAGAGGAGCTGAAAGATACAACCCGGTCCACGATAGTGTCCCTCATGCGATGGTCGCCATAACTAGGCACACGGTGTCCTGCACTTATTTCTATCGTCAACTGAAGGAGGACGACGCCATAAGACGCCTCATTGCCACTTCCAACACGGCAACGGATGACGAGATCAAAGACCATAATGAAAAGATGGCGTTCGGAGCCCTTACACGGGCAGCAATCTGGGTGCAAGACCAGCCACCAATAAATATATCATCCCGAACCGAACCCTATCCGGAACTAGTCCTATCAGTAGATTGTAACATATGAATAGTATTATATAGTTAGTATAATAATACACGTACGAAAATAATAATACATAGATTATAATAATAATAATAATAATACACTTTATTGCAAATAATTATTATTTTATTAATATTAGATTATCTTTATATAGGCAACTATAAAATTGTTAATGCGCAACTCACCCTAGATTAGGTGAAGAGTACTTAGTAGTAAGCGTTTTATAGATCACATAATATTGTACCCAAGAATTCAGAAGGCACGGACCACGAGTCTGTGGAGTTTTAAATAAACTAAAAAAAAAAAAACGTCAAACATTAAACATTCGCTGCGCCTAGTTCTACTAATCTTGACGTTGCAATCGTGTCTTGATAGCGTTTCAGTCAAACTCATTTTGTCACTTTTATACACTATTCGTACTACAATTTCTTGATAAATCAATAGTGACAAATATTTTAGTTAGTTACTTATTGGTTAACCAACAATAATGTCTTAAAATCAATACCATTTTAGAGTTATTGACTCGCTATAAATGTATTAGCGCTAGCAGAATAAAGTGGGTCATCGATTGATGCCATAAAAGTAGGTACAGTAAGCTCCTCGTCAAGCTATACTGTTTGACCTTTGGACCGTTCTTATGCTGCTCGTAACAGTGGCGGTTTTCGTAGTGTAAATGTAAAGCTTGAATGGGAGCTTACTGTACAGGTAGTTATATTTTTTAACCGACTTCGAAAAAGAAGGAGGTTCTATGTTCGACTGTATCTATTTTTTTTATGTATGTTCACCGATTACTCCATTTGTAGACCGATTTTCAAAGTTCTTTTTGTAATCGAAAGAGTATACTCTCGAGGTGGTCCCATTGTCACCATGTCATGATCTGATGATGGGATTCCATATAAATCGAGGGAAACCCTTGAATTTCATAGGCATGTCCAACGTGTTTCATGTTTTTGCTAAAGATGTTCAGGTATTTGCATCTGATAGTCATCAATCATATTACTGAGCTGATGATGAAAGGTTTTTGGTAGGTTAGGAGTTCGGAAATAATTCATTCAGTACTGTGCGAAAGACCTTTTATTTTAAGTTGTTCTGGTGTTTGCCTTAGCTCAAATTGTAAAACGCAAGTATTTTTAATTTTTACCAAAAAATACAACCGACTTCAAAAATACCAAAAAGTCATAAATAATTTTAGAATACATACAACATCACAGTTTATATTAAAGTCGGTGCCAAGCAATGATCACCTGGAAAGTCTTAAAAAATGAAAAGAACAATTAATATACCTACTTAGTTACTTTGGCACCGACTTCAATATAAAACTGTGATGTTGTAGTATTCTAAAATTATTTATGACTTTTTATTGTTTTTTAAGTCGGTTTTATTTTTTAATTTTAACGGGTTCAATATTCGGATGTGGCAAGCCTATTTCCAACATCTCTGAACACTTGCATCTTTTTTTAAAAAAAGGAATGTTTCCTTTGGTTAAAATTTTTTACCTTCGGTATTTAGAGTACTTTCCCCACAGGTGGCATTAAAAATTTAAAAATTGATATAAATCTAAGAAAGGAAATCTGTATATAGGATATAGATACTGACGACACGCTTAGCGCAGAGGTAGAGTGATCACCTACTGCGCAAAGGGTCGCGGGTTCGATTCCCGTACGGGACAAATGTTTTGTATGGCCTACAGAAATTTGTTCCGGTCTGGGCGTATGTGCATGTGATATTCTATGTTTGTAACTGCACCCACGACACAGGAGAAAATCCTAGTGTGGGGCGACGTTTTTTTTAAAAAAAATAAAAAATAAAGATACATGTTGTGCTCATCTTAATGAACACATTACCTTCTTTTTCATTGCGCAGTCAGGTAAAAACACAGATGCTTTACATCTAATTTTTTTGCTCCGCCGCGGCGTGTTAGAGATGGAAGATTACCCAAGGATTTGGTCTCGGGCGCACGAAAATACACCGAGCTCACTCTCTCAGAATTGTTTCCACAAGTTCTTTAACGAGATTAATAGGGGAGAATTTATGATACCATTTTGTAACAATATACTTACCGAGCTCTCCATAAATCATGAGTACATTGTTTAGAGATATTATCGCAGTGTGCATAGAAAAAAACATTTACTTGCGACCGTGCTATGTTAATCGCCCTAATTTTTTTCTCCGTAACTTTGATTTTCCACTAACGAAATTCTAGAAGCGTGTAATTTTTTTTTAACTTTATAGTGAGAAAGATGTGTAATCCCTACTAAAAACGGGAACATCATTACGATAAATGCTAAATATAACACAATAGAGCGCCGGAGGCGCTGTGGACTCGGGAGGACTCCAATCGGGAGGTTCGGGGATCGAGACCGACATGTACCAATGTGTTTTTCGTTTTTTTTATTTTCAATTGTACAGCAGGCTTCAAAAGTAGATAAGCATTTTTAGCAGATTTAGTACCATGTCACACCAACTATTCCTTTTATTTTGTGTGGTTACACCTATATTGCATTGTTATTAGTTGGTGTGACTGGTACTAAAAGGTTTGTGTTGTTGAAGTCGGCTGTACATTGTAGATTTGTCTGACGCTCCTACTTCGAAGAAAAACATCGTAAGGCAGCCTACATACATCTGCGAAGAAATTCAAAAGTGTATATGAAGTCGACCAATCCGCACTAGGTCTAAAAACCCTAACTTAGGGTAGGCTCAAGCCCTTCGGTTGGGACGTACTATATGAGCAGTTATGATGATGATTAACATTAGGTTAGTACAGTCAGCAAGACGTCAAGCTGAGAAACATTGACTTGAAGGTCTCCGACGAATAAGAAACCCAGCAATCGAAACAATATGAAAACAACTAGTAAAGATTACAACCTAGACAATCTGAAGAATACGTTTGTACTAATTACACAAGGAAACTGACGAATTTACGAAATTGTCAGCCTAAGCAGTAAAACTAGCAAATGAGGAAACTGACAATTCAGGAAAATTGCAACGAATAAGTAAACTGACAAATTAGCGAAACTGACCAATTAGAGAAACTACCAGTGATACGCTAACTCACTTGTAACAAGGCGCTATACCTCTTCTCTTTGGTTCGTATAATCTGAAAAGCATCATGTGTACATTTATTAACACATAATTTTTAACAATTGTTTTTCTATGAGGCATTTCACGTGTAATTTATTGAAATTTATAAATCTGTACTAAATCTAACTATTAAAGAAGTGTGCCTCGAAGCCAATATATTTTCATGAACCCCTCAGTATAATAATTAATATTCTAAAATTAAAGGCACATGTGTTTAGTTTTTGTAATGTTCTGTATTTGGCATATTTTATTATGTTAAATATTCCGTTATCATTGTTACAACGAGTATTACCAGGTGTGCCGTTTAATTATTTTCATTAAATACGTACTCGTAAGTGACTATCGGTGCCTTATTTAATATACAAGTCACCCCGTCGCACACTTAATGCAAATGTAAGGCATTTTTACATTATAACACGTAGAATGAAGTGTGCAAAGTGTGTACAAAGGTATAATTATCCTTAAATCTAGTTCATTACGCCTATACTTGAAGGTTGATAATGAGGACTTACTAAAATAAAGAAAAGCGAAGTCTTCGTGCTTAACAGTTATAACACGTGTAGGCTGTTATAATTGGTTGAGAATAGTTACTGTAATTCAAAATTTGGCAGGAGCGAAATTTAAACAGTAATGTGAGAAGTGCTATTGAAATGAAGGAAAAATTTTCTCGCGTGAGCTCTAGTATACATAGTAAACTCGCGAACAAAAATTAGTTCTGTGTGATGACAATGAAATGAAAATATTATATTTTTTTATACATAGGTACTTGTATACTATGACAGTGTTTGAGACCTCCTAGTTAGCAATTAATATGCCTAAATCAGGAGGACCCCCTCCTTCCTATATCATACAGAATATATTGGTTATACAAATAAAAAACTAAAAATAATCCCACACCATGATCACGCTTCTTTGAATAACATTCGCAAAGTTCATATCGTATCTCCCGAAACAAGGAAGGTGCGATAAGTTTCGGGCAAATTGAAATGGACCTTCCATTTTCTCGAAAGTAACTGGATGCGGCTGTCAAATTACTTCAATTTCCCTTTGCCCGATGTTGTTTTCCTTAAAAAGTCAATTCCCCAAAAAGTAATGATGCGCTGTAATTTTGTTTACGTAGGCCGAATTGTTTTCTCGTTTAACTTTTATGTTATCCAACTTACGTATTATGAAAATTGTTTATCATTCAATAGGAAACACAAAAAATATATTAACATAATATGACATGAACAAAAGTACACTGCGTTTGTAGTTACATATATAAGTACAGATTTATAATAATTATAATTTATTGTTATAATTTATACCTTCTAAGATGACTTGTTTTGTAAGTACCTTAAAGGTAATTGTCAATAGGCAAACAATTTAATAATTTGTTACCTATAATTAAAATATGATTACTTAAAATAACCGCCAAGTGCGAGGTGGACACCGAGGATCCGTACAGAATTACCTAGCTGTGCCCACGACTTCGTTCGCGTGGATGTCGGAAAATAACAACATGTCGTACATTTTTTCCCGTTTTTACAAATTTTTCATTGATACTGAGCTCCTTTTACTCGTAGCGTGATGTTATATAGCGTAGTTTATATAGCGTAGTGTAGTTTATAGTTTCTCTATGAGTCGTCTACAGGAGTACCTTTATCTCATTATTTTGTTTTTGCCACCAAGCAGTATTTCAGCCTTCCACGATAAATGGACTATCCAACACAAAGAGAATTTTTCAATTTGAATCAGTAGTTTCTGAGATTAGCGCGTTCAAACAAACAATGAAACAAACTCTTCAGCTTTATAATATTAGTAAGTAAGTATAGAAGTAAGTAGTATATAAAGTCCTAAGTACATATTTTCGGTTTTCAGATTTTGTCTTAACATGTGTTGTTGCAAATTACTGGGTACTGTGACCTGATATTTCACAAATACGCGACGTACATTAGGGTTCTTGTAGGGATTTTACATAGATTTGATAGTCTTGTAGGAACCACGTGTACTATAGGCGACTGTAGCAAATTGCCATCAAGCAGCCTTCTCTTCCAACATTGTTTTATAAATAACAAGTCTCCATGGCTTTTTTTTGCCGCTTACAGATTTAATAGGAAATCATACACGGGCCGTTTTTCTATACAAACGTAGTCCCCTGTTTCCTTCCTGGATAATGGCAATAGCTGCTCTATTTAAAAAAAACAATGGCCACTATCAGCATATTCTTATGTTTTCCCTTTTTATTTACATTGCTTCTTGACAAATATCATGATCCTATGTCAACGGGTCAGGTCCAACCTCGGACCGCCCGATTAGAAGGCCAGTGTCAGACCACAGCGCCACCGACGCTCAAATATATAAATCAAATCGTATTTTCGATTGCGGTCATCTTGTAGTGTCATAAAAATATTGTGAAAAAGGTATAACGAAAAAACACATATGTCCCAAATTTCTGTACCGAGTTCATGGAAATAATAATACAACTAGTACTTATTAGTTCCATGACCGAGTTAATGTTGACGTCAATAAAGTCGGTTGAAAACAAGAGCTTTTGACAGGACGGACGCCTGTAGGGATAGTTAAGAACCTAAGTAAGTAAATATTGTTACGAAACGCCTGCTTAAACAATGTTCCGTGACAAGGAGCTATTTATCTCGCGTTCCACCGCCATCACGATGTGCTCAAAATTACCCACGGAAATAAGTTTTTTTATGTGCGAGATAAATAACGCACAATGTGCCTATGCATCTTAGGAATTACTTATAAATCCTTTGCGTAACATTGATAAATCATCACGTTTATCACACCTATGAACAACTCTCTACTTATTGGCGTAGCACAGTGATTCCCAAACTTTAAATCTCCAAGGACCATTTATATTATTTTTCATGAACCGTGACCATTATGTACAAAAACCCCCCACTCAATTTAAAGTAGATTATTGTAAATAACTTAAAAGTGCCATGACATGCATTTGTATGCATAGAACATCTTCTACACAAGTTCTTTTGAAATGAAAAAAATGAAAATGAAAATCGGCAATCGTTATTGCTAATATTATTGCTCAAAGCAACCAGCAAATAATCACATGCTCTCAGTCGATTTCGGACCTCGTTCTATTACAGACAAATACTTGTTCCCAGATTAGAGTTTGCGTTAGCGGACTTTTCTCCTTCCATGGACCACAGGTTGGGAACCACTGGCTTAGCAATTGTGACAAGAAAAGGAACACGACATCCTTTGGATCGCGGTGACGTACAATACAAGTCTTAGGTCAAAACAAGCATATTCATCATCATCATCCTTAATAATCGGGCACTCACTCGGGCGCACACTGCCGGGCCTTCCACATTCACCAGAGGGTGTCTCCATGAGTCGTCTACAGGAGTACCTCTATCTTACCTATTTATGCCGCCAAGCAGCATTTCAATCATTTAGGGGACTATAGACAAAATGCATTTGTTACAGCTTGTTGAGTCCACAGCATTGGGGACTGAAATGGAGTAGTGAGTGCCGTACAGTTCCTTGGGTGACTGAGCTAGAGGATTCTATTGAAATAGCCCGCGGTGCTTGTATTGCTGTGTTTCGCTTTGAAGATAAGACAGGCAGAGAAATCACTGGGTACTGTGACTTGATATGTCATATATACCCGACGTGCATTGGGGTTCTTGGAGGGATTGTATATGTTTGCAAGTCTTATGGGAGACTGTAGCCACTTACCATCACGCAGCCTTCTTCTTTTCCAACTTTGTTTTATAATAACAAGTCTCCATGGTTTTTTTGCCGCTTTCAGATTTAAAAGGAAATTGTATGGGCCGTTGTTCCATACAGACGTAGTATCCTGTTTCTTTTCTGAATAATAACATTAGAGTAGCTCTATATTATTTTTTTCGAAAAACAATCAATGGCAACTATTAGCATACTATTATGTTTTCCTTTTTTATTAAGTTAATTATTAAAAGAGATTTAAACCTTAGTAAACCTAAAAAATTTTACTGATTTTTTGTTACTTATATCGAAACATCCAGCAAATTTTAACGAGATTATTTGGATTATGTAGAAATACAGTCAATTAATTTTTTATGTGAAAAGTAATTGAATCGGTCTAGTTTAGCAGAGAAAACAGGGGACTACGAAACGTATATTTTGTGTACTTTTTAACCGACTTCAAAAACGGAGGAGGTTCTCCATTCGTTCACTGCCAATAATGGACCGATTTTCAAAATACTTTATGTATTCGATAGAGTAGGTATACTTCTTGGGTGGTCCCATCATCACTAAAATTTGGATCTGATGATGGGATCCCATGAAAATCGAGGAAAACTCGTAACTTTTATGTACGTCCAACATGTTTTATATTTTTTCCGAAGCTCTTCACTTATTTGCGTCTGGTAGTGATGAACCGAGCTGATGATGGGAGGATTCTTAACTTTTAGGAGGAAAGGAAAAATGGAACCCTTATAGGATCCCTTTTTTGTCCGTCCGTCTGTCTGTCTGTCTGTCTGTCTGTCAAGACACTTTTTCTCAGGAACGCGTGGAGGTATCAAGCTGAAATTTATATCAAATACTCAGGTCTAAACTGTCCCTTGGACCTGTGAAAAAATAAAACTTCTAAGCCAACGCAATCAAAAGATACAGCCGTTTATGCCGCAAATTTTCGACACTCGCAAGGGAATCAAAACCTACGGGGTTTTGATTCCCTTGCGAGAACTACTAACTACTCCCGTGAACTCAGAATCTTGAAATTTGGTACGAAGTAACGTCTTATAGCGCAGATAAAGGAAACTTTTTACTTTTATACCTACAGGTTTGTACGGAAACCTCGGTGCGCGAGTCCGACTCGCACTTGACCGGTTTTTTTAAATAGCACGTTTTATCAAGTGAATTTAATACCAGTTCACCGAAGGGGAGCTGGTATTAAATTCATTAAAAAGATTTCATTCACTAAAAAGATAAAAAAAAATAAAAAATAAAAACTGACTTCAAAAACACAGAAAAGATAAAAAAATATAAGAATAGGTACAAACAACATCACATTTCTATATTGAAGTCGGTGCCAAACGATGATCTCCTAGAAAGTCTTAAATCGTTTGTACCTATTCTTATATTATTTTTAACTTTTCGGGGTTTTTGAAGCCAGTTTTTATTTTTTGTAATTTATTGGTATTTTCGGTCCGTCCTGCAGTAATTGTCTCTATTGCGCTCAGTTAGGTTGTTTGGGCACACAGTGCGTCAGCATGCATTTTACTAATACCTATAAGAGGAAACACTAAGGTCCTACCTACACTACAATATTTGCCGGACAAACAAACATTTTTGAATTCTCTTAAAGTTTTTGCCGCCTATGAAGTAAACAAATTTCTAATAGGTTCCTAAGCCCGAAATTAATAGCTGTGAAATTGCAAACCGACTTTAACTTTCAACGCCTCAACCCCCCATTTACTTCCTTAACCCCATGCTTTAAAATTCAATTTCGAACAAACTCTTAAAATTGGTGGCAAATGTAATATTGTGTTTTCCGATATGGCCTTTCTGGCTGTAAACTAAAGGGGCCATTGGCAAACGTTACGTTTATAGCTATTGGGCCATTGTCTTAGCCTGTTGCCGGAGTTGGCAACGGAAAAGGCTTCAGTGTAAAACATTAATGCGTTAGATTACACCTCGTTATTTAGTTCGAAAGCTATTGAACGAAACAATTTTAATGTTCCAGGTAAGCGTCGGTGGCTTGCCTTCCAATCGGGAGGTCCGGGATTAGAGACCGCAACGTACCACTGTGTTTTTCGTTTTTCGAATTTCATATGTACATTTGTCTGACGCTCCTACGGTGAAGGAAAACATCGTGAGGCAACCTGCATACATCTGCGAAGAAATTCAATGGTGTATGCGAAATCGACCAATCCGCACTGGGCCACCGTGCTGACTAGGGCCTAAACACCCTAACTTAGGGTAGGCTCGAGCCCCTCGATGGGGACGTAAGTGAGCTGTATGAAGAGGTAAGGAGAAAGCGGAACCCTTATAGGATTATTTTGTTTTTTGCCAGTCTGTCTGTCTGTCAAGATCTTTTTTCTCGGAAACGCCTTGAGATATTAAACTGAAATTTATAACAAACACTCGGGTTTTACGGTCTCTTTCAGCTGTGAAAAAATCATACTTGTAAATCAACGCGATCAAAAATATGACCGTATGTATGATGAAAAATATTGATACATTCGCAAATTTTGTGATATCACAGGGGGTTCAAAAGCTATTGGGTACCTACTCCCCGTTGACCTAGAATCATGAAATTCGGCAAGCAAGGTCTTACAGCACATGTTATGGAAAATATCTAATAACCATAAATATATACATAGTTAGGAACTTATATACTTAGATAAATTTGTACGGAATTCGCACTGCCTGGGTCGATTTTTTTTTATTGAAACATATTGAGGGGTTGAACGCGAAGCCCGCTATATACGGGACATTCTTAAAAATTTATTTCATTGCAAATGGCTGGAAATGTGCATAATAGATTTCAAGAAATCCACGGATTACTACTATATATCTGCGAAGAAATTCAAAGTTCAAAGAATCATGCATTATTGCAATTTATCATCGAGTTTTAAGCTCTCCTGAAAATTTCAGCTCTCTAGATGGGTAGGTATTGGCAGTGTTTGAAAAATCGATAACCTACACTACAATATTTTGCGGACAAACAAGCAAAGGCAAATGGAAGCAAATCGTGTTAATAAAAAGGTTGGAGCTGATATGTTAAATACATAGTAATATCCATTCCTTCATTTTATTTAAAAGATGACCTATGAAAGGTATACACTGAGCCTATCCATATCATAACATCTAATACCAAATTCATATAGGAAATAGGTATCTCATAAATACCAATTCCTCCTTTACACTAAGACTTACATACTTATCGATATGGACTTACAGTGGAATCGGAATATATAACACTCAGCGCTGTATTTATGTATATGTATATCTATGCAGTAGGCTGCGAGATTGACTCCAGTTGCATTGTTTGTGAAGCTCGCAATCACTCAAAAGTACTACCATTCTCTTTAGGGACGCGCAGCAATTATTATAACAGTTACATCGATATCGATGAGGTGCTCGACGTTTAGTTGTAATGTTTTGCGTCGACTAATAGTCAAGACACTTATAAGTTTCGTGCCTTTCTTTTCCGGACAAAAGAGTCAGGTTACTAAACAAACTACTAGTCAAGGTGCACAAGCGATCAGTCCATTCAAACATGCGAGCAAGTCCAGTGGTCGAATTACAGGACATAGGTGCGACTTTTTTATAAACATACACGTCAGCACCAAATGAAATCAGGCAGACGATGTTGCCAGGCGACGGCGACAGGTGGGTAAGGCATTTTGTTTTTTTTTTGTTTTAAAAGTACGTCGCCCCACACTAGGATTTTCTCCTGTGTAGTGGGTGCAGTTACAAACATAGAATATCACATGCACATACGCCCTCTGCGCTAACCGTATCGTCAAACGTGCGTGTCGTCATTGACTTTAGTGCCTGAAAAAGAATGTACTTATTTCAGTAAGGCAAACCGAGCGTCTGTTCCAAGGCAGAACGGCGGGTCGACGATTACGTCACTGTAGTGAGTTCACTCTTTATTTTGTACAACTAAGTTGTCTAAGAGGAATACTGCCCACTTGATGGTAAGTGATAACAGTCCCCTCTCACAAGAACCACATATACTATAGTACATATGGTTCTTGTGAGATTGGCAGCAAAACTGCAACCCCCACAAGAACCACAGTGTGCATTGTCAACTTGTGAAGAATTACTAGGTACCGTAACTTTACGTCTTAGTAAAGTCATTTCATAAGTTCCTAGTAATTTCATTGCCATATCTTACCCTTCCGGACAACCGGAACATAGCAATATGCAAGCACTGCTGCTTGCGGCAGAAATAAAAACACTTGACCTTAAAAATATTTGAAATCTGCCACAGAGAAGAGTGTAGACCTATATTATCTCTGGTTATGTAGGACTACACACATTCCGATAATTGGCACATAAGAAGGTATTTAAAAAATGTTTCGCTTGCCAACCTTGGCACAAGCACACAGCTTTCGCAATCCAAATCAATCGAAAAATGACTCTGGACCACATTAGTCCGGGAACGAAGCAGATTGCATGATTTGAGAAAGCCGGAATATGAAATATATTATAAAAACCAGTATGTTCCCATAGTTTACTTAGTTTCACTATGTTCTACAAACCATCCTCAGCACCGCTTCAATCCATAAGAGTCGTACCCATAAGGATAGGACGACGTTGAACGTACCACTGGGTACCAGTCTCCTGATGTGAGAAGAAATTGGCCTACTACACTACGCTGACGAGTTTGGGTAATTCTAAAAACAAGCGCGTTTTATTTTTTATCGATAGACCACACCCAGCACTGCTCCAAGAGGAACGTCAGGGCTGAAAGGGGTTGGTTACAAGAACTAAAAGTGCAGTTCGGTTCCGCCTCGAAACCACAAAAGGCGAGCTACGATGAATGCGCACAAAGAGAAATATTACTTTTTGCTATGAGCATTGAGGACGTAGAGCGTAAAACAAAAGTGAATACCCTACTATTTATATGGTTATTTTGTTAAACAAAATGAATGAAATTTTACAGCATGCTAATGATTTTGTTGAATATTCTATTAATAAAAAAATAGCTTCAAAACTCCGAAACTGCTTCACTGATTTTGATGATATTTGGCTTACTTTACTTGCAATTTGGGCCACCTTAAAAGTCAGGATAGTTTTTATCCCCAATTATGGACCTCAATATTTATTGTTGCCAATTAAATTGTTTGTAATTATTGTCTTATACAGGATGTAGTGCAACCGATAAAAAGAGAACACAATTCTACTTGTGAAACTTAATAATTTTCTCAAAGGAACATGTCAAGACGCAAAAAAAATTGGATTTTCCATAACAAATTTCTTAGTTATATATCATTTTGTATGGATAGTGCGAAATTTTTTACCGTTTTTAGACATTTATGTTCCTTGGGGAAAGTTGTTCAGTTTCACAAGTAAAATTGTGTAAGTTGTCTTTTTTCGGAAGCGGTTGTATATTTATGTTTACGACATTTGTGTTATAATATACTACATTATTGTGTTTCGTTTTGTACGAAAACGTTTTAATCTTTATAACTGAATATTTATCTGACTGTCTATCATCTGTCCTAATGAGTTAAATACTAATGTTTTAAAATATATGACTGGAAAGTTGTGGTTTTAGCAATATCTGTATATTGCTAAAGCCACAACTTGTCCCTAAAACAATGGATAAACCTGTAACTATAGATGGACTTTATCATGGCCTCCCTTACCTCAAATTTTGACCTCCCTTACCTCCTATAAATTTAACACTTGAGGTAAGGGAGGCCCTGATGAAGTCCATCTACAGGTGTATCCATTGTGGTGGTGCCCAAGGTAGACACCACCACGTCGGCGTTTCGCCGACTTGTATTGCTGAATTTTGTACCCTACTACCAGCTCATAGAAAGCATTGTGGCTTACCCCGATTCCAATTGTCTCCGTCCGTCTCCTCCGTAGCCGGTGGACTTCCTGAGCTAGCTCGAAGGAAGTCGCGGCTCCTGAAGTTCTGCAGTGGATCCACCGGTGGAGACCGGAGCACTATAAATGCCTATTAGGCCACCACGGCTCACACACGCGATTTTGACACCGTTGCACAACACAAAGCGGGCTTTCGCACCCCGATATTAGGTGCGCCGCGCAAAATACAATTTGCTAGTTATATACTGTGTATTATATTTTATGGATGCCCGGACATCATCCTAACCTAATTCAATGTCGTGACATTTCGACTCAACTCAACTGACATGTCACATGCGGCCGGCCGCCAAAAAAAGCTCTCACTGCACAGACCACAAATGCAGTGTTGCCACTCGCTCTTCCTCGAGCGTGAACATCCCCCCGCTCCGGACAGTCCCGGACTGTCCGCCAAATCAGTCTAAGGGGAGGCGAGAAAGAGTAGCGACCGCGCGCTTCAAAACAGAATCCCCAACTAGGACCTCGGCAAACCTGGGCACACCATCAGACCCTAGAGTAAGTTGGACAATGCGTCCGCGACGCCAACGTAAGGGTGGCAGGTTTGGGTCCTTCACTAACACGAGGTCTCCAACCCTCGGTGGGTTTGTCTTATCTGACCACTTAACGCGCTGTTGCAAAATGTGTAAATATTCAAGGTGCCAGCGGCGCCAGAAGCTCTGGGTAAGCTGCTGGAGCAACTCAAACCGCGAAAGGCGTCCTGGATTGACATCTCTATAAGGATACTCGGGCAGGGCGTTAAGTGGTCTGCCTATCAAGAAATGGCCCGGCGTGAGGGCCTGCAAATCGTTCGCGTCGGTAGACAACGGACATAACGGACGCGAGTTGAGAACCGCCTCAATCTTATGAAACACCGTCGCGAGTTCCTCGAACGTGAGAATAGTCTTCCCAATAACGCGGCGAAGGTGAGTCTTGGCGGCCTTTACAACAGATTCAAAAATCCCTCCCCAGTGAGGGCAAGACGGCGGGGAGTATCGCCATGTTACCCCCCTACGGGAGAGTGTGGATCCGATCTCAATATTATTTTTATCTAAAAATTCACAAACTTCTCTTATATGTCTATCAGTGCCCTTGAAGTTCGTCCCACAATCGGACCGAATTAGAGAAGGCAGTCCCCGGCGGGAGACAAATCTGCCTAACGCTGCTAAGAAAGCGTCCATGGTGAGCGCACTCACCACCTCCAAATGAACGGCTTTAGTGGCCAAACAAACAAACACACACAAGTAAGCCTTTTCAGTCTTAGCATTACGGAGTCGCGACGTTTTTATAGTGAATGGTCCCGCAAAATCAGTTCCAACTCCTAAGAAGGTCATCGATTCATTCACACGATCAGCAGGCAAATCACCCATTTGGGGCTGCATCGTCTCGGGGCGTAAACGATAGCAGGGCAGACATCGAAATATAACAGATCGGATTATTCTTCGCGCTGACAAAATCCAAAACTCCCGTTGGAGGAGCGCGGTCAATGCATTACATCCGGCATGAGCATTCTTCACATGGCGATCAATGATCAACAATCGCACCAATGGTCCGTCCTTGGGGAGCAACAGGGGATGACGTGATCTATAAGGCAAGTTAGCGTGCCTCAATCGGCCTCCTACACGCAACAATCCCTTATCATCCAGAAAGGGAGTCAAACGCACCAAGGGTCCCTTCAATTTGGACGTCCCGGTACGGAAAATCTTAAGTTCCGGTTCAAACGCTCTAGACTGGGTCATACGCACCCAATGCAAAAGAGCATCTTGGCGCTCCTGCGGAGAGAGGACCGGACACAAATCTTTGTCCTGAGGCCGGCGACAATTTCGTATAAATCTTCTTATCCAAGCGGTCACGCCGAGCAACTTGTCCAGAGAACTGTAGCGGTCTAATAAAAATTCCCGCTCTGGAGCCGCCATAGTCTCGACAGCGTGAACACGCAAGCCCGGATTTGGTACCTTCACCACAGCTGGTGTGGAAGGCCAGGACGGCTGTAACAACCATTCGGGACCCCACCACAGAGTGTGGTCAATAAGCTGAGGGGCTTCGCTGCCACGTGATGAACAGTCAGCAGGGTTTATTTCACCTGGCACGTGGCGCCAAATCAACGTGGCCTTCGAGGCCTGTATTTGGGATACCCGATTGGCCACAAATACTTCCAGGGAGTGGACGGAGTTCTTAATCCAACACAGGACAACCTGACTGTCGGACCAAGCAAAGAGCGACTCAAAGTCCACACTACGTCCCAGGGTGTCAACAACGTGGTTCATCAACCGAACCAGAAGAGTAGCTCCAGACAATTCTAACTTCGGAATCGTTAATCGAGTCCGAAGTGGAGCAACCTTACTCTTAGCAATTAGCAAGTAGAGCTTAACAGCTCCTCTATCATCAACCGTCCGGATATATACGACGGCTGCGTATCCACTCTCAGACGCGTCACAAAAGCCATGAAGGCTGGCCGTAAACCGTCCCTTAGGCAGTATATGTCTAGGGATACTAACACCGTTAATGTCGGGGAGAGACGACATGAAGGACTCCCAATCTCGCAGCAAACGGCCCGAGAGGGGCTCATCCCACGACACTTCGGCTGACCAAAGTTCCTGTAGGAAGCACTTCATCCAAAACACTACGGGACTAATCCAGCCATTTGGGTCAAAGGTACGAGCTACTGTTGACAAAACTAACCGTTTCGTCCAGACCTTGGGGCTTGGCAGCTCCAATCGATAGGTGAACGTGTCCTGGACAGGTCTGTATTGCACTCCCAAAACAGACAGTAAATCTGGAGTGTTGGCATTCTCAAAAATATGAGGCTCCTGCTGGTGGTCGTCTGGCAAGTCACACAAAAGCTGAGGTGAGTTGGACATCCACTTCCTCAGTTCATAACCACCAGCCCCGAGAAGAGCAATTAGTTCATCTCGCAAAATCAAGGCTTCCTCGACACTAGAGGAGCCCGTACAAATATCATCAACAAATGCATCCTCCTTGAGAACCAAGGATGCGCGAGGGTATCGTAACCGCTCACGTTCAGCGAGTTCCACAAGTGAGCGAATTGCCACAAAGGGGCTCGAACGCAAACCGTATGTATTGGTGTTCAGCTCGTAGACCAGCATGGGATCCCTGGGATCCTCTCTCCATAATATGAGCTGATATCGTCTATCGTCCGGGTGAATCACAGTCTGCCGAAACATCATCCGGATATCGGTCACAAAGACGACGGCATGGCGACGGAAGTTGGTCAATACATCGCCCACCTCGTGGTGCAACTTCGGTCCAGCATGCAGACATTGATTCAGCGAAACTCCGGTAGACGTAGGAGCTGACCCATCAAAAACAACGCGTATCTTCCCAGTGGAAGGTTTCAAAACCGCGTGGTGAGGAAGAAAATTATGTTCCTCGTTTCGCCAGTCCAGTCGCGAGACCGACATGTGCCCCAGTTGCTCATATTCTCGCATGAAGTCGACATACTTCTGTTTGAGGTCGGAGTTCCTACTCATACGACGCTCCATGGACAGCAACCGCTTCTCGGCCAACGGCCGGGAGCTGCCAAGTGAGGGGCGAACTGACAAAAAGGGCAAACGAGTGATCAGCCGTCCCGAGTGAAGGCGACCTGTATTGTTCTGGTAGAACAACTCACACTCCTCGTCCAAGGGGTTCACTCGCTTCACGGTAGGTGGCTCTTCCACCTCCCAAAACCGTTGAAGGACATCCGATAAGGTGGAGCTAACAGTTATGTAACTGTCCACCGATGGAGATGGTGGGTTATGCCTAACTGGTCCCATCACTACAAACCCAAGCGATGTGGATAAGGCTACCAGCCCACCCTTCTGTAACTCTCTCCTCTTCCCACAATACACGCGGCCTAGAACATCGGCACCGAGCAATAAGTGAATCGGACCGGTTCGGTGGAAGGAAGGGTCAGCCAAGGTCAATCCTGATGTCGCATCAACGACAGCGCGCGAAACGTGCTGTTGCGGAAGCTGACCAACAACCTTCTCATAAACAATCGCGGTAGCGCCAATTTTGGGCGCTGAAGAGAAGTGGGGGGAGAAGGAGAACAAAACCTGACCGATCGGATCCGGGATCCGCAGGTCTCCGATTCCTCGTACCGATTCAAGGTATGGAGATGTGTTCAAACTCAACTGCCGGACCAGCCAGCTGGAGGCAATGCAACCCTGAGCTCCCGTATCCAAAAGGGCGCGAACTAAAACAAAGGTGCCCCTCGGGCCCCACACCTGTACGGAGGCTGTTGGTAACAGCACCTGCTTCTGTGGGGGGGTTGCAGCCGACAGTTGGTTTAGTGAAAATCCTCCCGCATTCCCCGCAACGGGGGGGAAGGGGGGTCCGAAGAAAAATGCGTGCGCGGCGGAGGAATAGGGCGCTCAAGGCGCTCGAGCGGGTCCCAATCCGGCATGTACACACCCCGACCAAAGCTGCATCGAGGGGCCGGGCGGTGCCCATGATGGGCGAAAGTTGGGGGAGCCCGTGACAACCGGGGTCTCTCCATCAGAGGGGGAGAGAAGCGTATCGGCTCTCGACGTGGCTCCCTAATAACCGCGGCACAATCCCGCGGTGGCGCCTCATAAACGGCGCGTCGATCCCCCCCGCCCGTAGGGGGGGTGGGGCGCCCAATCCTCTCACGGGAGGGGGGCGCCTCTCCAATCTCCGCGGAGGGGTGGCACGCCCCTCCGATCTCCTCGGAGATGTGGGTGACCTAGGAGGGCCCCCGCCCGTGTGCGAGTCCCTCTCTCTCACCACCTCACGAGTGTCTCTATTGTCGAAGCACAAAAGGGGGTGATGGGCCCCTCCACAACAGTGGCAATCTCGTGGGTGGGGGCAAGCCGATGCCATATGAGCCCCCAGGCAGCGGTAGCACCAATTCCGCTGCTTGGCCATATTTCTACGCCCCTCGGTGCGTAGGCCAACAAATTTGGGACAGGCCGGCAAACGATGGCCATCCCGCTTGCAACACTTGCAAGGCCTCGGCCTCTCCCCATGTGGAGAGCTCTGCCGCACTGCAGTATACTGCTTGTACGGGCGGCGCTCTCTCCGTGGCGCTGCCCGGGTCGCCTCATAGCGGCCTGTACTCGGTCCCGGTATAGGAGCCAGATCCAAGTGGTCGGTCATCCGACACTCATCCTCCAAAAATCTGAGGAGATCCGAGAAGGGGGGGAGGTACGAAGCACTATTGCCCCCATACCTTTGTTCAAAGCGCCCCTTCATCTCCATGGGAAGCTTATCGAGGATGAGGTGGAGCAAAATAAAGGACCACTGGTCCACCGGTAGATCAAGTCGTTTGAGCGCGTTAATAGCGCTTAGCAGCGGGTTCAAAATCTCCTTCCTCAATGAGGAGACCCGCGATACTCGTGGCAGCCCTAAAATGGCAGCCACATGTGTGTCCGCTAGCAAGCGAACATTCTGATACCGAGCGGTCAACAACGCCCTTGCAATATCATAACTGTCATCGTTGACAGGTAGATGCTGGACAAGCACACCAGCCTCTCCACGTAAGGCAGAGAGCAAATAGGCCAATTTCTGGCTAGGGAACAGGTCGTCCCTCGAGTGAACCAGGCTATCAAAGAGGTTAATGAACCCCATCCAAGAAGCCAGGTTCCCATCAAAGGTTGGGATGTCTAAAGTGGGCAGTCTGCCCAGCAAGCCGGCCGGGGTAGGCTTGACCTCCCCGGGCGTGCACGACTCACCCCTCCGGGCGAATAGGATAGCCTGAGCCTTGTTTATGATCACATCCGCCTGTTCAAAACACTGATCATAATCGGCATTAAATTGGTCGACTACCCGCAACTCAGCGGCACCCTCGGCTGGGTGGTCGAGCAAATATTGTTGATGAACAACAAAAAGCTGCTCCAATTCCTTCAAGCGAGCAGGTACTCCCTCATGCCGAATTAACAAGGCCTGTTCTCGGTCTGGTCGGTCTACCAAAGCGACGGCACTAGCAAACCATCTCAAAATCTTTTGTGCGCCCGCGCGGGCACCACTAAGCGGGCTGACTGGCGGGACCATTTTGCACCAAAATTAATAAACACTATAATAATACACGGACAAACAGACCGACAACCGCAGACAATTAAACAGATCGGGAGGAACTTCAAAGGCAGAACAAAATATATAAACAAACCAAAATCAAGTGTAAATGCTAGAACTTAACTAGAACAACAAAGGCATTTAACAACAGGATTTTTCAAACAAATTAAAATCAAGTATTAAGTCAATAACTTAACAAACATAATATTCAGAGGCAAACAAAACAAAATCAAATGGAAATGCTAAAACTTAACACAGCAATATAGTGTATTACAACAACAGCAAAGTCATTTAGCAGCAAAAAATTTTTTAAACAAATCAAATTCAAGTATAAGTTTACAACTTAACAAACAAAATAGTCAAGGGCAAAACAAAGATATGAAAAAACAAACCAAAATCAAATGTAGGTAAATGCTAGAACTTAACTAGAACAACAAAAGACATTTAACCTCAATTTTTCATATACAATGACAATTAGTTAAGGAGATCGGTCCACAAATGAGCTGGTAGTCGGTTTAAAATCAGCAATCAAAACCAATTAATATGTATTGCCCGTTTGGACAACCAACAAGATTACAATATTAATTGTACAATACTAATCAAATACTCAAATCTAAGAACCACTCAAATCTAAAAACCACGCTCTGCTACCAAGAGATGGTGGTGCCCAAGGTAGACACCACCATGTCGGCGTTTCGCCGACTTGTATTGCTGAATTTTGTACCCTACTACCAGCTCATAGAAAGCATTGTGGCTTACCCCGATTCCAATTGTCTCCGTCCGTCTCCTCCGTAGCCGGTGGACTTCCTGAGCTAGCTCGAAGGAAGTCGCGGCTCCTGAAGTTCTGCAGTGGATCCACCGGTGGAGACCGGAGCACTACAAATGCCTATTAGGCCACCACGGCTCACACACGCGATTTTGACACCGTTGCACAACACAAAGCGGGCTTTCGCACCCCGATATTAGGTGCGCCGCGCAAAATACAATTTGCTAGTTATATACTGTGTATTATATTTTATGGATGCCCGGACATCATCCTAACCTAATTCAATGTCGTAACATTTCGACTCAACTCAACTGACATGTCACATGCGGCCGGCCGCCAAAAAAAGCTCTCACTGCACAGACCACAAATGCAGTGTTGCCACTCGCTCTTCCTCGAGCGTGAACACATTGTTTTACGGACATCCTGTATAACAAAAACAATAGCACACAATGTGCCGTTATTTTTCACTCAAATATTCGTCGGGGTGTTATAATATCCGGAAAATAAAAAAAAAACTTTTATAATACCCGAAGTGTTTGCAACGTACCTAAAAAATAAAACGAAATTAGGCGATCCGTTCTCTTGTGATTTGTTTACATATATATATGCGAATTGATATTCATTACAGAAATATTTTTTAAAAATTAATTAAGCCCAAAGTATTTCATAAAAGCACGCGTCGACGCAGCGTCTCGCCCATTTAATTTATCACGCCACAGCCTCCCGGGCCGGGCCGTCTTCGGGGAAATTCCGTGGAAAGTTCCGCATTAAATATTTTAATAAACTCGTATTAAAGCCGTAAAAAACACTTTGCGCACCCATTTTTTCCGCGGTGACACCCTAAATGCACAGTGAAGTTTGAGTTCAGTGTGCGGAGTGCGAGTTTTATCGAGCTTTACTCGATCACACGCATCAAACGCGTAAACGCGAATTTGTATGTAATTAGAGCAGCGCCATCTAGTAGTCACTAGATGAAGCTGTCTCATTCCATACAAATTCGCGTTTACGCGTTCGATGCGTGCGATCGAGTAGAGCTCGATAAAACTTCCACTATACACTGTACGAGAAGGTAAATTAGGCACAATTTCGGGTCACTGGCGTGACATGCCAATACAAGCATAAATTACAACAGACAATAGGTGAAACAAATTTAATTACTCTAAGGAAAGCTGCTTTTATTATAATCAAAAATATTAAATTTAGTTATCTCTAAAACACTGAAGTATGTCTTTTGTTACGCTGCAATACACACAGGCACAGACACACATTCATTCATTTTGCAAATACCTGACTTTAAATTCCTATTTAACGACTGTTTTCTTTTCTGAGCTGTTTTGTTGGTCATTGAAGCAACAATAAACTGTCTATCTGCCTAAAAGTACAAATAAACAATGATTTTTGTACCAAATTAGATCCAAATTCGTTCAGCCGTTTTCCATGGATATCATCATCATAGCCCATATACGTCCCCACCGAGGGGCTCGAGCCTACCCTATATTAGGGTGATTAGGCCTTAGTCAACCACGCTGGACCAGTGCGGATTGGTAGACTTCACATACATCATTGAATTTCTTCGCAGATGTATGCAGGTTGCCTCACGATGTTTTCCTTCACCGTAGGAGCGTCAGACAAATGTACATATGAAATTCGAAACGAAAAACACATTGGTACATGGCGGGTCTCGAACCCCGACCCCCCGATTGGAAGGCAAGTGCCGAGTCCACTGCGCCACCGACGCTCCATGGATATGACCTACATTAAATATTTTTAAAATTCTTTATCGCACTTAACACAGAACAAAAGTAATATGAAGGGAACAAATTAATTTATTTACTTCTGGAGTCGGAAAAGATATGCTAAGGGTTAAAAACGAAATTGTATTACATACCTGTTTGCCTACACCTACCTACTTTATAACAGACTAGCTTCTGCCCGCGACTTCGTCTGCCTGGACTTCAGAATTGGGTCTAAAGCTTCGCTCGTTAACAATTTTTAATCTTCCCACGGGAACTATTTGAGAGATCATTAAGGAATATAAAGTACATGTCCTTTTCCATAGCATAGGTGACATGCATACTTCAAAGCCGTCTGTCCGCGGCTTAGCTCGTAAACAATTTTCAATTTTCCCTCGGGAACTACTTAAGGTATCGGGATAAAACGTAGCCTATGTTCTTTTCCATATCAAAGGCTACATGCATGCCAAATTTCATCCAAATCCGTTCAGCCGTTTTTGCGTGATTAAGTAACAAACATCCAAACATCTAAACATCCAAACATCCACACTTTCACATTTCTAATATTAGTAGGATATAACAACATCAGTTCGATATTAATTGAGATACTGCTCTGTATTTTGCTAGTGTATTGGTCGCAACTTACCGCAAATATCCTAGACGTAGTGAAGGGTAGAACTTTGAGGCGAGGGCGTTTCATTATTCATAATGCTTTGTCCAACGGGGGATGCTGCGCTGCGTCTGACGGCTCCATTGTAACTAGGTGCTTGTATATAATAATAGCCACATGTAGGTACAACACAATCAATTAGGTATCAGAACCGCCCGACATAGTAACAATACGCATTCACTCACACTACTATTATATCTTCTGTACTCACACATGGCACATTTATCGGAAATGACATTTAAAGTCAGTTATACAGAAATAATTCTACTCGGCACTGGTCTTTTAATCGGGAGGTCCTTGGTTCGATTTTGCCGTGTACCAATGTGGTTTTCGTTTTTCTAATTTCATATGTACATTTGCCGACGCTCCTACGGTGAAGGAAAACATCGTGAGGCAACCTGCATACATCTGCGAAGAAACTCAAAGGTGTATGTGTATCCGCACTGAGCCAGCGTGGTTGACTCAGGCCTTAACACCCTAACGATGGTAGGCTCGAGCCCCTCGGTGGGGACGTATATGAGCTATGGTGATGATGATGATGATAATGATGATGATCATACAGAAATACAACGTAACCAACAGGATTGCCACGAATCAGAAAGAAAGATGGCCTCAGCAATGTCCACAGATTTTTTTTACATACGACAGGGAAGTTCTTCACCTTCATCTCACTAGCCCGGTAACCATGATCGCCCAAAACAATATTAAAACCGCGCTAAGAGCGGGATGGCGCTATACGCAGCAAGCGCGGTGTCTCTGATTTAATATTGTTTTAACCTTGCTATAAGCGATCACGGTAGGGCCCCTGATGGTAAGTGACGACAGGGCCGGAAGGTGTAAGCGAGCTTTACCTGGACTCCTCAACAACTGATGAACTTTACTGGCTGCGTCACCTCGAATTGTCGGAATACAGCAATGCTATTTACAGTGTTATTGTGGTGACAAACTGAGGTAAGACGATGGTAGCTAGCCAGGCGGTTTCGGAAGCCCTACCACCGACCAAATCAAACAGAAAATCTGAGCCCACGGAGAATCGAACCCCCGACCTCCCGCTCTACACCCGGTGGATTTAATCACTAGACCACGAAGGCAGTTGGTTATGGACCAATACAACGTATACCCAACAGTATTACTACGAAGCAGAAACAAAGAGGCGGCCTCAGCAACGAAGCCCGATCTTAAGCCAATGTTGTCCAGAGGTCATATAAATAGTAGTAATTTGTGTCTACATGCTTACCCAAAAATAACGTGCTGTATTGTGTACCTAGTAGCTACAAGGACAATGGAAATAAAGTCAATTAAAGTAAAATATCTTTTAATTAGTTAGTTAATAGTTTATATATTACTACCTGGTGCGACTTCGTCTGAATTCGATTCATTTTGCTAAATTATATCATTAAAAATAAAACTCTAACATAGCCTATTAGAGGAGCAATCGCACTATTTACGACGTTTTAACCAAATCAGAAATGTTTCCTACACATTTTGACTACATCTTGACAGCAGCTGTCAGCTAACGATTTGATTTTGGTTAAAACGTTCGTAAAGGTGCAATAAGACCCCGCGGCCGTACCGCCAACTCATAGCGACCACTCGCTTTCGTGACATTAGAACAATAGATTTAATGTCGCAGGTTTACGGAGCTTTTGACCCATTTTTGACCAAAATCAAATCGATACCGTTCCCATATAATTTGACATCTGACAACTGTCAAGGTGTTGTCAAAATGCATGGAAACGGAAACGTTTCTGATTTCGTTAAAACGTTGTAAATAGTGCAATAGGCTAGTTGACCCTTTTTTAAAGTAGGGCTTAAAATGTTCATAATTGTTGTATTAGACCATAGCACATGAATATTATTTTTTTCGATGGCTAAAAAGTGCAAAAAATCTATTTTAAATTAAGATTTTCAATTTTGGACCGAAAACACGGTCAGCCATGATAGTCTGTTCATTATCTGTGGCAATGACGTCAGTCTTATAGTAAACAAAGCACGGGGGCGAAATAACCTCACAAAAACAATGCTTTCTATTAAATATCACAAAATATAGTAAAACTGTATATGGAACGAGACAATAGAACAGGAATATACAATTACCTCTTCAAAGACTCCAGGAAATCTGTGGATTAGACGTACCCAGTGATATAGACATGCGAACTATTTGGTTAACACTCGCTTAAAGAAATCTTGTAACTATCTACTGAAACTCAAATGTATTTTTGCGAAAATCACATTAATGTAAGTACTATAACTGAATAACTCAATCTGTGTAGGTACTTCAGTTTCAACTTAAACAAAATAGAAGTTTTTAGGTTGTATGTAAAATCAAATCTGTATGTAAATTAATTAAATTTTTATCTTTCAGTTAGAATGAAAACTGACTGCAGCCGACCAACCAAATTTTAACTTGACCAGAAAACTGAGAGAAAACTTGACCATTCACGCCTTTTTGATTTAATCTAAGTTATACACTGACACTAGATGATGTTTCAAAGAAAAGAATATGTACTTATGTCCAATTGAATAATGATGTAATTGAATATTAATTAAAAAGTATGTAATACAAACAAAAATATCAAAGTTTCATAATGAATATATTTATATAATATAATATATTGAGTACCTACCTAATTAAAATTTGTTACTTAATGAGAACTATTGTGTACTAACCTGTTCTCCTCTTGACAACGAGATTGATAAGGCAGTAAAAGTTGTGCAACATAATACAAAGCAGTGCATGCTCAGCCACAACATCAAAATGTGACCCGTCAACTAGAACAACATTATGTCAACAAAATAACTCAAGTATTTATTGATTTGTGCGGGGCCTGATGATCTAAGATACAGGCAGATTTCTGCCTAATTTGGACTCCAGTCTCCCACCAGCATAGTAAGTAACTATTCAAATAGATTAAATGTAATATACATATATATGCTTGTGGTGAGAACAATAAATTATTATTATTATTATTATTATTATTTATATACCAAAGCACCATAGAAGTAAATAGGTCCAGTTTGGTAAAACTGAAAGATGTTATATCTTCACTGATTAAACCTGCTGGCCACCATGGCTGGTAAATTTTAGAACAGCTTACGCAAGAATATGCAAGTTATCCATTTTAAAGCCGTATACAAATATATTAAATGTGATTGCTGTGTTGTCAGCCTGTGCTCTTCTTAATTTACAAGACCCTTCTTATTAAATAAATAATATTAGAGAATTTTTTTTTCTTTACTTTATACATAACTAACATCTAAAGATGACATAATAAATTTTTGTACTACATTAGTCATTATGTTCTTCACTAAAAAAAATGTTCTATGTTTATTTGACAATAATGACTTGTAAAGGTTTAAGTTGAATCAAAATATTTTAATTTGAAATACATGTGTTTTATTTTTCCGTTACACCTTAAAAGATTTATAATATTTTATAGGTTTGTTGCTCATATTTATCATTGTTACTCAAATATAGTATGTTCCAAAAGTACAAATAGGTTGAATAGAGTTAGATCAAATTTATTAATTTGTATATATTGCCTTAAGGTCGCAGGTAATAAAAGTCAAAATAATAGTAAAGTGATTTATTATGAAGTAATACTTTCATATAATTTAGGAAAAATGTAGTATAGTTTCCAAAATGGCACTATTTGATCAATAAGTTTTTTGACATACAGATTGTTAGAACAAATACCTATTAAAGCTAATATTGTCACCTTTTGAGTGTTTTCAAAATTACACACTGCTAGCAACACAAAAGTATATAAGTTTTGCTTTAGCACAAAACATCTGCATCTATACTTGAGTTAAGCATACTGTTCACAGTTTTCCGTCTTTGATAATTAACATTATCTTCAGTAAAAGAGCATGACAATTTTGTATTAATCTAATTTTATGGATACCGTTTGTTGAATTGACTATTACAGGGTATTAATCAGAAATGAGGTCACATTTTGCAAATTTCAACCCAAATCTTCATCTTTCAACTTGTATCCACATTTCATTATACTCGTAGGTGTCTGCAAGATTTCCATACAAAAGAACCATCATGTGTTATGCACTGGCTGACTTTATAGCACATGGAAGCTCTTATTGTTTATAACGAAGCTCGAACTAAAGAGCACTTCTGTATTGATGATTCGTGGTTTAGTTTTCTATGCACTTTATTCTTTCTTCATTGAAAAATAAAAATAAAAGACCTCTTCTTTTATTTTTTAAGAAATATGTCACAATCTGTGTCTGTGAATGTATATATATTTTTCCTCCCAGTAATTTTCTTCATGCTTGACAAATGAACAACTGCCAATCTTTCTCTTTTTATGTTAATTTACAAATTCTTGCAGTACTACACTGGTATTTGACACATGATCCTGATGTTTTCTTTTCAACATTTCTCTTGAAGTAAATACTTTTAGTGTTTATTTGACTTTTGAGAGATAGAATTCTATCCAATAGCATTCAACTGCTGTACAAAATAGCTCCTCACTGTGATGGTGCAACCACACCAAAAATGCATGTTTGCAACTCTCTTCTGCCGCGTGACAATCTTGACAAGTACACTTGTAACCTGTTCTTCATTATAACAGTATTGAAACTGTACTTATATTGTTTAGAGCGATACACAAAGAATCTCCTGACCATCAATCTGTCTATTTTCGGAAGATTTGTACTATCTGCTCTTACAAATCCAACATCAATGGTTGATTTTGCTATTAATACAAATAATTTACGATATTTACAAATATAATAACGGAGACTTGGACGATTTTTTGCCAGTTTTAGGAAAGAATAGAGCAAATCGACGAGTTGTTGAATCAAATTTGACATTTCTTTGTTTACTACATGAGTGACGTCACGGCCCTGACCACAGGATATCAAAGCGTTTACGGTGTGAGATAAAAAAAGATTATTTCTAGCATTTTCAAATTAAAATTTTACAGTAATCATTCATTGTTATTTATTAAAATCGGTATATTGTGAAACCTTATGCCAAATACTGTTAGAAATAAACAATATTTTAATAAATTTTGATATGAGTCAACTACCCTATTGCCCCCCTGGAGGCTGATTCTCGCACGTAAGAAAGTTCGATCTCAAGATTTTTCTCGAGCGGTAGGTAATCAGAGTTCAGCCGATCAGAATACAAGACGTCGAGCTCCGCCATTTCTTTATGGAAAGTCGCTTGTATAGTACTTTCGAACAGAGATTATCTCTGCTTTCGAATGCTTGGGAGTTAGTCGAGACGTCAATTGCAAATTTATCGTATGTATATTATTTTTCTCTCTTGTTTGATTATCCTATTGTATATTTTTTAACTTATTTTCAATTACATTATATTTATTGTAGAATTTAGCTTGGCATTTTGTCTGCCTAAATAAACACTTAAAACTTCTCTTTATGCCAATAAAAATAATTTTATTGAAGGTTTATTTATCTAAAATAAATAATTATTCTTTAATTATGTAATCTTATATATAAAAATGAATCGCAAAATGTGTTGGTAACTTAGAGCATTCATACGGGAGACGGCAAGGCTGGGCGAACCCCTCTGCCAATTTACGCTGACCATATGACCATACACGTTATATAAAACTAGTTGACGCGCGGCCGCTGCCATTTGGTGTCGTTTTCGTGTCGCACTAAGAGCTCCAAAAAAATGGTTAATTGTGCAGTTTCCTCTTGCAAAAGGCGATCCAGCTACTCAAATCTTCGAGATTATGACGTTTCCTATCACATGTAAGTATAAAATAAACATTACCGTGTTTCATTTGGTTACAATTTTGAAGTATTTTTTATGCCGTTACGATAGAAAAATACAATGGTACGATGGTAGCTCAACACAATACACGGGCATTATATTATCTGTGACACGGGCATTTGCTTAGTGCTGGGACAACGTGAGTGAATGATGCTAATTCATATATTTATTTATCATTCATTCACTCCGGAGTTTGTTTATTGTTGGAATTTAATTGAACAAAAAAATATCAAGAAAATATTACTTATTATTTTGATTCAACTTTGCTTTGTAGACTAAAAAAACTTTTTCTATAGGTATTTATAATATACTTACTCTAAACAATTTTTCGACTGCGTCTTACTTGATTTTAAGCTTATTAAATAATCTTTATTGGTATTTTACAAAATGCAATGTAAGTTAACCCCTAGAGATGGCATCATCACTCGTGTTTACTCCAGATAGAAAAATGTCACATAATGTTCTCTTAATTTTATGTTGCAGTTTAGGTCATAAGTACAAAAAAAATGTTATTTTTTTGCACTTTTAGTTTTTTTTTTGAAAGGCTGAAAAGATGCAAAATGTTCATAAGCTCTCAAGTATATTTTATTCAACTGTACTTCTATTTAAATTTATACGTTGACTGCCAGACAGCAGAAAAAATAGAAAAACTATCGTTTGCGGTCACCGTTAACCGCGTTTTCGTTTCGTTTCCGCGTTGCATTGCGGTTTTATGCCACCTGCTCTATGCAGCAAGTTGTTGGGGACATCAGTAAAGAGCACAAAGGAAGTGATTGTCGTCATCGTCGTCATCAGAGAAAATTTTAATAATGCAACATAATTATTAAAATCACACAATAAAGCTTTTTCTACTTATTTTAGTGGCTTTGAAGTTTGTACGGCCAATGTAATCAAAAACACTTTCAACGTCACGTTATGACAAATGACTAACATGTCTTACTATATCTAAATAAAAACTTTCATAGTAGTAAACATCTACTAAGCTAAAATGGTAGAACTAACTCCACATACGTGTAGCAAGGAATTTTATGTTTACTTTATCACATTTTTTGGTGCAACTTAAAGGAAAATGCCCGATATCGTCCCAAGCGCTAACTTGTTTCGACGTGTTTAGATAGAAGCGTGGCGCAAGTCAAGTCACACTAGTCATTGTTTTGATTGCACTCCGGAGTGTCGTTCTGTTATTTGTTTACTGACTTTTCATGGTACCTTTATTTTACTTTAACCATGACTAATTACTTGACGTATTTTAATGTAAATAAACCAGTTACATTTATCATAGTGCCCTTTCATTTGATACTCATATTCAGAGAGTTGTGAAAAAATACGTAATCCACCATTTTGTGGCGGCGGCCATCTTGGATCGATAGTCAGCAAACATAGCTCAGAACACTGCTGACTAATTCACCTTTCAAACAAAAAAAAAACAAAATCAAAATCCGTTCATCCGCTCGGGAGCTACGATGCCACACACACACACACACACACACACACACACACAGAGACACGTCAAACTTAAAATCAGAAATCAACGCGGACAAAGTCGTGAGCAGACAGCTAGTTTGAGTAGAGAGCTAAAGTCTGTTCCCCGAGAGCTGATACAAATTATGATTACGCATCGGAGCGCTTACTGTGTTTCTTTAACTGAAAATATAAATTCATCACCCCCCCCCCCTCTTCATCAAAACATTATACCTACGCCTATGACTGAAAATATATATTTATTTCAGTCGATCAGCTAAACAGCAAGTGACATTGCTGTATTTGACACATAAACTAATTAAAGCATTTTAATAATAATTAGCGGGCCTCGCTTTGTACTAATTTAAGAAACCCTGTCTTCATTGTATTTTTATCAACTCTAGCCGAACAGGGTATAGTAATAAAAATACAATTTATTGTAACATTTCAATCATTCACTCACGACGACCCAAATAGTTACTCATTCTTTGTGTCACATCACTAGGAACATTCATTCTTTGTGGTGGGGCGATTGCGTAGATACACGTTAATTTGTCGATGTGTGTGTGTGTTTCTTCATTGTAGGGTAATATTTTCATAGTGTGTGTTCGTAAACATAAGAACACCGTCTCTGTAAGTGTATTCTACATTTTCGTAGTGTGCGTGCGTGTTTACCTCGCCTCCCACGAAAAGTGGCAGAAAAATTTACACTGCGATTTGTTGCGTACCGCATCCATAGGTTAAATGATCTAAGGTTGGTAAGCGCAAATCTCAGAAACTACTGGTTCGAATTGAGAAACTCTTTTACCATTAAAATGCTACATTTTCCCTGATGGTTATAACCTATATTATAATTTTTACCGCGGGAAAATATTTCTTTCCTATGGGAAAATTCGATAACTACTGGGTCGATTTTAAAAATTATTTCACCATTAGAAAGCTACATCCTTCGTGAGTAACATAGGCTATATTTTCCACGGGAAAAATATGACGGGAATACCACGGGAAAAATATGACGGGAAATCTATCGTAAGGCGAAACGAAGTTCGCGGGCACAGCGGGCGGCAAATTTATCTTACTACTCGAGATAAGTCAAGCGACTGAGTTATTAGCTGAGCTGTGGCTACCGCTCGAGAAAATATTCGAATTCAAAATTTTTCGAATCCGTGAGAATCAGCCCCCAGATCTGACAAGTTTGCCACAAGGGTAGTACAGACTCGGCATATTAAAGTGTATAAATGTACAAATGTATAAGTTCCCAATAAGCCGTGACAATAACACAACGCGCACTGTTCTGGCTCACCTCGGGTGGGGGAGTGTTATGCGTTTATGATAATCTTACGCTGCATAATGCGATGGCCTACCCACTTGTACGATTTCTGCGGATTTCACTTGGGTTCCGTGAGCAAACATTTTGTTTGTTTTTTTTTATATACACTTTACTTTTTGTCACCCAGGAAAATTTAAGGGACGCTTCACAACATGGCAGTAGAATGATTTTAATATTAATAAAAATAATAACTCACCTACTTAATTTTATATTGATTTTCTAAAATATCCAAAAAGTACTACACTAGTTGAGAGCAGTACCTATTTTTAGAGATTTTGAATTTTTTAAACGTTTTTTTTTAATTTCATTTTTTTATACTTTTATAATAATGGACGTGTCCTGAAGCGTCCGTTAAATTTTCCGGGTGATAAAAAAATAATCCTGTAAGTATATACTGTGTTTGGTCAGTACCCCATCAAGCCGAAACCTACTCACATAGTAATATAAAGTTATGGCGTCATTGAAAATTCGAAATTGTAACACATACAACCACTCAATAACAGCGCGATGTAGGTAAAATTGGAATAACATAAAGTTAAGTATTAGTTAAATAATATATTTTTCTAAATTATAAATTACTTTCACTATTTCCTTAAAATAACAAGATTTGGGCAAAATATTTACCATTTTTAAAATTATGAAAATGAAAAATAATGGCTGAATAGCTGGCCGGCCACAGCAAAAAAAAATAACAAAATAGGCGGGAAACCGGCAATCCGATCTTCATTTGTTTTTACGAGCTGTAGAGTTCTGTTTATACTTCCGTAACTATAGCAGAGATTTGTATTAACACAATGAGTTCATCTGATTCAGATATGGATTTAACGCCTGATTCCATAAGAGAAGTGGCTAAAGCAGATGTGAAAAATAAAAAACACTCATTTTTTCTTTAGCTAATTCATGTTTTTATTTTTACTGCCAACCAAACTGAGCAAAAAAACATCTGCCTCCATGAAGGATCGAACCCTGGACCTCCCGATCAACATCCGGTTGTCTAAACCACTAGATCACGCACACGGTTAAAATTTGAGTAAACATAATGAGGGGGTTGAAAAAATGTATTCCGCCATTATGTGATGGCGGCCATTCTGGATTTACAATAAAACTGAATATTTATAATTAAATTGTCATCAGAAATAAGGTGTGTACCAACTATTAATGCGTTATTTCTGCCTAGATAAACCACTATGATTGCCATAAAATTATTGCAGAAGACTGATTCTTCTTAAGCTTTTTTTTATTTATTTAATAAATCAAACATCACAATAAGTTTGACAGTCTGGCACTTAAACCTTATCGGTCTTATTACAAAACCTGGTTTAAACCTGGTCTAAAGTTAGTACTGCGCTTTCACTTGTGTCAATATACATAGATAGAGACAGCGTCAACTTAGTCCCGGTTTAAACCAGGACTAACTTTAGTCCATGTTTTGTAATAAGACTGTAAGGGGTTTATGATGTGCCGCGCCTGGCAGATTACAAATCAGTTATGTGGGTATCATAAACATAAAAAATCGGTAAGTACATGTTTTTATAATGTTAAACTAAGGTCTACTAACAATTAACTTAATAATTATTCATCATCATCACAGCTCATATACGTCCCCACCGAGGGGTTTGAGCCTACCCTATGTTAGGGTGATTAGGCCTTAGTCAACCACGCTGGCCCAGTGCGGATTGGTCGACTTCACATACACCATTGAATTTCTTCACAGATGTATGCAGGTTGCCTCGCGATGTTTTCCTTCACCGTAGGAGCGTCAGACAAATGTACATATGAAATTTAATAATTATTACTACTATTAATTTAATAAATATTATTTTACTATAACCTAACAATATCTATTATTTTTTAATTATATATTTTAATTTCGCAGTTGTAACACGTTCAAATGAGGGAGCGGAATAATAAGCGTTGCACTCGATCAATTTTAAAATGTTTATCATTAGTTTTAAGAGGATTCCAAATCAATCGGTTGTAAATTTAACTGAACAACAACAGACAGGGTTAGATTAATCAAACCGTTTACAAATACAAAATTTTTGTGGACATCTTTATGTACATATTTTAATGAAGTCCTTGATTGCAGACTGCAGATTAAAGATTGCAACGCCTCCAATACGAAGTTTCTAACTGCTAATGTGTTTCGTCAGGACAACACTGGCCTATGAAGGAAGGACTACATTGCATAGGCCACCTCCTCTGTTTCTGTTTGGTTCGGCAAGTAGGTTGACAAAAGAGAAATCTCTTTAATTCATCCTGACGGGCACATTTTCACAATACGGAACCATTACATTGCAATATTCTTTATCTGTCTCTATGCTATGCAAAATCTGCATGTTATAAGAAATCCTTAGGTTGTTTATGCTCTTACGTATGCGGGAAGAAGTTGTATTAACGGAGGAGGCGATACACTTTTTGCCGGTGTTTATCTTATGAAACAGGGTGAGTGGAAGATTTTCTTTTAGTTTTCGGGATTTTTATAAATAGCCTTTAATGTGTCGCGGTAATAATAAATCATATTATAATCGGTGAAATAGATGTATTGTTAGTGCGTATTAGAATTTATTTTAACACTCCTTTTTTGCATCTACTTCTCTCAAAATCAACATAAAGCCAGCCAGCATAAAATGATTATGGTATTAAGTCCGCAGCTTAACAAAGTTCAAAAAGAGATCAATAGGTTAAAGATTCCGACGATCTGGCAAAGGTCGCGGGAAGACGCTGGATGCGGGCAGCACAGGACCGATCGTTGTGGAGATCCATGGGGGAGGCCTATGCCCAGCAGTGGGCGTCGTGCGGCTGAGATGATGATGATGATGATGAGGTTAAAGATTTCGTCGGGGCCGGTAGGAGCTCGGTGGCCGAGAGGTCTAGGCGTCAACACGGTATGTTGGAGACGCGGGTTCAAATCCCGCCCGAGACGAAACTTTTTCTTATTCATTTTTGATTAAAAAAAAGTTGGCTCTACATCTGTCAATTCTCCGCTTACAAAAAAAGAGACGTGTTCACAAGCTCGTTTCAATACTCGAATCAATTGGATCGAAGCAACGCAATTAGCGAGGCTCCTCTACTGAGCAATTATAAAATAATAACGACTCCTAACGGCGAGGACGAGGGAAAAATTGAAATGATAATAATTAAATTGCACCGCGCGTGCGGTCTCTGCCATCCCTCTGTCTGGGAGTTGCACAGAATTTTTCCGAGCATTGTGCGGTAGCCGACATTGTAGTGGCCATGACTATTTTTAATTTGAGAAATAAGAGCACTTTTCAATAGCACTTAATAGTTTGTTGGACAAAAGAAAAGTTGATGTAAGTCAGTGTAATGCGGGTATCGGAGATATGATTTTCATTTAAAAGCATTTTTTTATTTACTTAAAACAAACACAGACTAATCGTATTTTAAAAGACTAATGTTGTATGAATACTTAGTTTTAAACTGTACCACAGATAATATAATACTACAGTAACTGTACTAAGTACCTACCTAGTACATGTAAGTTAGAAAAATATAAATTATTGAAAATAACTTTTTAGATACAAGCTATTAGTACTCATAATTACGAATCAAACGAGCTGAAATTCGATGGGGTTGTGTCCTTTTATTTCGGAGTGCCTATGGCCATCTTCCAGCTCCAGAATCAGCTCCATGTCACCATAATACTGCATTGTCACGCGATATACATATAAAATTAAACGCGATATGCATGTAAAATTCAAGCTCAGGTTTCATTACAGACACCGGGACAGGTGAAAGTAAATAGAAGCTTGTAAAATGTGTAAACAGACTATCAAACTGAATATGTCATAAATGTCATAATAAGTCAAATTACGGTTTTGTGTTTCAGTTAGCTTTCATAGTTTAGGAGCCAAAGAAGACCAAATATACTCAAGTATAAATTTGACAGAGCTTCATTAAAAAGTGTGAGTAATTCATACAAATACAAGAAAGGATATTATATTAAAAAACAATTTGCAAACTACTTATCTTGCTCGCCAGTATAATAAACACCAACACAATTACCCAGGTAGGGAGGGCCCGCACGCCAAAGGGTTCCGTATCAAAGGCGCATCAGGAATCAGGAGTCGACCCCGGGACCGCGCATAATTCAATTTGCCCCGCCGCTGCACTGGTGCGTGGTACAGTTCTTAATCTGATTCACTGTCCTCAGTTGGTTGACTTTAAGTGTAGGGATACTTAGGTACGCCGCACGATAAGTTACTCCGAGGTGGGTGACTGAGTTACGTCAGTTGTCCTCCGTCAAGCGTGGCAAACGTTAGGTTAGGTTTAGGGTAACTTTATTTATAAATACACATAATATATAATTATCTTATATATAATTACCTAACCCGACCACGCGACGCTGTATGGCTCAGTTACAGTACACAACGCTATCTGTTGAAACCTCATTGTTTTATTTCATTTTTATTGTCGAATTTTTAAAAGAGCTGTTTTTGTTATGTCAATGTGTCAAATAAAGACTGAAAGCCTGACAACGTATTTATTTTGTAGATCGTGTATTTTAATATATTTTCGGCATAATTTAAAAGTATCGTCTCGTACATTGTGGCGACCGTAATGGAAGATTTAATAAAAAAACGAACCGTGGCACGCCTTTTTACAGTTGCTGAGAAAGGACTTACGACGGCTTTTGGTGAAAAAGATTTGGACATTCAAGCATTATTAAATTAAAATCATTTTATTTCAGGTTCAAGTCCCATAATTTAAAAATTATAATTTTTGTTTTTATAAAATTGTAAAAAAATACAATAAAATTAACAATAAATAATCGCTTATCAATATCATTACTTAATAAATAAAATTAAATATAATATTGCATACCTACAGAGTACTACTTGTCATTCTATATAAATTTAAATTTATTACATTATTATTATTATCATTCATTATTATTTATCATTAAATTACATTATTAATTATCATCATTAACATACAATGGTTGAATTTTTAAAATACAAATAAATCATATTTTTTTTGATCATGTCAACGTCAGGTCAACACCACTTTCTATATGGATTGTCAAAATTAGTTTAAAACATAAGTATCTAAAAGGGAATAAATTTGCTCAAGACAGCTGCAATAATTGGGTGATTACAGTTAGATAGACGCGCATAGAATGAGACTTTAAATATTTTAAGTACAGCAGGAAAATCTTCTACTTGGTGTTCGGCGAACATGCCAGTCGCGCTACACCGCCACTGTAGGCCAAGTATAGCACGGAGGGCATTGTTGTATTGAACTCGAATCTTATGAAAAGTACTCTGCTTATACTTACACCAGAGATGTGCGGTATAAAGCGACTGACAATACGCCTTGAAAAGCGTTATTTTCACTTGATTAGATGTGAGAGCAAACCGCCTCGCCAACATGTTGCTCCTCGTCGCAAGAGATCTCCTCTGTCTCTCAACATCATCATCGTCATTTAATGTTTCAGTAATCCAGTGACCAAGGTACTTAAACTTCGATACAATACCTAAAGGTGACCCAGTCAAACATATAGGTGGTATGCTACCGATGTTGCATCTGTTATGTCGAAAAATCATTACTTCAGATTTTTTTACGTTATACGTTAAGCCGTGTCTGGTAGTATTATTATATAAGTATTTTGTATTTATATAAGTATTTTGAGTATATTATATTTAGGTATTATATAAGTATTTTGAGGAAAAGGCCAAGCAATTATTTGACATTGACGTATGTATTAAAAATTTATTATGCCAAGTTATAGAAGACGATGATAAAATATTTTCCGACTTGGAAGTAGCTGAAGGGTACAGATGTCGATATTTTAGGGTGCGTACTTAATATACTGACTTTAATAACTCGCAGCGTCCGGTGTCAGAATTCGAGACTTTTTAAGACACCACTGAGAAGTACAACGAGTATAAAAGTTTTAAGTTACCGCAATGAGATTTGATGGGCAACCTGTGAATTGGATCTCATTTTGGGGTCAGTTCAGACGAACACATGAAGATACTCGCATAGACAACTTTGACAAGTTTAGGTATTTAATTCAAGCTACAGAACCGCAGTCAAAGGCAAGACAATTTGTCGAAAGTTTTCCGCCCAGTGGGGAGAACTACTCACGCGTATTTAATGAATTGAAAGAGAGATTTGCACGGGATGATTTATTAGTAGACACGTATATAAGAAATATTCTAAGTACATTTAATAATATATAGAAGAGAGAGAAAAAACGATAAGTTGTCATCATACCTTCATGCGTTAGAGTCACTTGGCATTACTACTGTTAACAATGCGGCTATGTTACTGCCCATGGTAGAGTCGGCGATACCTATGGATATTTTCAAAGCTTGGGAGCGTAGTCGTAATAAAAATGAAAGGCCAAATCTTAAGAATTTGCTAGACTACATTAAGGCGGAAGTTGAAAATGAGGGGAGAATTTTGATCGCGAGAGAGGGGTTTTAATATATTTTTGGCATAATTTAAAAGTAAAAGTATCGTCTCGTACACTATCTACTGGATGGTTACCCAAACTAGATAAATATATTATGGTATGTTGTGGAACTTACAAATAATTACAAACCATTTGATACACAATAATAAATATTGAAGTCAATTATTTATCAAGGTAAAAATTATCACATCTTATAAGTTGAACCAAATTACATACAGTATTTTACAAAAATCAGTTAAGTAAGTAGTTTCGAAGTTTATGCCGGCCGGACAAACATCGTGACGCGAGATTTTTATATACCGGGTGTAACGGAATACCGCAATAATATTTAGATAGATAGATAGATAGAACTTTATTAACTTTAAGGTTGTTGATTAACAAAAAAAAATGTTTTATGACTATTCTTTGTATTTTTATTATATGCCTACTTTCGATTTAATACTCTTTACAGTTCAGCGTATTGAATCGAAAGTAGGCATATAATAAAAATACAAAGAATAGTCATAAAACATTTTTTTTGTTAATCAACAACCTTAAATATTATTGCGGTATTCTGTTACACCCGGTATATATTATATCTATCGGTGATTTTTATTTCATAGTCCAACCTTTTGATAAAACAATGTCAATTCAAACCCTTAATAAGATTACATCCGGTGGACAAAGTTTCGGCAATAATTCGGTCTCGCGCCCACTCATAACCAGAAACTCATAACTGTAATAAAATGTGGCGACTCATAACTGACTTGAGGACCCACTCATAACCATGGTTATGAAATTTATTTTAAACTTATAAAATATTTAATTTAGAGGAGTAACTCATAACCGAACATAAAAAAAGCAAATACCTAAACTGTGAACTACTTTAAAGTACATTTGAGACCAATAGTGCTTGCTTACTATTATATACTAGGTACTTTTAGTTTTTTTATTTCATACTAAAAATAAATATTTAGTTACAGTAAAAACGGCAACACAGTCTTAACTGTCATTTCAAGACGCAATACACAAAAAATCCAGTCTTTACCCGTGGTACTACTCACGTGTCCGGTAGTACTACTTATTATCTTTGACAATCAAAGAATACCATGTGGGTAACTATCAGTTTTAATATTTATATTATTTTGAAGAAATTAAGGAACGCTTTAATAAAACTATTTTAAAAGCAACTTTCAATTTGATTTCATTTGATTTTTTAACCAACTTAACAAAAAGGGGGACTTTATCATTTCCATTGTATGTTCTTTTTCTAAGTTTGCTACCTCATAACTCTGCAGCTCTGTCATTTATTAACCGATTTGGAAAATTCTTTTTTTGATTGTGGGGGTATAGTTCTCGATTAGTCTCATTGTCACCAAATCCAGGATCGTGCAACAAAAAATACCCGTAGTACTATACTAACAGTAGTACCAACGGTAGTACCACGGGTAAGCACTAAACAAATCTTAGTGCGAGGAAGGCATAAATAGTTTCTCTCCGTGACATCTTCAACAAAAATAACAATATTGAGAAGTGATTGAGAATTAATTTGTCCTGATAGCTACATCTCGTCCACTCTTTCGAGCGCCATATAAGGGAATACTATCTATCCAAGTCCTAATTGTGTTATATAAACATTTAATAATATTCATATTATTTGTGTAATAGGTATTTCTACATATTTTTTTATTTAGTATGGTTTTATTTTTATATATTTTTTACTATTTGATCGCCTTCTAAGCTGCTATACACGCTAATTCTAATATATTACAATAATTCTCCTTTCGCAGGTCTGCTGGAAGAAATTTCATTTATGAAATAAGCAGATCCTTTTTAACGGACTGCAAAAAAATAGATACAGTCGAACATAGAACCTCTTCCTTTTGCAAAGTCGGTTAAAAAAAAGAAGATTCTCAATTTGACCTCTATGTTTATATGTATGTTTGTCTGCGATTATCTCGCGTTTAGCTGAATCGATTTTGATGCGGTTTTCAGAAAAGTATTTGTTACATTTAGGATAAGGTTTTGGTATTTTAAATTAACTAAAAAGATTGAAAAGAATTTTTGTTTACAAAAATAAAACCGACTTCAAAAACACCAAAAAGTCATAAGTATATAACAATACAAACAAACAACATCACAGTTTTATATTAAAGTCGGTGCCATGCAATAATCACCTGGAAAATCTTAAAAAATATAAGTATAACTTAAAATTTGGCACGGCCTTCAATTTAAAACTGTGATGTTGTTTGTATCCTTATATTATTAATATTTTGTAAAAAAAAATACATTTTGTCTTCTGTATTGTTCGTGCTGCCTAATTTTAATGCGGAAGAGAGATTACATACCGCAATAGCCACCCTCACCTTGCCGACCTGCAAGATGCCTCTTTACACCTCTTTTATACCAAGCAACCAAATTTTACTTTGATTTCAAATATTATTCACCTTTATTTGTTAATGTTGTTAATAATTATTAAAGCGACTGTACATAATTGTGTAGTTGTGTTGGTTATGAGTTTCGTCTTCTCACATCAGCAGTTATGAGTGGGACCTTTACGTATTGGTTATGAGATTTTTGGTTATGAGTGGGCGCGAGACCATAATTCGATTGTGCGTTTTTGAGTGTCAAGTTTTACTTTCATTCTCGAGTAGGTATTTCGAGTAAAAATCGAATTATGTCTATTTGTCTATATTTGTCTTTATTTGTCTTTTATTTTGAGTTTAGACGCGCAAAGGGGGCTTTTAGGCTAAACGCATCTAATTAATGTAAACATTTTTGTATGATGTTACTAATTTAATTTTTTTTAAGGTAGGTCCATATTCCTTTAGGTTTATATTGACTGGAATTTTTATATAAAATCTAAATTGATTTTGTTCCTATTAAAATAGGAAGCAAGATAATGAAATCTGGAACGAGTTTATCGGTGGTGATTTATCACAATTATCACTGATAAACTCATATTTATCAGTGCAGTTTTAACCTTTCATTTCACATGAAAAAATGTAACTTCATATAGAATAATTAAATTACCTACCTGTCTAATTTTCCTTCCTCGTATAGTTCAGTGAGCATTTCTTCCAAATCCGTCGACAGGGTGTTAAGTAACTGGAACAAAATTAAAAAAAGTATAAACAAACCGCGAGGCAAATTAAAAATAAAATCCAGTAATGCAAAAAAAATAGCAAACAGTACAAAGGACTTGGCTGGAATACTTTATTAAAATTCGTGTAAAAATGAAATATTTACCCACCACGACATGAAACCCCTTATACATTGAATAATACAAAAATATCCGATGAATCTCTCTGCACCCGATACATCTGTTGTGACTTGGGAGGTATGGGGTTATGGCAAGAGTCATTAGTAGTCAAATATGCAGCATATTGCAAAAAAAAACACGCATCGAATTGAGAACCTCCTCCTTTTTTGAAGTCGGTTAAAAACTCAGACAAATCCTCTGCTAGAGTCCAAAGGCAGATATGTAGTATGTATGTCGCAGGCAACTAGCTTAATTAGCCATACAATTAGCATCCTAGCCGTCTAATTAACTGGCGCCATTTAACTAGCCTCCTGAATGATATACGGCCTGCCAATTAAACGCCTAGGAAACTGACTTCGATGGACAACATTTAACCAGTTGTCTAGCCGTCTCGTTTTAATTTAGTTCCGATATCAAAAAAGCTCGGGTGACCACGAGTTGCGAAGGACTTAGTTGCTTAATAGATACGCTTGTTTTAAAAACAAAGTTCTTTGCGGATCCAAATGTCATCAAAGTTGTGTTAACAAATTATATTTTTAGTACTTGTGATGGGTGGGGTAATTCGCACCCCGATTTTGGGGTTGAAAGGGGTTGTTTTCATAGGGGTTAATTATCCCTTCCAAACGAGCCCCCCCTGACCATGCGGAGACGCGTAGTTTTTTTTATACGTGTAATGAAACGTTATTTTAAGTTCGTGCACAGTGATTGTATATGTATATGTAGATTTGTAGGTATATGTAGATATGTAGGTATATGTAGAAACTATAGGCGTGTCAAAAATGGATAGCGAGGAGCGAAGCGACGAGCGTAGGTTTGAACATGAACCAAGCGCGCGAGCCGAGCGAACGAAGCGTATGTAATTAATGTTTAATTTAGTTTTATATTCATTAGATGCGCCTTACCTTATTATTTTCTTAAAGTGCACATACTAATGGATTATAATTCTCAGATCTTATTGTCTTTGTTAAGTTATTATAATGTTTGTAATTAGTTATAATCTGTCGTGTGTATAATAAAATAAAATAATATAAGTAGGTACTGCAGCAACAAGTCAAAGTTTCTACAAACTCACAATAACTTGGATATTTCTACATACGAGTATATCATCTATTAGTAACAAGCGTCGGTGGCGCTGTGGACTCGGCACTGGCCTTCTAATCGGGCGGTCCGCTGCTCAATCCTGCCATGTACCAATGTGTTTTCCGTTTTTCTTAGTTCTTCGTGAGAAATGTAGATTGATCTATTTTTGGTCATTATTTAAGGAAATGTGGTTATAATTTTTTATACAATTTACTTGGCAAACAAGCAGGCTGCCCACGCTACCAAGAGGCCACCGTCGTCTATAGTACATGTGGTTTCTATAACATTTGCAAATCCACAACCCTTACGAGAACCCCAATGTACGGACGACAGCACATCAATGTAAACACTGTGGCATCTAATATCGTTATAATAAGTACTATTTTGCAATAGAAACGTTTAGTCTGATGTGTAGGCGTGTCGTCTATAGTATTTCTATAACATTTGCAAACCCACAACTCGTACAAGAACCTCAATGTATGGACAACAGCACATCAAGGTAAACACTGTCGCAACTTTTGTCGTTGTAATAAGTACTATTTTGCAACAGAAACGTTTAGTCTTATGTGCAGGCGTGTGTACGTTGTCAACTTGTGGCATAACATGTTAAGTTATAGTACCCAGTAATTTTACTGTCTCTCTTACACTTCTAGCAGGAACCAGCAATGCAAGCACGCTGAGGCCCAATTCTACTAATAAGTTGCAGCTCAATCGAAACTAAACCGTTGGGATCGACCAATCGGAGCGCGTATATTGACCTTCAACTGTTCGACGACGTTATAATCTGGCGTTCTGATTGGTCGAACGCAACGGTTTAGTTTCGATTCAGTAGATTTAGTAGTTATTTAGATTATTTGATTTTTTTATTATACACATGACAGATTATAATTAATTACAAACATTATAATAAGTTAACAGGGGCAATGAGATCTAAATTATAATCCATTAGTGTGTGCACTATAAAAACACAATATGGTAAGACGCATTCTAATTAATATAAAACTAAATTAATAATAATGCAAACCCTAACCTAAAAATTAATTACATATAAGTACATACTACATCTTTGGATTCAAGTAGAGGATTTGTCTGAGTTTTTTGCAATATGTTGCATATTTTGGAGTAAATATATCCAGATCTAAGTTATCCCACGAAATCTCATTATAGAGGCGAGCCATCCTAACTAGAGGATTGTAAGAATTGGAATTGGGCCTCTGCTTGGCGGCAGAAATAGGTGGCTTTGAGGTCCAAACTGATGACTTTAGTACTGAGCCTCGTCTGTGCTTGTTACTAGAGAGACGAGACGATAACTTAGCATTCCGTGGATTCACCGTGCGGGTGCCGGGTCCGTCGCGTTGCAGAGAAAAGAGCCAAGAGCAGTGCCTGGGGCTTACAACCCAGGTGCAGGTTTAAGTAGGTAGCTACTTTACAATGCATCAATATTCACCTTCACCACCTCGGCTCCTCTCTCTGCCTAACCATATTTGACACGATGACGTAAGTGCCGCCTTTGTAACGAGCTTTAATATTACTATATTCAACTTTAACATCCGTCTTTTTGCGTCGCGCGTTTAAAAAGCATGGTGACATGTTATTGTAATCAGTCACCCGCGAAACCGTAATGAAAAACGAAAGAAAATATTAAAAAGGAAATTCACTGTAATCCAGATTAATTCAAACATCCACGGTTTCCTGTGCCTACGCCCCCCGAACACATATTGGGAATGTTGTATGGGAAATGAGTTAAATGTTCGCCGCGGCCGGTCTCGGTTATTTGTCCTGTGTCACACGGCGAGTGGGGTTGGCGAAACTTCTATCGAATCTATACTTACTAATATTATAAAACTGAAGAGTTTGTTTGTTTGTTTGGTTGAACGCGCTAATCTCTGGAACTAAGTACTGGTCCGATTTTTTTTGTGTTGGATAGTCCATTTATTGAGGAAGGCTCTAGGTAGGCTATGTAATATCAAGCTACGATCAATAGGAGAGGAGAATCTTTAAAAAATGTTACTAAAACGGGATAAATATAGAAGATAATATAACTAAGAACGCGTTGAAGTCTTTTAGGGTTCAAGTCTTATAGTTTTCTACGTTAACTAATTTTGTGATAATTTTTGCATTTATTGTTATAATTATTTAAAATTTGAGATTAGTCACAAGTGCGACTATTAATCCGGGGTCCCGATCGGGAAAAGTGAACTGATTTTTTTTTTCTAAAAGAAATTACCAAAAGCAGCTCAGAGTCTGGATTTGATGTCCGATAAATCGCAATAGACTCACCCGCTATTACTTACATGGGACCAAAAAAATCGAGTTGTTACTCGTGGTCCCACTACTTTGCCCCACTAGTGGGACCATGTAGAAATGTGGTTCCTCGTGATCCCACTGGACAATGAGACCACGCGGAATAACAGTAATTGTTCCTCGTTGACCCATTTATAAGATCCTCTATTTCCTCATAGACAAACTGATTTACCAAAGAAATTTTGTTACATGAGAAATTATCCCAAACTCTTATTACTCCCTCATTATTTGGGGTAAGTGAAGGGAGCGTAGGTCGGCATGCATAGCAGCACAGCATAGCATAATAAGTAATAAGTTTGGCATAATTCCTTGTGACCAAACTATTTTGGTAAATCAGTTTGGCTATAAGGAAATAGAGGATCTTATAAATGGGTCAACGAGGAACTACATTTCCTCGTGGTTCCACCAGTGGGACAAAGTAGTGGGACCACGAGTAACGACCCAAAAAATCTAAAAATGCGAGTGCTTAATTACACTTCTACCTAAACTATCGGGGAGAGCATTATGGCATGTACCTATGTATGTATTTTTTTCAAAAAAGACTTGGAAATAACCAAGTGCTATGAAATCTTTCTTTATACAAAATGATTTATAGATAATCTTTTGTAGGTATGATCTATGGATAATTTTTTATTGTTACTGAAGTTCTAGTGACTGCATACATTATTTAAATTTCTAAAAAAAGTCTGAAAAACCGAGAGCAAGAGCAAGAGAAATGTTTTAAATGGAATATTTTTAATTGGCAATAGGATAATTTAGTACAAACGTGCTGCCTGATCCTTAAACTTGCGCTTTGAAGTGGTAAAGATATCGATATCCTTAAATAATTGATTACCACAACTACTAACACCTCTTCATAGCGATGGAAAACTTCAAAGTTGAAACAAAACTCTACACCAGTCCGCCTGTCTAGCGTAATGTTACTAAGGAATGACGCGTCTCCAGCAGTGAAATTTTAGAATTTCATTCAGTTGAAGGTGATGTTTCTTTTCATGTCTATTTATTAGGGGAATGAGTCACAACTCCTGTAAAAATCTATTAGCAATAATACAACAAGGCATATTGCGAGTCAAAATGCGTAGGAAATTATGACAGCAGCTACGTTTTCCGTTCCGCTCAACGATGTGTAACAGAAGATAGGTATTTGCTTAGTCCGCAGACGGGGTGGCTGCGAAAAAAGTTGCTCAAATAAAAAATCTAAGGGCACCGCCGCCGCCGACGCGTGACACCCTACGCGTCGCGCTGACTACGCCGTTTTATTAGGGACCACAGTTCTCTATCACCTCTTGTTTATTATAAACACTGCAATTGACATTTTGAAAAAGTGTACGAGCAACATAACAAGTGTTTTCAAAGTTTCAACGTTTTATTTGTTTATTTAAACTCGTGCATTTAGTGCTCTGTGCGTGATAGTGCCTACTTGTTGATGCTTTTAACTGGCAAATGTATCTATCTGTGTCTACCACTACTGAAGCTCTAGCCGTATAATATGAAGGTCAACTAAAATCTGATTGCAGCAGTATTTGGTACAGAAAATACCATGTTACCTTAACCGAACATGTACCTACCTACTATTTAAGAATTAGCATTTATTGCTCATGTAGTTATTCAAAGTTATCAGCTTGTCAATGCGCCTAGTGGAATTGAAAATCGCTTCAGAAGAAACCGCATTCTTCAAAATCTAAAATTTATGTTGTAGGTATATTATTCTCCAATACATGTGGTAGATTTAATTTTTTGAAAAATTCTAGTCTTCTTCGTTGCGTCCGTCGGTAAGCGATTAGTGCAAAACGATCTATCCAAAATCATTAGGTACGTACCTAAGAGGAAATCGTGAGGACCATTTTTAGATACAAACGTAGTCCAACGATTCCTTTCTAGATAATGTGAATAGAGAATAATTTTCCAAAAAAGTCTATTGGTACAATAATCATCTTTTCTTAAGTTCATTATTTAATGAGATTTAACTTTCAAAAACCTAAAAAATTGGCCAGATTTTCCTCTATATTAAAACTTCCAACAAAAAAAATTGACGAGATTAAATGAGAAAAAGCGCAAAACAGAGAAACGCAGTCAATGCCTTTCTTTAATTTGTAATGAGAAAAGTAATTAGATCGGTCCGTTGTTAGAGAAGCAAACAGGGGACTACGAAACGTCTGTTTTCAAGTTCGAGCTACAGTTGTTATCTCTTTCTGGTCCTCAGTGTTTCTTTTTATACCGCATTTACACATTCGTGTGAATCGCGAGGCGAGTGGCGAGGCGAATAACGAACACGCGTAGGTAAGCAGTACGCTCGCTATTCGCCTGCGATTCTTCGGACAATGCAAAAATTACCCTTTACACTTAGAATAATAACGCGTTATTATTCTAAGCCTTTACACTTGCGCACACCAATGCATAACAACTAACGCACAATTTTTGGGACACTTTTTGTTCACGGCAGTATTAAACCTTTAACCGGCAACTTAACTGACGGGACAATGAGGCTTAAAAGAAAACGAGCTACACCTTTCACCCTCAAGCATAGGGTAACTAGCTATCTGAGCTGACGGAACATGTATGACCGAAAATAGGTAAAGATCGATTCTTACAGTCGATCAAGGTAGGTAGGTACTACCTATACATATACCAAACGATGCATTGACTGAATAAATAAGTTACGAATCTTTTTCTAATATATAAAATTCTCGTGTCACAGTGTTTGTTACCAAACTCCTCCGAAACGGCTTGACCGATCTTTATGAAATTTATAATTCTCGTGTCACAGTGTTTGTTACCAAACTCCTCCGAAACGGCTTGACCGATCTTTGTGAATTTTTTTGTGTATGTTCGGTAGGTCTGAGAATAGGTCGTAAACTATTTTTTATTATGGCGAAACGCAGAGATATAAATCTCTGGCGAAACGTAGTTCACCGGCACAGCTAGTTACCCTATAAAATAGTGTCACAGCCTTTAAACAACCTACTTTATGGCAAACCTTTCTAGCAACAATAACTTACCCTCGCGAAGCCTGCAAGTGTTTACATATTAAAATATGGATGTCCACCATAAACAACAGAGCCCCTCAATTTAGTTTTGTCGTCACAGTATAAAATACACATCCGTCTGCACACGCGCCATATTGCGCCCCCCACTTCATGACGAACCTGCGTCGAGGCGCGCTTACGTTTCCGGTTTTTCATTTAAGCATCACCATTTTTTCATGACGAACCTGCGTCGAGGCGCGCTTACGTTTCCGGTTTTTCATTTAAGCATCACCATTTTTTCACGCTAACGCCAAATGTTAACAATGTTTAGCGTTTCCTTTAAGAAATGTTAACATTTTCAACCGCGCTATTTTTCACGAAGGGAACCTAACCCAAAAATTAAGATATTGTTTATATGGAACGCACTACGTTGATATACGATGCTAGCTCTGCTAGCGTCAAAAGCAATCGAAACGCGATGATGCTAAAAATGTAAATGCACCTGTTGAGTCGATGCCTGTTCAGCTTGAACGGCCTGGTCTCTATTAGAACAGTGGGACCGCCTTGAGGTTATGACTAGGTTTGCCAACTCCAAAAAAGGCATTTCCGGGACTATCCAGCTCGATATAAGGGACTTTGATGTATTACGCAGGATACAACACACGGCATACAATGCGGTTATAAAAAATAGAACAAAGATATAGGTCACCTTCATTTTTATTAATTTTCCAAAAAAAAAACACGCAAGTGCAAAATGGCTATTCGCAATGCGTATAGGTACTGTAGCGTTAAAGCCGCTACATGGCAAGTCTGCTATATTCTTTTTAGTTTGTTGTTCTGACCTTTTTTGTTCGCTGTCTTACCGTTGACATAGGAGCTTGCGACGGATGACAGATAAAAGATATTGAGAGATTTAGTGAGTTTTCAGATTTTTCGTTGGAAAACTAATTATTTTGTTGAGAGAATTTAAGGATTTTTGTGAAAGAAATTAATGAAATTGTGTTAATTTTACTACCGAAAGTCTAGGTCGCTGTTAGCCGCCTGCGATTTGGAGCACTGAGGTCGCACTACGTAAATCTTTTACCCTTGGATAGGGGTAAGTAGTTCTATTGAAGATTTGGATAGGCTCGTTTGGGTTTACGTTTGATGTTTATGCTTGAATTGTTTGGTTTCAGTTTTTAGTTTGGGGCGGTACTGGAGTCCGTGAGCGGAGAAGGAAGTATGCCATGTGATGAGTCAATTTTGACAACAGCAGTACATATACAAACATCACCACAGGTCAGGCCTTTAACCATTGTACCTTGTTCCTGCTCCCCTACATTCTGAATCCACGTTAGACATAAAATTACCAAGATTGTAAGTCCAGTTCATGATCACCTTGAGGTCTACCCGGAGTTAGTCATATAAGGTAGTTATTTAAGCTACGGATCTAAGTAAATACTGTATGTATGTACACATGTGCAAGCTATGTCTGTTCTATCTAGTAAGTTAATTTATTCCTATAGGAGCAGAATTACTTTCAATTTTGATGTGTCAGCGGTATATGTTTTATTTTAGTTAAATGTACATTGTATTTATGTAAGTCCTAAAAATTTGTACTTTCTTTAGCTCTAAATTACATGGTCATATGTATGTACAATAGCCATTGAGCTTAGGAAAAGCAGCATGCTTGTTTAACGCTTCTCCAACTGCTGAGTTAATAACGGACTGTAAGTGAAGCTATTAACTCCTTGATTTATTTTTTCCCTCATGTATTTTTTTAAAATGTTTATAAGTATACATATCTTATTTTTTATTTGTCTAAATTATTAAAGTTTCTCATTGGCATTTCTTGGTTCTTTTTTTGAATCAACAAATTCTACGTATTTCTCCTGCGGTCTAATCCCAGGGGTTCGTTACAGATTTCTACTCTTAATAGAGTTTTTGTAACAAATTGGCGCCCGAACTAATTTTTTTTTGTGGTTGTGGAAGGGAGACCGTTTCTCGGTCTATTTTTATGTATTTTTGGTCGATTTGTAATTTTTTTTCTTGTAACGATCTATCATTTGACTAACCTACATCTTTGCGTTTAATAGTTTGTGTAATATAGTAGTAGCCTGCACGGGACCAGGGTGATCCGGAGCAGTAATTAGCCCTTTCCCCGGCAAGCGGGGCTCTGCCGGGGATGACCGTATATTTCCCTAGCTACTCGTGGGACTTAAATGGACAATGAAAATGACCTTTTGAGAACTCCAATTTCCTCTCCGAAAGGAGAACCGTTTGGCGCTGGGTCGGCTAGTTCGCCCTTCACCAAAATTGCGGAGGACTTCACAACCTTATCTGTGGACAGCGCTTCGGCAGCAGGGACACAGATGAAGTTGGTAGAAGCCCCAAGCAAACCCACTGAGGAGGTCTCAGACACACAGCCCGTGGCCGGCGCTTCGGCAGCTGATACATGGACTCTGTCAAAGACCTCTCAGAAATCTAAGTGGAAATCGCTTAGTGGTGCGGCCCGAAAAAGGTTCAGGAAGCTCCGGGCATCGGACTTGGGCAAACAGGATGCCTTTGACCTATGCCGTAAGCCCTGGAACCAAATCGAGGCCGAACAACCTCAACTTCAGAGACCGAAGCCGCAAAAACGTGCTCGCTCTGAAGAAGAATCCCCTCAGGTCCAACCGAAAAAAACATCCCGGACGGACTAGGGCGCTGAACCGAGGCCGAGGTACAGTGCCGTAGCGGGCTCCTCTCGCGTGGGGATCCGAAATTCGGAACCCATGAGTGAGGAGCAGATGCGGCTTGTACATCGTGCTCTCCTTAAGTCCATCACCAGCAATTTTGCGGGGATGGATAAAAAGGGTTCGGGACCAAAATTTATGGGCTTCACACACAAGCCAGGCTGGGTCCTAGTCACTTACGAGGGACAGGCGACCCTGGACTGGCTTGTGGGTGTAATCCCAAACTTAAAGCCGTGGCCTGAGGCAGATCTCAGGACCATTCCTGAGTCGGAGCTGCCTAAGCCTCATGTTGGGACTACTTTTGTGCCCTCCAGTGAGGCGGAGACAACTGACGAAGCGCTGGTTTGCTGAGGGCACAAAATGAAGGCCTCAACACAGAGCTCTGGAAGGTCCTCCACAGGAGGGACGGGGTGGGAGGGTCACTTGTGACTTTCTCACTCGACGACCCTTCTGTGGAGGCCCTCCGGGCTAACGATGGTCGGGCCACCCTCGGGTTCAAAACGGTGGTTTTCAGAATCCGAGGTGGCTCTGACACAGACACGCCTAACCGGGCGCCCGTGCGGCAGCAGGAGACCGAAGTGGCAGAGGGGAAGACTCAGGGAGCCTCCCAAGGGCACCTGAGTGAACCGCCTCCACCCAAGTCTTCTGGTGCCAGCACGGGGGCCGCGAGTGTGCCGCCTCCCACGCCTTCCACTTCTAGTGGACAGACGGCAGCGAGAGTGCCGGGGTCATGGAGAGGACTGGTTGGGAAACCCCCACCACCTTCCAACCTGCGGCCTCCGCTGAAGTCTACCAAGGGCGGAGGGAGCGGTACAAGAGGCGGGAAAACTGCGGGGAGGGGCACAAACAGTGCAGCAGGACGACCACGTCCTCCAGCCAATGTGCCACGTCCCCCCAAACAGTAATGCAATGGCTACCCCAATGGTAAACAGAGCGAGAATCCTACAGGCCAACCTCCACCATGCTGCAGCTGCGTCTGCGGTGGTGGAGTGTTGCTTCGCCGGCAACAAGGTGGATCTCGCTCTAATCCAAGAGCCATGGGTAGCCAATGGCAATATTCTGGGGCTGTCGTCTGCAGGTAAGATTTTAGTACATGCCGGTGGCCATAGACCCAGATCCTGTATAATATTTCGGAGAGATATTAACCTTTTGCCTGTTACAGAGCTTTGCAATGATGATCTGGTTGCAGGATATGTAAATCTCGCCGGGTGGACCGGGCCCAGAGTAATTTTGTGCTCGGCCTATCTACCGGGCGAGAAACCTAACCCCACGGAGGATCTGGAACGGGCGGTGGAGTACGCGCGTCTGCATAGGGCAGAGCTCCTAGTGGGATGCGACGCCAACGCCCACCATACTGCGTGGGGAAGCACAGGCGTGAACGCTAGAGGTGAGTTATTGTTTGACTTTCTTGTCGCTAATGGACTCATCACACTTAACTTAGGATGTATCCCGACCTTTGTTACACGTACCAGGCAGGAAGTACTGGACATTACCTTTGCCACAAAGAATCTCGCTAGACATATCGCTGACTGGCAGGTTAGTGACGAAAACTCCATGTCTGACCACAGGCATATCCGGTTTGACATAGAAGCTGCGATTTCTTGTCAAACTGAAATATTTAGGGACCCAAGGAAGACCAACTGGGACGAATATAGAGACCAGCTCAAGTCAAACCTTGAAGTAATGCCTAAATATATTAGAACAGTAGACGGTATTGAGCTAGCAGTGGAGACTGTTACCATAGGAATCAAGAAAGCCTATGAAAGTAGTTGCCCTGCGAAAAACAAAACCTCTACAACCAGAGTCCCATGGTGGAACACTAAGCTGCAGAAGCTTAGGGCAGAAACCAGAAGATTGTTTAATAGGGCTAAACAATCTAATGAATGGGACACCTACCGAAAAGCCCTAACCAGTTACAACATTGAAATTAGGAAGGCAAAGAGAGCATCCTGGAGGAAGCTGTGCGAGGAAGTACAAAGCCTGCCTCGCACGGCAAGACTCCAAAAAATGCTCTCAAAAGCTGTGCCTAATCCAGTCGGGCTACTAAGAAAGCCCGATGGAACCTTCACGTCAAGTGAAACCGACACACTGGAGTTACTAGCGGCCACCCACTTTCCTGGCTCTGTGAGCAAATCCTGCTCGCAGGGAACAATTGGCAACCTCCGCAGGCCAAATAACGAGGACTGGCGTAGAGCGGCCATAATAATAAGACCGAATCAGGTACGGTGGGCTATTGACTCCTTTAAACCATACAAATCTTGTGGAGAGGACGGCATCTTTCCCGCACAACTTAAAGAAGGAGCAAACGTCCTCACTCCCCATCTGGTCAAAATCTTCAGGGCAAGTTTGGCCTGGGGATATATTCCAGAGAGGTGGACCACAGTTAAAGTCATATTTATACCTAAGGCGGGCAAGAAGGACCGATCACAACCGAAGTCCTACAGGCCCATAAGCCTCTCATCCTTCCTTATGAAGGTCATGGAAAAGGTTATAGATATACACATTAGGGAAACAGTATTGACTGTAAACCCTATTCATCCTACCCAGCACGCTTACCATAGAGGCAAATCAACTGAAACGGCCCTGATCAGCTTGACTGACAGGATAGAAAAAGCGCTGGACAAGGAAATTGCACTATGTGCATTTTTAGATATAGAGGGCGCATTTGACAACGCACCTATAACAATGTTAGTCAGGGGATTGGAAAACAAAAGTGTAGACCCGACTACAACCAGGTGGGTAGAGGCAATGCTCTCCAACAGGGGAGTTAAAATATCTCTACACAAATCATCAATTGAACTTCTGTCCACAAGAGGCTGCCCGCAGGGAGGTGTCTTGTCTCCCCTCCTGTGGACTCTTGCGGTAGACAAATTATTGTACAACATGGCTGACCTCAATTTCGACACCCAAGGATACGCAGATGACCATGTGGTGACGGTACGAGGCTTCTGCCAAAGTACAATATCTGACATTATGCAGAAAGCCCTCAATACCATAAACAACTGGTGTAGGGAAAACAACCTCTCAGTGAATGCTGATAAAACTGTTATAATACCATTTACCAGGCGAAGACGGCTTGAAAAGCTTGTTAAGCCTCGGCTAAACGGGAAGGATGTGCAGTTCTCTACAGAGGTCAAATACCTGGGCGTCACTCTTGACCAGAAACTGACTTGGAACTCACATCTTACCAACATAATAGATAAGGCAAAAATTGCCTTAGGGGCTTGCAGTCGAATGGTTGGGACCAACTGGGGTCTAAGCCCCAGATCGGTCCTATGGCTGTACTTAACCATTGTACGCCCGATAATTACGTACGGCTCAGTGGTGTGGTACAACAAAGCCAAACAAAAAACCGCTGCAAATAGGTTAGGCAGTCTACAAAGAACTGCCTGTCTCATGGCTACAGGCGCAATTTCCACCACGCCTGGGGCAGCCCTGAATGCGCTACTGCGACTCACACCCCTGGACATGTTTATTGTCAAGGAGGCGATAGCGTGTGCGTACAGGATGAATGCCCAAGGCGGGTTCAAATGTCTGTCCCTTCGACAAAGGTCTCTATTAGACCTAGTCAATGAGACACCAATACTAAGCATGAACTCTGATATCATGCCTCCACGTTGCAATTTCAATAGAAACTACAAAGTGGAACTTCTCTCTAGGGATGACTGGCTAAACAAGCAAGTTACCTATGAGACAGGAAGCACCGTATGGTTTACCGATGGATCCAAGATGGGGTCCAAAGTGGGCTTTGGTATATATAGAGAGCAGCCACTGCACAAGTTCTCACAAAGCTTGGGCAGCTTCGCCTCTATCTTCCAAGCGGAGGTTTATGCCATCTCAGAATGTGCGGAAACCAACCTTGTAATCAACCAAGTCAACCGCACAATATATATAAATTCAGACAGTCAAGCAGCTTTACTGGCGTTGAGCAGTAACCTCGTGACCTCAAAGCTAGTGGATGACTGTATGAACCGCCTCTCTGGGACACAGTAACAGAGTAATACTTAGATGGGTCCCAGGGCATGCGGGAATCACTGGCAACGAATGTGCCGATGAGCTCGCCAGGGCTGGCGCCGAAGGAACGCAATATGGTCCTGAACCATTCTGTGGTATACCCAAAAGCCTCGCCCGTCTAACGCTTGAAACCCATTACGACAATAAGTCCTACAATGCGTGGCTGCATATGCCAGGACTTAAACACTCTAAGGCACTCATAAAAGCCTATGACCGTAGTACCTGCAAACAGATCCGAGGATTAAGCAGGAACAACATACGCACTTTGGTCAGAGCCCTCACTGGACACTGTCGCCTTAATAAGCACAAGTCCATCATGGGGTTGAGTGAGTGCAGAGAGTGCAGGGTCTGCCACGAGGCAGAAGAGACACCTATGCACTTGCTCACAAACTGTGGACCACTGATGCGTAAACGCAGCCTACACCTGGGCAAACACTTACTGTCACTAGATGAGGTCAAGCACCTCTCCCCCAAGAAAATACTGCACTTTTTAGAAGATGCTGGGCTTGTGGGAGAACTGTAATAGTGGCGGTCACAATAGATCTCGTAGGTCGCAGTGACAAAACATAGCCGCTCATTCTAATAAAAAAAAAAAAAAAAAAATATAGTAGTAAATTTAGTATAATATTTAATTATGGAATATCCAGCTTCTGAAGCATCGTTTCACTCGACACCGCGTCGTAACTCAAATCCATTTATGACTTCGAGTTGTTTTGATGAGGAACCACAGGCAGAACGTGAGTATCCTTCGGGACCTGCTCATCTCTCACAACCGGGCGCAAACTCAAGTTACGTCCCGCCAAAAAAAGAATGCCTTGCTAAATAGAATTTAGTTTTTTCAGGAAAAACGTGCGTCCGTGAATTTTTTCTCCGAATTGAAGAAGAGGGCCAAGCGCGTGGCGTCACACCCTCTTACGTAGTGCAGCGTTTTCATGAACTTTTAAGCGGAAGCGCGCTAAAATATTTTCGTTCGATAAGACACCCAAAATTAATTTATCCTGAATTGAAAACAGCATTTTTTAAAACTTTTGATATTGTCGATTTTGACTTTAAAACAGAGCGGCAATTACGTGGTCTTCGTCAAAAAAGTAACCAAAGCGTGGTTGATTTTGTCATTGAAATACGTGACCTTAATTCTAAACTGTGCACTCCTATTGATGATGAGGACCTGTTTAAGATTGTCAAATACGGACTTCATGAGAGTTACCACCCATGTCTAGCAACGAATATTGTAGGAGATTTAGACAGTTTATTGGAGGTTGCTAAGAATTTTGAAGCGTTTCAAGGAAAACAGCCGGTTCATATCACAGAAATTCAGACCCAAGCTGTGGTTTGTTTAAAGTGTAACGTAACCGGTCATTATTATCGTTTGTGTCCCAATGTCACAGGACCGGTATGTTTTAACTGTAAGCGCGTAGGAGCAATCACGCGAGACTGTCCCCATTGCAGACCAAGTTCTTCAAAAAACTAAATAGAGGCGCAGTGGTTTGTCCGGCAATGTTGCCTCTGGTTGTTAACAAATCCCCGGACAATAGATTATATATTGAAATTTCTATAGCTGGTTTTAGTGTTAAAGCTTTACTTGATTCTGGGGCACAAATGTCTCTTATTGATGTTACATTGTTGTCCAAATTAGGTATTTGTTATTCCACAGACATCCGACCCTCTGTCGTGTCTGCTGATAATTCTCCTATTAAGATTTTAGGTGTCGTTGATATCCCTATATTTTTTAACGGTTCGTTTATTGAGCATCCCTGTTTGGTAGGTAAAGGACTGCCAACACAATTTATTCTTGGTATAGAGTTTTGGAATTCTTTTGGATTAACATCTATTTTAAGTCAAGCCTTCAAATGTGAGTCTTCTGGTACACTTTATATACCAGATACTACCTACCGAAATGAAGCTCTTCAGGTTAGTGAGGTCCGTTATATTCATTCACGAGAGGTACTATCTGATGATCAAGAACAAAGATTACAGTCCGTTATTAGGGAATTCGAGGAAATTGCATCAGACAAGATAGGACTAGGTTGTACTTCTTGGCTTTCCCATAAGATCGAGACCATTGGACCACCAATCCGCCAGCGTTACTACACTTTGTCGCCCGTCAAGCTTAGGATCCTGAACGAGGAGATCGACAAGATGCTTGAGATGGGTGTTATTCGACCTTCACGCTCACCGTGGGCGAGCCCGGTGGTAATGGTTACCAAGAAGGATAACAGCATTCGATTCTGCGTTGATAGTAGGAAACTGAATAGTGTGACTGTACGCGACTCTTATCCACTTCCGCGCATTCAAGACATTTTGGATAATTTACGGGGGGCTAAATTTATGACGTCACTCGATTTTAGGAGCGCGTTTTGGCAGATTCCTTTGGCTGACAAGGGAAGTTGTGAGAAGACCGCTTTTATCGTACCGCAGAGGGGTCTGTTTGAATTCGTTCGTCTTCCTTTTGGTTTGACAAACGCTGCGTCTGAAATGCAGAGACTTACGGATATGATAGTCAATTTCGAATATACACCTGAGTCTGAGAACTACATCTTTGGGTATGTCGATGATTTGATCTTGGTGTCTCGCGATTTTGACAGTCATCTTCGGCTTATTAGTAAGGTTCGGGATAGGTTGAAGCAGGCAGGACTTACCGTAAATCTTAAAAAATGTGAATTTTGTAAGTCAGAATTGAAGTATTTAGGTTATATCGTTAATGAACGTGAGTTGCAAACTGATCCAAGGAAACTCGAGGCAGTTAGGGATTTTCCGACTCCCTCGACAGCTAAGTCATTGCGTGCATTTATAGGCATGTGTTCGTATTATCGTCGTTTTGTTGACGGGTTTTCTTCGATTATTGCCCCGCTCACAGCTTTGATAGGTAAAAGGAAAGGTCGGGATTCCATTGATTGGAACCAGGATGCTGCCACTGCTTTCAACAACTTGAAGGAGGCTTTGATAAGCGCACCTTTGATGGCGTGTCCCGATTTCACTAAGCCATTTATTCTTCAATGTGATGCAAGTCAGGTTGGTCTTGGATCTGTTTTAGCTCAGGAGATTGATGGTGTGGAACACCCAATTGCGTACTATTCTCGTTTGTTTACCAAAGCGGAACGTAACTATGCTACAACCGAGCATGAACTTCTTGCTGTTTTGGATTCTGTTAAGCATTTTCGTGGGTATTTAGATGGCACAAAATTTCATCACAGATCATATTGCTCTCAAATGGTTATTGACCCTTGACAATCCTTCCGGGCGGTTGGCTCGTTGGGCTATGCTGCTTTCTCAGTACAATTTTGAAATTGAGCATAGGAAGGGTCTCTTGAACGTCGTTCCTGATGCATTGTCTCGAGCTCAGGTTAGTTTAGTATCTTTTGAACGTGGTTCAACACCTACCGGAGATCCGTGGTACGAGCGAATTTTTAATGGGGTAAATGAAACCCCCCAAATGTTTTCGGCTTTTGATATTCGTGATGGAGTTTTGATGCGTAAGCTGGCAGTTGAAAACCCTTTGATCCCTAATCCATGGCGTATTGTTCTTCCAGCTGCAAGGATTAGAGACGCAATAGCTAAAATCCACAATTGTTTCCCTAACGTTCACCCGGTTGTTATGAAAACATACCTTAAAGCTAGAGACTTATATTACTGGCCATACATGTACAGAGATATAACGAGATACCTTGCTGAGTGTCAGGTTTGCAAGGCCTATAAAATAGCCAATTCGACACCACGTGGTCAACGACTCTACCCTAGGTCAGTAGTGGCTCCATTAGATTTAGTTTCTGTTGATTTAATTGGTCCTCTCTCGGAAGCGTATAACGGGTTTCGCTACATTCTTACGATGGTTGACGTTTTTACGAAGTTTGTCTGGATAGTTCCAGTTAAGAGAGTTAATGCTCGTGCTATTACTTCAGCCATCGAATCTGAAGTAATAATGCGTTACGGCAGTCCGGCTGGCATTTTATGCGATAACGCAACCGTTTTTCGTAGCGCTCAGTTTGTTGGTTTTCTGGCGACGTATGGTATTCCGAGGCCGTATTACACCCCATACTATTCACCACAAGCGAATGTCGTTGAGAGGTATAATCAGGTGGTTATAACTACATTGAGTATGGTGGTTATAACTACATTGAGTATTTTGGTAGTTGACGATGGGCGTAGTTGGGCGAGGCAACTTCCTCGTGTTGCTTTGTATTTGAACTCGTGTGTTAATTTGGCGACTTCCTATACTCCAAATTTCCTAATGTATGGTCGTGAGGTGCAAATTGAACGTCATCGCAGTGGCGGTCAGATTGAGAACCAAGAGATGGGATTCAGTCGGGCTGAACGTGCAACGAATCTACATGCGCTTTATGAAGTTTATGATAGGGTTGCTGATTCTCTAACGTTGGCTTTCCATCAAAGTGCAAACAGGTTCAACGCTAACCGAAGGTCAGTTAGTTTCCACCCTGGCCAGGTCGTTTGGCGTCGAAATTTCCAGCGTGGAACAACAGACGAACAGAGAGGTGGCAAATTTGCACCTCGTTTTATTCAATGCCGAGTAGTCAGGCGGGTTTCACCGCAGGTGTATGAGTTGGCGGAAGCGGATTCGCCGCATGTTGGTATATACCACGTCAAGGATATATTAAAATAAAATATTGTTTGTTTTTCTAAATTCTAAAAGACGCGACTGTCCGTTGTATTAAATTTTCGCATACTTGGTTAGGTTGTTCCTTTTATTTTTAGGCTCGAGGTGCTTATCTTTGATTTCATTTCTGTTGGACTATGAAAACCAAAGTCGATTTCGTCATTTACATCATTTTCGTCCTGGTTACGTGGTGTCCTTATGTTTCCATTGCGATATTCAATGTTTGAGCCTATTAAGATGTCTTTTCTTATTATTTGTTGTGTGGGGCTGCGCTTGCTGATGATTTTGGTCTATCGGTATATCTGAACTCGTCGCGAGCGTCGCCACTTGGAAAGCTAGTACTTATAAGAATTAAGAACACCGCGTCCCAGCCGCAACAGTTGCTGTATGACTTCAATCGCATGCACCCGCGCCCGCGCCCGCGCCCGCGCCGCTCCAGTTAATTCGTTTCCGCATCGCCCTTGAAAATATTTTGGGATTGTGAAGAAGACGTCTTGTGTTGGTACCGCATTGGATTGCTGAGAAGCCGGAACATTGGTAAGTGTGGTCGTGCCTGCATGTGGTAGGAAAAGACGTAATTTAATCATTACCCCCGCTGTCAGTCGAAGGCATCGAGATATCAAAGAACCAGTTAAACAAAATAAAATATACACTCCACTATATCAATCATTTTGGTCCTTCTTCGAGACGGATATTTCGTTAACTTTGACCTAAATAACCCATAAAATCACGAAACTATTTTTTGTAAGTTCAAATTCCTGAGCGTCGGACACGCGTCCTTACGCAATCAATCGCGTACTTATTTCTTAAGAATACGTGTTATTTCCGCTTAAATAATTTATTATAAGTTAAATTGGAGTGTCATATTGCTATTTCATACACCGCCGCATCGCATTTATTGAATAATTAAGTTTTTTCGCACCGCGCAACCTAACGCAAATTTTCAATATTATAGCCGTGTAATTGCGTTGTTTTGTTTGTTACTAACCCGCGCCACAAGTGGTAATTGCTATCTCACTCACATCTACCGCATTCCGCTATCTCGCACTTTATTTTGTCTTATTCTCGCACTACTTTATCTTTGATCGCATTATTGTTCGTATTTCATACACAAGATGGACGCTGTTGAAAGTAAAATTCTATTACTTAATGCTAAACGTCAATCGTATTTTCAAAAAATACAATCAATTCATGATTCTATTCCTAAAACTAATCGTGATAAAGGTTACAATTTGTTTATGACCCAAGCCGCTAATATTGATACTTTGCGCAAGGAATTTTCACAAATAATTAATGAATATAATAGCGCTCAGTTACAAGTCAATTCAAATTATGTTCCTTCGTACAGGGAAATTTGGGCGTTTGAGGATTTGTACTCAGTTATAAAAATTACCTATGATCAATTCAGACAAAAAACAAGTGTACCAGAACAGCTTAGTACTACCCCCGTTTGTAGTCAATTAAAATTGCCGCGCATAGAAATTCCTGATTTTGATGGGGATATCCAAAAATTCCCATTATTTATTGCATCGTTCCGCACTATTGTGCATAATAATAAAAGTTTATCAGATGCAGAGCGCATCCAGTACTTGATTTCAAAGCTAAAAGGGAAGGCTCTTAATATTTGTGCTGGAGTTTCACCTACTTCAGAAAATTATTCGGTTTTATATGAGGCTTTGGTACAAAAATATGAGGATAATCGTGCAGTTGCAGTCTCATATTTAGATAAAATATTAAATATGAAACCAATCAGTAATCCCACCGCTAGTAACTTAGAAATATTACTCGATCAGTACTCATCAGCTGTGGCTTGTTTGCGTCAGTTAAAAATTGATGATTTATCCGATTTCATTCTTGTATATTTATGTTTGCGTAAATTAGATTCGGAAACATGTAAAACTTTTGAAATGTCATTGCAAAATAAAAATGATTTACCAAGTTATAAACAATTTCTTAGTTTCCTGCAAGAACAAACTAAAATTTTGCAACGCACTAGTAATTCTAGTACTGCTCGCTGGGGTATTTCACAAAAGAGTGACAAGGTCATGTCACGCTCGCATTTGGCACAAACGCAGACCTTTTTGGTCAATAACAATAATGAATCTTGCATTTATTGTAAAGGTAGTCATCATCGCCATTTGTTTCAATGCTCCGCTTTTATGAATCTCCCGCCGATTGATAGATTTAACATAATAAAACAATTAAATGGGTGCATAAACTGTCTAAGTGTACGACACACACTTATGTCTTGTAAGTCTAATACGACTTGTAAACATTGCTCTAGTAAGCATCATACCGCTTTGCATCGTGATTCGCGCGTATTAAGCGGCCGACGTGTAGGGTATGAACAGCAACCTGCGGACGGGGTGACTACACTGGTGCCACGTCCCGGTCCCGCCGTCCCCACTACTAGCGCCGCCGCCGCCGCTGCCGCCACCACACACGCCGCCACACCGCACCCCGCGTACTCCGCTCAACCGCCGCGGCCTGCCCAGAGCCCCGCTTCCGCGCAAGGACACGCTACTACTTCTACCACGTTATGTAGCGTCAATGGTGATGTCGCTGTACAGCGTGCACACAAAACCGTTTTATTAGGTACCGCTGTAGTTCAAGTATTAGACATTTATGGTATTCGCCGCGATATTCGAATTTTAATCGATATGGGTTCTCAAAACCATTTTATTACAACTAAATGTTTACGCTCGCTTGGACTAAAATTAATTCCAGATAAATTTCATTCTTCGGTGCAGGGAATAGGACAAAATTCTCAGCCTATAAGGGGCACTACACACGTGCGACTATTTTCAAATATAAATAAAGATTTTGAATTAAATGTTCAGGCTTTAGTTATTAATACCATTTCCGGTAAGCTTCCTGAATGCGAAATAAATACGGATTCTTTGGATTATTTAAATTTAGATTGTCTCGCAGACAAAAATTGGCATATTCCCGGTAATATTGACCTGCTATTAGGCGCTGAGGATTTTGTCAAGAAAATATTAAAATCGCATCGCATTATGGGTCCGCAGGGTTTCCCTGATGCGCTCGAGACAGTTTTTGGCTACATTATTACTGGCTCAGCTTATGTACTTTCCGCGAATTTACCCGCCGTTCAGTCGTTCGTCGTTACTGATAGTAATATCGATTCTTTAATTACTAAGTTTTGGGAATCGGAACAAATTCCTGAACGTACGCATTTGTCTCCGGAAAATAAGGAGTGTGAGCAAATTTATTTAAATGAAACTAAACGCGACGAGTTAGGTAGGTATGTTGTACCACTGCCCTTTTGTCGGGACCCTAGGGAGTTAGGCGATTCCTTGGGTATAGCCACCCGTAGGTTTCAGCTATTAGAACGGCGCTTTGCTCGCAACCCTGATTTACATCATAGTTATGATGAAATCATGAGTGATTATTTAAAGCAGGATTATGTATCTCCCGTGCACGATGAGTTGGACCCCGCTAAAGGTTTTTATGTTATTCCGCATCACGCAGTAGTTCGCGAAGAAAAGGCGACTTCTAAAATTCGTGTCGTTAATGACGCCAGTGCTGCTACCACTTCAAATATTTCATTAAATGATTGTCTTCACGCCGGCCCTAATTTACAAGCCGATCTTATGAAAATTATTTTTCATTTTAGACTATTTCCTATTGCCATATCTGCTGATATACGGCAAATGTATTTACGAGTTCTTGTCGCACCAGAATATCGCCGCTTTATGTGTTTTTTATATAAATTTCAAAACGAAAACAAAACACAGATTTTAGAATTTAACCGCGTTTGCTTTGGCTTAAAATGTAGTCCTTATCTTGCCATGCGCACTGTAAGGCAATTGGTTCAGGATGCAGTAATTTTGACCCAATTGTATCAGAAGTAGTTTTACAAAATTTATATATGGATGATCTTGGTACTTCTGTTTTGATCAAGAAAGAAGGCATAAAACTTTCAAATGATCTAATTAAATTATTTCACAAGGGTGGATTTAAATTAGTGAAATTCGCTAGTAATTAGCACGAAGTTTTAGAATCGCTTCCGCCTTCACATTGTTTAGATTCAGCGGTGCATATCTCTGATGACACTGAGCATAAAATATTGGGCCTACGTTGGTGTCCTACCGCAGACCAATTTTCTGTTACTGTTCATTTAGAGCCTCCAAACGCAATAACAAAACGCACCATTCTATCGACCATTGCTCGATTGTGGGATTTATTAGGTCTTGTCGCGCCTGTTATTTTACATGCAAAACTTATAATTAAAACGTTATGGCTCTTGAAGTGTGGCTGGGACGAGAGACCGCCTGAGGACATATGCGCATCCTGGGTACGTTTTCATTCAGAATTAATATTATTGCAACAATTAAAAATTCCGCGACATTTCGGTATCCATTCTAGTGAATTTAAAATCACGCTTCTCGGCTTTTCTGACGCCAGCGAGAGCGCCTATGGCGCAGTAGTTTATATGTGTGTCATTCCAATTTAATGAAGAATGTCGTTAATATTGTTTGCGCAAAGTCTAAAGTGGCTCCAAATAATACTATCACATTAGCTAGATTAGAGCTTTGTGCAGCACTTCTTCTCGCTCGTTTATTACGCTACGTTTCTGATCATATTTCACTTAAATATAATATCTCGGATATATTCGCATTTACTGACTCTACCGTTACTTGGCATTGGATACATGCTTCTCCGCACCGCTTTCATACTTTTGTTAGTAACCGCATCGCACAAATACATGAATTGTTACCCGCTTCTCACTTTCATCACATATCGGGTAAGGAAAACCCATGTGATTGTTTATCACGAGGTTTAATCCCCTCGCAATTAATTACAAATAATTTGTGGCTTCATGGTCCGCCGTGGGCTTTACAATCTCGCGAGCAATGGCCTTTAAATCGCTTACAATTAAATGATAATGAAAATTTGCCGGAAATGAAAACTAAATCGTTTGTTATAACTAACCCCGAGCCTCCGCTTTTGTATAGTCTCACTTCGCGATATTCCTCGTGGGCTAAGGTCCTTAGAATAGTCGTATACATTTTACGTTTTCTTAGAAAAATTCCTCGCAGTCATCGCATCGAAAGTTCTCATCTTGAAATTGCTGAACGCTTTATTATTTATTCCGTTCAATGTGTTCATTTTAAAGACGAGTGCTTAGATTTAATAAAGGGTAACTTGCCTTCTAAAGGTCTTCGCTCACTTTGTCCATTTGTTGATGAGAACAAACTCATTCGAGTAGGTGGTAGATTAGCCCAAGCCCAGTTTAATCTTGACGCTAAACACCCAATTTTACTTCCGACCAATGATCATGTAGTCAATCTTATTATTGACGCTTATCATAAAAAATATTGTCATGCCGGTCCCAATTTATTGATGTCCCTGTTGCGACAAAAATATTGGATCGTGTCCGCGCGTAAAATAATTCGTAAGCGATTTCGACTTTGTAATTAGTGTTTTAGAACTAGACCGCGTTCTAACTATCCACGTATGGCTGATTTGCCTAAGTTCCGCGTTACGGAAGTAAAACCGTTTTTGCACTCTGGCGTTGATTATGCTGGTCCCATACCATATTTATTAAAACGCCATCGTGGTGCTCACCCGCAAAAGGGTTATTTATGCCTATTTGTATGTATGGCTACGCGCGCCGTTCATTTAGAGTTGGCCGTCGATTTAAGTACAGAGGCTTTCATAAACGCTTTTAAACGTTTTGTCTCCCGCCGCGGTACATGCAGGGACCGGACCCGGTTACCGTTATAGCCGGTAACCTTAGGGTTTTGATGGGGTATTTTATAATGCTGGGTTTTTAAACCCTTTGCCTTACGGTAAGCTTTCAAACGGCTTACCGGTTTACACATTAATCCCTTCGATTGAATTAATTCGGGTTACCGCTAACCGATATCAAAAACCTCCAAATGGGTTACCGTTCTAAACGCTGATTAATTTGTAAAAAATATTTTAGACCTTAGGTATATCGCGTGTAGATTGCTTTTGCACCGCATATTTGCCGAAGGTCGCGACCGAACTCTGGCGTTATTGCGTCCGCAGTGCTATTTCAATCGCTCGGTGTGCGTAAGGGAAAGGGTTACCCTAACCCGAACAGTAAGCGGTTAAGCGCATAAACACTAAAAACCTTAAAGATTTGGTAAGCGGTAAATTATTGTTGTGGGTGGTAACCCCTATTTTACGGGTTATCGTTATTGTTGGGAAACCTGTTAAACGGCTTACCGAGCCCACTGGGTTACCATACGAATGGGTTACCCTTTCGAACGGCTTAAGCAAATGAACGGGTTTTCCGGTCCCTGGGTACATGTCACGTTTTATATTCGGACCAAGGTGCCAATTTCATTGGAGCCAAGAGATATTTTGATGAAGTTCAACAATTTATTCGCTCAAAATCTTTTAATAATGACTTCTCAAATGAGACTATTACTTACGGTGTTGAATTCCGCTTTAATCCTCCATCAGCACCGCATTTCGGTGGCTCTTGGGAATCTAATGTACGCTCGGTTAAACATCATTTAAGACGCACTATTGGCGATCAACTCCTCACGTACGAGGAACTTCTCACCGTTTTAAACCAAATAGAGGCTGTGCTGAATTCACGCCCATTGACCAGCTTGAGTTCTGATTCTAGTGAACCAACCGCGCTTACGCCCGCTCATTTCCTTACTTTGGGTCCGTTAAATTCATTCCCTGATCCTGAACTTGACGCTACACCTATTGGTTTATTAAAACGCAAATTTCTTATTGCTAAAATTTTAGATTCGTTTTGGAAACGTTGGAAGACGGAATATTTAAATACTTTACAAAACCGCTATAAATGGAATACGAATTCTAATCCTGTGATCAAAGGTACTATCGTGTTATTGAATTGCGAGAACACTCCGCCTCTTAAATGGCCATTAGGTGTGATTGAAGATGTTCACCCGGGTAGTGACAATACTATACGTGTTGTTTCCGTACGCACTAAGTCAGGTATCTTTAAGAGACCTGTGGTAAAGGTTTGCCCTTTGCCACTTCAGTAACTTTAGCTAACACTATATTTTTCTTTCCTTAGTTACGCTGTTCGAAGGTACTAAGGAAATTTTATTAGGTTAAGTATTTTTTTGTATGGGTTATTTAGTGTTATAATTTTCGCGTTCTCTTTATTCTATAGAAGAATGAAGAGATCTTCATTCTTCTAGGCGGCCGGGATGTTTGAGCCTATTAAGATGTCTTTTCTTATTATTTGTTGTGTGGGGCTGCGCTTGCTGATGATTTTGGTCTATCGGTATATCTGAACTCGTCGCGAGCGTCGCCACTTGGAAAGCTAGTACTTATAAGAATTAAGAACACCGCGTCCCAGCCGCAACAGTTGCTGTATGACTTCAATCGCATGCACCCGCGCCCGCGCCCGCGCCCGCGCCGCTCCAGTTAATTCGTTTCCGCATCGCCCTTGAAAATATTTTGGGATTGTGAAGAAGACGTCTTGTGTTGGTACCGCATTGGATTGCTGAGAAGCCGGAACATTGGTAAGTGTGGTCGTGCCTGCATGTGGTAGGAAAAGACGTAATTTAATCATTACCCCCGCTGTCAGTCGAAGGCATCGAGATATCAAAGAACCAGTTAAACAAAATAAAATATACAGTCCACTATATCAATCAATTCAATTTAAAAAAAAATGTCCTTTACTGTATAGAATTGTTAAAAGGTTTGTTTATTTCACTTTACCTGAATAGTTTTTTTAATTTGTGTTAACCTTTTTTTATTTTTCTTAAAGATTTGCTTTTCTTGATGTTTAGGTGGTGAATGTTTTTTGAGGCACGAATGGATTTCGTTTCTTATGTATGACTAAGTTTTTCGCCGGTGTTTGCGTTCCTTTGTCTTTTGTATTCTTTAGGGTGTTCTCTTGTTTAAGTGGGGGGATCACTGTAGCGTTAAAGCCGCTACATGGCAAGTCTGCTATATTCTTTTTAGTTTGTTGTTCTGACCTTTTTTGTTCGCTGTCTTACCGTTGACATAGGAGCTTGCGACGGATGACAGATAAAAGATATTGAGAGATTTAGTGGGTTTTCAGATTTTTCGTTGGAAAACTAATTATTTTGTTGAGAGAATTTAAGGATTTCTGTGAAAGAAATTAATGAAATTGTGTTAATTTTACTACCGAAAGTCTAGGTCGCTGTTAGCCGCCTGCGATTTGGAGCACTGAGGTCGCACTACGTAAATCTTTTACCCTTGGATAGGGGTAAGTAGTTCTATTGAAGATTTGGATAGGCTCGTTTGGGTTTACGTTTGATGTTTATGCTTGAATTGTTTGGTTTCAGTTTTTAGTTTGGGGCGGTACTGGAGTCCGTGAGCGGAGAAGGAAGTATGCCATGTGATGAGTCAATTTTGACAACAGCAGTACATATACAAACATCACCACAGGTCAGGCCTTTAACCATTGTACCTTGTTCCTGCTCCCCTACATTCTGAATCCACGTTAGACATAAAATTACCAAGATTGTAAGTCCAGTTCATGATCACCTTGAGGTCTACCCGGAGTTAGTCATATAAGGTAGTTATTTAAGCTACGGATCTAAGTAAATACTGTATGTATGTACACATGTGCAAGCTATGTCTGTTCTATCTAGTAAGTTAATTTATTCCTATAGGAGCAGAATTACTTTCAATTTTGATGTGTCAGCGGTATATGTTTTATTTTAGTTAAATGTACATTGTATTTATGTAAGTCCTAAAAATTTGTACTTTCTTTAGCTCTAAATTACATGGTCATATGTATGTACAATAGCCATTGAGCTTAGGAAAAGCAGCATGCTTGTTTAACGCTTCTCCAACTGCTGAGTTAATAACGGACTGTAAGTGAAGCTATTAACTCCTTGATTTATTTTTTCCCTCATGTATTTTTTTAAAATGTTTATAAGTATACATATCTTATTTTTTATTTGTCTAAATTATTAAAGTTTCTCATTGGCATTTCTTGGTTCTTTTTTTGAATCAACAAATTCTACGTATTTGTCCTGCGGTCTAATCCCAGGGGTTCGTTACAGATTTCTACTCTTAATAGAGTTTTTGTAACAGTACGTAGTATGAAAGTGGTATGGATGTGTAACAAATACTCGGGTCAATTGTCCAAACCGAGATACGATATAAATACCTTATATTTATTATGGCGCTTAACACATTGCCGCCGCATCCCGCTGCGGTGTACGGAGGGACGAAAACCGCATGCGGCTGCGGCGGCACGGAACCGTGCCACCGTACGGTTTGCTCCGTATCACCGTCCGGAGCTGCGGTGCATGACGACCCGCATCACCGCATTATCTATTACGCGTATGCACGTCCTTTCTACGCAAAAATCCGTACGATACTGCGGCACAGTGTGGCATACCCCGCGGACCGCACCGCATCACCGTCCGGGAGTGCGGTGCCGTCGCGCGCGCCGCACAACCGCACGGGCATGCGGTGTGAGTGTGTTATACCCTGCGGTTTTTGTATACAACTTAAGATTCTTCAGTCCGGTGCAATGTGTTATGCGCCTATAATCACTGATATCCGGGACAAAAAGCGTCTCGCGGGACGGGCCAAAGTTAACTCAGAAGCGGGATGTCCCGGAAAATCCGGGACGATTGGCAAGCCTAGTTATGACTGTTTGCAAGAAATCCACCATGATCGGTTCGCCAGCAAGGCGACTCACCAAAGTTCTCACCTTCTCTAGCCTAAGTAAAAGGGACTGTAAAAGCCATCTGAGACCAACAGTATGTTTGGTGAGTAACTGACTGAGGAATCAACGTAAAGCCCAAACGACTGGAGTTAGAAGCATGATAATCGGTAAAGGGGTTATCGTGATTTCGACGAAGTAAGAAAGACGGAACGAAAAATACTCGAAAAAGATTCCGTTAAACGAAATTCGGTCGAAAAAAAATACTTATCGATCTTATGATAGATATCCTTAACTGTCAATTATCAACTAATAAAAATATGGACACTTAACCAGCGATACCGTTGTTAATAACGTTCGATAATTCAACTAATCCAATGTCCTGTCAAGATGACTTCATTATGATCGTCCAAGAAAACATGTTCACCTAAGAAATGCTACAACAATTTTACATTTTATCACCGATTATTGTTTTGAAGAATTACCTATTGTCTTAATTGGTTTTAAGAAGATGCCTGCAAAGTCTATCTTTAAATTCCGATTGCCTGCCACCATCAACATACACATCGTGGTTCCAGTTTTTGTTTTCAGTGCCAATACTTTGCATACATTATCCAAGGAATTCCATTTTAGCCTGGATACTTAATATTTTTTAATTTTATAGTTTAGTCTTTATAATTTAACTGTTTAATAATTTTAGTTTTACGTTATTTGTTAATATGAATGATAATAAGCTCTGTCACCAGTGTCAGTACTGTCCCAGATGTTTCACAGGCTCTAGAGGCCTCAAAATTTACATTTCCAAAGTTCATAAAGCAAATATAAGCCATTCCACTCTTCCTTATAACTCCTCAACGACAAATAATGTACAATCTATGCAAGAAGTACAAACGCAGCAAGCACTTCAATTCCAAGCCGAGCTCGGAAAATTAAAGAACTCGACTCCTATCGTGAAGAGGATTCCACGTGGTGCGAGGATTTCCGTCGCCTCAAAACTATCCTCATTAATTAACAATTGCATTTCGAGCAACTCTGTCTACGATTGGCAATCTCTTTTTACATTTTCATACACAACTCTCCATAGCAATCATAAGCACAATACATCTTTGACTCAAAATATTAAAAATAACTGTACGAGCATAAATACTCGCATCATTCCACCAACAAATAGTTTGCCTTCCACTTATAATACTGCGAAGAAGGTAGAATCCAAAGTTTACGATGGAGACCTTACGGGCGCCGCTAGGCTTCTTTTCACTTCTGATACTATTGCACCTAACTCTCCTGATACGGTTAATGCTCTCAAAAGTAAACATCCACCAGCGCCCTCAATAACATCTCCTTTTCCTACTCTTCTAAGCTCGCAGACCTGTCTTCAAGCCACCGATAAGGATATTACTAACGCAATTTTTTCTTTCCAGCCTGGTTCAGCTGCTGGATTAGATGGAATCTCGCCACAGTATCTTAAAGACTTGATAGGTGCTACTGTTGGCGACACTGGAAAACGCCTTGTAACATCTATTATAAATCTGGTAAACTTCATGCTTATTGGAAACCTTAACCCTGAAATTACTCCGATTCTGTACGGTGCCAATCTTATAGCCCTTAAGAAGAAAGATGGCGGAGTAAGGCCTATTGCAGTAGGATCTACCTTTCGACGTCTCTGCTCCAAAATTTGTTGTAAATACATATTGCCGAAATTATCTGACCTTTTCAACTCGATTCAACTAGGGTTTGGGACAAAGGGCGGTTACGAAGCTGCTGTTCATGCCACCCGCACATTCGTTAGCAGCAGTCAGTGCGAGGTACTGCTAAAAATTGATGTAAAAAATGCATTTAACACAATTAGTAGGGAAACCTTACTAAATGAAGTAAATTCATCTATCCCAATACAATTATTTATTTCAATGCTACTCAACACCTTCCAAATTAATGTACAGTACCCATGAAATATCTTCAGCTCAAGGCTGCCAACAAGGAGATCCTCTGGGACCGGCAATATTTAGCCTCTCAATTAATTCTTTTATTCAGAACCTTAAATCTAAATTCAATGTCTGGTATTTGGACGACGGAACCCTAGGGGGCCAGGTAGATGTTGTCATATTTGATTTTAAAAATATTATTGAAAAATTCCATTCAGTTAACCTAGAATTAAACACTTCGAAATGTGAACTATTCCTAAAAAATAATGACCCAATTGTTATAGAAAAATTTTACGCATTAGCCCCAGGAATCAAAATTTTATCCAGATCCACTCTTAGCCTCTTAGGTTCCCCCGTATTTGACGATTCTGTCATCCCCCACTTGCAAAATTCACTATCTAAATTTGAAGAAAACTGTATCCGCCTTACAACCATCAACACACATTCAACTTATACTATTTTAAAATTCTGCGTATTTATACCTAAATTCATATATTTATTACGGTGTTGTCCAGTTTGGAAATTTAATAAGCTTTTAGATTCTGCCGACCTTTTAGTCAAAAAACAAATTGAAATTTTTTTTAATATCAAGTTTGAGGACCAATCCTGGGACCAAGCCTCTCTTCCTATAAGGTATGGTGGTCTAGGGTTAAGAAAAATTTCTGAAGTAAGCTTACCTGCCTTTCTATCCCGTACACATGCTACAGACAAACTTGTTAAAAAGATTTTGAGTCCATCCTTGTTCCCGTTTGAGATAGCATGTATGGAGGATGCAAGGAAAGCCTGGAATACTACAGTTCCAAATTGCCCTTCTCCTTTAAACCTCTGCAGTCAGAGGAGCTGGGATGACATCATATGCTCACAAATATATGACCGCCTTCTCCAAAACAGTACTGACACTGATATAGCTAGACTCCGAGCAGTCCGCACCTGGGAGTCAGGTCAGTGGTTACAAGCCCTGCCATCTCCCAACACTGGCACATTTTTAGATACTAAGACCTTACGACTGGGTATCGGACTGCGTCTAGGTGCAAATGTTTGCGCACTCCATTTCTGCAGTTGCGGTGATGCTGTCGGGCACACAGGTGTTCACGGTCTATCTTGTATTAAAAGTGCAGGGCGTATTCCGCGGCACGCAGCTCTCAATGACATCCTACATCGGGCGCTCTCCTCCGCTCACGTGTAACGTTTTTAGTTAGGGGTAGATAGTAATAATGGGTGAAGAAAGTTACAAAAAAAATTAGAATTAAATTTAGAAAAAATAATTTAATAAATTTAAAAATCGCGAGTAGATTAGATCTTAGTGGTGGTAGTGGGTCGTGGATTGGGCGTTGCGGGTACGTTAACTGCTCCCTTACAGAATACCACTTCCCTGCAGTGGCAGTGGCAGCTCCTCTGCGCTCCCTCTGGTACCCGGCGGGATGTGTGCTCGGTCAGGCAGGGACAGCAGGTTGTGTAAATGTAGGTAGACTCGTCGAATCGCGATCTAGTCGCAATAACACCACACACTGAGTATTTAATTGCAATTAGTATTGTTATTATTTATATCCTATTATTTTGCAATAAATAAAGTATTCAAATTCCGAAATCGTTATTTTATTTTAGCGCAGGCTTTCACCTTCGGCTCGGCGGCAAAAGTGAGAAACGTCATCGTAGTCCCCACTGCTTGAATGAGACGTACGTCACTCAGTAAGCGCGTTTCGTTACACCAATTTCGTTAGAATGCAGATTTTAAATATAAATTAGATTCAAATTACTTCTTTAAGGATTAGTATTAAGTTTATTATATATTTATATGTTAAGATTAATGTTTTATTTAGAATATAATGTATTTTTGGTAACAGAAAAATACACACAACCAATTTACTACCAAAATCGAATCAGAAATGTGAAATTTATAAGGATTTGCTAGGCTAAGGTCGCCAGGCGTTACACACGTACCGGCTATTTTAGAGCCGAACGGTATTGTGCGTAGCGATGGAAAGCGTCCGGACGGTATGTCACTGGTTCCGTGGAAGATGGGACGAGCGCTGGTGTGGGACGCAACTTGCGTTGATACATTGGCTCCGTCACATCTACACGACACCACTAACAATGCAGGCGCTGCTGCGGAAGCGGCCGAAAATTCTAAATTTAATAAGTACGTGGGTATCGGCACGGAATATCTATTCATGCCTTTCGGTGTCGAAACCCTTGGACCGTGGGGACCTTGTGCTCATCGGCTCTACCGAGAAATTAGGAAGCGCCTACTCGAGGTGACTGGGAACCTAAGAGCTGGCAGCTTTCTCGCGCAAAGGTTAAGCATCGCAATACAAAGAGGGAACGCTGCCAGCATTCTTGGAACTCTTCTGCGGCCACCACGTTTGGAGGAGTGCTAAAATGTTTTTTTTTAATAATTATTTTTAGTTATGTAATTATAATGATTATAACATTGAAGTTATGTTTAAACTAAATCTTAAATCTACAATAAAAATACTAATCCAATAAATCACATCTACGCGAATTTCGTCAAAGTTCGCATTTCGTCATCTTCACGTAGCAATATACGGGGAAGTAGTTAGACATAACTACCAATTCGAAAATTAGACAACAGACGTAGAAAGTTGGCTCTCTGCGCTAAAGACTGAGTTTTCAGCTGAGTGTTGAAGATGGATTTTCCCGGGTTTTCGCTGAAAATTAACGATTTGCTGATGTCTCATTGAGCAGAAATTGACGCTTAGCTACTTCACCGTAATGCCAGAGATTAACATATCGCTACAGCCATTTTGTGCAGCTGTAGCACACATACATGATATCTCCATCACACACATGCGTCACAATCACAACTTAAAATAAAAATATAACAATAAATAGACATACCTACATACATATACCGTGGCAGTATGTGTGTGCTCCAGAAGTGCAAAAGGTCATGGCTCAGTAATCGCTATCGTCCACATCAAAAATGTGTACAAAGCACTGATATTCTGCAAAAACCTAAGGGTGGCAGGCAGTCAAAAAGCATAAAATAGTAGGAGTAAACAAATTAATTAATTATTCCGACTATAAATAGAATAATTATTACTTAGAGGTGCTGTTTGGAATTTGGGCTGTGTGTGTGGTCGCATTCATGTACACTCCAACCATTTACCCACCAGACAGCGAGTGAAATAATCACCAAAATCACCATTCTAGTTTGTTTATATACTTGTGTTGCCTGTATGTGTATCTGTAGACCAAATAATGTTTATATCTGCCTAGGACGGCGCGCGACGTGTTTGCGCTCCGAACTCACTGGACCATCAAATCATACTCGTCAATTTTTAAGCTTTGAAGATTCCTTATCTGTTGTTTATTTTTTGCAAAGACTCATATTTAAGTACACGCATAAAAACAATACGGTGAATATTGTAGAGGGGTTGTTTCTCGCATTTGTTATTGGGAAGAAAATGTGCTTTTTCATAAAGTTTTAAATTAAAGTTTTTGACGAACTCCAGGTTTTGACTTTTCACTTCTATTAATCATATTTTTATAAGAATTTTAATTTTCACTCTAATTTAAATAAGAATATAATATAGAAAAATTAATACTTATTATATTGAAAAAAAAAACCTTTTAATACTCCTCTAAAAATAGTGACCGCGGAAAAGTTCCTAAAATACTGGCAATATTTCCACTTTGTTTTGCAATGCTTATTCGTTGCACGATTAAGCTGCCAGCTCTCTACCCAATGTATAATTATCGAAACATAAAAAATTTCTAAATGTGCTATAATTTTCTTTGTATATTTACTAACAAAAAGTACGAGTAAGAGCGTCCAGTAGCGCTGTGGACTCGGCACTGGTCTTCTAATCGGGAGGTCTGCCATGTACCAATGTTTTTCGTTTTTCGAATTTCATATTTTGTCCGACGCTCCTACGGTGAAGGAAAGCATTGTAAAGCAACCTGCATACATCTGCAAAGAAATTCAAAGATGCATGTGAAGTCGACCAATCCGCTCTGAGCCAGCTTGGTTGACTAAGGCCTAAACACCCTAAATTAACGTGGGCTCGAGTCCCTCGGTGGTTATGTATATGAGCTGTGGTGATGATGACGATGAGGACTTACTAACAACTTGCTAACATCTCTTGGGTTCACCAACCTCATTCTCAGATGACTTAGAATAAATGAATGTGTTACCGCTATATACCTTTCTTCCTGTAGATAACGTAAGAGCCGACTAAAGAATACGTCTAATTTAATTCATATACTAACAAAATTATGATTATAAAGGACATTTGTATGCATAGTTTGTAAGGTATACATGTAGGCCTACGTTGCCTGAGCACAAACAAATTAATACCTAACAAATGAAGGAGTTTCCACTAGATAATCTGATCTGGCCAACATGGCCACGTTTAGTGGGCCAAAAGCTCCTCGTCTGAGGAGAGACTCGTGCCCAGCATATAGGATGTAGATGTTGGTATGTATATGGGCTAAAGGGAGCAGCCTCATTCGATATCTTCGAAATCGTGTAATATCTTAATTATTATCAGTTATACACCCACGAATAGACTACCACGAATACTCCTAGGTAATAAAAGTGGCCCTCTCCAGAAAATTTTTTGGTCCTTTTTTTATTTTTTTATAATTTGGAATCAAAAAATACTTATAATCCTAAATTTTCACGCTTTTACCACCAATCTCCATGTCTTAGCGATTTTAGTATTTTTACTGGCAAATGTGGTTCGCGTTCACAGCTAGTAACTCAATAAAATCTAAGCATCAAGGCTGAAACTGTCCTATTTCTATACCACATTTCAGCATAATTGATTCAGTGGTTTTTGCGTACAAACGTGCGATTCGAAGTACTAAATTATGCAACCTAAAATGTATAAGATCGTGTCAGCAATAGTAACACTATAAGGATTCTTATTTCACATAACGAAACTATGCATCTTAAAATGAATAAGATCGTATCAGCAACAGTAACACTAAAAGGATTCTTTTTCCACACAAAAAACACTGTGCATCTTAAAATGAATAAGATCGTGGAAGCAATAGTAACACAAAAAACACAGTGCATCTTAAAATGAATAAGATCGTGGAAGCAATAGTAACACAAAACACTGTGCATCTTAAAATGAATAAGATCGTGGAAGCAATAGTAACATAAAAACACTGTGCATCTTAAAATGAATAAGATCGTGGAAGCAATAGTAACACAAAAAACACAGTGCATCTTAAAATGAATAAGATCGTGGAAGCAATAGTAACACAAAACACTGTGCATCTTAAAATGAATAAGATCGTGGAAGCAATAGTAACATAAAAACACTGTGCATCTTAAAATGAATAAGATCGTGGAAGCAATAGTAACACAAAAACACTGTGCATCTTAAAATGAATAAGATCGTGGAAGCAATAGTAACACGAAAATGATTCTTATTTCACACAACAAAACTGTGCTGCTGTATATTTCTATGACTATACTATTAATTTTAGGGCTAAACTAAATAAGATCGTGTTAGCAATAAAGAATTCACAACAAAACAAAATACGTAGAGGACGCTACAAAGGTGGGCTTATCTTTAAAAGAGATCTCTTCCGGTCAACCTCACTGGATGTTAGGTGTGATAGAATTTAAAATTCAATAAGTCGATCACGAAATTTTCTGGCTCTTACTGGTTCTCACAACAGAACGAAACTACATTTGGTTAGTTGTTAGAATAACACATTTATTCATGTCTGCTTTATTTTTCGAGATATCTGTGTCTCCCCGCGTCTCTCAGCCGCCTAAAGGGTCCTCAGATGTCAGACATGAAAGCGGATTGCAGTTCCCGGCACGTCTCCACTAGCCCGTGAATGTTTGCGATGTTTCAGCGCCCCCGGTACCTTTGGCGGACGGAAAGGTAAGGCATTACAGGGGAGTAGGCTTTAACTTTTAGACCGATTGCACACTGCGGCTTTTATGGCGATGCAAGCCTGTGGAAGCAATAGTAATGATTTAAATTGAACATTTTTCAATATTAACATAGAACTGTTCTATTATTTGTTTTTTTATTGTCAAAATTAAAGTATTCTTTATTCAAATTTAACTTTATGGAAGGCTCTTTTGAATCGTCCAATTTTTTTTTGCTGTAGAACGTCTTTGGCTGATAAGAAGAATGGGAGTAAGAAACTTTATCAGAAGTATGGATATTTGCAATATCTTACCATACACAGTAATATTTGTTTATGTAAATATTTATTATACTTGCACAATAACATTTCTTCACATTGTCAAGTGATGTCTACAAATTAACAGCATTGGCATCAATGAAATAATTATTGACTTAATAATACTGGTAGGTAACTCTACTCATAAGAGTCTTTTACATGTGCTATAAGCGTATAAAAAGGCAACACTTTGTGGAACTTTAGTGTAAAAGTTATACACTTCCTCATAAACGAGCCTCCGAGTTTTTTAAGCCTATATACATTGAACAGTGAGTTTATTTTTATTAATGTGTTACATATCTTTGTTCCATCTGTAAGCTATACTAATATTATAAATGCGAAAGTAGCTCTGTCTGTTGTTCTTTCACGCCAAAACTATCCATACAAATACAAATACTAATACTTACTAATGTATATTATTAATGCGAAAGTAACTCTGTCTGTCTATCTGACGCGCTTCACGCCAAAACTATACTGAACCGATTTAAATGAAATTTAGTACACAGATAGTCTAGAGCCTGTGAAAGAATGTAGCTACTTTTAAATGCGAAAAAAAGGTTGTAAGACGTTGAAAGGGGGGGATGAATGGCTGTATGGAAGTATTGTCGTTTTTAAAGCTAGAAGCTTGAAACTTATTTTTTAGGCTATTGATTAGATATAAATAAATATGACATTCAAAGTTTGTAAAAATTTTACTCTCAAGGGGGTATAATAACTATAGGGAATAGGTGATGAAAGTTTGTATGGTTTATGTAGATAGGTATATGTTAGTATGGTTTGTATGGTTATGTCGGTTTATGATAAAGCTTAGTTTGGAAGCATTAAAATAATGCTTCCAGACTAAGCTTTATCTACCCGTAAGGTAGATTAAGCTTAGTCTGGAAGGACATACAGTTTTTGTTTCATCGAAATCTGGTGTTAAATTAGCGACCAGCTGATAATAACCGTTTTCCACGTGGAGGAAGTCGCGGGCAACAGCTAGTATTATATAAAAGTGACAAGCACAAACGGTCGGTTGCGTCAAGTTTTACATTTTGCAGTATCGTAAAAATTGGCGTCGTAAAATCAACTTTATACGTAAGAATAACGTAAAAAGTTAGATAGTTTGAGGCACCGGATAAAAGCATTCACTAAAATACAAAGTATTTAAATACAAAACAATAACATTGTTTTAATCGATAATTTCATCGCACTGTTTTGACCCAGATACAGATCAAATCAATTTAAAACTACCAAAATGATCCTTACTGCAATGCCGTTAAGGGCTATGTAACTGAACTTGTGTTTTTTTATGTTAATATGCCGTTGCTAAGAAACGGTTTGTTTACGGAAATCGCAGGACAATGAACCTTTGAATGCAATTGTACTGATGCTAGATATCCCCTGAAATTTTAAGTTATCAAAATTTCAGGGGATATCTAGCATCAACAAGTAATATCTTAAAAGAGTTATTGATTACATTTCACGATTACATTGAAATACTGTAATTGTATAAATACCAGCTTAGATAAAACAATCTATGTTTATTTTAAGTTTTACTTCAGTATGGAAACTATAGACTGTCTCCAAAAGTGAACAAGTGAGCCGGCGTTTTTAAAGGAATAATTTTTTATTTATAATCGCTTTTACAAAAAAAATATCAAAATATTGCAAATGAATAGTAACTAAAAAACTACTGAGGCTTAAACCTGTGCTATCATGAGTTTGCAGATTTTAACCTCTTATATCGTTTTTCGTCGCAGCTTGTAATAGCTGGCGCGCTGTTCGTTTTGAACCTTCACCCGCTAACACATGAATATCTTTACTTATACATACAAGAAAGCTCTCGGCCTGCATCTCTCCTGGTGGAAATGGATAATAAGGCCAAAGATGGAAGCGAACTTCACCTGGACTACTCAACAACTGATAAACAACTGGCCGTTGAATTCACCTCTAATTTATCAGGACACAACAATGCTATTATTTACATTGCTATTATGGCGACAAAATTAGGTAAGACGGTGGTGGTAGCTAGTCAGGAGGGCTCAGAGGCCTTACCACCAACCAAATCAAGCAGAAAATCTTCTGCCCCCACGGCAATCGAACTCAGGATCTCCAGATTAACACCAGGTGATCTCAACATACCAAAAATCTTTATTTTAATTGTAATGAAGCTTTCAATGATGACAAATTAAAAAGCTTTTCAGTTTGTCATCTACGAAAAGGCATTACATTTTCTAGGGCTCTATGGAACTTTCTTGGTAGAGCAGGCACGATGACTTTATGTTTTTCATTCAATTATGTCAGGGTTGCTACACATACTCGTATAAGCGAGCCGGCATTTTTGGCAGTATTTGTCGAACAACAAAGCCGACCTGAAGTAATTACTGCACTTGTTCGGCTTCATTCGGCTTGTGCCAATCGGGTGATTCATTCTTGTCGACACATCATTCGGTTCGGCAGCATTTGTGAAACGACAAAGACGACCCGTAGCAACGTACCAGCCCCCCAGACAGATGCCACACGCTAACTTTTCCGCAGTCGTTCCGCAGAAAAAATGTATGGAGATGACATAAGCTTACGACAACCTCACGCAATTTTATCCGCAGCTAATGTCATCATCATACATTTTTTCTGCAAAACGACTGCGGAAAAGTAAGCGTGTGGCATTTTTTAGGGGGGGGGCAGGTTTGCCTGCTTGGGTACCTCCGTCTTACCTATTTCTGCCGCAAAACAGTAGTGCTTGCATTCCAGTGTGAATGGCAGTGAAATTACAGTGGGTTCCGCGACTTTACTGTTCGCGCGTTCCTGTGGGGGTTGCAGATTTTCTGCGAATCTCACAGGAACGACATAATATACTATAGGTGACTGTTACCACTTACCATCAGGTGGCCAGTATGCTCGTTTTCCAACTTAGTTGAGATAAAAAAATCTCTATAAGAGATTCCCGAACATTCATCAGCATATATTCGTTTTTACCAATGTACAACATGGAAGAATTGATAATGAAATAAAGAAATAAAGTTCTTGTTAAAAACATAATTACCTTCCGGTTTTACCTATTAATGCCGTCCCGCCATTGCTCGGCTTTGTGGCAAAGCAGAGCGGCTTTTTCCTCGGCTATTTATCTACCTTAATAATCAAAGTTATCTACACATATTCCATTTCACCACCCGGCTGTCCGCTCATGTCTATAGCATAGTCATGTCGGCCCGCTTATGTTATAGCAACCCTATAATACTTATACTAGGATCATCCGGCACTCATTCCATCTATTAAAAATGGCGTCCTTTGTCATCATAATGTAGATAATAACCTACTTTTAACGCCGAAACACAGCGAGCAGTTCAGTCATTGTCACTCTGACAGCAGCGGTGCGGGCGCGGAACTGGGCCCTCGTAAAGCTAACGACTTCTGTCTAATTGTTTGGAAGTGTCCCGGAGTCCCGCACCTTTCTTCGGGACACGCGCAGTTCCGTCTTTTTATTTCCTCCCACCGTTCAGTGTTATGAGGTGATATTTTATTGTGCACAGTATACTGCAAAAACAGATGAAACAGACTTTTTTTATTTACTTATTTCTTTTCGGGCATCATTAGGCCTGATAATTTTGTTAGTATACATGTAGGCTTATAAGAGCGTCAGTGGCGGTGTAGACTCGGCACTTGCCTTCCAATAGGGAGGTGCGGGGTTCGAGACCGCCATGTAACTACCAATGTGTTTTTCGTTTTTCGAATTTCATATGTACATTTATCTGCATACATCTGCGAAGAAATTCAAAAGTGTATGTGAAGTCAACCAATCCGCATTGGGTCAGCGTGGTTGACCAAGGCTCAAACACCCTAACTTAGGGTAGGCTCGAGCCCCACGGTAGGGACGTTTAAGAGCTGTTATGATGATAGGCTTATAAGCCATATTATCGATCAGTATTCTCATTACTTAATTTGACTAAAATGTTTATAAGCTACATTTTAGTAAAATTAAATATTAGGCGTATTCTTTGTCATGCCAGTAGTGTCAAGTACACATCCACGGAATCGCTTGTACATCATGCCCTTCGGCCAGAAGCCTTACCACATTAAGGTGTCCAGCGTGGTGTGTGCGATGGGACTTGGATGAGAATGATGGATAAACGCTTTGAAACTCATTGACATATACACGGTTATTTTTTTATCAGCCTGGAAAATTTTAGGGACGCTTCAGGACACATCTAATATTATTTAAAAAATAAAAAAATAAAAATAAAAAAATATACAAAAATCTCAAAAAAGTGTAGCATTTTTTAGATTTTTAAAAAAATTAATATAAAATTAAATAAGTGACTTATTTTTTTTATTCATATGTAAAACATTCTAATACCATGTCGTGAAGCCTCCCTTAAATTTTCCAGGGTGATAAAAAAATAACCGTGTATATATGTCAATGTTAAAACTAGCGCTGTGATGCGACTCCAACTTCTGGACCCTTATAAAAAGTTGGATTTCTGCTGGATGTGCTGACGTCCTGCTCAGTGGTTCGCTTCCATCCTTCGAGGTGAAATTCGCTTCCATCCTTCGTTTTATGCCACGCACCATCAGGTGAGATGAAGAGCTAGATGAGACCTAGAGCTTATAATTATGAGCATATTATAAAAGGAAAATAAAAAAAACTTTTAAATGTACAATTAAATGCGATTAGTACCTACCTACTTTGAAAATATTTCGAGCATCTGAAATTTTTCGCAGCACTACAGTTTTTCTCAGCAGAATGCAAATTCGGACATTAAACGCAGTGTCCCAGGGGCGCTGAAGTGACGCTGTCTATGAATTATGTTTTTCATTACATTCACAATAAAGCTATTACTTCTCCAGGAGTTCTCCGAGTTTATTGTGTTTATTATTAAAATCATAACCTTGATAATGGGTCCGGAACATTATTATGTATAATTACACAGACCTATGAGCAAAATGAGGGAAATAAGTGCTCAATTTTATCTACGTATAAATAAATGGTGTTAGTTTAAAATTAATGGATCTATCACAATGTAAATAAACTTTTCATTACTCATACTCTGAAAGTAGGTCTGAAGTTTAAAGGTAGGAAAAGTGACGACACGTTTAGCGCAGAGGTCGAGTGATCACCTACTGCGCAACGGGTCGCGGGTTCGATTCCCGTACGGGACAAATGTTTTGTATGGCCTACAGAAATTTGTTCCGGTCTGGGCGTATGTGCATGTGATATTCTATGTTTGTAACTGCACCCACGACACAGGAGAAAATCCTAGTATGGGGCGACGTTTTTTTAAAAAAAAAAAAAAAAAAAAAAAAAAAAAGAAGTTGCCTGAGGAGCGGATTGAAAGTAATACTTTTCAGCCCTAGGGAGAATCACTTTCAACTGACAGCTGCTGTCACATTTTAAGAACTAGTTCCTTTTTCACATTTTTATTGAACCATGTTCCGACTTTCTATACAGCCACTCAATTACAGCGCGGTGTAAAATTGAAATAACATAATGTTAAGTATTTAAAGAATATATTTTTTAAATGACTTTATTATAATTTATTTTCAATTATTTCTTTAAAATAACATAGATTTGGGCAAAATATTTACCATTTTTTAAATTATGAAAATGAAAAATAATGGCTGGAACGGCCACAGAAAAAAAAACAAAATAAGCGGGAAAGCGGCAATGCGATCTTCATTTGTTTTTTTCCATTTGTAGAGTTTTGTTAATACTTCCATATAGCAGAGATTTGTATTAACTGTTAATTATATTTGTGTAACTTGTGTTCAGAATTAACACAATGAGTTCATCTAATTCAGGTATGGAGTTTTTTTATAAGAGAAAAAAAAAGCGGGCTAAAGCAGAAGTTGTTAATTTAGGTAAAAAAATTTACACGTTTTTTCTTTAGCTAATTCATTGTTTTATTTTTACTTTCCTTGTATTCGTAATGAAAAGCACAGTGTTTACCTCGGGTTAAAGACTTATTTAGTCCCTCGAACTATTGGTGCCCTCGCTACGCTCGGGCGCCGAACACCGTCTCGGGACTAAATAAGTTACTTTCACCCCTAGGGTAACAATGTACTATAAAAATGATTGCGCCTCGATAAAATCAAAATTCAATTCGAGTTTTCTTCGAGGTTTCTTCAACTTAAAAACTCGAGAAGGTTTTTTTTAACAAAAATACAGATTTTAGCATGATCTACCTGCGTTTGTGTTTTCAACTTAATATAACTTTGGGGATTTTCAAAGCAAGAGTGAACTTAACAAAATTGAATACAATTTTGGAGATTTTCCAAGTATCAGGCAAGATTATGGTCATACAAACGTACTCAAGTCTTCCATAAAAAAAAACAAAAACCAACCTCGAAAGAAATATGTTATATTTTAAGCCAATCGTTCGACAACTAAACAATTTAATAAACAGAGCGGAAGACTGATCGGCAATATTGCGATTGAGACTGAAGACATTAATTACGAATTCCAGTACAAAAGGGAAAATACAAATGTTAAGAAACAAGACGAAGAGACGTCAATAATTGGATCGGGATACATTACTGGTCGTTCGATCGGTATTCTCATTGTTGAGTGAATGTTTTTTACTTATCTTTATTGGAAAGGATGTTTCGTTATTATTTATTCTTAGAGCTTTTACCAAGCTCTTTATTAGAAATAGTACAGTCTCCACGTGAATGCGTTCGCCTCATTTGTACTCGTGACGGAGGATTTCTTCCACTTTTAAATGGCTAAGCAAGATTATGATTGGACAAAAATATTGATGTATGAGCTTCCAGTGTAAAAAATGATGTAGTATCTACTATAAAAAATTGCTGTAGACTAAAAAAAACAAAGAAACACAATAACCGAATAAAATATTCAAAAATGACTTGGTCACCACGTTGTATAAAGATGCACACATTAGAGAATGTTGGTACAATTAAATCACATGTGAGCTTATGATAATGTTTAATTTATAATAAACTAGCTTTTGCCCGCGACTTCGTCTGCGCGGAAATCTTTTTTATTGATTCCCTTTACAAATCCCCCCCCCCCCCCACACCCAACCTTTTCATACCCCTAAGGAATGATTTCGGGAATAAAAACTATTCATCTAAATCAGTACCATCGCTCCGGGGAAGTCTACTGGTTTTGGAGAAAGTAAGAAAGAAAGAAGATATTTTAACTTTATTTTGTGTACTTTCATTACCCATTTTTGTACATTATTTTTTACCATATAACCTTTACCAAGTTACCGAGATAAATCTAACGAACCTAAACATTTCTTCTTCCCAGCGAAATTTTAATATGTGAAGTAAAACTATGATTGTGTAAAAATTATAGGTAAATGTAGCTTAGAGAATATAGTTGATAATTGTATTTATTCAAAATGTAATTTGGTTTTCTTTACCTAATTTTGAGTTTTACAATTTTTTTGATCTTGGCGCTCAAACATAATGTGAGGTGAAAGCCAGGAGCCTCTCTGCTATTCATTAAAATATAAATCATCATCATCACAGCTCATAATACGTCCCCACCGAGGGGCATGAGCCTACCTTAACCAGATAGGGCGATTAGGCCTTGGTCAAACCACGCTGGCGCAGTGCGGATTGGTTCACTTCACATTACTTTGAATTACTTCGCAGGTGTATGCAGGTTTCCTCGCGATGATTTCTTTCACCGGAGGTGCGTCAGATAAATGTACATAATTATTGTGAAATTCGCGAAACGAAAAACACATTGGTACATGGCAGGATCGATCGCGGGCCTCCCGATTCTACTCGGGCACAGTCCAGTGCCGAGACCACAGCGCCACCAACGCTCTAAACAATATAAATATACTTCATTATTTGCCGTTAGCTATACTGCATTTTGTTTACCTACCTTTAACCCTTCAAAACGTGAGCGAATTCAAATTGACTCACTCCAAGTCCAAACCTGCGAGGTGAGTTGGCGAACTGCACTCTTCACTGTATGAAAGTCGCAACATAAGCGGCCAGTACACTTCATAGTATCGCGCAGACAATGCCCTAGGCCAGACGATAAACAGTGAATGGTTGTCCGTGACGTCACGTACCAGGGCGGGCGGCGCCGCTTTGCGGCTGTATCGGAAATTGGACGATCCGCCGCCGCTAACATCGTTCCCAACTTTTGTTTGAAGCTTATAGACTGGCACGCTTTTAACTGGGAACTCGTTTATGTCGACGGGATAGTCGATATTCAATATTCACTCGTGGTCTGAGTGGGCTTGAGGCAATATGCTAGGTGAGCATATATCTCAGGATAGACTTTACTGTTGATAAACATAAATTTTAAAGTATGGACCCGGAGGATGGAGAAGGAGATATGGGTTATAATGAGTGTTTTAAACAACAGGTATTGCAAACAACGGCTACTTATCGTCCCCAGACAGAACCCATACATATAAATCCAATTATTTGCAGACCGGAATGAGGGAGAACAGAAAAACATCAAACGAACGGCTTTATTGCCACGAGGAAATAATTAAAAAGTTCTCATTGTGCCGAAACAATAAGGCGGGGGAGAAACAACAAATACCGTCACAAATCAGCTGTGAAGTCACCTCGTTCAATAAGGAGTGCGCCAAGCTCTGGCCATTGAAACTGGCGACGTCCAACGGCAACTTTCTTAATTTTCACCGGTTGTACAGTACCTACTCTAGTATTGTATGCAGGAAATATGCATTTGAAGAAAGAAAGCCATTTAGGCTTCATTTTTCCTAGCCTTTTACTGTTTCTCCAAATGAAGAGATAGAAGCATATTCAATATTGGTCTTGGGTTTTTTTTAGTTTATTTAAAACTCCACAGACTCGTGGTCCGTGCCTTTGGAATTCTTGGGTACAATATTACGTGATCTATATATTAATATTTTTCTAAAACGCTTACTACTACTCTTCACTTAATCTAGGGTGAGTTGCGCATTTACAATTTTATATTTTAATGTATATTAGTTGCTTCATCATCATCATCATCGTCACAGCTCATATACGTCCCCACCGAGGGGTTCGAGCCTACCCTATGTTAGGCCCACGCTGGCCCAGTGCGGATTGGCTTCACATACATCATTGAATTTCTTCGCAGATGTATGCAGGTTGCCTAGTTAGTTAGTTGCCTATTAGTTGCTTATATAAAAATAATCTATATATTACTATGTTCGTACGTGCATTATTATACTAATTATACAATACTATTCATATATTACAATCTACTGATAGGACTACTTCCGGATGGGGTTGCGATGATATCATTATTGGTGGGTGGTCTTGCACCTATATTGCTGCCCGTGTAAGGGCTCTGAACGCCATCTTTTCATTGTGATCTGTGATCTCGTCATCCGTTGCCGTGTTGGAAGGGGCAATGAGGCGTCTTATGACGTCGTCCTCCTTCAGATAGAAATAAGTGCAGGACACCGTGTGCCTCCTATGCTCTTCTATTGGTCTTGGGTTTGTGCATCTCATCTACCACCACCACCAACTCAGCTCATATACGTTCCCACCGAGTGGCTCGAGCCTACCCTAAGTTAGGGTGTTTAGGCCTTAGTCAACCACGCTGGTCCAGTGCGGATTAGTCGACTTTACATACACCTTTGCATTTCTTCTTTTTCCTTCACCGTAGGAGCGCCGGACAAATGTACCTACATAAATGAAATTCGAAAATCGAAAAACACATTGGTACATGGCAGGATCAAACCCCGGACCTCCCGTTTAGAAGGCCAGTGCCGAGTCTACAGCGCCACTGACGCTCATCTCATCTGATAGAGAAAAATTTCAGAGTATACTTGCAGACCCTTATTGAAACGAAGCTTAGCTTCCCCTGCAAAGCAAATGAGTAGAGGAAGCCTTAAAAACTTCACAATAAAATTATTACCTTCTTAGAATCACTAGTCATAATATTGCCAGTGTGTCCTATTCATGTAATTTTGTAAAAATGTCCTTTCAAACATAAATATATTTTAAATCTTATGGCGACAATGGTACGGCTAAAGCTGGAATTGAACTTTATTTAGGGGGACCCATAAATCAAAATATCGTTTTTACAAGTCTATCTATTCTGAACATTAAAACAGCCTAAGTAAATGAACGAATGAAATAAAACACGTCATAAAAGACCAGAATAAATTTTTTTTTTCATCTCTGCACAACAATTTCTATCCGAAAGGCTGAGATTCCACAGAAGTGACCAGTTGCAAGACAGAACGCGATTGAAATATCATATACGAAACATATTATATCGTGTAATTCATAATTGTTTTGATTTCTAAAAAATAATAATAATATAAGTACACACATTTTTAAATACATCCTGATATTTTGAAAGATTTAAATTTCACATAAACGGACATCGTAATTCGCAATTCATAATACCTACCTAATTTATAAAACTCAACATTTAATTATAGACTTGTGCCAATTTTCTAACCCTTCCAAAGCTGCCACAATCAGTTCAACCGGACTCAAACATGATTAACCAAAATACGACTTTAAAACAAATTATTATGCAACATTGACTTTGTTTGACCTTTAATTGTCTCTTTCAATAAGTTTTTAAAGAAGCCTCCACCTAATGGACAATCTGCGTGATTGTTTTAAAGTTTTAATGATCCCGTTCGAGTCCCTTCGAGAGACCCTTCAAGTTTGCATTTGTCCATAATTTGGATGAGTTTGGAAAATTGACAAGCTCCGCTTTGTACAGTTTGTGAGTTTTGATTGACGATGAAATGAAATAGCCCTTGCTGGTTCTTTCCAGTACAAGCTCTCCCGCCTTATCTTGTAAACCTTTGGCGTAGCTTCTTTGACGTGCAAAAGTGAATAGGTATGTAATAATCTAATTTGAATAAATGATATTGAATTTGAATTTGATGGCAGAGTTCTAATACGACTATTCCTACAAAAGCTGTTTCTCAAGAGATACACAACATTAAAATCAAATAAAAGTATGTGGGATGTTAATAACACCTTTGGATTTTCGAAATATTCGCAGTCATTTTTATGAATAATTAAAATATGTTCAATTAATCATTCTATCCCGGTGATTGTGAAATAATTCCTTCCTCTGCGGCTTAGAATACCACAGAGTCCTTTTTAAAAGACCATACTAAACAATCAGCACATTTAAGCGTAGTTTACGAACAATCTACGTTGAGGAGGAAAAATATCAAAATTTTCGATATACCTAGTTAAAGCATTGTTATATTGTTTTTATTTAATTTACCACAGAAAAACTAATGAACTTTTTTTCCATAAAATGCCTGTGTATGTATTCATAAACAACCATTTACTTGGCCGACACTCTTGACTCGAACAAAATTTTGTACTTTATTTTATATCTAATGATTAAAAGATAATATTTCACAAACGGTTCGCTGAATCGAAACACCCTCAATATTTTTTAAAAGATCTATCCAATAACACCCCACACCATGGGTAATGTACAAAAAAATCATCCCTACTTCAAATGTACAGGAGGTAAGTACGCGAAAAAATTATTTTAACTTTTAATTTACTACTTTGCCGGCGTTATTAATATACCTACAATGACCTACATATTATATTACGGTCAGAGTTAATAATCGGTGATTATTAATAATTACCGGTTAAAGTGATTAACCTGAACTGACTCGGATTACCTCAAATATAGTTGGATAAACCACCCAGAACCAACTCGGAGCACCTCAAACACAATTGCGGATAGGTTGTTAATTTTTTTATGACCACACAGAATGGACTTGGGGAACTTGAAACACAGTTGGTTAGGTTCGGAAGAAGCGGGGGGGTTTATTGGTTATTATTAATCACTTTAACCGGTAATTATTAACAATCACCGATTATTGACTTTGATCGGAACATATTATACCCAAGCCAAATTACAGCTTTCAAGAGTCTCTGAGCTACACCGCGGAGAGTCAGACAGACGGACCCTGAAAATTCATATAAACGCTTTTCTACTAAAATTTCAACGTGCAATGGAAATGAATTGAAACGTCAATATGTCATTAGTAAACAGAATCCAACCATCTGCATGATACGTGTGTCAAGTCAAAACCGCAACCGAGTCCACTCGGCCTCCTCTACGATAAAGGCGCATTCATACGACACGCTCTCAATATCCCTCATCCCTCATCTATCTTATCACTATCCTTTCAATTTGTCAGTCATTACGGGCGGCGTCAATATAATACTCCGTGACGACTATCTTTTTATAAAGCAGCAACAGCTAGTTCGCACGAGTGTTTTTTCCTCGGCGCTTTTTCTAAACATCATTCCGCTTTCGGACGAATGCGGCATTGATGTGCTAAAAATTTCAAAATATATCGCTTTGCTCACATTTATTATGAATAGCACGAAGCCAAAGCTTTAAAGATTCCTCAAACTAAAGATTTCATTTCATCGATTAGTAGTATTAAGCACTTTAGTAGTCGTTACATTACAAGAATGTATCGATCAAGATGTTCGCTTTTGTTTGCTTGTTGGTTTGTTCGTGAGTTCCAATGCTTTTAACATCGCTCGCAAGACCGACGGCCGTTGGAGCAGGGCGCTCCTCAAGTAGCGACCGCGTACCGGGAGACGCAGCGTTGGTAGACCCCACACAAGGTGGACTGACGATCAGATTGCTTAGTGCGCGATTTACCGCGTTTCATTTGACCTTCACCAGTGTTTAGTGCGAGTTTTACCGAGTTTAACCGATGACATGCATCGAACGCATCAACATCTAGTAGCTACTAGATGGCACTGTCACAATCCCATACACACTCTCATTTACCTGTAGTATGCATGGATCGAGTGAAACGCGGTAAAACTCGCATCACGCTTGTGAAGGTCGCGGGAAGCCCCGGATGCGAGAGACTGCGGACTGATAGGTTTGGTGGACATTCCTATGGGGGGCCATTGACTAACAGTGGGCGTCTCTTGGCTGAAATGATGGTGATGATTAATGTTTCTAAGAGATCAAGGCGTGCGCGTGAACACAGCCTAAGGCCACACTGCGGTTGCACACGAGCGATAGGAAATGAGACTGTCCAGCGCATCAGGGGACCAACGCTGATCGTAATCCATGATTGCGGAACGATTTTTGTATACGATACGTATACTTGCATGTTAGATTGAAAAACCCACCTGTAAAAAATCTAGAAGGTGTACTTTTTCAATACAGATACGGAATAAAGAAAATGTATTCGTTGATTTTTTTATAATAGAATGGTAGGCTGGTAAATCAGGTCACAGGATGGCAAGGTGAATTAAATAGAAATAACAATACAAATATCCTTATCGAATCATCTGTGATTTTTTATCGAAGCCTGAATTTGAGATTGTAATTAGCAGATACCATGGTGGGCACCTCATAGGGTTACCATATCTCAGAATTTGTCCTGAGATCTCAGGATTTTAAGACTCTTTTCAGGATTGCGGCCGGATTTTGGTAATCTCAGTGAATCTCAGGATTCTTAGAATTTTCAATAAAATAAATAAGATTTTTTAGATCTTTTAATTAAATATGTAACAAAATCAAAAAGTAATCTTCATAATCTATACTAATACTTACTAATATTATAAAGCTGAAGAGTTTGTTTGTTTGTTTGTTTGCTTGAATGCGCTAATCTCAGAAACTACTGATCCGATTTGAAAAATTCTTTCAGTGCTAGGTAGCCCATTTATCGAGGAAGGCTATAGGCTATATATCATCACGCTAAGACCAATAGGAGTGGAGCGCTAATGAAGAATGTTTGAAAATCGGGGGATTTTTTTTCCTATTGAGAGCTTCTGCTGCGTGCGCTGCGTAAACGGTTAAAGTTTCGCAAAAATCATGTATGACAGAATTGTTCGCCTTTAAAAGTTCTAAAAAAAAGTCCGCGACAGCATATGTCTATCTTTTAAGGTTAGCTCACTATAACCTTTTTTATGCTAACCAAATTTGTTTAAAAATAATGCATTATTTACGAAGGTGTTTTTATAAACATGATATTAATCCTTATCCAAATAAATACGTTGTTCATCACAAGTATTTAATTTAAAACAAAATCGCCCTTTGCATCATTCGATTTAAATGAATATTTTAGGAGATATCGCAGTTTTAAAATAACATCACAGCAAAATAATGATCGAGTACTGCGCGCACAATGTGCAAAGTCGGCGGGCAGTCATGAGGGGGTAGGGCGGTAGCCTCAGTTAGCTATCTACTTCTGCTGCCGGAAGAAAACAAAACTAAAAATATTGTGTACGCAGAAGTACTTTAAAATAACGTTAGTTTCGTTATTTTTGAGAATAAGCTACAATCTACATGATATAAGATTATAAGACCCAGTACTTACTCACCTATATAAACGAAGTCGCGGGTTAAAGTTAGCTTTAGCCCAAAGTAACTATTCCACGCGGACGAAGTCGCGGGCGGAAGCTAGTACGTAATAAAATTAAATAAAATCGCACCGTGTGACTCGTAAGCGTTACCGCCCATATCCCCAGTGCACAAAATTAATAATAATATGACTTTTTTAAATTGTAAAATACATTTTAGAAAAATCTCAGGAATTTTGGAAAAAATCAGGCTTTTTATCCGGACTTTTATATTGTTATTGTTATTGAACGCGTTCGTACTAACGCCTAAGCCAGCTTAGTGGCTACATCGGAGTTAGATACAAAATTGATTGACATCAACGCCTCTAACAATGCCACATACCTATTAACGCGAAACTGTTGCCCATGTATGTGTGATATCAAAATTATTGCTATTATTCCAGGTGGAGACCGAGCATTAGAAGAATACAGTTCCGTGGTTTCGGACTGATATCCGCAGTATCGGCATCTAGTTTGATTGTATCATGAACATACATTTCTTTTATGAATAAAAACGGTTGCCATAGATAGGAATAGGAATCTTATCGTGAGAGGATGTACGAATATCGAGGTCAGTCATCCACCATAGACTTGTGAACCATTGGCGTAGCTTCTTTGGCGTGCAAAAGTGACTATGTAATAATCCAATTTGAATAAACGATATTGAATTCGAATTCGATACCAGCGCCTGCTGAAAAAATACAATTTACGCCAGGTGATGTAGAATTCTTAGCCAATTATAAAAAAGTGACATAAGAATGTTTATTTTTCAAAAATATGTTGTAATGCTTAATTGTAATGTTGGCAATTTAAAGGAGGAGACAAAAAATTGGCCTTCTGAGTTTCTTACCTGTTCATCTCGAATATACACTCCCCATTTGCGAGCATGTGTAGAATCAACATTATAAAATAATCTAAGAATGGATTTTGTCTTTCATTGTAGCCTTTGTAATATTCTAAAATATACACCGCCAATATTTAAAAAAATGAACAAATAACTATATTAATCAAAGCCAATTAGGTACGTTTGAATAAATAGTTAATAGGAATTACAAAATTAAAAAATAAATATTTATAAGTTGAAAAATGTAAGGTGAAATATTGCAAAAATAAAACAACAATAAACGTGCACTTACTGTTATAAACATAACTCACATTAGTTAATTTACTATTGCGTGACACCAAATAATAAAAACAATGAAGTTGTACATAAACTTCGCCAATATTAATAAGATTTTATGGCTTACCTTATTGAAAGCGTAAACGGAATTCTTTGGTTGGTAATAAAAACAAGCAAGTGTAATTTAATTATTTTACAGAGCAGGGGCCTTACCATGATCACTTAGAACAAGGTTTAAAACAATATTGAAATAGAGCAGAACGAACTTTTGCAGTGTATAACACCATCTCACTATAATATCTCTCTCTTTTTGCGATTGTAATACTGTTTTAAGCGGTCATGGTAAGGAGGCAGGTAAGTCTGATAGAAATGAAATTCCTAACTATTAACCAATCACCTAGGTGGATGCATTGAGTGGTTCGTTAGTAACAAAGACAAATTAAGATCTTACCTTCATGTAAGATCCCCCATTTCTCTCGTCACAATGCCTCTTCATGTATCTCTGGCACACGTTGGACATGTCTGCACTGTAACAAAATAAAATAAAGGGAATTAATAATAATGGTACACCTAAGCTTTAGCTTATGGAAAAATATTTTACTAAAGTTAATATTATAATACTAACAATCACCGAAAATTATATTAAGAGGATTGTGAGGCTGTAAATTTTCATACAAAAAGCGATAACGCTTTTCTCCCACTAAACATAGTCCAATTTTCATAATTTTTGGAAATGTTGTAGATATAATGAAGATCTAGGTTTGTACGTTTTGATTTTGAAGAAATATTGCTCAGAATATAAATTATTAGCATCTAAATATCTATATTTTAGACTTAAAAACTACCTTGAGCATTTTTATCTTTTTTTGACTAAATTTTACTGAATTAAGAAAAAAGCAAAACGTACAAACATCGTTTAAGGTATACTGAATAGAATGAGACCAAAAGTGTCTAATTTCGTAAAGGTTTAGGGGGGTAAAACAGTTATCGCCCGAAACAATATTTCAAACAGGAATTGTAGGCAATTTCGACCAGTTCTTGCAACTCTCTCTATCGCACGATACGGGTCGGGGGCAGGGGTATAATGGGGCATAATCTGATGTGACATAATGTTATCGTAGTTATTGTCGACTAGGGAGGAGAAAGTAATATCGATATATCGATCAATACTGAAAGGTATTACTCAAGTCTACACAAATACCTTCTACATCAAAAAGTAAATGTCTTTTCGAATACGTTTATTGATTTTAGTGTTTTATTTTAAGGATCTTATTTCAATACAAACCTTATTTAAGGGTAAGCAGCCTGTAGCCTGTTAACTAACTGTAAATTCCCAAAATCAAATAAGAAAATAAATTGTAAGTATGTAGTTGTTTGATAACCGGCTTCGAAAAAAGGAGGTTACTCAATTCGACCGTATACCTATATGCTTTTTTTTATGTTTGTTCGCGGATACCTTCGTCGTTTATGAACCGATTTTGATGATTCTTTTTGTATTCGATAGGATACTCCAAGGCTGGTCCCATGGTCATCAAAGTTAGGATCTGATAATGGGATCCCATAAAAATCGAGAAAAACCATTAAATATTTACGTGTGTCCAACGTGTTTTGTGTATATGTTACGCAATTACTCCGCCAATTGTTTGCCGATTTTCAAAATTATTTTTGTATTCGATAGAGTATGGTGATGATGAGATCCCATGAAAATCGAGGGAAACCCTAATTTAATACTAGGGTATTATATTAGGGTTTCTTTCACTAAAAAGACTTCATTCACTAAAAAGTTAAAAATAAAAAATATTTTCCAAAAAATAAAAACCGACTTCAAAAACACTGAAAAGTTACCGGCACCGACTTCAATATAAAAGTGTGATGTTGTCTGTACCTATTCTTATAATTATTTTTAACTTTTCAGTGTTTTTGAAGTCGGTTTTTATTTTTTATAATAGATATGTGCCACAAAGACACACAGTCAAAAGAAATTCGTTTTTTGTTTCTTGTGATCGGTATTTGTTATGCATTGTATGTTCGTTATCGTATTCTAAGTTGCTCACAAACTATTTTTCGTATAACCAAGTTGGAGCAGCTAAAAAACGTGTAACAAACTAGATGCAAGTAGCGTTATTTTCAATATTATTTTATTTGTACTCGCGTTATGCAATCTACGAATGTATAACAAATACAAACGACAAAGTAAATAATATATGTAGGTTAGGCAGGGTAGGCATATATTTGGAGAAGGCACCCTTCGTACGGTTTTGACGTTTTTTTTTCATTTTAACAATATAATTTAAAGCACCTGATTACATATAATCCTACTAATAGGTTTTTTTTTCATACGACAGGGAAGCTCTTGGCCTTATATCGGAACACAGCAATGCTATTAACATGTTATTATGGCGACAAACTTAGGTAAGACGGTGGTAGCTAGCCAGGTGGGCTTAGAAGCCCTTTTTTTTTTTTTTTTTTTTTTTTTTTTTTTTTTTTTTTTTTACGAGGGGAATGCGTTTGCGCACCGTCCAAGCCCCCGCAGGGGCAAGGGTGTGTGGGACTCCGCAGCGAGCGACTACCCACTAAACCCCTCGATATGCCCTCTTTGACGCCTAGCGCAGCCACGTCCAAAGGACGCGCCGCTGCCGAACGAGGTCGTGGGAACCCTTACAGACCGACCATAACCCCGTCCGCGGCACCTGCCCACCAATGGCGGGCCCCTCACGCCCTCTCCAAGATGGAGATGGAGAGGAGTTCCCGGGGCATACTCCGGGTGGTAATTTTTTACTGTGGTTTTCTTCCACGCGGCCCGACGCTCAGTGCGCCAGGCCCCCGGCCCCGCTCAGTGTGGGGTAACGGGCTTGCCCGACGGCAGACCCCACTGGATCCACCGCCGCGCACACGAGCCGAAGCTCAGCGAAGCCGAAGCGCCGACCCACCGCAAAAAGCGGCCACGGCGGCCACACGAGGTGGCCCGCCGAGTAGCACTCGGCCATCCCACGCCCCCTTCATGGGGCCGCACAAGTGTGCCGAAGCCACACTGTGATCGGATCAGCCTCAGTCCTTGGAACAACGACACGCCGAAGCTCAACGAGCTTGCACCGACTCGGAACAACGACATGCCGAAGCTCAACAAGGACCCGCACCGACCCGACCAAAGGGGCAACGGCACAAAGCGCAACGCGCCATGACCTGCGAGCGGGTCCCCAGGCGACACACAACCCCATCTTCACAAAGAAGGGGAGGTGACGCCCCACATGGCCACGTGAAGTGGCCCGCCGGGTTAAACCCGGCCACACCACGCCCCCTCCACGGGGCAGCTGTCAGACTCTTAGCCCGCGGCAGAAAATCTGCCGGGTTGCCCAGGGTGCACCACGAGGAGGTGTTCTGACATCGCACCCCGGGCTTAGAAGCCCTACCACCAACCAAACCGATCAGAAAAGCTTCTGTCCCCAATGGGAATCGAACCCGGACCTCCCGATCAATACCCGGTGGCCTCAACCACTAGATCACGGAGGTGGAAAAAAATAAATTCTAAAACTATTAGTATAACTAGTTATTTACTTAATAAAACGCCTGCGTTTTTTAATTGTGGATGTCAGTCCAGTCTACTTTTTTAATGTCATCTAGCCACCTTTTCCTTTGGTATTCCGGGCTTTTCGAGGAATCTTGGGTTTGAGGATCAATTATGGAAACTCATAGAGGGATCAGTCACAGAGCCCTGTTGTTAACCCTGATTCCACCGACGCACATTATTTTTGTTTTGCTGCTGACTAATTTCAAAGATGGATGGAGATGGAGCTAGTTGCAGATAATGTTACGTTTGGCTTATTAATAAAGAAATTGAGGTGAACATCACCAACAAAAATAATCATATAATTTTAAAAAATATTATTCATCATCTAAGCCTTTTCTTCTACCATGGCGGTATAGGCCTCCTTCAACTTTCTCCATTCCGTTCTATTTTGAGCTACTCTAATCCAGTTTGTGCCCACCATCTTGACGATGTCGTCCTTCTACCGCATCTGTGGTCTCCCGTTGGGTCTTTTACGGTTCCATGGCCTCCACTCTAAGATAGTTCTGCACCACGAGTCCGGCTTTCTGGCTATATGTCCAGCCCATTGCCACTTGAGCTTTGCTACGTGGCGTGTAATGTCCGAGACCTGACGCCGTTTTCGGAACCAACTATTTGTTTTCGTGTCCCGGAGTGTTACTCCTACCAATTTTCTGTCCATTGCTCTTTGTGCCACCTCTAGTTTGTGGACGATGGCCTTAGTTGTTATCCATATCTCGGCTCCATAAGTAAGCACTGGTAGGACACACTAGTTGAAGATCCGCGCTTTCTGTTTTATGCTAATGCTCATATTGAAAGCAAAGCCAAGTTCTGCAAAAGCTGCCCAGCCCAATCAAAAAAATATTATTATTATTTATTATTACTTTTTATTTTTGTATCCCTGTTCCTATTTAGTTTGTATGTAAAAGTATTATTATATGTTTAATGTTTTATTTTCAGAAAAGATTCACATCTCAAATGCAAGTTATTTTAATTCAGTATAACACTCATCTTAAAAAATGGCATTTTCCTTAGACAGGTAAATATAGGATACATACTTTCCTAACAAAAAGTCCTCACCCTCAATCCTATAAGTTACCTATAGGGATACCAAATAAGTGCCTTCACAATAAATTTCAATACAGAAATAATTTACGAAATGTAATCAAATTCTGTATTCCGAACCTCATCTACTAAAATATTATGAAGAAAGAAGATTAAGTACGTTTGTATTTTTGTTTGTAATGAATAAACTCAAACACTACCAGACTGATTTTAAAAATTCTTTGGCTAATAGAATGCTACATTATCACTGAGTAATATAGGCTATAAAATTATTTTTCTGTGTGAAAACATAAAATTCCCACACGAAAAATGAAAGTAACGATGGCGAAGTTGCGAGCGGAAAGGGAGTCAGAAATATAAGCAACGCAAAACATTACGAACGATAGAATAATAATCTCGAGCTCTCGCGCCGGCCGCCGCCCGCCGAGTATCGTGGCCGAGTCGCGCGCTGCTGTGTCGTAGTGTGCGTGAAAATTTGCGCATGTTGTATTTGTGGTGTAAACGCCAGACCGGAGGCCGAGCAATGTGAAACAGATAGCATTTTAGAAAATACCTACTCGCGCCGCGCACGATTACTTCACAATCCTCTTAATGTCGGTGCCTTTTCCAACATTTTTAAAAATATCCAGTACATCCTCGCTTGGTACCTACTTCAATATAAAAATCGATTGCTTATAATAATATTCTAAAATTCAATTTGACCTAAAGTAAACACAAAAATAATTTAAAATAATATGTTTGCTCAGAACTGTACTAAAAGCACATATTACATATCCAAAAGTATGATTTCCTGGTTTCTAAATATTAAGAAGTTGTAATTTCCACTATCAGCTCCTGGAATACGGGTACTACGGGTCAATATGTTAAATAACAACTTTCTAATACTTGTCTATGAATAAGAAAGAGTGAGTGTAAACGCCTGCGTAAGACTGCTAGGCTGATAAATGAAAATGTAATATTTGTAATTGTATTTTATTGAAAATATGAAAATGTACAATATAAAATTTTAATTGTTAGGTTGCTAAGGCAACTATAAATATGTTTATGTCAAATCGGTAAAATAGAATTAGCTACAAACCAAAAAGTTTTTTATGTGTCGTTAACATATTGAGCCCGCGCATGAAACTACAGTCTTATTAAAACTAAAATAACAACTTAATGTTTCATTATAACATAAACAAACCAAACCAATATTTTTTTTTACTAAAGTCACTTCAATCATACTTAAATTATTCAACAGGCAATAAAACTGCACTCTCGAGCATTTGCTAAAATTGTTTTATCGGCTGTCATAACTTCGACAACTCTTATTCTTGAATCACTACTCGGAAATACTCTTACAACACGACCCATTGGCCAATACTGTGGTCGAACCATATCATCCCTAAGCAAAACAAACTAGTCAACCTAATATATATGTTGGAAAGCTTGTTTTGCTTAGGGATGATATGGTTCGACCACAGTATTGGCCAATGGGTCGTGTTGTAAGAGTATTTCCGAGTAGTGATTCAAGAATAAGAGTTGTCGAAGTTATGACAGCCGATAAAACAATTTTAGCAAATGCTCGAGAGTGCAATTTTTTATCGGCTGTCATAACTTCGACAACTCTTATTCTTGAATCACTACTCGGAAATACTCTTACAACACGACCCATTGGCCAATACTGTGGTCGAACCATATCATCCCTAAGCAAAACAAGCTTTCCAACATATATATTAGGTTGACTAGTTTGCCACTTCGTTCTTTTGTTCAAAGATACTAAATAGTCCCTGGACCAAGCCTGCCAAAAATGCTGCCTACACTGTTCGATGGATCTCCATAATTTTAATTGATTATTTGGAATTTGAGTTAATGATTGCTGTGGAAATGATACTAATGAACATCCTATCAAAATATGGCCCGGCGTTAATATGTTAAAATCAGAGGGGTCATTTGACATTGAACAAAGAGGCCGCGAATTCAAAATTGCTTCTATTTCTGCAGTCAAAGTTACTAATTGCTCATATGTATAAACCTTAGCTCCTACAACTCTCTTGTAATGATATTTGAATGATTTTACGGCTGCTTCCCATAAACCACCTTGGTGAGGACTGTATGCCGGTATATAATGAAACTGAATTCCTTTCATAGAAGCAAAAGTGATGACATCCCTTTGAACATCATTAGCATGTGAATGAAATAATTTCTTTAGCTGTTTATCCGCACCTTTAAAAGTTTGTGCATTGTCGCAATAAATATCAGTCGGTAGACCTCTGCGCGAAATAAATCGCTTTAATGCAGATAAGAACGCATTGCTTGTCATATCTGAAACAACATCAAGATGAACAGATTTTGATGCCAAACAAACGAACACTACAACATATCCTTTGCATACTATACTTCTCCGTATCGTAGATTGGTTCATGTCAAATGGTCCGCAGTAATCGATGCCTATTTTTTCAAAAACACGGAATTTAGAGACTCTCTCTTTGGGTAGCGAGCCCATAAGCTGTTTGGCTGATTCTGCCTTATATCTTGCGCATATTACGCATGAATGAATAACTGACTTTATCGTTCGGACTGCATTTACTATATGAAATCTTTGTGAAAGATTACTTAAGACAAGCTTCGTTCCGCCATGTAATAATAGCAAATGTTCATTTACAATTATAAGGTGAGTGACATGACATTTTTTTGGCAAAATTATGGGAAATTTAGAGTCAAATGGAATATTGCAATTTTGCAGCCTTCCTCCTACTCTCAAAATATTATTGGCATCTAAAAAAGGATGCAACATTTTTAAATGACTACTATTACTTGTTTTGTAATCCACTTGGTTTCTGATACATTTGATTTCTTTAGCAAAAAAATGATGCTGAATATAACGTATTATAAAGTTAAATGATTTTCTCATTTCTAAAACTGTAATATGGCCTGTGCTTACTGTATATTTTTTACATTTTCTTACAAAGCGCAAAACATATGACATAATTCTTATCATTTTGTTAATGTTAGAATATTTAGTAAATAATGGAATCATATTGTCATCACTATTATTACAAGTGTTTACTATTTCATCAACTATTTCAAAAGAAAGAGAATCGGAACTTAAGTGAAATAACTGTAGATTGGAATCATGAATGTCAGTGATAAATTCTGGACCACTCCACCACAGCTTATTATTTTCAATATCTTTTGGCTCTGCGCCTCGAGATAATAGATCTGCGGGATTGAAAATCCCTGGAGTAAATCTCCATTTCATATTTGGGGTTAGTTTGTTAATTTCTTTAACACGATTGGCCATATAAGGTGGTAACCTTTCTTCAGCACTATTTATCCAACCCAAAGCTATTTTAGAGTCGGAAAATAGAAATATATCCTTTATATTATTTAATACTGAAAATACCCTATATGCAAGCTTTGACAATAGAAGTGCTCCATTAAGTTCCAATTTAGGTATAGTCAATTTGGAATCTATACCGACAATTCGCGATTTTGCGCATAATAAATAAATATAATCAGCATTATTAACAGTAATTTTTACATATATACAACATCCATACGCCCCTGATGATGCATCGCAAAATCCAATCAATTGTATTTTCGAGGCTTCGTGAAAGCTTATATCTCGAGGAATGCAAATTTCGTTCATATTGGATAATGACGTGAAAAACTCATCCCATGAATTTTGAAGGTCGGAAGGCAGTGGTGTATCCCATTCAAGATTTTGTTGCCAAATTTTTTGCAACATTGACTTGGCCTTTACAATTATAGGAGCAACAAAGCCCATGGGGTCAAACAATTTACTGACAGAACTTAAAACTGATCGTTTTGTTAAAACTTCAGGGGCATTAACGACGTTGACATTAAATTTAAAAATATCCTTCAGAATATCAAAGCAAAGACCTAAAACCTTCACGGGTAATTCCTGATCAAAATCCTTTTGTTGGAACCCATACCTTTCCTTAGGTATATCCTGTAATATTGACATATCATTAGAGCACCATTTATGCAGCTCAAATCCTCCCAATTGCAGAAGAGTGATAAGCTCTTGTTTTAAAGTTATTGCATCCTTTATACTACTACTTCCCCATAAAATATCGTCAATATATGAACCTTCCAATAAAGCTTGGCTAGCTAGATTGTATGTGTTTTTATGCCTTCTTGCTAATTCTACTAAGCATCGAGTAGCTAAAAAGGCGGAACTGGTAAGACCATATGTTACAGTTTGTAACTGCAAACATTGCAAATTATCACTTTCATTTTCCCGCCAAATTATATTTTGTAACACTCTATCGTTAGGGTGTATTAAGATTTGCCGATACATATGTCTAATGTCACACATAATTACATACTTATGTGTGCGAAACCTTAACAATATATCGAATAATGGCTTCTGAACTACAGGCCCATTGCAGAGTATGTCGTTCAATGCTGGACATCTACTGGATTTCACACTTCCATCAAATACAACCCGTAACTTGTTTGTTAATCTTTCTGGACGCAGCACGCCATGATGTGGAAGGAAATATAGAGGACGTTCCATATTTGAACAATTGTTAATATCAATAAGCTTAGCATGCCCTAATGTAAGATATTCGTTAATAAAATCTTTATACAGATTCTTATAAAGAGGATCTTTAGAAAACCTCTTTTCTAAACTGTGAAAACGTTGTATGGCAATAAAAAATGATTCAGAGAAGTCATAGTTACTTATATTACATTTTCGGGGAAGCTTGACTTGAAATCGATTGTCAACCATACTTACAGACTCCTTAAACTTAAATTCGATATATTCATGCTCAGGGCAAGATTCCAAAAAAACCTCTGGCACCTGTTCCGTTTCCCATAACTTCTTTACATAAAGATCTTGATCAGGAATATCATTTAGAGACATAGAGATAGAAAGATTATTTGAAGCTTCTACATTACCAGATATAATGTAACCAAAATAAGAATTAATTAGTATGGCTTCGTTAGCGCCACTCTCTATCCTTCCGTCCTTCAAAATCCTGAGGAAGACATCAGCAGCCAGAAGTAGTGATATTTCACCTGGAACGTTATAATCTTGATCAGCTAGCTTAATAAATCTTGGAATAAGAAATTTTGAATTGTCAAAAGAATATTGTGGCAAATTAACTGTAATTCTGTCTACTACAGAACATGTAACATCTATACTAAAGTCTTCTGTAGTAGATTGTAAATGTAAATTAATACCTTTGTGCACGTTCCTAATATTCCCACCTAATGTAACAATATTCTTATTTAAATCAAATAATGGAAGACCTAACTTATTTGCTAAGCTAGCAGTACAAAAAGAAGTTTGACTTCCCGAGTCAAGAAGAGCGCGCACAATGTACTTATTATTTCGAGAATCTGTAACATACACTTTAGCTGTTGGCAAAAGTACATTCTGTTCGCTCGGTCTTATCGTATGTAAAACTTGGTTTGAACTCTCCTTTATAATGTGAAGTAATGTGTTGTGATCTTGACTGCATACAGTGCATTTGAAATTATATCGACATGGTTTGTCGTGATAGGTAAGACACAGTTTGCAAAGCTTCTTTTCAGTTGTGAAATCTAGCCTCTTTTCCGGAGACATTAGCAGGAAATTCGGACATCTGTAAAGCTTATGGTCTTTCGCACAGATGATGCAGCTGCGTTTTTTTATATCACTCACAATATGCACCACATTGTGTTTGCCCTGCGTTGATGCTGAAGGGGTAGCTTCGAGTGATGCGGCTCTTTGGTCGATAAAATCTAGCAAAGCTGTTATATTTGGAAGAGCATCGCAGGTCTTGTCTGAATGGTAAAGCCGTAATGTGAGCGTGTCAATCTTTCTTGAAACGATGCAAAACAGTATGGAACTCCAATAATCTACGGGCTGTTTCAAATTCTGTAGCGCCATTATTTGTTGTCTTACTTTGACTGTAAGTGAGCGCAACTGTTCTGAAGAGCAACGATGAATAATTGGCAAATCTAGTATGGTGTTAATATGTTTACTTATCAAAATTGATGGGTTATCATATCTCTTTTTCAGTAATTCGACGGCTGAAGAATACGACTCATTAGTTAAAGGCAAATTATTTATAATTTCAAGCGGCTCTCCCCGCAAATATTGTTTTAAATAATACAATTTCTGTACGTCCGACAATTTTGTATCATGATGTATAAGTGAATCGAAAAGGTCCCAAAAGGATCTGTAGTTTTCTAAATTGCCGTTAAATGGCGTAATCTCAATTCTGGGAAGCTTCAGAAAGCTCGCCTCTGAACGAGGTGAGGACGTGGAACTGTCAAACTTTACTGCTGAACATGACTCACTTTTATTAAGAAAAATCTCGAATTTTGTCAGCAAATTGTAATAGCGAAGCTCAAATTCATCGCTTTCGTCATCGGACTCGTCAAAACATAAAATTTCGTGTTGGATTTGTTGAAATTTTGAAAAGCAAGTTTCTAAAGATTTTTTGCGTATTTCGATAGCAATCGTACTCAATTCTGCAGAATCAAAATATTTTTCTAAATTTGTCAAAGATTTTTTCTGTTGCCCTCTAGCAATTCTCAACGATTTAAGCTTACATAAAACATCGCTTACGTGCTTGTCCACGGAGGATTCTTCTGTACTGTCTTGAAATTTTTCCATATTTATAATATAATGTAGGGTTCTGTAAGGGTTTCGGCACCAAATTATGTAAACGCCTGCGTAAGACTGCTAGGCTGATAAATGAAAATGTAATATTTGTAATTGTATTTTATTGAAAATATGAAAATGTACAATATAAAATTTTAATTGTTAGGTTGCTAAGGCAACTATAAATATGTTTATGTCAAATCGGTAAAATAGAATTAGCTACAAACCAAAAAGTTTTTTATGTGTCGTTAACAGTGAGAAATAAATTAAAATGTTTAAATTGATTACATTATAGGCTCAAAGTATGCAGCATATCCTATAGCATCTACCTTTACATCAAGACAGTTAATCCATCATTCAATAATTCTTCTAGCGTGAGTCACACTGACAGCTCAGAGCGGTAACAATATAACCCGTTCGAATAACATTTCTTAACTATCAATAACTAAGGCCGGTCGACATTTTTATGTTCAACATTCCGGAAGGTACACAACAACTACTCGTGTTTGTTGCTTCAATTACTGGATGTGAAATATCATTCAAATTCAACAAAAAGTTTGAGAATTTGTTTCGACATTCTAATACTTATGAATTAATAATACTTATTATAAATTAATAGCTTAACTGTTAAATATTTTGTTATGTTAAAGGTCCAATTTCACGAATATTTAAACAGGCGGTTAGTTAACTAACAATCATGTTTTCGACATTTCACTCATACAATAACTTCAAAAACGGTTGTTAGTTAACTACAATTTATAACCGACTGTTTGAATGTTGGCGAAATTCGTACTAAAAGTAGTGGCTGCTGGTATCCTTCATTACCCCGGATCCAAATATAATATTCATTTGAGTGATAAAAAAAAGTAATATTGATTTTTGTCGTGATTGATTTCTATTGATTTTCGTTTCTTTGCGATGGAAATCAATAGCAATCGACGCTCGACAAGCGCTCGATGCTAGGCGATAGAACGATTCAAAAATAGAGAAACTCACTTAAAGTATACAACATTTGGTTGGATCCGGGCTAATGAAAGGTCGATGTCCGTTTAGGTGTCATTGTTATCATTAACCGTCTTCAAAAAGAGGAGGCTCTCTATTCGATTGTACTTATCTCTATAAGAGATCTCTTCCACCCAACCCAAGTAGTAGTGGGAAACAACAAGTCACTAGAGATTAAAAAAGTAAAGTTATTATAATTTATTATTATTTGGTTGGTATTAATTTTTGTTTGATTAACAAATAAATTAATGTGTTTTTTATTACTTTTTTCTGCTATTTCACCTCACTATAGTTAGAAATGGGTCAAAATACATTCGAAGTTGATGAAAGCGACTCTACAAAAATTATTGAAAAAAAAATAAAACCGACTTCAAAAACACCAAAAAGTTACAAATAGTTTTATATTGAAGTTGGTGCCTAATTTTAAATACCTACCTAATTGTTTTTTTAACATTTTCAATGTGATTATTGCTTGACACCGACTTCAGTATAAAATTGTGATGTTGTTTGTAGCATATTATTATTATTTATGACTTTGGTGTTTTTTAAGTCGGTTTTATTTTTTTGTTAATTTTTTTCAATCTTTTTAGCTAAGTTAATACATCCGTAATAGAATTAGAGTCAAGGTAAATACCAGAATAACTTAAAATAAAACGTCTATCGCTCTAAACAGTTCTGAAAGAATTATTCTCGAACTCCTAATCTACTAATTTCATCATCAGTTCAGTAACATGACATGATGACCCACAGACGCAAATACCTGTCATATCACCTGTAATATCACCTGAAAAATAAATGAAACTCGTTGGATGTGCCCTCGATTTGCCTGGGATTCCATCATCAGATCATGACATGGTGACAGTGGGACCACCTCGGGAGTGTACTCTTTCGATTACAAAAAGAATTTTGAAAATCGGCCTACAAATTAATGTCGGAGGTATGAGGTAACAAACATTTTAAAAAAATCAACCGAACTGATAACCTTTTCCGAAGTCGGTTAAAAAATCGACAAACATAGGAAGTGCTACATTAGAAAATTAGAAACAAATGAATTAAAATGGCACTTTTTAATTAATTGTGTATAGTGTGTGTGTATGTATATCTCTATATTTAGGCGAATTAGGTATTTTATTTTAGTGTATACAATTTGAGATCAGTTTATACTAAGTAACCCAAATAATTTTTAAATATTGATTAACATTTATGGTAGAGACGGCAGAGAGAACCTTACATCATGCTATTTAATTTGTTGTAACTTCCATTTAATAGAGTACAATACAGGATATTTTTTTTTTTTTTAGTTTATTTAAAACTCCACAGACTCGTGGTCCGTGCCTTCTGAATTCTTGGGTACAATATTATGTGATCTATAAAACGCTTACTACTAAGTACTCTTCACTTAATCTAGGGTGAGTTGCGCATTAACAATTTTATAGTTGCCTATATAAAGATAATCTAATATTAATAAAATAATTATTATTTGCAATAAAGTGTATTATTATTATTATTATTATTATTATTATAATAATACAGGATATTGAGACAATGAAGTTTGGGACCTCTGCCTGCGCTAAGCGGCAAGTCATGCCCCAGGTAACAGGGCACGCGGCACTGTACCACAAACAATGAAAGCGATTATCGATTAGGATGAGTTACGATAATTATCGACATCGATTCATCGATTATGATATGGGAGTGCAGCCTTTAAACTCTGATTTCTTTAAGATAAAGCAGCGAATGTCTTTTTTTTTTTTCGGCAAACTCAGTTTGCCTACCACTATGCGGAGTGGAGGTGGAGAATCCCTCATGGATACCCGCACGGCCGGCCGCACGGGTTATGCCGGACTCTTACCGGCTAAACTCCACCTTATGCCTTTAACCCGAAGGTCATTAAGGCTTCATCGGATAGCGACCGCCCCTCAGGAGAGGAGGCGGTGCAGCGCTGCCCTAGGCTAGCTAGGCTAGCTAGCTAGGGATGAGAGTCGCTGCTCTAGGCTAGCTTGAGCATATGCGTATGAAGCGACCGGGAACCTGAAGTTAGGGCCGATCGTATAATTGACTATGCGAATTGACTATGCGAACGAATGTCTTTCCAAACGTATACCGTTATATATAATCAGTGTTTGTTTACGCTCAATCGTTCACAAACATCTGTAGGTACTACGGAGTACTAATATATCTTCTGTGTCTGTACGTAGGTACGTTACGCAGTTCAAATGTAAACTGTAAACATTGCATGCTACGGGAACGGAATCACGTGTCCATTGTCCATCTTCGAGATGATTTTATTGCGAGTGCATTGAAAAATGTTTAGTTAGGTACCTAACACAACGAATCCAAATAGGAGAATCTATTTATTATTTCAATCTGTTCCCGTTGCGTTTGTACAGGCAACTCGCTATAGATTCTTTGCATGTGTTGTTTTTATACAAATAGGTTATTATTAAGGTTGTTGTTTTTTAGTACGAGGAAAACTAATGCATTAATTTTAACATTTTCAGTTGTATGACATAAAGGCACGAATTTAATTTCTTTTATTTCATCCACTAGCTTACTTGACAATTGGAGCCTAGATCAAGCCTATAGTCAGAAAGAATGGACTACAGCTAGTGCTACAAAAACTCGATAGTTTGCTTTATAGTAAATGCTACTTAAGTTACATGAGTACGCGTATATCAGTGACCGTCAATAAAATATATCAAATACATTATTGTGTGCAATGAATAAAAGAAGATTCGTTGGAGCGTGCTTCCGCGTGCGCAGCGCAGATTATTACGCATAGGAGACAAAACAGATAATACTAGATGTTTTAATAATTTTATCATTTCGATTCATAATCTTATTATTGATTGAAATCGTTTGATTAAGTACTTATACATTGGAGAGAAGAGACAATAATGTCCAATTACGTCCAATGTTCCAACTTACGTCTTTAACAAAATTATAGAAAAATCAAATCAAATCTTATAGATCAGGGCGGTGATTTTGTAAATCATCGATTGATCGGCAATCGTTTTCAAACTGGATGACTTAGTGAAGAAAAGTGGTATAGGCTAGTTGACCCTTTTTTAAAGTAGGGCTTAAAATGTTCATAATTGTTGTATTAGACCATAGCACATGCATATTATTTTTTTCGATGGCTAAAAAGTGCAAAAAATCTATTTTGAATTAAAATTTTTAATTTTGGACCGAAAACACGGTCAGCCATGATAGTCTGTTCAGTATCTGTGGCAATGACGTCAGTCTTATAGTAAACAAAGCACGGGGGCGAAATAACCTCACAAAAACAATGCTTTCTATTAAATATCACAAAATATAGTAAAACTGTATATGGAACAGGACAATAGAACAGGAATATAGAATATAGAACCTCTTCAAAGACTCCAGGAAAGCTGTGGATTAGACGTACCCAGCCAGTGATATAGACATGCGAAATATTTGGTTAACACTCGCTTAAAGAAATCCTGTAACTATCTACTGAAACTCAAATGTATTTTTGCGAAAATCACATTAATGTAAGTACTATAACTGAATAACTCAATCTGTGTAAGTACTTTAGTTTCAACTTAAACAAAATTGTAGTTTTTAGGTTGTATGTAAAATCATTAATTAAATTTTTATCTTTCAGTTAGAATGAAAACTGACTGCAGCCGACCAACCAAATTTTAACTTGACCAGAAAACTGAGAGAAAACTTGACCATTCACGCCTTTTTGATTTAATCTAAGTTATACACTGACACTAGATGATGTTTCAAAGAAAAGAATATGTACTTATGTCCAATTGAATAATGATGTAATTGAATATTAATTAAAAAGTATGTAATACAAACAAAAATATCAAAGTTTCATAATGAATATATTTATCTAAACAACTTTTACTTGAATTTACTGAGTACCTAATTAAAATTTGTTGCTTTCAGTGGTTACTTAATGAGAACTATTGTGTACTAACCTGTTCTCCTCTTGACAACGAGATTGATAAGGTAGTAAAAGTTGTGCAACATAATACAAAGCAGTGCATGCTCAGCCACAACATCAAAATGTGACCTGTCAACTAGAACAACATTATGTCAACAAAATAACTCAAGTATTCATATACCAAAGCACCATAGAAGTAAATAGGTCCAGTTTGGTAAAGCTGAAAGATGTTATATCTTCACTGATTAAACCTGCTGCTGGTAAATTTCAGAACAGCTTATGCAAGAATATGCAAGTTATCCATTTTAAAGCCGTATACAAATATATTAAATGTGATTGCTGTGTTATCAGCCTGTGCTCTTCCTAATTTACAAGACCCTTCTTTATTAAATAAATAATATAAAGAAATGTTTTTTCTTTACTTTATACATAACTAACATCTAAACATGACATAATAAATTTTTGTACTACATTAGTTATGATGTTCTTCACTAAAAAAATGTTCTATGTTTATTTGACAATAATGATTTGTAAAGGTTTAAGTTGAATCAAAATATTTTAATTTGAAATACATGTGTTTTATTTTTCCGTTACACCTTAAAAGATTTACAATTTTTTATAGGTTTGTTGCTCATATTTATCATTGTTACTCAAATATTCCAAAAGTATAAATAGGTTGAATTGAGTTGTAATAAAAGTCAAAATAATAGTAAAGTGATTTATTATGAAGTAATACTTTCATATAATTTAGGAAAAATGTAGTATGGTTTCCAAAATGGCACTATTTGATCAATAAGTAATTGTTAGAACAAATACCTATTATAGCTAATATTGTCACCTTTTGAGTGTTTTCAACATAGCATACTGCTAGCAACACAAAAGTATATAAGTTTTGCTTTAGCACAAAACATCTACATCTATACTTGAGTTAAGCATACTGTTCACAGTTTTCCGTTTTTGATAATTAACATTTTCTTCAGTAAAAGAGCATGACAATTTTGTATTAATGTAATTATTTTATGGATACCGTTTGTTGAATAGACTATTACAGGTGTTGTAAAACCTTATTTCTTACTTTATGATTTTTATACGTTGTTTATAACAGATTGTATTTTGATATTTCCCTTTTTTGAAATAGACGTTTTACCCAAAACATGTCTCTCGTATATGATTTATTAATCCAATATTTTTAATATATTTTACTCTCCTAAAGAGCGGTGTAGGCAATAAATATAATATAATAAATCTCAAAGAGTTTATTTTAAAACAGGGTATTAATCAGAAATGAGGTCACATTTTGCAAATTTCAACCAAAATCTTCATCTTTCAACTTTTATCCACATTTCATTATACTCGTAGGTGTCTGCAAGATTTCTCACCAAAGATCTTCCCAACAAAAGAACCATCATGTGTTATGCACTGGTTGACTTTATAGCACATGGAAGCTGTTATTGTTTATAACAAAGCTCGAACAAAAGAGCACTTCTGTATTGATGATTCGTGGTTTAGTTTTCTATGCACTTTATTCTTTCTTCATTGAAGAGGTCTTTTATTTTTTAAGAAATATGTCACAATCTGTGTCTGTGAATGTATACATATTTTTCCTCCCAGTAATTTTTTTCATGCTTGACAAATGAACAACTGCCAATCTTTCTCTTTTTATGTTCATTTACAAATTCTTGCAGTACTACACTGGTATTTGACACATGATCCTGATGTTTTCTTTTCAACACTTCTCTTGAAGTAAATACTTTTAGTGTTTATTTGACTTTTGAGAGATAGAATTCTATCCAATAGCATTCAACTGCTGTACAAAATAGCTCCTCACTGTGATGGTGCAACAACACCAAAAATGCATGTTTGCAACTCTCTTCTGCCGCGTGACAATCTTGACAAGTACACTTGTAACCTGTTCTTCATTATAACAGTATTGAAACTGTACTTATATTGTTTAGAGCGATACACAAAGAATCTCCTGACCATCAATCTGTCGATTTTCGGAAGATTTGTACTATATGCTCTCACAAATCCAACATCAATGGTTGATTTTGCTATTAATACAAATAATTTACGATATTTACACATACAATAACGGAGATTTGGACGATTTTTTGCCAGTTTTAGGAAAGAATAGTGCAAATCGACGAGTTGTTGAATAAAATTTGACATTTATTTGTTTACTATATGAGTGACGTCACGGCCCTGACCACAGGATATCAAAGCGTTTACGGCGTGAGATAAAAAAAGATTATTTCTATCATTTTCAAATTAAAATTTTACAGTAATCATTCATTGTTATTTATTAAAATCGGTATATTGTGGAACCTTATGCCAAATACTGTTAGAAATAAACAATATTTTAATAAATTTTGATATGAGTCAACTACCCTATTATTATTATTAGCTATAAGTTTTGGTTGATTTATTCAACAAATATACCAAGATCACTCAGACGACGACGTTATAGAATGTTAAACATATTAAAAATAAGTTTTAATGAAAGGGAATTATCAAATCTATACGATGGCCGATTGCCGATGACTTACAAAATCACCCACCTGATTTGATCTTATAGAAGAATAATAAGATCAATTTGATGATTTACGTTTCGTCTCAAATGCATAATGACGCTGTCTCTTTCTAACGAATGCTGATGCGAAATCGGCGTTTCGTCTATCAAAGATTTATGATCTTTTGGTATATTAAGTACTTATTTAATTTGACAGAAATTTGAGTTACGTCGATATTCTCGCAAACCAGCGATTTGTGAATGCAATAGTGTACTTAATCTTTGGTGAGCTAAATAAACAAAAAAATAGTTACAGACAGCCAAAAGAATTCGCGTTTATCAAGTAAGAAATGATGGAATGAAGTAGGACAACCCTGTCGAATAAAACGGGATTTCTCATTTTTCATTCGTAACTAGAAAACACACATAACCTCAAGGAAACATCTACCTTTTTCCTTTATTTTTTTTACACACAACAGGAATGTTTGTGGAATTCCTCTAACTCACTAGCAGGCCTAATCTGTAACTTCGGTTGCTAACTAGAACTGTCATTTTTGAAAGGAGCTTAATATCCATTACTGCTATCATGCACGCTGCACACGCTATCACGTAACACATAAGATCACTAAACCAGTAATGGATATAGTGTCTTTCAAAAATGACAGTTCTAGTTACCAACCGTAGTTAGGGAATAGGCCTGCTGATAGTAAGAGACGATAAGGCCGAAGGTGGATGTGAGTCATCTCGACTTCCCAACATCGGAAGAACTGGCATTTTGCTATTAACATTGTCATTATGGCGACAAACTTACATGAGACGGTAATAGCTAGCCAGGCAGATTCAGAAGCACCATCACAGAACACAGAATGAGGTCTTTCTGTTTTTCTGTCTCGATGCCTCGAACCAAATTCACTTAAGTAAATTATACAACATTTGGATCCGGGCTACTGAAAGGTCTTTCTGTCACGTCTTTCTGTGTTCTGTGAGCACCACCATACCCACATTCATGTACTTTTGATTATTGATTCAAAGCATTTTTATATCCAAAACCCTGCAAAGTTATTTTTATAACCGTGGAAAATATACTAAAAAAACATTAAGGACCGTACCGTACCAACCGTCCGCTCTCAAAGAAGCAATGATGCGATTTCAAGTGAGAACGCATTTCCTTGAGGCTTCAAAGCGTTTATTTTAGTGAGCCCTTTAAATGCCCTTTTTAAATTAAGGGTGTACCGGGTTCAGGGAGCATTTTGTTTAATGTTGGTAAAAAACACTGTACAGTTTCTAAGCCGCTTTTTCCATTGGCAGCCTGGGCTTTTCTTCCCCGGAATCTTGCTTTCGTGAATCAATCGCGGAAACTCGAAGAGGGATCTTTTCTACTAACGACCGAAGAAGGCAACCTTTGTCTGCATGGTCAGAGGCATTAAGGCGCATAGTAAGGTCAATCATAAAAATTCACTGCAGAAAAAACCGGTTCTCTTCATAAATATTGAATAAAAAAAACTTTAAAAAAGATATGTTATTATTCAACGCATTCTTTAGAGGATGGTCTTTTTAATTTTTGATAAATTAATTAAAACTTTGTTAAAATGTGACCCAAACATGCCTCGATTTTAAAACTTTAAACCTAATCGCGTCGTAAATATTAGGTAAAATCATATACTTTCGATTTCAATAAATAAAGTGAACAATATTCTAGAGGATGGTCTTTTTAGATTTTTTTTATTTGCTTTTATTAATGTTTAATTTGAATAATTCATCTTACGCGTAAAGGTTTGCTTAAATATCGTCGGTCGGAAACAGTAATGGAACATTTCAAAATGATACTGTTCGGAGTTATTGAGGTTTAAAGTTTTTGAAAATATTCAAATCTTATTTTACTTTATCTAGAGATTATTTGTGTTTTTTTATTTATTGAATAATATGTAGATTATAGCCAAGTTTATTGTGTGTTACTAAGATTTAGGATGTCATTTGTAGTTTTTGGGTTATCAGTATTTTTATGAAATGTTCCAATACTGAATTAAAAAAATACTGAAAATCTAAGAAGTAATTGGAATGTTTCTAAATAAGCCAGTAATGAAAATAAAAAAACAATCAGTTCAGAAATCTTAATGGTTTATTTAATATCTTAAAAATAAAAAGAGTTCAGAGTAAATCTTAAAATTAAAGTTTTCGTTATGCTCATCAGGTTCAATATGATTGTCTCCAGCCTCCAAACTTGAATAATACTCTCGTCATTGACATTTTAGTCGCATAAAGAAAGCAAGTCTTTTTTCATTAGGCTTGATATCTTTAGTCGCTGGTGCGGTACTTATTTCTTAGATGCAGTTCAACATTTGCAGCACCTCTGCCTCTAGTTTTGTTGCGCACATTTAAATACTTCATTACGACATACCGAATACTTCGGCTTAAGAGCTCCCATACCTAGCAACGAAGCAGCGCTGTCTTTCGAGATGCTCTAGAAACCGTTGAAAATGTTTAACCTTTTTCTGAATTATTTTTTCCGTGCATTTTAATCAACAATCAGTTGAACATGGGGTTTTTAGCTTTTAAGCGGGTATTGTTAACTACTTGGTAAGACTTTCGTGTGTTCTTCAAACTTTTTTCACATTTTGTGCCATTTTTCTGGCTGTTTCTTCCCCTTTCTTCATCTTTTATTATTGGTATTCAAATCTTCGCAATCCTTTAAATCTGAATCACGTGGGCCTAAGTTAATCAAGTTGTTATTGTGTTGTTGTTTCTTTCCACTTCCACCACAGGTTGACATGGATCTTGATCCAACATACCATCTATAAAACAATTCATGAAAGCAGAGCAAGCTACCACTCTACCAACTAATCAACTATGCTCCAAACATACATATACAGACTCACTAACTAATATAATATAACTAACAGGTAAAGATTTTAAACACCACTTAAGTACTCAAGTGCAGCAAATATACCTATACGTACCTAATGACTAACTAACAAGAGGTTAGATCTGTCTTATAAAATATTTTCAAGAAGTTAGAATTAGGCACTTACACTCGTCAAGTCAAAGTAATTACTTGAGTAGAAGTCGTTACTTAAGTTGTGATTTTTATACAATAAGTACTGTGACAGTAAAACAATTAAAAAACTAGACTAGCTGTGCCCCGCAGGCTTGTACCAAATTTCAGCCAAATCCGTTTAGCCGTTTTTACGTGATTGACGCACAAACATACTCATTCTCTTTTCTCATTTAAAATATTAATGGGATAGGATAGTTTGCATTTCTCACTGTGAGTACTGTGACATGTCTGTGTCTTTGGAGTTTGTGAAACGCCAGCGATGAGTTTTACCGTCACATAAGTTGTTGCCATAACTCTACCTGGACACTGTGAAACAGGCCCACAGGTAAGTATACTAATGAAGTATTTACCTACCTAAATAGGTAAATACTTCATTAGTATTTACCTATTTGCCTTCCAGTCTGTGCTGCCAGTCCGGAAAGCGCTGCAGAGGCTATTTAACTCCACCATACTCGAGGGCAATACGCCTAAAGCATGGCACAGGGGTGTGGTGGCACTTTTCTTTAAAAAGGGCGACAGGGCCCAGTTGAAGAACTACAGACCCATCACGCTCCTAAGTCATGTATACAAGCTGTTCTCGAGAGTTATCACGAATCGTCTCGCGCGCAGGTTTGACGACTTCCAGCCTCCCGAACAAGCCGGATTCCGTAAAGGCTATAGTACCATAGACCACATTCATACGCTGCGGCAGGTTATACAGAAGACCGAGGAGTATAATCTGCCACTATGCTTGGCGTTTGTGGACTATGAGAAAGCCTTCGATTCTGTCGAGACCTGGGCCGTGCTTAGGTCACTCCAGAGGTGCCAAATAGACTACCGGTACATCCAGGTGTTGAAGTCATTGTACGAAAACGCCACTATGTCAGGATGCTTTTGGACTGGAGAGGACTCGGCATCAACATAAACGGCGAGTACATGACCCACCTTCGTTTTGCCGATGATATCGTAGTCATGGCTGAGACCGTGGAAGATCTAGGCACAATGCTCGAAGACCTCTGTAGAGTTTCCCAACAAGTGGGTCTTAAAATGAACATGGACAAGACCAAAATCATGGTGAATTCCCATGTAGTACCCACTTCTGTGAAGGTTGGCGGCTCTACACTGGAAGTTGTTGACGAATATGTTTACCTGGGACAAATAGTCCAGCTCGGTAAGTCCAACTTCCAGAAAGAAGCCGCTAGATACGGGAGGTGCAAGACCGATCGGTTCGAAGATCTCTGGGGGAGGCCTATGTCCAGCAGTGGGCGTCTCTTGGCTGAAATGATGATGATGAATGATGATTTGCCTTCCAATCGGGAAGTCCGTGGTTCGAGACCGCCATGTACCAATGTGTTTTTCGTGTTTCGAATTTTATATGTACCTACATTTGTCTGACGCTCCTACGGTGATGGAAAACATTTGCAAAGACATTCAAAGGTGTATGTGAAGTCCATCAATCCGCACGGGGCTAGCGTGGTTGTCTAAGAACTAAACACCCTAACATAGAGTAGGCGCGAGCCACGCGAGTGGGGGGGACGTATATGAGCTGTTATGATATTAATGTATCTATAGTTAACAGCTTAGGTACCTAGGTACTTACATTACAAAAAGGTTGTCTTGCCCACTTAATTCCTTACCCGGATCTGCCTGATGATCTTCTTGCTCTTCGACAACATTAAGCGCAGGGCTCTCTCTACGCACAGCATTGAATTTTGTCTCTGAAACGAATTCTACCACACAACCACCACCACCACCATTAAGCGAAAAAAGAGAGGCATTAGACATAGCTCCATTCCTCATTAGTATTTCATCCTTTTACACAATCAGAAAAACGATTTACACACAAAAGTATCTGGTAAGCTTAGGATTCGTTAAATTTAGGCTACCTAGTATGTTGGTAGGTAAGAAATAACCTACTTTTTTGTCTAGGTTATGCAAAAATAAACCCATACCAGTATTATAAGCTCTCTGCTTCTTCTTCTTTAGTCACCATTCCCCTTTTTGTTACATTATTTTAAAGCTTTCACACAAAAACTAAAAATTAGTTTATATTATGAACAATAGGTATTTGTATAAAACTTACCGCTAAACTGATCATGATAACTCTCTGAACTCCTGGTCATTGCTAATTTAACTAATTTTTTAGCCCCTGAACTCATTTTTACAGTTTTTTTTAATTAAAACTCGAGCTCCGTCAAACCACATCACTGAGCTTTCAAAGCACAACTGGCACAAAACACGAAAAAACAAAAACACGTAAAGAAATTCAGAGTCATACTGGAACATTTCGGAAAATTCCATTAATGAATCCCGGATGCACTTTAGAATTTAAAGTGGCAGCGGAACATTTTAAAATAAACTGATACTGAAAACGAAGAGAATACTAAAATCTATTTTTCTTTATCGGAATAAATCGTTTTCTGTCTATTAGAACAACAATTTGAGTTGTACCGTTAGTGATTTGGAAAAAATATTCAACTCCCTACCATTCTACATACTTATCTCAAAACACCTGATTTTGGAAATGTTCCGGTAATGAATCCGACCGACGATATTCCCCTCACTCTCTGTCACTCACTCCTATGTAATCAGTGCGGGACGAAAGACGCAAGGTCATTGGGAGCACTATGCGCCTTAAGCTCACCCTATTGTGATTTTCTACCGGAGGACATTACCTCCTTGTTGCGGTTTGACTTTCTCCAAAAGACTATATTATGTAAAAAGCCTATGCGTGAGATTTGAGGATCATGCCCACCACTGAGGGCGGGTCTTTCCATGTCATCTAAAATTTTTAAGAAAAAGTGTAAATTCTGGCTCTTAGATGATCAAAAAGCGGCAGCTGACAGGGAATTTAAATCCACCATACACAAACAATGTTAAATTATAATGATCGTTTTGTGATGACAATTTTCGTGAATGTCCATTGTAAATAATGCTTGTTTTGTGATGTCAATTTTTGTGAATGTTCATTGTACATAGGTTGTGGCAGAATATCAGCGACAGTCCGTACCGGTCTGTCTTATGCTGAGCTACAGACCCTTTTTGTTCCAATATTCTGTAATATTAAGATATCTTCGTTTTCTTATTTTTGTATGTATTTGGAACAAATAAGTCATTATTAGTATCCATTTATTCAAGTAAAATCTTAAATTTAAGTTTTTTACAATATAAATATATAAAACAATTATTATTATTATCTCCACATTTTAATGCCTGAATTCAGTTACGGGGCTCATTCCAAAGACACATGTTTTGCATCCATAAAAAAGAGGAATAAAGATAATTCTATGTCTGAGATTGAAATTAATCTAAGGCCTCGTTTACGGAGACGCGGGGCGTCGCGCGTCGCGTGTGGCGTGGCGTCTCGCGGCGCGTCAGACGTTTTTTCTGTTTACGGTCGGGCGGCGCGTGAAGCGGCACTCATAATCGCACGCGTTAACATAAACATATGGCAATATACGATGTTGTTCATAGAGATGCGAGACGGGAACACCGACGGACGCGGCGGTGCCATCCGCGGGATCGGCCGTAAAAACGCGCCATTTCAAGCAAAGGCGTGTAAAATTGCTTCTCCGTAAACGCACTCATACAGCGCCATATGTTTGAATTCTGTGCGGACCGCCCCGCGGGCCGCGCCGCGCAACGCCCCGCGTCTCCGTAAACGAGGCCTTAGGGTCACAAGGGACTTTAGACATTTTGTGAAAAGCGGTTTTTGCTTGTGCTATTCGACACTTGGAAGTGTCGGCTATTCGACACTTGGAAGTGTCGAATAGCACAAGCAAAAACCGCTTTTCACAAAATGTCTAAAGTTCCTTGTGACTCTTGAACCAATTCCGATGGATCGTCATTGGGATTGAGATTTTTCGAACGCTTTAATAGCAACACTGTCGCTAAATTGGATCCGTATTTCGGGAAAATCGAATAATATTGAGTTTGGTTCACCCAAAATCCGCGCAATATGGGTTCAATTTGGAGCCAATGCGCAAAAATAAGCGTACGAAAAATCACAATCTCAATGCCGATCGATCGGAATTGGTTCCAGATCTAAGCTCTGCGCCTGGTCTTGGTAAATAATCTTATGTCTTGCGCTGGCTTTGATATTACCATATATTGATAGATAGATACTAATAGCTAATTGCACTAACCTTCTCTTAGCTAATCATTGATTTACTACCAAACGTAGATAACGCATGAACGTTCGAGAAGTGGGCCGGTGAAGAACTGCCCAATCGCGACTCGTGCAGTTCTTTTCCATAGTTACTAAAACGTCAATTGATCTGTGGCTAGGTATGAAATGATGTAACTTCACACGGTTGTACTTAAAAAAGTTGCCGTAATAATGTAGAATAAGGTTGAATTTGATAAATACGGTCCTTTCTTTATGGTAATTTTAATTCGGGCGTGCATATTCAACAATATATCAGCGAGTACAAATGTATAGTCGATTAGGTGACAGATTTCAAGCGCGTTTTTGTATGAAGTGCTCTATCTACGTTTGGTAGTAAATCAATGTAGCTAATACACGCCTAAGAAGAATGACTTCTTGACTTTAATGACAGCATGTCACTTAAGATCGTCCTAAGCTAAGACAAGGTTAGTGCAATTGGCCATAAGTCCCATATCTTCACTTGTAGAAGCAACTTCCGACAATACGTTTTAAATATCGAAACTGAAGCATTCGAACAACTACGTCACCGATCTCCTCGACGTATAAGCTGATGATGATAATGATGATCATCACAGAAATCTTAACGAGTGACATTGTTTAGGCCCTCAGTATAAACATTCAATCCAAATCACAGTGAGTCCATAACATCTTCTCCCCATCGCTCCGTCAGAATGCTTCGCCCCAAGTTTTGCATAAGACATAAAACGTGCCGATTGGTGACCGTTTTAACGAATTGGCCGACTGGAATCGTTCCGTTAGTCGCTCGCAATTTCCTGGGTGCCAAAAATGAGTGTCACTCCGCAAAAAGGGTGCCGGAAACTACTGTGGCCACTGTTCCTCACAGGATCGGGACATTATTCTTTAGCGTATTTCGCATATTAAATTAGGCGTATATAGATAGGGAGCATTATAGGGAGCATAATTAGGCGTATATAGATTCAACTCCTCCGGTTCAAGGATGTCCAAAAACGACATATGAAAAGATGCAATATAGAGCGCTCTCAATGGGAGCGTCTGGCAGAACAGCGGCCAGAATCGCGCAGGTTGGTAAACAGCAAAGTTCGCGAGTTCGAGGATCAGCGTAAAACTGACCTTGATACCAAACGCGATCAGCTAAAGGCTCGCCCACCTGCTGCCGTAACATACCGTCACGAAAACGGCGTACTTACGTGCCCGCAATGTGCACGGAGTTTCGCCGCGAAGATAGGCTACATAAGTCATCTTCGGGCGCATGAGCGCCAAATAACCGGCTAGGAGTCGAAGTGGTCGCCATGACCGAAACCTGTCGGACTAATCATCATCATCACTGAATTTATATATGTAACTTTAATTTTCTGACGGAAATATTCGAACATCACTGCGCGAGAACATGTTTGTATCTAAAATATAGGGTTTGAATGAAAATCATTAATATTTTAATAATACGTCTCCAAATCATTAGCTCCGAAATTCCTGAGAAATCCAAATTTGTGGTGGCACTGTTGTCTCCTCAGCTGTATGAGTTATGTAGCCGGTAGTAAATGTTGGCAATTTGCATGAGAGGGCCGAAGCTTTTGCGAGATGAGTGTTTATGATAGGTGGGGGCAGGGTGTTGCATCCCCGTAAATACGACTGAACAGTATCGGCCAACTCGCAATGCTTATTCGCAATTGCCAATTTGTTTAATTCGTTCCAGCCAGGGCTTCCTACTGTGCTATGAATGTCTAAAAATATAATCACTTACTTACTTTACATTTTAATGATATCTACAATAATAGCAATCGCCAGGATTGTTCTTCGAATCGTAAATCGTTAAACAATACAGCCCGGGCGTGTATTGTGCATTGACTTATATAAGTATTGTGACATCTTAATTCCAGTCAGTTTTCTGAATTGCTATCAGTGCCTCTCTTTTACTCATTATACAAAGAGAAAGAAATGGCATTATAACAATTCAGAAAACTGCCTGGAATTAAGGCATCATAAATCATAATGTACTGGGGGTATCCCCAGTAATTGTCGTAGTTGTCATTAGTTAGTGTTGTATTCATATTTTTTTTTATATCATCATTGTTTATAATATAAGGTCATAATCACGGTCTTAATTGCCAAATTCTCAAAAAAACTAAACTTTGATTCATTTATTTAAAAAGCACTAATGAATACAATGTTTTGTTTTTCTATATGTGTAAAATATACCTAAAAAGACTTAACACCTGTTTTGTGTTTTTTCCATCATATTAATTAAAAAATTCCAAACATGCTCATTCTTAAACGATTTATGTTGACTAAGTAATCCCACCAAAAACATTCTGTAAAAAACTAGCCAAGTCTCGATGGAGCTGCTTATTTATCTCTAAAAAGTAATGAAATCTAGACAAAGTCGTGCCAAGTCTAAGGTTCCTTACTGCGATTTCTTTATTGTTATAGTTAATGTTGTGTGACTTGGCCGTTGAGTTGTACCCACGAACGTATAAAGAATGTTCAACGGCCAAGTCACACAACATTAACTATAACAATAAAGAAATCGCAGTAAGGAACCTTAGACTTGGCACGACTTTGTCTAGATTTCATTACTTTTTAGAGATAAATAAGCAGCTCCATCGAGACTTGGCTAGTTTTTTACAGAATGTTTTTGGTGGGATTTCACTTCTTTTTGTAGAAACGTGAGCTTATTGATTTATTTTATTTAATTTTCTTATTTAACACAGTTTTTTTCTTTTTAGGAGTAGTTTTTTTATTATAACAAATCTTTCTTATGAAGCGGCTCACCAAGATGAATATTTTTTGTAAAGGCGGTATGTCGATATCTCTAATAATTTTGTTGGGCTCTTGTGTTTTCTAATCAGGGTCACCAGGTACTCCAGATCTTCGATTTTCCTAGTTTTTATAGTTTTTCCTTTATGTGGCCATTAAACCCTAACTCTGTACTAAATTTCAGCTCTCTGAGTTCATGGGAAGTACTAGTTCTATTTTGATGATCATGAGTGAGTGAGTGTCATAAATGCGAAACTTTGCTTTCGCTTAACTTCGGAACTAAATGACCTACAGACTTGAAATTTTGGATTTTAAGTATGTGATTATAGCTTACTGGATGACGAAAATTTCTGCGTTCTGGTCTTATCTAGAGGTTCTCAAATAGAGGCCTGAAAATGCGGCGAAATGGTTCCAGTAAAGGATGGTACGGCAGTGTTTGCTTCGCGCTCGACTTGGCGGGGGCACTGCCGTGCCCCCAGATTCCATTTATTTATTCTAAACTAGCTGTGCCCGCGAACTACGTTTTGCCATATATTTTTTTCTATTTTTGCAACATTTTTCATTGATGCTCAGCTCCTATTAGTCGTAGCGTGATGTTACATATAGCCAATTGCCTTCCTCGATAAATGTCCTATCCAACACAAAAAGGAATTTTTCAATTTGAATCAGTACTCAGTTTCTGAGATTAGCGCGTTCAACCAAACAAACTTTCAGCTTTATGACATTAGTGAGTAGGTATAGATAAAAAAAAACTAATGCTAAAAATGACATTAATACAAAAAAGTTCAGTTTACGAAAATGCAAAAACATTCAATGTTATAAATTCTACGCTTCCCATTTTTCGACCTATTGGTAACAATAAAATCTGAAAACCTATATTTATATATAGGATTCATCACCACAGCTCATATACGTCCCCACCGAGAGGCACGAGCCTACCCTAACTAGTTAGGGCGATTAGGCCTTAGTTAAACCACGCTGGCCCAGTGCGGTTTAGTTGACTTCTCATATACACCTTTGAATTACTTCGCAGGTGTATGCAGGTTTCCTCGCGATGTTTTCACCGTAGGAGCGTCAGATAAATGCACATATGAAATTCGTGAAACGAAAAACACATTGGTACATGGCAGGATCGATCGCGGGCCTCCCGATTCTACTCGGGGCACAGTCACGTACAGTCCAGTGCCGAGGCCACAGCGCCACCGACGATCTATAATATATAGGATTGAAGACAACCAATTAGTTTCATAAATTTTCATAATTATCTTCATATGTTGTCAATTATAATTTTGGAAATTTTATTATTAAACTAGCCGCCTGTAGTACATGTAGTTCCTGTAAGATCTGCAAATCTACAACCGTAGTCTGTTTAACACTCTGGACATAGACAATCGGAGACAGCCTAATGTACGTTGCCCACTTGTGACACAAAATACTTATCAAGTAAATTATACCGTTTGTCTTTGGTGCCTTCCGGAACACAGCAATGCAAGCTCCGCTGTTTGGCAGCTAAAATAGGTAAATCTATAAATAGGTTTCAAATCACATACAGTTAGATTTAATTGGATCAAATTCAAATACACCGATAATAAGGACTTCGTGTAATTTGTTTTAATATTTCGAGTAGGTACGCAGGGCAGAATTTTTCTAAATTTATATAATGACGCCACATATTTTATCCATTACTCCACAGAGGGTATAGCGAAAAATATAATTAACATTCATACAGCGTTATCCATTTCCAGCGATAATAAATGGCAATAATAATTGATGGCACCCCTTTCATGGCAGCTGAAAGGCTTTGATAAACGTACGTACCTGATCCAACGGAATATTTGAAAAGCCTCCGAAACATTAATCCGCGATATCCGGGATCTGCGGCGCGTGGGATTAGCGCGAGTAGGTACGTGCCGAAACGGGAAACAGGAGTCGCGTGTCGCGTTTTGTTTTGACCGAAAGTAGCGATGGGTCGAGTCGCAATCTTCTCAACTCGGGTAACTCGAGTTGAACGACTTCAGAAAAGGAGGAGGTTCTCAATTCGATGCGTATGTTTTTTTTGTGTGAATGTTACGCTATTACGCCGCCAATTGTGAACAGACTTTAAAAATTCTTTTTGTATTCGATAGAGTATATGTACTCCAAGGGTGGTCCCATGGTCACCAAAGTTAGGATCTGATGATAGGATCCCATGAAATTCGAGGAAAACCCTTAAATATTAAGATGTGTCCAACGTGTTTTGTGTGTATGTTACGCGATTACTCCGCCAATTGTGGACCGATTTTCAAAATTATTTTTGTATTCGATAGAGTATATTCCTAGGATGGTCCCAAGGTCACCATGCGCCGTAGTAGTCCCAGTCCGTAATGAATGACGGAGTCAACTCAGTAGATGAGAAAATCAACTCGAGTCAACGGGCTGGATGACGAACCAGAGTTGCCCGAGTTACTTAACTCGAGTCGCCCGTCGCTAACCGAACGCAGAGGTAGGAAGTATCGAAAAAGATAACGGTAGGTTAAGTGTTTGGAGGCAACCAACCTCCATGTAACCCTTTATCCAGGCCTTTAGGTAATATGAGATTTCTCAACACAGCTTACACAAATAGACTGGATACAGAGCTGGATCGGTGCTATCATATCATTTTTAGGGTTCCATACCTGAATAGGAAAAAACAGAACCCATAACGCACACTTCGTTGTCTCTCTGTCTGTCAAGACTCTTTTTCCGAAGAACGCATAGGGATGTCAAACTGAAATTTATATCAAACTAGCTGAGCCCGCGAACTCCGTTTCGCCACAATAATTGTCCAAAAAACTGGAGACTCACCCTTATCACCTAGGGGTATAAAAAATAGCCTACGGCCTATTCTTTGATCTACCAAACATACACAGAAAAAGTTTTTAGACTTCCGCGATTAAAATATGCAGAAAATTTCATAAAAATCGGTGAAGCCGTTTTGGCGACATTTTTATATATTAGACATTTTCAGGTCTACAGTTTCATTCAACTGTGAAAAAATCGAATTTGTAAGTCAACGCGATCACAAGAATCAAGATATGACCGTTTATGTCGCATATTTTGTGATTTCACAAGGAAATTAAAACCTACAGGATGCTTCTCGTTGACCAAGAATAATAAAAAATTTGGCAAGAAGCAATATCGTACCTGTAGCGCATATTGAATAAAAAATCTGAGGAACTTGTATACTTAAATAACTTTGTACGGAACCCTGAGTGCGCGGAACAACTCGCACATGGCCGGATTTTCTCTTTCTTCGGAAAATCGCGAAGCCGTCGTCGGTCCTTTAGTGTAGAGATAGAATATAAAGCAACAAAAATACAATATCCTATTATCACTTTTGTTACATAAGCCGTGTCCGCGTAATCCTATTCGAATAGAGGACATCTTTGAAGGCATCGAATCCGCGGATTACGCGAGCGCAATTTGACCCGGTTATTTTCCCGCGAGCGGTCCCGGATCATTGTGCCCCGGTCCCGGATCTCATCCGTGTCGCCGTCAACGGGATTAGTTCTGCGTAAATAGTTTACAGCTGAATACTTGCTGGATTACTAGTTGTCATGTAGGGATAACATGAAACAGAAAATATCATGCAGTGGCAATCTATATATATAAAAGGGGAAGTTCCCATCTATAGACGCACGCACAGCCGTAACCGCTAATGGTAGAAACGTGAAAATTGGAGAGTTGTTTTAATTCAAAATGCGGACGCCCACTAAGAAGGGATTTAAAAAAGGACATTGCTCTGCGTCCATACATTGTTCGCCCCAATACCAACAGCAGTGAAAAAATGCTTTTCGGATAATTAGATATTAGTAAATACTGTACGTCTACATCAATTACTACGGACAAGCTTCAAAATCGAATTATACACGGTGTTTCATAATAACCAATAAATAATCAATGCGTTATCTTTTTTTTATGGTATAGGGGGCAAACGAGCAGACGTATCACCTGATGGTAAGTGATTACCGTCATTTTTTGAAAGTTTGAAGGTCGTATCGGTCGTGAAATACTGCAGGCGACAATTCGTTCCAAAGTTTGACTGTACTGTACTGTACGGTATCTAAAACTAATTATTAAAATGTGTTTACACGTAATGTCATTCAACCCAAAATTTTCATGTAAAGTCCATTCGCTTAGATAGTGTCAGTACACCCGCACATAATTGTGGTCATTGTAATAAAAATCTAATATAAATAATATACATAACTAAGATAGCAAAAAGAATTTTAATAAACATTTGAGTAGGTACACGTTAGCAGAGTAAAATTAGACACTATTCTTCGTCACTCGTAGAATCACAGTCATTACCACCTGTATTTATTATAGGAGATCCAACATCATCATGTTCCGAATCTATCTAAAATAAAATAATTATCGTTTTTTTGGTGTTGATGGCCTCGTTTTTAATATTGATTCTTGGCATCCCCGCCATTTTTGAAGTGTCTATGATAGGTGCAGACACATTAATTTCAACACAATACCGATAAATATTTATTACTTATAAATTGTTTACAAGTTTACCAAAACACCGTCTTTTCTTATTGTTGGTTTACATAAAGTTTCATCTTGGGGCATTTCACTGTCCTTCCAAGTACGAAAAAACATTTTCGGTATACGTAACAGAGTCAACAAACACTGGCGCTTCGATGAAAGTTGCGAAAAAAAAGAACAAGAAATCTCGAAATTATAAAGCAAGTCAAAAACACAATAAACTAACAAACGACAGCGCATGAGTAGTCAATTGACATATGTTAACGTTGTAAATTATGAAAGAAGTTATGAAAAACATAATTTATACAAATAAAAAAATGACCATACCTACATAACATTGACTCAATTCCTTTGGTTTTGTTTCTGAAAGTAGGTACTTACTTTAAAATATTTTTGATTTGTCCGTCGAATACATATATTTGTAATGAGTTATCTAAAATATGCATATCATTATGACGTAAATCAAATCTTTGTTGGTCATGGGGCGATTTTCGACATTGTCCTTTTAACCCTGAAAGGATGAAATAGGGGTTGCAAGTAAGTATGGAGTTTTTTTTTAATTAGCAACGATTTTGATAAAACTTGAGATTCATGCTTTTAAAAACATTTCATTGAACACGTGTTTCATGATTTATTGGAATTCACCCCCTTAGGGTGCAAAATAGGGGTTGAAATTTCTATGGTAAATATTTGAAATCTGCTCCAATTTCTATAAAATTTATTATCCCCGGCTTAAATAGGCTACAAAATTATTTTTCCTACGGGAAAATATAAGTCCCACGGGAAAACAATAATAACGCGGGCGAAGCCGCAAGCGAAAAGCTAGTGGCATATAATGGGCGTGGGGGGGTAATAGTAGTTTATGAAATAGTCACATAATAGGGGGTCTTAAAACACTAGTGTATGTTTAAAATTCGAGGCTTGCCGAGATTTTAATAGTACCACACGAGTGTTTTAAGACCTAATTATGTGCAATTTCATACACTACTTTATCTACACTCATGCCATCAGTGGTTACCTAAATTAAATAAAAGACACAAAATTAAAACAAAATCAAACTCATTTATTCTAATAATTATTTGCATTTTGAACAGTGCAATTGTGAAACTAATACAGAAATCTAAAACTACATACATTTATATTATTTATTATTTTAACCAATAACAGCAAAATAATGAATGAAAAATTCAGAGAAATGGCGCCAACACCAACATTCTATCGCGCATGCGCTGTTGCACGCGCCGCCATAGACAATGTACCTACTGGCACTGTCTGGCACAAAAGAAAATTGTGACAAAATCTCCTTGGTCGGGCTTCGTCAATCGAACTGTATTTTATTGGAATTCGAGTTACATTAAAGTACTGGTTTTGTATGGCGAACCTGTATTATAATGTATTTTGTAAAAGGCCAAGGGCTTTAAGTTATGCCTTTAAAATATTAGTGTTGAGTTCTTAATATTAGAATTAGAACATGAGTGTAGATAAAATAACTTTTGGATAACTGAGCCTTCCGTAATTAACGTGTAAGAACTTTTTTCAGTCCATAAATGCAGCAAGCTTGGCACCAAATCAATGAAGATTTTTATGTCTTATCTTATAGTGTCTGTGTACTCGGTGTATAAAAGAAAAAGGTGATCATCTTTATTTGTTTAATAAAAGAGGTACATTATGTTCCTCTAAAATCTACTACTCGCCAAACTGGTGGACCAGTTTGTTGGCAAGATATACACTCATCATTTAGAATACAATAACCCTGCGTTACCTGCAATATTATGTTGAAAACTATAAGTATTATATGCTAATGATTCTTATTTTATAAAGTAAATATAGAAAACTTAGTTAATTATGTAGGGTCTAAACGCGCACAATATTAGCATTAAGTAACTCTCGAAATACTATGTACCTTTACTCGACGTTTCGGTCGCCTTGTTGCGGCCGTGGTCACGTTTAGGCCCTACATAATTAACTAAGTCAATAATGCAACGCGAAAGTTTAAAATGTTATTTAAATATAGAAAAGCTACACAATCTCTCCCAACAACATTTCTTTAGTTTTCTTTTTAAGGTATTTACTTAATTTTGTTTTTTTTTTCAAAAAGTCATATTTATAGAAAATTGATATTACATATTCTGAAGTTTTTTTGCCATAGTAATTTTTATATCTTTTCTCTCTAACAATTCCTTTGCTGTATTTACTTTCTACGTCTTCTATTTTATAATTTATATTGTATAGAATCTATTTCACCTCTAACGATCTTCCCCTCTAAAGGGATGGAAGTATGCATAGAACTTCGCAATTTGAAATTAAAAGTAAGTATTTAATTTATGTGTTATCCTTTACCGGGGGAGAGGAGAGTGAGAAAAATAGTATTTGGGCATTGCTAAAAGCTAGAATTTTAAAGTATTTTTAGAAATGTATTCCCTAAAAAGGGAATAATACACTTTTAAAGGTATTTTGAACGACAAAGAATGATTAAGGAAGAATGAATATTTTTCTTTACACACAACAGTAAAGCTTTTGACCTTTCATCTCACCTGATGGTAAGTGAAGATAAGGCCAAAGCTGAAAGACACTTACACCCGGATTGAACAACTGAGTAATAGTCGGAGCACAACAGCATTTTTTACATTGTTATTTCGATGACATATTTACTTAGTTAATAATATGATGGTAGCTAGCCAAGCGGGCTCAGAAGCCCAAGCACCAACGAAGCAGAAAACTATCTGCCCCCACGAAGAATCGAAGTCCTGACCTCCACATCAGACCCAGGTGGTCTTAGCTACAAGACCATGGAGACAGTTTAATGAATATGGAAACAACAAATTAGTAGTTATCACTTGAAAACTGATTAAATTAATACAAGAAAAATTCCGGGATTTAAAACCTTGACCACCTTGGCCACCGAGCACGAAATTTGAATTGTCACTGTAACTCTTTTGTACTTTCATTAGCCAAACTTTATTCACTGTTGACAACTACGCACATATCACCATTCAATCATCTCGTATCATCAATATAGAAATCTTTACAGATTTCGCGAAAATTGGTTAAAAACTTGTGACTGCATTTTGTTAATGCTTAACAAATTGAAAAATAAATTAATCCATATAAGACAAAATTCCGACTCGGGCGGACCGGATATCCCATCCAGTAGGCTTACTCTTGAACCAATTCAGATGGATCGTCATTGGGATTGTGATTTTTCATATGCTTCAGTAACAACACTAGCGCCAAATTGGATTCGTATTTTGAGAAAATTAAATAAATCTGAGATTGGTTCATCTAAAATCCGTGCAATACGGGCTCAATTTGGAGCTAATGCGAAAAAATAAGCGTACCGCGTACCTACTAAAAATCACAATCTCAATGCCGATCGATCGGAATTAATAAGTGAGTAATAAGTAAGAGTAAGCCTAAGTAAGAGTAATAAGTAAGAGTAAGCCTACAGAATGGGGAGAAACACAAGTAATAAAATCAAATACTTACGCCTCTCGGTCAGTTTTAATTAATAAGAACAGGTAAGCTTATCCCAGATTTGCTTATTCACTTATGCTTCTACAACTATACACGGTGTTTCATAATAACCAATAAATATTTTATCGTTATCTAAAACTAATTAATTAATTGTGTTTACCCGTAATGGCATTCAACCCAAATTTTTCATGTAAATCATAGACATGATGATGATACTATGATATACATGAACATTTTGGGTTGAATAACATTACGGGAAAAACTATTTAATAATTAGTCTTAGATAACGATAAAATATTTATTGGTTATTATGAAACACCGTGTATACCCAGAAACCCCCAGAACGACATTAGTCGTCAAAATAAAACCAAAATGTCGATTTGATCCAAACAAATCGTCGAAAACGCCGAAAACTGTGTCCTCCCGCGGCAGGTGTCACCGCCACTCATTAAGGCCCAGCTCGCTCGTTTGTCACCCCTCCTCACCCGAATTACGCTTTTTTTATTAACGCCAATTCCTCCGCCCGTAACGACGGCAATTTTTCCTCAGCCACCTTCCTTGTGTAGCATTATTTGTGAGCGTCGAGATAAACAAATGCGACGGAATAGGTAATGCAGGTAATCTCAGACTTTATTGTTTCTATGACAAGGTTTGCAAACAAGCAGACTGGGCGGTCTGGTGGACCTGATGAACTGGCTTCAGTTACCTTCATGTGGTTCTTGTTAGATTCTAAAATGTGCAGCTAAAACCTACACCAGAGTGCGCGTGTGACGTATAGTATGTCTAGGTACAGTACCCAGTTTCGTTCTTTGAACAGTGGGGCTAGCGCGCAGGAGAATCGAAAATCGAATCGAAATCCGAATCGAGGAGTTTGTATGGCAATTTCATTAGTTCTGCTACTCACCGCCGTGGCGCTAATAAAATTGCCATACAAACTCCTCGATTCGGATTTCGATTCGATTTTCGATTCTCCTGCGTGCTAGCCCCACAAGGGGGCAATCGCACTATTTACGAACGTTTGAACCAAAACCGAGACGTTACCGTTCCCATATGTTTTGACATCTGACAGCTGTCAAGGTGTTGTTAAAATGTATGGGAACGGAAACGTTTCTGATTTGTTTGAAACGTTATAATAAATATTGCGATTGCCCCTCGGACCCCTTAGACAAAAGCAACTTGGCCAAACGCTTATTTTTTCGCAGCCGTTCCGCAGAAATAATGTGAGGATACTGTAGTATTATATTACCTATGGTAAGGAAATGTCATTAGCTACGGAAAAAATAGCGTGAGGTTGTTTCAGGCGTGTTTCAGGCTAATATCATATAATACTCTTTATTGCGCATAGTAACTTATACTATAAAAGTATAACAGATAATGTACACAAAGGTGGAATTATCTCTCATAGAGATTTCTTCCAGCCAACCTGTGAGTATGAAGGATATATTGTTTTGTGGGAAACACACAAGCGCGTAAACTACATATTTACTCTCACTATAAAATAACTCAAAATAATATATAAACCACAAATACAACACACGTATATACATAAAAATACATAAATTATATCAATATATAATATTATATATACTTTTACTTAAGATGATGAGGCTGTACACATTCGTTATAACACTGAAGTGGAAAGTTGAGAAAGAAAGTGCTGCTTGAGTCTGCGTTTAAATGATGGCACAGATATCATTTGTAGCTAGTAGTTATAAATGTAGTAGCTTGTAGCTAATAAACTAATCTAGTGTCACCATAATTTCTAGTGAGCTAGCTCCGTGCGATGGTAGAAATTGTCGACGGAATTAGTTTGCGCCTTAAAAAAGGAGTTGAAAAGGATAGCAAAACTGCACAGGAAAGTGTCATCATCATTTCAGCCAAGAAACGCCCACTGTTGGACATAGGCCTCCCCCAAGGATCTCCATACTGATCGGTCCTGCGCCTCCTGCATCTAGCGGCTTCCCGCGACCTTCACCAGATCGTCGGTCCACCTTGTGGGGGGCCTACTAACACTGCGTCTCCCGGTACGCGGTCGCCACTCGAGGACCTTTCCGCGCCAACGGCCGTCAGACCTACGAGCGATGTGTCCTGTCCACTGCCACTTAAGGTATTCAATTCTTTGGGCTATGTCGGTAACTCTAGTTCTTCTACGGATCTCATCATTTCTGATGTGATCACGTAGAAAAACCCCGAGCATAGCCCTCTCCATTGCTCTTTGAGTGACTTTGAGCCTTCTTATGAGACCCATTGTAAGCGGCTACGTCTCAGTTCAGGCCAACTGAGAACTGAGACGTGGCAGGAAAGTGTGGGTAAAATCTAATAATATGATTTACGTTGCGCTTCTTTTTTAACCCTAGAATACCCAGAAAAGTTGGAAACAAAGAAAAACATACAACGCGTTATTTTAACCCGCTAGCTAGTTGGCTACTGAGCGAGTGGAATGTTTTGCGTGCCATCATCACTATCGCATTCGCCTTATATGTTGCTGACTCCCACTACTAGAACGTTTACTAATCGTCAATTAGAAATAATCATCTCAGCCACTTAATGCTGGACCTATTTGGGGGAGGGTTTGGGTCGACACCCAACAGGTCAAGGTCAGTTGGTAGGTAAAGAGCGTCAGAGTCCGTTGATCGATAGTTTGAACAGGTGAGGTAAAATGTGTAATCAAAAAATATCTACTCTACTTGTACGTTGAAGGATTTTTTTTTGTTAAATTTTCCGATTCTTAGAAGTTCTACTCCGTTTAAATTTTGTTATTGCTTACCTTTAAAATTAATCCAATATGCTGTGGGGTCTGGGGTTAAGTCAAGAGGTACAAATCGGAAATGTTTTTGGTCACTCGTAACTTATTAGTCTTATTTTATTACATTGTTGTTGCTCGTGATTATTTGTATAATCTTTTCACATTTCGCACAATAACAACAATTAAACACTTAAGTAATCAATTACACAGACACTTTTTTGTTCGTCCATATTTTTTAAATATTATAACATAGTGTTGGCAAAATGTTTAAACAATTGTGTAAATACGTGGTAAATACAGACGTAAACAATACGCGAAGAGAAAAATGCTCAACGCCGTCAACGAGGCATCTTGGCATTTGGTTTGGCAGATCTTTTTTGACAGAATACCAATAAATTTATGAGTAAATTTACCTTGATTGCTCTGAGGGATTTACAATATACAGCAGTCTAGCGTATCATAGATTAACATATTTTCCCGACTTGCTTTTATCGAGCACAGACTGCAGAAGTTTTCTTCAGGGAATCTACAATAGTAAAATCGAATCTTGACCATAATAACGCACTAAATCATCAAGGAGAGTCCAATAGTTTGATAGAAGTAAATATTTTAAAAAATTCGCAGATGGTATTTGTCAATAGTTTTTCTCTTACTCTGATTTACTTATTTATTTATTTCTCTATTCTGTTACCGTATTGCTGCTTTGAATGCATGAAGACGTCACCTACGTTTATCTGGATGTATATTATTACGTTGATGATAAAAATAGGTTGAAATTAAAGATTTTGAGAGAGCGATATTTATAACCTCAATATGAAAGAAATATGAAAGACTTTAGAAAAGTTTATAAAATTCGTGAAATTTATTACTGAATATTATTTTCAGCGCCCATCAAAGTCGCCGAACTAAAGCTGCAGAATATTCCTGTAGCCGAAGTCACCCTTCTATTTGTGTCTCCGTACATTTACACCCTCTCGCATATTCCCATACGTTAATGTGTACAGGAGCTGAATGCCGAAATCGATAGAAAATACGAAATTAATCGAGAGTTTCCAAGAGTTATTTCAACGGCATCATAAATAGTGCCGCGAATCTTTTTAAATAAGTTTGGTGTATACGGAAGTTCTTCTAATTCACGTTAGAGAATAAAATCGCATAATGAGTATAATCATTCTCTAGAAGAGTATTGTTCTTCAATCGATATTGAACTTTAAGTGTTAATATGTTAGCCTTCAGAATCAATTGACGAAAATGAATTGGTTTCAATACAAAGCCCAATATTCTGTTGATTGCAATCCATTTTATACGTGTTCCTGTATATTGAAATAAATTTAAATAGGTATAAATACAAAAAAATCGTCGATTTTATCTGATGGTAAATGCCTATCTAAGTACCTATATTGCAATTCTGGCATTTGGGATACAAAAGAATAAAAATATCAATAGGTGTATGCTAGCCAACCAATTAATCAACAGAAAAATTTCTATGTCGTGATAAATCCAGAACTGAAGAACAAGATCATACTAATCATTATCCTAACATAACCTTTTTTCTCGGGGGGAAATGCGTAACCGCACCGTACTCGCCGTTGGCTAGACGACGAGCGTGTGTGGGGCTCTCCCGGCAGAGTGCCAGGCCTACCCCCTAAAATCCCCCGGTGTTCTCTCTGCCCTTATGGGCGAGCTAGGTCAGGTCGACACTGCGACTCCACTACCCACGCACCCGGGCAAGCCCGACCAACTTGTCGCGGGGTATTGCCAAGAGCGGATTGCCCGAGAACACCAGGGCAATCCCCAGACGGAGGGCCTTACGGGGGCATGCACGGGGCCAACCGTGCACGCAGGCCTCCACGGCAACCTAACATAACCTAAAATGATGACAAATATTTCAACATTTTTCGTGTGATTCCTTGTTTAGCCCCGATGCAAAACAGCATTTTTCATACGACGTCACTCTCAGCTGATGACGGAGCGTGGGGACGTGATGAGAGCCAAGCACTCGGTAGGTACTCAGCCATATGTCGGTTGGAACACAAAACTTGCATTTACGTACAGCAATATGGATATTGAGATGTAAGCCAAAGAAAGAAAATTCACACGCCAACTTGAAACAAGAGTCAGCTAAGATCCAACTCTCATGTGACAAAAATACACCAAAATATTAAATTTCATGTAGAAATTGAGAATATCACAGGTATTCTGAAGCTATTCAGGTATTTGAGTCTGGTTGAACCGAGCTGATGATGGAAGGATCCGCAGCTTTCAGGAGTTGAGGTTAGTTTTTTTGAAAAGGTGCAATAAGCACATACTAACCCGCTGTCGTATTTTTTCAAGGTACTTCGGTGAACTAGTATTAAATTCACAAAAAAAATAAAAATTCCAATAAATAAGAACAGAAGACGTCAAAAACACTTGAAAATCATATAAGAATACAAACAACATCACATAATGATCTCCTTAAAAGTCTAAAAAGTTGGCACCGACTTCAAAATAAAAATTAGATGTCTGTATTCTTATATTATTTTTTTAATTTCAAAGTGAAAATTTTCACATCGCCTCAAATTTTTTCGTCCACCTATCGCATGTGGCATTACACAAAAACACGAGATCTTTAATTCAACTACTCCATATAACATACTTGTTACTTCGTTCCGTTAAAAATAAGATCATACTGTATTTTACTGAGTGGCGGGGCACTAATAGCTGCACGGATACACACATGCGCACGATACAGCGGTTTGTGCCCGTACGCATTTCAAATTACCTACCAACATATTAGCATACTCAATGTTTCGATATAGTGCCTACCCACAAATGTTTTACGAATATTGTTTTTTTATTACGAATATTGTTTTTTTCTTTGGTTTAATGATGTGATAAGCGAATCGGCAACATGCGGAAAAACATGAATTTGTTTATGTTGTGTTGTCTTACTGTTATATAAATTTTTTTGAAATGTATTGTATAAATAAATAAATAAGTCAGGATTGGCCCAATGCGCTAGATCTTCGACTTTAAATATGTCACAGTGCACAGTGGTTCGATCCGTTGTAGAGCGTTTTTTTTGTTTTTTTTTTTTTATTTTGTTAATTAATTATTATTACTTTTTATGTTTTTTAAATTAGTTTTTTTATTTACAAAATTTTCTTTACAAAAGAAAAAGATTTAGCATAAGATTAAAAACGCGATTTTAATTACCCTAAATCGAAAAATTTTCCTAAAATCTATCACGATCGCCTTGAAGTTACTAATCATTGCGGCGTCAATACAAGGCGCTGTGTCGACTGTCTGATAAAAAATAGTAATGGATGCACTTTGATTGTCAAAATTGATAGCAATCGCTATAGGTTTTTGTTACACAATCAAGGGGCCGGTCAAGCCACCGAGGAGTAATCCTGTTTACGTAGCTATTAATAGTGAGTAAAGTACACTTTGGCTTAACTAAGTAAAAAGAGATTAATACAATTGAAATGTAGCTTGGGTTTAATAAGTAGGTACTGCTCGTATTTACTGAGGAATCAACTCAACAAGTGAACACTTAGTAGGCAACACAAATCTTCGGCAGATCGCCGAGCGATCGCTCACCGTCGATAAAGACCTGCCACCGTCTGGCAACACTCCGATATGGCCTTTGAAGTGCGCCGACAGTGATGGATGGTCCTCTAAACGGATGTCACACCATTCTTAGCTCTGCGAGAATTTAATAAGGATTGGAAGGTTTCTAATCAGCGCTAAAAGTAAAGTTAGTAAAAGATGTTTCATGTTTTTTTTCTGTCGATAAGAAATATAAGCGACCAGCCGCCGTATTCGCTAATTTCGGTTGCTAAGTCAGAACTGTCATTTTGGTATACACTACCCAACACTACCGCTATAATGAATGTCGTTATAAATAACAAACTATTTAATAAACTAAGGTGTAAGCAACCTAAGTTAGTGAGGCAGGGAATTATTTCTATCGATCATTCTAATTTCGGTTTCAATTGCAATAGCAATTTATTTGCAACTGATAACACATCCATAATCGCAAAAAGTTACTTGAAAGTAGCAATTTCATTAAATTCAATCGAGAATTGTTAGCAACACTGTTACGTAATCGGCCCACTCTTTAATAAATAATATGTACTAAAACTTATTTTACTCAAAACTCAAAAATCGAATTCAATACAGAATTTTATAGGCACCAGGTGATGTCAAACAAAATTCAAAATACGACTGCATGGGTTATACATATAATTATAGCTGCCTCGATAACATTTCGCACAGAAGTCAAGAACTTCTCTGTGAAAATTTGTCGGGTCCGCTCACTTAAGGTGCAAACAAACTGGGCTTATGTGATGCCACGTATGTGATGTTACGTCCAACAGAAGACATCGGTCTTAATAGAAAATGTATGAGAAATCATTATTTAGAACTACACTTAGCTTAAATTCAAATTCAAATTCTTTATTGCATTCCATAAGTATTCTCTAGCTGACATATACAATTTGTATCATTATGGACCTTGTTAAGGCACAGCAATTCTTGAGAGAAGCATGCACTACTTACATATAAAAAATTATTTATCTAAATCTAATGTCCATCATATTTAGAAACTATTATCTAAAAACTAACACAGGTACATTTAAATTTAATTTATTATCACAGCATTTTATTATTATTATAATCAGAATATGTCATTATTAGAAAATATGTATATGGAATAAAATTAATATTATTAATATTTATAGTGACATTGAACAAAATAACATTTATATATTACAATATATCTTAATTTGGAGACTTGTAAACATTTATTAATATAGGTAATTGTATTTTAATAATTACATTTATATTTATTTAATTGCACTTTATTAAATAGCTATCTCTGCTTTTTAAGTTTATGTAACTATATCATTACTTTTCTTACCCTTTGAGATGACGGCTTACGTGACGTCGTTAACGCGACCAATCACATAACGTGGCGTGGCATTAAGCCCAGTGTGTTTGCACCTTTACAGTTACACGTACTTTATAGCTCTAACACAATTAGTTCACTAAATAAAATAAAAATACATATAATGTTCACATCAAACATAAGATACCTAATATTTTTTTGTCACATACATTTGTGTACACACACATTAAAACACTAATTTCACTAAATTTAATAACAAGATACAATGGAGTTCCATCAAGAAATTACAACACAAAGCTTAAAAACTATTTTTTTGGAATTGAACATGCTTTTCATAAAAACCGGCCAAGCGCGAGTCGGACTCGCCCATGAAGGGTTCCGTAGGATTTATGACGTATTAAAAAACTACTTACTAGATCTCGTTCAAACCAATTTTCGGTGGAAGTTTGCATGGTAATGTACATCATATATTTTTTTTAGTTTTATCATTCTCTTATTTTAGAAGTTACAGGGGGTACCAGCGTTGCCAGACGTCCCGATTTTGGCGGGACGTCCCGATTTTTACATCAAAATTAAATGTCCCGCGCGGGACAGGCTCAGTCCCGCTTTTCGGGGATAGCTCTGCCGTGCGTGCAGCGTGCTGAGAAAGCACGGCCCGGTGGCACAGACATGTGTATTTTTACAAGCTTTTTGTAAGATGTATGTTCGGGTGAAATCTTGCAACTCAATTTTGAAGCAGATATCTTTAACCGATTGAGCTGAAATTTTATATACACGTTCAGTTTGGAATTTTGGATGACAATGCATGGTTGACGGTATGACGTTATTCTAAATCCAAGATGGCGGCATACCCAAGATGGCGGACCAGTTATTTTAATGCACCCCTACAATATGGGTATCAAATGAAAGGTCTTGCTAAGAGTAACTCGAAAAATAATGTGACGTCACTATTAATCCAATATGGCGGATTTCAAAGCTTGAAAATCATTTTTGAAGTAGATATCTTTAACCGATTGAGCTGAAATTTTGTATACACACACAGTTTGGATGAAAATGCATGGTTAACTATGTGACGTTATTCTAAATCCAAGATGGCGGCATACCCAAGATGGCGGACCAATTATTTTTCATGCACTCCTACAATATAGGTATCAAATAAAAGGTCTTGCTAAGAATAACTTGAAAAATAAAGTGATGTCACTATTAATTCAATATGGCATACTTCTAAAGCTAACAAATCAATTTTGAAGTAGATATCTTTAACCGATTGAGCTGAAATTCTGTATAGACGTTCCGGCAAACTACCTTGCAACAATGATGCGTTGAATGAGATGAATAGACTAAGAAACGTGTCCAGTGATAACTAAATAGTAAAAAATAAATTAAATGTAAAAAAACCTTTTTAAAAGCAAGCTTTTATTTACATGCGCTAAAAAGAAAAAATAAACTTTTACACTAAAACTTTCACTTATAACGTCATTTCACATTTGACACATTTATATGACATATAATCTTGTCGCGAGATTTACTTTTGTAGGTAAATAAGTAAATTAAATAATTTGATGTGAATTATTTTATACATTACAATTTTCAAAGTAAGTAAATACGAGTAGGTACTTAAAAGTACTCTTTTAAGTACTTATATGTTACTACATACAAGTAAATCTCGCGACAAGCTTTTATGTCATATAAATTGTGTCAAATGTGAAATGACGTTTTTAAGTGAAAGTTTTAGTGTAAAAGTATTTTTTTTCTTTTTAGCGCATTTAAATAAAAGCTTGTTTTTAAAAAGGTATTTTTATTAAAATACATTTTATATGGCGTTTTTTGCTATCTATTGCTACATAAACGTAATTTAAAACTCAATTAAAAAGATAAATCGGATCTATGATTTTCCAAATCATAGATCCGGGTTCGCTTCGGACTCCTTCACACTTTCAGCTATACGCTTGTGGAATAGCTTACCCCCTAACTATAGATCGGCCTTAAGGCATCATTCAAACGTCAGATACAAAGACTCTTTTTGGAATCTGCTTAGTCTTATTTGACAGTATTTCGACATAATATTAGCATTATTTATATATATCATAATTATGTAGTTTTATATATTTTTTAATATTTATATTCTATTATTTGTTTATGTTTACTTATTTCATTTTAATTTAAATATACTTATGTCATTTTCGACATAAGTATATTTAAATTCGTACACCGTCTACAATTTCTCCCACATTTTTACTGGTTGACTGGTAGAGAATACCTCAGGCATTAAGTCCGCCTTTAGTATCTTTTGTTTTATGTATAAAAAAGATAAAATAAATAAATATTTAAAAACATCTGATTATATACGTTTTTTTACTACGTCCCACTTTCGACGAAAGAATCCCGCTTTTTTATATAAAAAAGTTTCAAAATCACGACTTGCCAAAAACAAAATCTGGCAACGCTCCCCCAGCGTTTACATTTTACCACTTTGGACGTGTCTCTCGCACACACTATTCAGTTTAGAAAAAAATGACATTAGAAACCTCAATATGATTTTTGAAGACCTATCCATAGATACCCACACGTATGGGTTTGATGAAAAAAAATGTTTGAGTTTCAGTTCTATGTATGGGGAACCCCCAAAATTTATTGCTTTTTTCTATTTTTGTGTGAAAATCTTAATGCGGTTCACAGAATACATCTACTTACTAAGTTTCAACAGTGTAGTTCTTATAGTTTCGGAGAAAAGTGGCTGTGACATACGGACGGACAGACAGACATGACGAATCTATAAGGGTTCCGTTTTTTGCCATTTGGCTACGGAACCCTAAAAATGTGTCCTGGATTTTATAACAATTATTTTGAAAATATCCAAAACTCTCGCTTCTAGTCATAACTATAGATTCACTGTGGAGATAAAATAAATAATAATTAAAGATTTGTATATAACATGTGCAAAAATCTGATTAATTTAACACCTCATTATCCTCCACTTCGTATTCCGAATTTAATCCATAGAACACGAATTCACTTAAAATTTTCGGACTACTCAGATTAATTGCTTGACCCATTAATCGTGCTGACCATTCCCCACCCCCGCTTCTCCCCCGTTTTCAATTCCACCCCGCATCGCCCTCAGACGCTGAAAAAGTATCGGAGCTTTTTTCACCTATGGCCTCGTGAGGAATTTAAGATCGTAAAATAAAGGGGGCGAGCCTCAACATTGCCAGGATATAGTACAACCACAGAGCTAATATTACTTGAAGTGTTACATCTAAAATTCTGAATTTAATAATTTTTACTATTTGATTTTGATTTTAAATGATGGTTAAAGGAGTTAAAATAAAATTATTTAAAAAACTTTTTCTAAAATTATTTAAAGAAATTCTTAGCTGGTAAGATCTCGGTGGCATAGTTGGTCAAGGTTTTTAACACGGTATGTTGAAGACGCGAGTTCAAATCCCTCCCGAGACGAATTTTTTTCTGTATCGATTTATTCATCATTTTTCAATTTATTTCGCATTTTGAAAGAAAATGCAAAGTCACATATAACAAATCATCGAACAGTAAGAAATTATTATTGATTGTCAATGAGTTTGCATACCTACTACACATGTTTGCCTGATTATATTTCTAAGCCCAGTTGGATACCTTATAATATAACGCTCACCTTGGTGCTTCCAGCAAAGTTGCTGACCATCAATGTAACATTTTATTGGCGGCAGTCTGATGTATTGCAGAAGATACCGTAAATCTGCTGCCGCGAAATAAATAATTTAAAACTAATAAAACGCTCCTTGCACCTCGCCGCGCCATTTGCTTGTTGGGGGGTGTAGGGTGTAATAAGTTACATTCGTAATGCTCAACCCACATTATTGCTCCCGCTCAGGATACAAAAGTGGGTACTTTAAAATATTTGGTTGTCTGAAAAATGTTGTCTGAAGTCACAAGCAGTAAGATTTATGGTTTCGTATTTACGATTTTCGTTGTTAGACTTAAGAATTTTAGGGGTGTTATTGTTTTCATTAACTTTCGTTATAGATCACATATTATTAAAAGTATAAAAATCAAAATCAAAATCAAAAGTACTTTATTTCATAGGCCCTTGCGGGCACTTAAAATCGTCAATTTTACATATTTTACAAAATTATTAAAATATAAAAAATATTCGACTAAAATCAAGCTAACCCGTGCGCTAGTGGCAAGTACATCCGCGGAGTTGTTGCCGCGCATGTAATCGCCAAGAGCGACCCGATTCCGAATGTAGGGGCTAACATGAGAAGAATCGGGCAAGAAACTCATGTGCCAAAACTCTTTTAAAATCGCCAAATGTCTTACAAATTGTGAATATTACAAAACTATTCAGAGAACGAGCAATTCATTCCTTTTACCGCCACGCTGCCTTATCATTCAAAAAATCTTTAACACTGTAATAAGCCTTTTTGCTTATTAAAATTTTAAATTTATTTACTGACAAGTCATGCATGTTACATGGCAGCTTGTTGTACATTCGTATACAGTGACCTGCAAAAGAGTTGCTTATTTTATGGAGCCTATATGTGGTCATTGCTAGCTTGTCTTTATTTCTTAAATTTAAATTATGATAGTCACTATTTTTACTCAATTTGATATCTTTATTCTTGTGTGCATACAGTAAGTTTTCATAAATATATTGTGAATGTACAGTCATAATATCAATTTCTTTGAATTTTTCTCTTAAAGACTCTCGGGAGCCCATCCCATAGATCGCCCGAACAGCCCTCTTCTGCAGTACAAAAATGCAGCCAATATCGGCGGCATTTCCCCACAGTAGTATCCCGTATGACATAATACTGTGGAAGTAGCTAAAATAGACTAACCGCGCAGTTTTCACATCTGTTATTTGACGAATCATTTTTACGGCGTATGCTGCAGAACTTAGTCTGTTCGATAGGCATTCAATATGAGGACCCCATTGTAACTTAGAATCTAAAGTTATACCCAGAAATACAGTTTGATTGGCCAGCTCTATTTCCTCATCCCTAACCTATATTATACTATTCAACTCCTCTAACAGTCTAATTGCATAGAAATTCAATTCTTATTTTTACATTTATAAGGTTTAAAACAATGTTTACATTTTTAAATTGGTATTTTTGCTTTTAATACACAACAGGAAAACTCTCGGCCTCCATCTCACGTGATGGCAAGTGACGATAAGGCCGATGGAAGCGAGCTTCACCTGGACTCCTCGGCAATTGAGTTACTGCTGGCTATCTTACCTCTAATTGTAAAAACACAACAATGCCTTTCCATCTTGTTATTATAGCAAATTTGTTGCAATTTCTTATCATAAAGAGGGATGTACCAGCGATCATTAGTACGGATTTCGTTTCTTTTGTGATACGCCTGAGGCCCAATTCAGCTAATAAGCTACAGCCGAATCGAAACTGAACCGTTGCGATCGACCAATCAGAACGCCACATTATCACGTCATCGAGCAGTTGAAAGGCAAATCAGCGCTCCGATTGGTCGACCGCAACGGTTCAGTTTCGATTCGGCTGAAGCTTATTAGCTGAATTGGGCCCCTGGCCTGAGAAGTTGACAGTGGAAATCAGGTGGATACAATCTATACAGACTTTTATAGAGTTCTACATACTACACTCATTTCTAGGCTAGTGGTACTGAAGTCTGCTGACGTGGTTAAAGTCTTATTTGGAAAGAAGGTCACAATTGATGGCTATTCATCTAGAACTTTCTTCGCTAAATCCGGAGTATCACAAGGGCCCCACTTGGGCCCGTTACTATTTTCTTTATTTATAAATGATATCACATTTCATGTGACCCCATTTCATCTGACTCCTTCTTTCCTGAATGTATCGGTGCCAATAGCAGATAGCCTAAATATTCTGGGTCTTGAGTTATCCTCTAATCTGAATTTCGGCAAATTCATAGAGTCCAAGGCAGCGCTTGCTGCAAAAAAGCTTGGCATCCTATTTAAGGTTAAACAGTACTTCACACCAGAACAACTCTTGAAACTTTACCAAGCTCAAATTCGAACGTGTATGGAGTACTGTTCCCACCTTTGGGACGGCTTTGCTAAATATTAGCTGGCTGCTATGGACTCAATTGAACGTCGTGCCCTGAGATTGATAAATAATTGTCATCTATTCGAGACCAAACTCCATGGCCTCGAACATCGGCGTAAAGTGGCCTGTCTGTCGGTATTTTATAAGTTACGTTTTGGAGAGTGCGCTCAAGAGCTACATAGTCTTATACCTCCTGCTCCGTTCCTTTTTAGAGATCTAAGACGCACGTCGGGGATTCATCCCTACACTGTGGACATTCCATTTTGCCGAACTAAACGATTCGGCAATTCTTTCCTTATTCGTGTCGCCAAGGAATGGAACTCTTTACCTTTATCGGTGTTCCCAGACCATTATAACCTGGGTCTTTTTAAAAAAAGGGTGAATGGGCATTTACTAGGTAAGCGCGCTCCATCATAGACCCAGTCTCGCTTACCATCAGGTGATTCTGGGTCAAGCGCAAACCTATTATCAATAAAAAAAAAACATTTTTTATCAACCATAGTCAATTCTCATTGTTCGCTGACGATCTTAAGATTTATAGATGTATAAAATTTCCTGAGGATGCATTTTTGTTGGAATGTGATTTGAATGGAATTCTGCAATTATGTAAGAATAATGACATATCTTTAAATCCCACAAAATGATTTCATATAAAATATACCAAGGATAGGAACCCGGTTATCGTCTCATATGGTATTGCGGGCCAGGCACTACGAGAGGTCATCGAGATCCGCTATTTACTGGTTGTTTTGGACACTAAATTGAAATTCTATGCGCATTATAACAATCATGAGGCATAATCCTAAATATGCCTCATCGGTCTGGAATTCATCATACGCTGTACACTCGCAAGGGATTGAAAACATTTCAAAAGCTTTCACTCGTTATCTTGATAACATCTCGCAAAATGTCTACAGAAGGTGCCCTTACTGTGTTTACCTTGCACATTTTGAAATGATGTCTCTAAGGAATACATGTGTTATTCATGACCTTCTCTTTCTACACAAGATTGTGTAGGGTCGCTCCAGCTGTAGTGACCTGCTTCATCATATTAATTAAACTGTGCCCTATAACCTGCCCCGTCACCCCGACTAGGCTGTTGCGTACATCAGATTGCCGTACAATTGTAGGTTTCCACGCACCTCTTCCTCGCATGTGTTAATCTTACAATAGTTTGTTCAGGATTCTGCCAGATCTTCAGCTTTTTAGCGTGTACTGGGGAACTACCAGGTGTTCAGTTAATCTATAATGGTTTAAGTATATGATGTGAGATTTTTATATAATGTATGTGCATACAATTAAATCTAATATTATCGATATCAGCGATACTGTATTTCATCCCATCACAATAAAATATCAATATGAAACTTTTAAAGCAGGGAAATCTCCACATCCTTTGCACACTACGCTGTCTACGCGTCGCTCTAATTACAATTCTCTAATTCAATTGCCCTGTAGACAAGAATAAGTAACCGTACAGAATGCAAGTGTAGTGCTAACATACAACAAACATATCTAAATACTGTGTCACTATTAGGTACAGTGTAATTTTCATTGATATAGATAGCTAGGTAGTAGGTACTTATATTTTGTAACAAGAAAGTTGTACAATAGCATATGTTTTGTAACGACAGTTCTACAATAGCGTATTTTCACATTTTTAAATCGTTGTCAATAATAGATTTTATCTCACTTATAAAAATCATTAAGTCTAGTTATAACGGGAACATCGTTATAGTTGTAATATCAGTTTATAGAATTTTTTCGAAAATATTAAAACCATCTTTTACTGACAGGTTTATACCAAATGATTATTATTAACACTCGACAGAAATTGTAATAAATTAATAGTTTTTAAATAATAATTACCTTTTGCTTATTCAATGAAACTGACGAACAAGCAAATTTGTCAACTTGATGGTAAGTGGTTTCGAAGTACCCAGTAATTTCACTGCCATATTATCTTATCCTTCTAACCGGAACACAACAATACAAGCACTGCTGCTTTGCAGCAGAAAAAGGTAGGACAGAGGTACATGCAGACGACTCCGGTACAGTTTCCCTTTGGTAAAACCTTAATTGTATCAAAAGTAAACCTACATAACCCCATTACAACCGAAATACAAGTCGAAGTCTCACCAAACTCAACTTATACCGTTAACTAGTCTAATCTAATAGAATTGTAGTCAGGAGGTTTCTATATTCTAATAGTAGGTACTAAAGTAAATAGTATTGAGTCATCATTCTGTTTAGTACGCGTGCCCTAGATCACTGCAGTAGTGTACAGTTTTTGCAATCATTCCTTCTGCAGCAATTAATTAGCTGCGGCCATTTCAGTAGGTGTGACGCGGTTTTCTACTTAGTTTCTGCGGATGTCTTGTGCCAATTATACAAGTTTTGCTTCTAAGTCAGTCAGCTTTTCCTTATATTTATCTAACTGAAGTTTTGTCAAGACATCACATTTATGAAGATTCTTCTTGTGAATAAGCATAGCAATGATACTCTAGCTGTATTCCAAAGGTATTCCAAATGAAATGAGGTATTTGTTTACATCACGATTATTAATAGCGCAGCTATTTTAATTACACACAATAAAAGAAGGTCTATTTTTCACTACACATCAAACGTTTTACGATTGAAAAGATTGATTCTTACAAACTTGTTCATTAGCTTTAATAATAAAACATCCAATGCTTCTCTCACATTTAAATTTATTGAAATAGTGTTTCAAATCAGTAGCTCCATCATTTAGTAAATCCACCATTTGTTTTTTTACACATCTCACTTGATAGTAATGAGTTACTATAAGTCCGAGCTTCATTTGGACTCCTCAACAACTGAGGAACTCTAATCGGAGAAAGACTCTGTACCAGGTTCAGCTGCTTGGGCAGCTCCGTCTTACTTATTTCTGCAGCAATGAAGCAGTGTTTGCATTACTGTGTTTCGGTTTGAAGGGTAGAATATGGCAGTGAAATTAATGGGTATTAATGGGAGTTTACATCTCAATAGTGTTTCAAATCAGTAGCTTCATCACTTAGTAAAATGCGTTTGGTTTTTTTACACATCTCACTTGATAGTAATAAGTTACTATAAGTCCGAGCTTCATTTGGACTCCTCAACAACTGAGGAACTCTAATCGGAGAAAGACTCTGTACCAGGATCAGCTGCTTGGGCAGCTCCGTCTTACTTATTTCTGCAGCAATGAAGCAGTGTTTGCATTACTGTGTTTCGGTTTGAAGGGTAGGATATGGCAGTGAAATTAATGGGTATTAATGGGAGTTCACATCCTATGTCACAAGTTGGCAACGCACACTGTGGTGCTTGTGGGTGTTGCTGCTGCGAATCTCACAAGAACCACGTATATTGTGACTGTTACCACTTATCATCAGGTGGGCAGTATGCTTGTTTGCCAACTTTGTTGTATACAACAAAATCTGGGAACAAATCGTTTTTGTTACCACCTTAACAGTTATTTGACATTGTTGTTAATGTGACAGTTAAATCTTTTGTTCCACTTTCTACTAGAGCCTCATTACTGTCCTCTTTATTTTCTAACTCTTTTCTAATTTCTTCACCTTCATTTGTTTCATTTTCATGTAGCACTCCAGCTGTTTAATTAATAGGCTCAACTTCTATAGCGCTTCCATCTGTATTTCACGGTGGCAGAGGACCTATTAGATCTATGTATATGTGTTCACGCTCGAGGAAGAGCGAGTGGCGGCACTGCATTCTAGGCTGTGCAGTGACAGCTTTTTTGGCGGCCGGCCGCATGTGATATGTCAGTTGAGTCGAGTCGAAATGTCATGACATGCTTAGACGTTATGTGCGGGCCGGAATAAAATATAATACACAATATTCAAGCAAATAGTGATTTGCGCGGCGCACCTAATATCGGGGTGCGAAAGCCCGCTTTGTGTTGTGCAAGGTGTCAAAATCGCGTGTGTGAGTCGTGGTGGCCTAATAGGCCTTTGTAGTGCTCCGGTCTCCACCGGTGGATCCACTGCAGAACTTCAGGAGCCGCGACTTCCTTCGAGCTAGCTCAGGAAGTCCACCGGCTACGGAGGAGACGGACGGAGACAATTGGAATCGGGGTAAGCCACAATGCTTTCTATGAGCGGGTAGTAGGGCATCAGCAATCAACCCAAAATTCCTTACTCGGTGAAACGCCGACGTGGTGGAGTCTACTTGGGGCACCACCATCTCTTGGTAGCAGAGCGTGGTTCTTAGATTTGAGTATTTGATTAGTATTGTACAATTAATATTGTAATCTTGTTGGTTGTCCAAACGGGCAATACATATTAATTGGTTTTGATTGCTGATTTTAAACCGAGAACCAGCTCATTTGTGGACCGATCTCCTTAACTAATTGTCATTGTATATGAAAAATTGGGGTTAAATGTCTTTTGTTGTTCTAGTTAAGTTCTAGCATTTACCTATATTTGATTTTGGTTTGTTTTTTCATATCTTTGTTTTGCCCTTGAATATTTTGTTTGTTAAGTTGTAAACTTATACTTGAATTTGATTTGTTTAAAAAACTTTGCTGCTAAATGACTTTGCTGTTGTTGTAATACACTATTTTGCTGTGTTAAGTTTTAGCATTTACATTTGATTTTGTTTTGTTTGCCTTTGAATATTATGTTTGTTAAGTTATTGACTTAATACTTGAATTTAATTTGTTTGAAAAATTCTGTTGTTAAATGCCTTTGTTGTTCTAGTTAAGTTCTAGCATTTACACTTGATTTTGGTTTGTTTATATATTTTGTTCTGCCTTTGAAGTTCCTCCCGATCTGTTTTATTGTCTGCGGTTGTCGGTCTGTTTGTCTGTGTATTATTATAGTGTATCTTAATTTTGGTGCAAAATGGTCCCGCCAGTCAGTCCGCTTAGTGGTGCCCGTGCGGGTGCACAAAAGATCTTGAGATGGTTTGCTAGTGCCGTCGCTTTGGTAGACCGACCAGACCGAGAACAGGCTTTGTTAATTCGGCATGAGGGAGTACCTGCTCGCTTGAAGGAATTGGAGCAGCTTTTCGTTCTTCATCAACAATATTTGCTCGACCACCCAGCCGAGGGTGCCGCTGAGTTGCGGGCAGTCGACCAATTTAATGCCGATTATGATCAGTGTTTTGAACAGGCGGATGTGATTATAAACAAGGCTCAGGAGAGCTATTTTTGAATTACGTATGCGACTTCGAAATCACCGATGTGACTAATAATCACCGATTTTCAATAATTCTTATTTTTGAATATCACTTATGTGACTACCTTAGTCACGGATGTGATTTCATTACGAGTGCCCTCACCCACTCGTAAACAAGTCATAACTGTGGAAACGTTATCTGTGTTTTGTTTGAGAACATATTGACAAGTTTGAAGTTTATGTGTGTTGATTTTAAGTTGGATTAAAAAAAAATTAAATTTCTCAAATAAGTAAATATGCACGGTTATTTTTTTATCACACTGGAAAATATAAGGGACGTTTCACGACATGCTATTAGAATGATTTAAATATAAATAAAAAAATAACTCAATTTTATTTTAATTTTAAAAAAATACAAAAAATACTGCACTAGTTGAGAGCAGCATTTTTAGAGATTTTTTATATTTTTTATTTAATTTTTTTTTATACACGATTATTTTTTTATCACCCTGGAAAATTTTAGGGACGCTTCAGGACACATCCGATATTATATAAAAAATAAAAAAAATGAAATAAAAAATTAAAAAAAAATATACAAAAATCTCTAAAAATGCTGCTCTCAACTAGTGCAGCATTTTTTGTATTTTTAAAAAAAATTATATAAAATTAAGGTTATTTTTTTTATTTAGGTATATTTAAATCATTCTAATACCATGTCGTGAAGCGTCCCTTAAATTTTCCAGGGTGATAAAAAAAATAACCGTGTATAATATTGGATGTGTCCTAAAGCGTCCCTAACATTTTCCAGGGTGATAAAAAAATAACCGTGTATGTATAAGTTTAAAATCTTTTAAATTTGTGTCACAAACAAACTTAGGCCATTATTTTCTTATATTTTGGCCTAGTTGCAATGAATTTTTAGCCGTATAATAACCGGTATATACCGAGAACGGCTATATTCTGCGTGGAAACGAACCCTTACGTATGTGTGTACTTTATCTATGTTGGCAGCTCTGCGTTCGACTTTCAAAAATAGGATGTTTAGGAATTCGTGACTTCAAAGTCATCGCTGACTATTTAGTCAGCGGTGATTTCTAAATCGCATACGTAATTCAAAAATAGGTCTCCTGGCAATCCTATCCGCCCGGAGGAGTGAGTCGTGCACGCCCGGGGAGGTCAAGCCTACCCCGGCCGGCTTGCTGGGCAGACTGCCCACTTTAGACATCCCAACCTTTGATGGGAACCTGGCTTCTTGGATGGGGTTCATTAACCTCTTTGATAGCCTGGTTCACTCGAGGGACGACCTGTTCCATAGCCAGAAATTGGCCTATTTGCTCTCTGCCTTACGTGGAGAGGCTGGTGTACTTGTCCAGCATCTACCTGTCAATGATGACAGTTATGATATTGCAAGGGCGTTGTTGACCGCCCGGTATCAGAATGTTCGCTTGCTAGCGGACACACATGTGGCTGCCATTTTAGGGCTGCCACGAGTATCGCGGGTCTCCTCATTGAGGAAGGAGATTTTGAACCCGCTGCTGAGCGCTATTAATGCGCTCAAACGACTTGATCTACCGGTGGACCAGTGGTCCTTTATTTTGCTCCACCTCATCCTCGATAAGCTTCCCATGGAGATGAAGGGACGCTTCGAACAAAGGTACGGGGGCAATAGTGCCTCGTACCTCCCCCCCTTCTCGGATCTCCTCAGATTTTTGGAGGATGAGTGTCGGATGACCCACCACTTGGATCTGGCTCCTATACCGGGACCGAGTACAGGTCGCTATGAGGCGACCCGGGCAGCGCCACGGAGAGAGCGCCGCCCGTACAAGCAGTATACTGCAGTGCGGCAGAACTCTCCACACAGGGAGAGGCCGATGCCTTGCAAGTGTTGCAAGCGGGATGGCCATCGTTTGCCGGCCTGTCCCAAATTTGTTGGCCTACGCACCGAGGGGCGTAGGAATATGGCCAAGCAGCGGAATTGGTGCTACCGCTGCCTGGGGGCCCATATGGCATCGGCTTGCCCCCACCCACGAGATTGCCACTGTTGTGGAGGGGCCCATCACCCCCTTTTGTGCTTCAACAATAGAGACACTCGTGAGGTGGTGAGAGAGAGGGACTCGCACACGGGCGGGGGCCCTCCTAGGTCACCCACCTCTCCGAGGAGATCGGAGGGGCGTGCCACCCCTCCGCGGAGATTGGACAGGCGCCCCCCCTCCAGTGAGAGGATTGGGCGCCCCACCCCCCCTACGGGCGGGGGGGATCGACACGCCGCTTATGAGGCGCCACCGCGGGATTGGGCCGCGGTAATTAGGGAGCCACGCCGGGAGCCGATACGCTTCTCTCCCCCTCTGATGGAGAGACCTCGTTTATCGCGGGCTCCCCCAACTTTCGCCCATCATGGGCACCGCCCGGCCCCCCGATGCAGCTTTGGTCGGGGTGTGTACGGGCCGGATTGGGACCCGCTCGAGCGCCTTGAGCGCCCTATTCCTCCGCCGCGCACGCATTTTTCTTCGGACCCCCCTTCCCCCCCATTGCGGGGAATGCGGGAGGATTTTCACTAAACCAACTGTCGGCTGCAACCCCCCCACAGGAGCAGGTGCTGTTACCAACAGCCTCCGTACAGGTGTGGGGCCCGAGGGGCAACTTTGTTTTAGTTCGCGCCCTTTTGGATACGGGAGCTCAGGGTTGCATTGCCTCCAGCTGGCTGGTCCGGCAGTTGAGTTTGAACACATCTCCATACCTTGAATCGGTACGAGGAATCGGAGACCTGCGGATACCGGATCCGATCGGTCAGGTTTTGTTCTCCTTCTCCCCCCACTTCTCTTCAGCGCCCAAAATTGGCGCTACCGCGATTGTTTATGAGAAGGTTGTTGGTCAGCTTCCGCAACAGCACGTTTCGCGCGCTGTCGTTGATGCGACATCAGGATTGACCTTGGCTGACCCTTCCTTCCACCGAACCGGTCCGATTCACTTATTGCTCGGTGCCGATGTTCTAGGCCGCGTGTATTGTGGGAAGAGGAGAGAGTTACAGAAGGGTGGGCTGGTAGCCTTATCTACATCGCTTGGGTTTGTAGTGATGGGACCAGTTAGGCATAACCCACCATCTCCATCGGTGGACAGTTACATAACTGTTAGCTCCACCTTATCGGATGTCCTTCAACGGTTTTGGGAGGTGGAAGAGCCACCTACCGTGAAGCGAGTGAACCCCTTGGACGAGGAGTGTGAGTTGTTCTACCAGAACAATACAGGTCGCCTTCACTCGGGACGGCTGATCACTCGTTTGTCCTTTTTGTCAGTTCGCCCCTCACTTGGCAGCTCCCGGCCGTTGGCCGAGAAGCGGCTGCTGTCCATGGAGCGTCGTATGAGTAGGAACTCCGACCTCAAACAGAAGTATGTCGACTTCATGCGAGAATATGAGCAACTGGGGCACATGTCGGTCTCGCGACTGGACTGGCGAAACGAGGAACATAATTTTCTTCCTCACCACGCGGTTTTGAAACCTTCCACCGGGAAGATACGCGTTGTTTTTGATGGGTCAGCTCCTACGTCTACCGGAGTTTCGCTGAATCAATGTCTGCATGCTGGACCGAAGTTGCACCACGAGGTGGGTGATGTATTGACCAACTTCCGTCGCCATGCCGTCGTCTTTGTGACCGATATCCGGATGATGTTTCGGCAGACTGTGATTCACCCGGACGATAGACGATATCAGCTCATATTATGGAGGGAGGATCCCAGGGATCCCATGCTGGTCTACGAGCTGAACACCAATACATACGGTTTGCGTTCGAGCCCCTTTGTGGCAATTCGCTCACTTGTGGAACTCGCTGAACGTGAACGATTACGATACCCTCGCGCATCCTTGGTTCTCAAGGAGGATGCATTTGTTGATGATATTTGTACGGGCTCCTCTAGTGTCGAGGAAGCCTTGATTTTGCGAGATGAACTAATTGCTCTTCTCGGGGCTGGTGGTTATGAACTGAGGAAGTGGATGTCCAACTCACCTCAGCTTTTGTGTGACTTGCCAGACGACCACCAGCAGGAGCCTCATATTTTTGAGAATGCCAACACTCCGGATTTACTATCTGTTTTGGGAGTGCAATACAGACCTGTCCAGGACACGTTCACCTATCGATTGGAGCTGCCAAGCCCCAAGGTCTGGACGAAACGGTTGGTTTTGTCTACAGTAGCTCGTACCTTTGACCCAAATGGCTGGATTAGTCCCGTAGTGTTTTGGATGAAGTGCTTCCTACAGGAACTTTGGTCAGCCGAAGTGTCGTGGGATGAGCCCCTCTCGGGCCGTTTGCTGCGAGATTGGGAGTCCTTCATGTTGTCTCTCCCCGACATTAACCGTGTTAGTATCCCTAGACATATACTGCCTAAGGGACGGTTTACGGCCAGCCTTCATGGCTTTTGTGACGCGTCTGAGAGTGGATACGCAGCCGTCGTATATATCCGGACGGTTGATGATAGAGGGGCTGTTAAGCTCCACTTGCTAATTGCTAAGAGTAAGGTTGCTCCACTTCGGACTCGATTAACGATTCCGAAGTTAGAATTGTCTGGAGCTACTCTTCTGGTTCGGTTGATGAACCACGTTGTTGACACCCTGGGACGTAGTGTGGACTTTGAGTCGCTCTTTGCTTGGTCGGACAGTCAGGTTGTCCTGTGTTGGATTAAGAACTCCGTCCACTCCCTGGAAGTATTTGTGGCCAATCGGGTATCCCAAATACAGGCCTCGAAGGCCACGTTGATTTGGCGCCACGTGCCAGGTGAAATAAACCCTGCTGACTGTGCATCACGTGGCAGCGAAGCCCCTCAGCTTATTGACCACACTCTGTGGTGGGGTCCCGACTGGTTGTTACAACCGTCTTGGCCTTCCACACCAGCTGTGGTGAAGGTACCAAATCCGGGCTTGCGTGTTCACGCTGTCGAGACTATGGCGGCTCCAGAGCGGGAATTTTTATTAGACCGCTACAGTTCTCTGGACAAGTTGCTCGGCGTGACCGCTTGGATAAGAAGATTTATACGAAATTGTCGCCGGCCTCAGGACAAAGATTTGTGTCCGGTCCTCTCACCGCATGAGCGCCAAGATGCTCTTCTGCATTGGGTGCGTATGACCCAGTCTAGAGCGTTTGAACCGGAACTTAAGATTTTCCGTACCGGGACGTCCAAATTGAAGGGACCCTTGGTGCGTTTGACTCCCTTTCTGGACGATAAAGGATTGTTGCGTGTAGGAGGCCGATTGAGGCACGCTAACTTGCCTTATAGATCACGTCATCCCCTGTTGCTCCCCAAGGACGGACCATTGGTGCGATTGTTGATCATTGATCGCCATGTGAAGAATGCTCATGCCGGATGTAATGCATTGACCGCGCTCCTCCAACGGGAGTTTTGGATTTTGTCAGCGCGAAGAATAATCCGATCTGTTATCTTTCGATGTCTGCCCTGCTATCGTTTACGCCCCGAGACGATGCAGCCCCAAATGGGTGATTTGCCTGCTGATCGTGTGAATGAATCGATGACCTTCTTAGGAGTTGGAACTGATTTCGCGGGACCGTTCACTATAAAAACGTCGCGACTCCGTAATGCTAAGACTGAAAAGGCTTACTTGTGTGTGTTTGTTTGTTTGGCCACTAAAGCCGTTCATTTGGAGGTGGTGAGTGCGCTCACCATGGACGCTTTCTTAGCAGCGTTAGGCAGATTTGTCTCCCGCCGGGGACTGCCTTCTCTAATTCGGTCCGATTGTGGGACGAACTTCAAGGGCACTGATAGACATATAAGAGAAGTTTGTGAATTTTTAGATAAAAATAATATTGAGATCGGATCCACACTCTCCCGTAGGGGGGTAACATGGCGATACTCCCCGCCGTCTTGCCCTCACTGGGGAGGGATTTTTGAATCTGTTGTAAAGGCCGCCAAGACTCACCTTCGCCGCGTTATTGGGGAGACTATTCTCACGTTTGAGGAACTCGCGACGGTGTTTCATAAGATTGAGGCGGTTCTCAACTCGCGTCCGTTATGTCCGTTGTCTACCGACGCGAACGATTTGCAGGCCCTCACGCCGGGCCATTTCTTGATAGGCAGACCACTTAACGCCCTGCCCGAGTATCCTTATAGAGATGTCAATCCAGGACGCCTTTCGCGGTTTGAGTTGCTCCAGCAGCTTACCCAGAGCTTCTGGCGCCGCTGGCACCTTGAATATTTACACATTTTGCAACAGCGCGTTAAGTGGTCAGATAAGACAAACCCACCGAGGGTTGGAGACCTCGTGTTAGTGAAGGACCCAAACCTGCCACCCTTACGTTGGCGTCGCGGACGCATTGTCCAACTTACTCTAGGGTCTGATGGTGTGCCCAGGTTTGCCGAGGTCCTAGTTGGGGATTCTGTTTTGAAGCGCGCGGTCGCTACTCTTTCTCGCCTCCCCTTAGACTGATTTGGCGGACAGTCCGGGACTGTCCGGAGCGGGGGGATGTTCACGCTCGAGGAAGAGCGAGTGGCGGCACTGCATTCTAGGCTGTGCAGTGACAGCTTTTTTGGCGGCCGGCCGCATGTGATATGTCAGTTGAGTCGAGTCGAAATCTCATGACATGCTTAGACGTTATGTGCGGGCCGGAATAAAATATAATACACAATATTCAAGCAAATAGTGATTTGCGCGGCGCACCTAATATCGGGGTGCGAAAGCCCGCTTTGTGTTTATTTATTTATTTATTTATTTAATACTTTCAGTACAATTTGTGTACATAGGCGGACTTAATGCCAGAGGCATTTTCTACCAGTCAACCTTTGGGTGATGCAGAGAAAAAGAAGTAGATTACTATAATAAAAAAAAATACTGGTTTTACATTAATTTAACATTAAACAAAGAGATATATATATATATATATATATATATATATATATATATATATATATATATATATATATATATATATATATATATATATATATATGACAATAATTCTAATACTAACAAGATCAAAAGTAAACTTGATATAAACTACAAAATGCATAAGATACTAATACATACATATTATAACAAAAATAAATTAATATACATATTACATATAAATATAATATATTTCTCATGAATTCACCGATGTATGACGATTATCAGCAGTCATAGTTAAATAGTCGTAACCAAATGATTTGTGTGGTGAAGCTTTCGTAAATTGTTTTTAAAACCAGATTTACTGGTGGACTTTCTGACATCAAGAGGGAGTGCGTTCCAAAGAAGGGTCGACTGGACAAGGAAAGAAGAATGTACGATATCAGATTTATGAGAGGGACATTTGAGAAGACCATTAAAAGCAGAACGAAGGGATCTTTCATGGGAGGAGCATAAAAATTCAAAATTATTTTTAAGGTAACTTGGGGTATTGGGACTGTTAAGTAAAGAATAGAGTGTAGTCAACGTCCTCATGTGCCTGCGCTGCCGTATAGGCAACCATTTCAAGCGAAGCCGATATTCAGAGACATGATCAAACTTTCTTAAATTAAAAACGAATCGAATGCAGTTATTTAGAAGTCGGTCGAGCTTATTGAGCAGATCTGCATTCAGGTCGAGATAGCACACGTCACCATAGTCGATGATAGGAAATATCAAGGTCTGTACAAGCACTTTCTTCGTATCTGGAGGCAGAAAATTCCTCAGACGATAAAGAGCTCGTAATGTGCCTGTTACTTTTTGACCAAGGCTGGCAGTTTGGGGTCGCCAACTTAAAGTGGAATCCAAGTATAGCCCCAGGTCCTTCACAGTATTACTGAAGGGAATGATTTTATCATCAAAAACTATGGCATCAAGGTTGTCTGGCGCCACCCTAGACATAATCCTGGAACCGCCAATAATTATGGCTTGGCATTTTGTTGGATTAATAAGGACCCCAAACTGCTCAGACCAACTCTTAATAGATCTAAGATCCTGATTTATTCTACTGATAGCGAAACTTATATTATCAATATCCGCCTGGACGTAAAGTTGCAAGTCATCGGCATACAAATGATACGAGCAGCGAAGATGATGAGTAAGAAAGTTTATAAAGATGGAAAACAGAAGAGGGGATAAAATGCCACCTTGGGGGACTCCAGCTACAAGGCTCCTCCACGAGGATGATAGCTCGTTGCAGACAACAGACTGTAGACGTCCCTGAAGATAGGAAGAGAACCACTCCAATACTTCCCGAGAGACCGAAAGATGAGCGAGAATAGCCAGAAGAATTTCATGGTTAACTGTGTTGAATGCATTTGAAAAGTCGATCAAAATCAGAATGGTAACTTTCCTATCTTCAATTCCAGATCTAATATCGTCCGTAACCTTAAGGAGAGCAGAAGTAGTGCTGTGACCAGGTCTAAAGCCAGATTGGAAAGGACTCAAGATGGTATTGAGATGAATAAAAGAGGAAAACTGCTTATGGACGCAGGCCTCAAGCACCTTGGAGAGGTATGGAAGGATAGAAATAGGGCGAAACTGACTAAGGAGAGCTGGATTTGGGACTTTAGGAAGTGGACGAACTAAGGCTTTTCGCCATAGGGAGGGATATGTACTAGAGTTGAGAGAGAAATTAATGATGTCGGTGATGGCAGGAAGGATTTGATCGAGGATAGGAATAATCATCTGACGGCTGATGTTGTCGCAACCCATTGCATTAGACCTGATTGATAGTATGATCTTTTTAATATCATTCGAGGTTACAGACGAAAACATAAAAGGAGGAATATTGGGACTTGGAAGACTATCAATATATGTGGTAGTATTTAATATAACTTCACGGCTCAGATTTAAATCTTTTGAGAAGTGGTCATTCAGATTTTCTAAATTTATGTTGATGGGAAGATCAGAGTGGTGAGCCTTACCAACTCCAAGAGTTCCAAGGAACTTCCAGGTTGCGGCAGAAGAGGAAGAGCAGATATTATTGAGAATATGGCGGCGTTTAGCATTGCGTATCACCTGGTTACACCGATTCCTTGCAGCTTTGTATGCATCCCACATATCATCGACTCGATGCTTTTTAAAATTACGCAGCGCTTTGTCTCTCCGTTTCATTGCGTTTCGGATGTCCTCTGACATCCATGGAGCTGGCCGATGTTTAACCTTTATTTTCCTTATAGGAGCATGTTTGTCATAAATGTCAGTGACAATACCATTAAAAGCCTGTAGCTTAGCATCAACTGTACAAGCATTAAACACTGGCTGCCAGTCAATTTTGGATGCATCTGAGAGCAACTTATCAACATCCAGACGAGCGAACTTGCGTGTGTACAGAACTTTGGGAATAGGTTTAGGAGGCTTAAGGATATACGAGAGGAAAATAAGGTCGTGATGGGAGAAACCGGGGGCAGGATATTGGCCGTGAGAGTGGACGCGCGAAGGATTTGAGACAAGGATTAAGTCAAGCCAGGAGTCATTACTACCCATGTTAAAATGTGTAGCTTGGAGAGGCAACACATGTAGACTGACTGACTTAATCATTTGCAAGAGCTTTCGCGGGCGAGGAGATTGAGGAAGAAGGAGATTAGTGTTGAAATCGCCCATGATGATATGGTGTGCATAATCAGACCCTAAAGATTCTAAAACCGACTCGAGGTCAGTGAAGTAATCAACAGAAGGAGGACAATATACAACGCCAAGCACCAACTTAGCAGCGCCCACGCCAATCTCTAAAAATAGAAACTCAGCAGAGGCAGAATATTGGGGAGTTGAAGCAGCAATTATCTTATACGGAAATATGCTACGAAGGTAAATTGCTACACCTCCGCCACCCTTGCCCATGCGATCGTTTCTAATAAGGGTAAAACCTGGAAGTGGATACATTGTAGAAGAGAGATGCGGCTTTAACCATGATTCAGAGATGAGAATAGCGTGAACGTTGCAACGGTGAAACGTATCATAGAACTCCGAATAATGGCTTGGAATACTTTGAGCATTAATATGACACACATTTATTAGACGGTTAGGAAGATGCTCAAACTTAGTAGTTAAAAAATCAGTTATGTTATCAGCAACTGAGCAAAAACTATCACCACTAGATGAGGCTACAGACTCTTCTGCAGAAAAATACAAATCGTCAAAATTCATAGAATAATAAATAAATACCTATATTAAATATATAAAAAAAGGAAAATAATAATATAAAAAAGAATTTTAAAAAAATATACAAATAAAAATAAAAATAGTACCCACAGTGCAGCAGAATATGTATCTCTGCACCACCCGCCAGCTCACAAATTAGACAATTAACAGTGTGAAAACTCAGAATACAACTAAGTACATACTCGTAGAAAGTGGTATGAAGAAATTAATTAACCGCACAAGCAGCATTCCTTACACGTACACATGAACATACTAAAATTAAACTATTTGCAACCTGCAAATAGATAAAGCTTACATTGAATACATTCCAATTATAAACAAACTAAATAAAAAAACAAAATGAAAAAATTAGGACTAATGTAAATCGAAAACGTCTGTAAAATACAGGATATGGCTGTATGGCTAAGCCTTTGCCTGTCTCAGTGAGAAGAAGATACATACAAAAAACTAATTGACATTGACAGGTATCATAGATACTCGTCTGTGTCAGGTACCTACCTACTACATTGATTGAATTGAATTATATGTTTGTGTACAATCTCTGCCTATAAAGAGTACCTACTAATTCAATTTATTGTGGCAAAACTGGCAATGAAAAGAGAACAACAATAAATTATATTGTTTTACCTATAAACTTTGAACAAAATATAACGCATTGGTTGAACAATTAATAGCAAACAAATGTAAACAAACTTAAACGCAATAACCACTTAGAGCTTAATGTACCGAAATTCCTTATACACCTATGCCAGAAGAAACACTAACAAATTTTAAACCGATAACCCAAAAAGCAAATTCCATGCAAAAATACATCATTATCCTGTACTTTCTGTGATCAGCAGCAAAAAGCAAATATAAGCCAAGATACTTTTCGAGTCATTCATTCTTACGATACAAGAGATTTCATTACTTTTAATATGAAGCAGACTGCAAATCGAAGCTACGCACAAAAGAGGAAAATTAACATGTAAAGGATTTAAACATTATCCGTCTTGAAGCAACATTGGATGAAAATAGCAGTGTGTTATAAATACCTTTGAGGGGTTAATAACAGCATTACAAACATTGAGAAATAAACTTATTGACCAACACTCAATGTAGCCTTCCCAGGACATGAAGATCTATCAGGATATTCAGATGTCAAAGCAGTCAACCGGTCCATGGAGAGCACCTTATGCTTTTTACTGTCTGATGTCTTTATGTAAATGGTCCCATCCACAGTCCAACAGGAACGGAGGCCAAAATGTTGACGGGCCTTGCCATAAATGATTTGCCTGGTCTTAGTGAGAAACTCCTTCAGTGAAGTATTAGAACCTTTGAGACGTGTCTTCGCATTCCAAACAGTAAATCTTGGTTCAATTTGTGAAAACCAGACTAAAATGGGACGATTATTTTCTTTACCAGCAGCGCCCAGTCTGTGGCATGATTTTATGGAAGACTCAGCAAAATCCCCAATGCCCATACTTGTGCGAATAGTATTGAGTATAGTCTTACCGCAGTCCTGATTCTCAACCTCAGGGATTCCGAGAAAAAGCAAGGCTTTCTGTCGGTGTCTTGTTTCGATGGAGTCCAGCTGGTTCATACATTCAGTAATTTGTGTCCGAAGCAGTTCAAACATACCAAAAGTAATTTCTCTAAAGGAGCGGAACTCTTCAGCCACCTTTGACACAGTGTCTTTTTGAGGTGCAGTATTAATCTGATCTTGGAGTTCTTGCATCTTCTTATTGACTCTTTCTTCAAGACTTCTCTGTGCAGACAGAATATTCAACAGTTGTGCCATTTGCAATTACTTTTCTTAGTTTTAAATTATAGTGCTTAGATAAACTGGCAGGTGGTGTAAAAACTTTTTATATTACATTAACTATGCAGCCAATATGTGAGTACTACTTTATTTTCTCTTGTAGTGAAATATTATAGCAAATTATATACAATTTACTATAAAATATATTAAATAAAAATTCCGAAAGCCAAAACCACGTCTTATCTTTTTGACACCTACCCCCAAAAAAATGTGTTGTGCAAGGTGTCAAAATCGCGTGTGTGAGTCGTGGTGGCCTAATAGGCCTTTGTAGTGCTCCGGTCTCCACCGGTGGATCCACTGCAGAACTTCAGGAGCCGCGACTTCCTTCGAGCTAGCTCAGGAAGTCCACCGGCTACGGAGGAGACGGACGGAGACAATTGGAATCGGGGTAAGCCACAATGCTTTCTATGAGCGGGTAGTAGGGCATCAGCAATCAACCCAAAATTCCTTACTCGGTGAAACGCCGACGTGGTGGAGTCTACTTGGGGCACCACCAATATGATTTCGAATCTCTCATCCGGTTTCTGAAACTGTTATATCTCCGATTTGGTATGACGAATAACTTTATTTTTTGACAGTCAACACAGAAGTAGCTAGGCTCAGAAGCCCTACCCCCAGCCGTAGTAGCCCTACCTACTAGGCCCCCATAGGGAATCTAACCCGTCCGGGGTTAGATCTCCAGATTAATAGATATTACATGATCTCAACCACTAAACCCAAATGTGGTTAATATATTAAACTCCTAAAATATTAAGGTATTAATCAATGTACATACTTTGAAGCCCTACCACCAGTCATATGTTACACAAATGGAGTTCCTGTAAATCATGCCACACTGCCTTGTTAATACAACTAACTGCAAATCCAATATTATATCAGCGAGTTGCTACACCTGACACAATGAGCGAGTAATTTAAAAAGCACCCACGGTAACGCATGCCCCGTAGAAGAGGCAAGGGTTGTCGTTACTTGCAAATTAAAAAATATTGGTATTCATACATTCTTTTTTATTGCTACTAAGTTGGCAAATAAGCAAACTGCCCACCTGATGGTAAGTGGTAACAGTCACCTATAATACATGTGACTCCTGTGAGATTCGCAGTAAAACTAGCTGCAATCCCCACAAGAACCACAGTGTACATTGCCAACTTGTGACGTCAGATGTAAAGTCACGGTATCCAGTAATTTTACTGCGATATCTTACTCTTCAAACCGGAACACAGCAATGCAAGCACTGCTGCTTTGCAGCAGAAATAGATAAGACGGAGGTACCCATGCAGACGACCCTGATACAGAGTCTCCCTCCGGTAAAGAAAAGTTTTATAAAAAGTTTTAACCATCCATTCTGCCCCTTTCTCCTATGTAATGAGAATGGTAATCAACTCGTGTACGTGTACGTCCCACTGCTGGACACAGTTTTTTTTGGACAAGGAGAAATTAGCCTTCTAGCTCAAGCTGTCCAAGGGTTGGTATAGGGATTTGTTTTGATCTCCATCTCTTCAACGAGGTATCATTTGCTTTAAGCTCACTATGTCGGTATTCACGACATCCACGGGAAGTAAGGGAGTCTTGACACTATTCTTTGCCCGTGGTACTACTACGAAGTCCTACTGGTAGTACCACAGGCATTCAACACATGTTTTTTTTAATACTTTACCGCACGGAATCTAATAGTAATATTCTAAATAACTAGTGCGCCAATATGAGATGTAAGTGATTTTCGATTTCGGATAACATCAGACTGGGCCCAAACTTCATCTACTCGCTGAGCGTTCTGTAGGTCAAGGGTGCTGGAAATTTACTCAAATCCTTGTTCTTAGGAATGACTTATGATCAGCATAGTCGTATTGTGACTGAGTGGTCATAAGTTTTATAATCCCGTTGCTGTTAAAAAAATGAATTGTTAAAAGCAGCGTTTTCACATAACCCGATATTTTAGGCAAAGGTTGAACAGACATTTACGAGTACATTAAAGACAGTACGATGAACGATTTAATATTCTATATAGACATCATTCGACAACCCTAGCACAATGTGGACGCTTATTACCGCATTACGCACAAAGCCAGTGAAACTGCGCAAGATTCAACAGGCTGTGACCATATCTTGGACCATTGTTTTATACGCTATCAAATTGTCAACCCCCCTACACATGCAGAATCAGGGATCGGCGGTGAAATGTTCGACTTGAAAACGATTAGGATTTACCTAGGGGAAATACGAATTTAAATAAAAGCACTGAAGGACTACGTGATCTCATCAGAGATGGCGAGAGCCGTAGAAGTACTAGAGTTACCGACATAGCCCAACGAATTGCAAACCTTCATGTGGCAGTGGGCAGGACACATCTCTCGCAGTATTGACGGCCGTTGGGCCCGAAAGGTCCTTGAGTGGCGGCTGCGTACCGGGAGTCGCGGCGTTGGTAGACCCTACAAGGTGGACTAAAGATCTGGCGAAGGTCGCGATAAGCTTCTGGATGCGGGAGGCGCAGGACCGACCGGTTTGGAGATCCCTGGGGGAGACTTATGTCCAACAGCGGGCATCTCTTGGCTGAAATGATGATGATCATGATGACTGAAGGACTTAGTCTTACTATGTCTTACAATGATCGCTTAGGGCAAGGTTAAAACAGAATTGAACAAGAGACACGGCACTTATTACGTACAGTGCCATCTTGCTCTCCTTGCGGTTTTGACTTTTGAAGCGATCATGGTTTGGCGGTTGACATCCATTTGGTGCGAAAAGATCTTCAAGTGGCGACTACCGGGAGACTCAACGTTTGTAGGCTGTCAAGGTAGACCCACTGTCTAGAGAAGAATAAGCGTCCACGTCCAACAATTTTCTAACAACAATGAATTTAAAAAAAACTTTTTTAAAGTCATCACAGTATTTTGAGTCGTGGCTCACTTTGAAGTCAGAGTTATTTTGGTATGTGGGAAATCTGTGATCTATGTCAACACCTATGGGAAAGAGGCGTGAGTGAGTATAATTTATTTTGATTCGAATGCGTATTAACATTATATTTTACCCGCCTGTCCATTTATATCCAAAACAGGATTATCAGTATTTATACAATCCGGAGATGTCAGTATTTTTAAAACATTTAACCCTCAACACCAACAAATGAATCTAAATTATACTGAACCCGTACCTACTGTAGCACCGAACTGATCTTGTCCAAAACAATTTTTTATAAACTTACGATCGTTGCTTATTCCAACAATACATCCTCGAATCGTGTAGTGTGCTGTATGTACTGTGTGTACAGTTATGTGGCTAAAATATCGACGAGTCTGTGCTTTTTTGTACTTATCTGTGCTTAATTGGACCGTAAAGTGCGATGCTGTTAGCAACTCGCAGTTCAATGCGAGCTTAAGAGATTACTCTATACAGGACGAAAGCGTTGTAAGTACACAATTTATGTTTTTTTTTTTATCATCAAAAACTCTTGCTTTGTCCTGATGTGTAATGATAGAGCTAAAGTTGAAAACTAGAACTCCTTACCCACGGATAAGGTGGTTAACTGTTGACCGGCAAAGATATCAACCAAAGATGGCCTATCTATATGTAATACTTACCAGCGTGAGGAAAGCCTTACAAAGTGTAAAAAATCTCTGATAAAGAGAAAAACCGTGAAAGCTGAGTCTCTTAAGTACCAGGAGTAGTTGTAAATAGCGGACGTTTTTTTGTAATCGTTACTTTACTTACAGTGTTGAATATATTGATTAACTTCATAACATTTTAGTGGTGTAGAAAATTATACATTTCTAATATTTTTTTCTCTTTAAGGCTATATTAGCTTTAGTTATTTAAGTGCCTATTATAATACACACGGGCATCGACAAATAAATATTAAACAAAAAAAAATTACTCGAATTTTTATTGGTCAATATTAAACTTTTTTCTACTAAAGAAAATTTTAAGAAGAAAGTGTATTTCACCTACTTTGTATTTTAAAATTTTTGTCAATTTACAAAGGATTTTGCGTTTAGGACATTTCGCGTTTAGGACATAACGCGTTGATGAATTAGGGCATTCTGCGTCGAGTTCAAATTTTTTTATACATTCAAAAAAAAGAGAAATATTTTTTTTTCTATTTTATCTTGGGGAGTTGTGAGCAGGCCCACCTAGTGGTGCCCGCTTATCGTTGAATTTGGTGATGCGCAACTCACCCTAGATCTAAGAGTACAGTACTCGGACTTATTTTCCTAATAAATAGATTAAAAAGAAAATATAGTATTAATTAATCACAGATAATATAATACTAGTATTAATAATGGCACGGATCACGAGTCTGTGGTGATATAATTATTAAATAATAAAAAAAGAACTGTTTTATGAGAAAAAAAATTACGTCAATATTATTTTTGAATAAAACGACAAAACTGTGTTGGCTAATCACACCCACTTGCTATGCTGCATATGAACTCCAAGATTCTGTGATAAATATGTTACGCTTTGTGATTTCCTTGGGGCGATTATTAAATGGGTTTAACTCAACATTATTGTTATAATCATTGTCTTCCTCTTGCAGAACAAAAGTGTTGTGCGAACGCTCCAGAACGAGAAATATGCGAATGTCGGCCCTATTACCCAACGGATAAAGTTCAAGGTAGGTTTATAGCTGGCGAATATTAAGAAAAAAACTTTGGGCAAGATTCAAACCCATATCTATGAAAGCCATTGGAAATAAATGTTGTTTTAACGTGATCCAATTTTTGTTTGATTTTCCCATGGAAATTCTTTTTTTTCCCGTAGAAAAAACAAATCAAAGTATAAAGCAAAAGCTTTTCAAAAATCCAGTTTTAATACGTTGAGCAGTTACATTCAAACAATAATCAAATTTCAGTCCATTTTCACATTTCTTAAGGGGGGATTTTCAAAAACATTTAAAAACTAATTATCAGCTTTTAATTTAGTTTATAATATTATTTTAGATTCGTATACTAGGTATTTAGATTATCAGCTTAAACATCATATTGCATTGTCACGCGATATACATATGCATGCAAGATTTCAGCTCAATCGAAGACCGGGAACTGGGTCAAATTTAACTTGCAAGATTTCATTACAAACATCGGACAGGTGAAAGTAGTAAAAAATGACAGACTTTTATACAAACCCCTTTTCACTCCCATAAGAAGATTAAATTGCCAAATATAACCATTGTCTCTACATTATATCTGTGCCCGCGACTTCGTTCGCGTGGATGTCGGAAAATAGCAACGTGTGGTTAGCATTTTTTTGCCGTTTCTGCAACATTTTTCATTAATTCTCAACTCCTATTTGTCGTAGCGCGATGTTATATGTATACTTAGCTTATAGCCTTCCACAATTAATGGACAATCCAACAGAAAAATAATTTTTCAATTTGAATCAGTAGTTCCTGAGATTAGCGCGTTCAACCAAACAAACAAACAAACAAACAATCAAACAAACTCTTCAGCTGTATAATATTAGTAAAGTAATAGCCTATTAAAATTGAAAAAAAAAGCAGTTCCTAATCAATTGGTCCAAAGCAGGTATTTACATGCTTTTAAATCAATAGATTTCTTGCAAATATGACGGGTGCATCGAGTATCTCGGTAGCTACAGCTCCCCTGCCATAAGCGCTTAAAACAGAATTAAAAACGCAATGAGAGAGCGTGATGGTGCCATACACTACGATAGCTGTGTCCCTGTTTCAACCTTGTTTTAACCATTCTCTAAGCTTCCATGGTAAGACCCCTGGTCGGGGCGGTATGACAAACGGTGGTAATTATCGGCCGACTGCAGGCTGCCAGCCACTGCCAGGGTCTGCATTCCAGATAAGCGTCCGGACGTGACTCAAACACCGCTTTGTCGTTTAAACTACAACTCTGCACATAGGTAACTATACTCGCTGACACAATAATCGCACCTCTTCAAAATATGTTTCAAGGAGGTGCGATTATTGTGACGCTGACTGTATATTAACATGTATATGTTTGAAGCTTTAGGTGGTGAATTTGCATTAAAATTTTATAATTTTGATCAATTTATTTCCGTTATTTGATATTAATTTAATTTTTAAAATTTTATTAATTTCAGATATCATGTTTCATACTAACATTTAATGTTTATGACCTACACAATCAGTATAGAAATAATGTAAGTTTATTTTTCAATACGACCGGGTTCAATTCCCCAACTAAGTACCTACAAGTTGTTTTTTTTTTCTATGTATGCAGTTTTTCTTGTCACTAAATCGATGACATGGTTCCTAAGAACTGATCTTCCGACAGACTTTCCGCCATCGTTCAACGCGGCAATAAATCCATGCCCATCACTTAGATGGTTGGCAGTCCACAACTGTGCGTTTCTCTCGAAGTTTCCTGCCTCGCACAGTCAAACTTTGGAACGAATTGTCGCCTGCGGTATTTCCGGACCGATACGACCTTCAAAGGCCGGCAACGCACATGTAACTCCTCTGGGGTTGCGGGTGTCCATGGGCGACGGTAATTACTTACCATCAGGTGATACGTCTGCTGGCTTGCCCCCTATCCCATAAAAAAAATCTTTGTATGTCTTATAGTTACAGACTTGCCCATAGTGACCGATCTATGTGCCACTCTGTATACTATGTTAAGCATAATATATTGCACTGTAACTATGCCTAATAATACTAAGAAAAGTACCATTAAAGTAAAAAAAATCAACGAAACCTCTCCCGTCAATTGTAAACAAAACAAAAAACAGTCAAACCGTTCTCAGGTGATGAGTTTAAGGTAATAATTTTTAAAACTGTGGTTTAGGAAAATGTGTAGCTTTTTGTAATCAACTTCCACAAAGTGAACCGAATTAGTTACCATTTCATAAATTAAAATTTAAAGTTCATGTTGAAAAGTCTTATAAGTGAAGGTTATTACAAAGATTTTATTAAATTGTATGTTAATTTTAAGTTTGTATGTCATGTTTGGTTAACACAATTTATGGCATTATGTTTATAAGATTTTTAAACGGTTTTAATTAGCTTGCCCTGCTTGTTTGGGTCAAATCTTGCAAGAGTAAATTGATTCATTTGCCAGTGTCCGATGGAGCTGAAATCTGGTATACACCTTTAGTTCCGATGACAATGCAATTATGTATAACTAGCTTTTGCCCGCGACTTCGCCTGCGTGAAAATCCTTTTTTTTTGAATTCCTATACAAATTCCCCCCTCCCCACCCTTTTTACACCCTTTATCCTTCCCCACAACTCAAACTATCTCCATACCAAATTTCATCTAAATCGGTTAAGCGGTTATTTGATTCCCCATACAAACTTCCACCCCCCTTTTCTTCCCCTTAAGAGGTGATTTCTGCGATAAAAGTCCTATGTCCGTCTCCCGGTTCTAAGCTACCTCCCCACCAATTTTCAGCCAAATCGTTTCAGCCGTACTAACTAACACGACTTTCTTTTATATAATATAGATTATTATTAAGCTCACTTTTCATAAAAAATTCTTATGTGAAAAAACAATATTGTAAATGGCGATTTGAATGTAGAGAATTTGAATTAAAATGGTAAGTTTATAAAATGGTAAAAATCACAAATTTCATTTCTAATAAGTCCGCATATTTTTTAAGCACAAAATTAAGTGTGAATAATTAAATAATGGAATTAAAAAGCTAACTGTCTCTAACATGATACATTGATACCATCAGTTCCATTGGATTCCCATCATTCTTTTAAAAGTGTCGACATTGTTCTAAAAGACGACGTATTTTAGCAATCTGGTTAATGCAATATAAACTCTATTCTCGAACACGAAAGTGTGAAGCAGGCTTTTAACGGCTCACACTGACACGCTTGCGAGCGTGTGAAACGTAAACAATTTGAACCTTACGCGGTTGTGATAAGGGACACGGATATCCATGTCCGTCCATTGATAAATACCTAGGAATCTTTCCCGTGACGGCCTCGACCTCGGGTTAGGTGAGATCGATTCTCAGTAGGAACAGTGAATAACATTTCCGAATAGCAGCATGAGGAACCTGCAGTCGAATTGACTCAGATAAAAACCTCGATAAAAGAATTAAATCAAAGCTTTTCCTCTTTTATCGCATATACAACACAGTATTTGTCAAGTAGCCTATACAAATCTCATGACACAATGTTTGTCCTGAATAAACTGTAAAACTCTTCATGAAATTTGGTTCACTGGGTATGTGGAATTTGGTTCAAGATATTATTTTACCTTACGATTATTTGGTGATAGTGGGAATCGGTTTGTATAGACAAATCGTTATTTTTTACTACGTCTTATTTAGCTTAGCTCGGCTTGCTTTCGCCTCTGTCTTTCTGCCCAAACCAATCTTGCAATCGATTTTTCGTACATTTTAAGGATAGATCTATAGAATAAAACCATGGTTTTATTCAACATGAACATTCAGTTCCATCAAGAAATCACACCAATAGTATAAATGTTATAGATCTATAGATTTGAAATTTTTAGGAGAATTCAGAACTCGATGATAATGCATGAATAAGCCTTTAGTTTGACTTTCCTGTGCAATTTTGTCGCCATTTGTGAACAAATTAATTTTGAAGTGAACAAAAACAGCTGCATCAGTTACAGGACTAAAAATCAAGAAAATAATATTTGTTAAAAATGAAAAATAAATTAAAAACCACGTTTTATACAATAAGAATTTAAAATTTTAAACAAGACGCACTAAAAAGTAGAAAATAATTTTATTGGTTGGCTTCGCAACTTTTTATTATTGAAGACGTAAAACGTAACTATATCAAATTTACTGGTACACAATAGGAATGACATAGGTTAGTTCACAGCTAATATAATGAGCAATCAGAGAATCAGAGCAACAATACAGCCGGGAGAAAGGAAATATGAATATAGCTGTAATGAAATTAGATGCATCTCTCACGCTGTCATGCCAGTTGTCATCAAAGGACATCCTTCTGGATTAGAGCCGCTGATAGTTAATTTCTCAGGGTATAATTGGACTCTATACTTATACTACTTACAGCGCCAATGTTCCTCCTTCGGAGGGTGCTGAAAGTGGTGGACCGTGTGAATAATAGGCAGAAAATCGGTTCGAAATCATCGAAGCGTGAGTGACAATTTGTAAAATTAGTCTCGGTAGTTGAACTCCTTTATGTTTCTTATTTAACACAATCTAAAAGACCAACAATAACTAGAACCAATGAAACGAAAGCGCAATCTATGTTGGTATAGTTGCCGGCACCACTTGGCAAGATTTTGCCATCGATTTTTTGATTTTGCGCGTGTATCCTCGTATGCAACAAAAATTGTTAGTGCTTTTCATTTAATTTTCATTCTGGCCAATAATATTTCAGTATTATTATTATTCATGTGTGTTCACCATTCGAGACAAAATGATTCATAACTCATACTATCCCCCGTTCTTGCCAACTTATGTGCATATTTTCTCAGAATTAGAATTTTATTTAACTGGACTGGTATTCTTTTGTTTTTATTTAATGTGGAATTAATGATTACATTTTTGATAAAAATGACCTTAAGAGATAAGTAAGTTATTTTTAAAACATTATATTTTTAATCATGGAAACTAGTATGCCTGAAACGGAAAACTTCGCCCTTCGGAAATCTTCAGCCGCCGAGAAAATGTATTTTTAATAGGAGAAAGGGGGCATTTTTACTGGATTATCCAAAACATAGTTCTCGAAAATGAACTCTAATTATATTAGGCATAAGGAACTAACAGGCCCTGTCAAAAACGCATTCTCTCAGCAGCTGGACTTATACTGATTAACTTGATAACGCCTATAATCATTCATAATAATACAAAACAATAACTGCAAACACTTATCGTTATAAAAATAATTATTAAACAATAAATCTAGGTCACTGCTCGTGGCAAATGCTGTGAATGCAAAAAAAATTAATTGAAACCTTATGCGCTTAAAATAAGGGCTACAATCGCAATGTATAGAAAAACCTTGTGGTATTACAACGTGGTAGTGATAAAACGCTGAACGTTTGTTGCAGGAAGTCCCAGATAGCGCCTTGTCGAGTTCAAGCCACAGCCGAGGGTATCTGCATCACGGTCATCATGGTATGAATGAATGAATGAATCGATACTTTATTGTTTAGATCAAAATACGAAGTACGGTCACAGAATAACTAAGTAAAGTCAAGGGATTTAATTTGCAACCCACCTAAGGTTGAATGTCGTAAAGCAATATGGCACCTTAGGAGCAACGAATGTTGCTATGACGACTTTGCATACACTGTTTACACGTAACTAGGCATCATTTTACAAATCTATTGGAATTTTCAACCTTAATGCATTGTCAGTGTCTCTAGCAATAACTCAACGAAATGGGTGGGTCGGGAATGATCGAGAATTAAATTCCTTGACCATACATTTTTAATGTAGTAGCATATTTACGGATCTTACAGGACCCATAACTACTAATGGCAGGCAATAGGGAAGAACACAATTCTTTAAGGTTCCGCGCTTTAAAAGCAAAAACTCTTTTAGGATCACTTCGTTGTTCGTCTGTCTGTCTGTAAATACCCTTTTTTCTTAAGGACGAATAGAGATATCTAAAATTTATATCTAATACTCAGATCTACGGCTTCTTTCAGCTGTAAAAAAATCAAACTTGTAAGTCAACGCAATCAAAGGGTGTGATTTTTATATCTCATACCTATTTTAGTAAATTTTCACAAGGAAATCAAAATCCATAGGGTCCTTCCCGTTGACCTCGAATAATGAATTTTGGTAAAAAGCGAGCTCTTATTACAGCACATCTTGATTCTTAAACAGCACATCTTAACGATCATAAAAGATTTGAAATTAAACAATAAAGGGACTGATTATACAATTATAAAAGCTTTGATTTATATAATCAAAGAATGAAAGAAAGTTACGATGAAACGCTTTTTAAAATTGGTAACTTTCATTTCAGCGTATGGAGCAGTCGATTACGAAGAGAGTCCTCACTACGGATACGACTACCATTTCAGCGATGACCACGGCCACTACGACGGCCACCATCACTTAGACCATCATTACGACCATCATGACCATCATGATCATCACTCCTACCACGACGATCACAAACACGGCTATGGACATCATCATAAATATCATGATCACGTATGTACTACGTAGGTACCTATCGATACTTAGTCTACACCTGGAAAGGTTACAAAGACATGAGAGACTGGTCTAATTAGTACCCCACGAAGTATCCATACCTTCAAAACGTAACAAGGTGGAAATGACTTTTGATTTTTTTAAAGAGTAACTATTCTATTTATAATATTCTTTAAATGGCAGAAATTCTTCAATTAATCGTGTTACTTTTATGATTATATTAAATTATAGAATTAGATTATAGATTTCAAATAAATGGGTATACCTATACAGTAAAATTTTATTAGTCATTGCCTACCATTAATTTATAGTTCACTTTTAAAATGAATGGTCACAAGAAACATATTCGTATTTCTTAGCTTTTCCGTGAAGCAACCTGATAGTTATAGTGCCCACGAACTACAAGCAGTAATAAAACTGAACGAACATTCCTTTTCTTATAATTCTCATATTAGGTAATCCAGTTCCAAAACAACATTCACCAACGCAGCTGCTAAATTCATGCTTAGGAGTTAGTTATGTTTCTTATACAGGACCTCTGAATTATGTTGTCACACCAACCTACTCGAGCATTAAGCAAATCCCACGCTGTGCTCAGTTTAATTACTTGATCTAATTTATTGCCTCTCTCTAACTTTGGTTCGACAAAATTAAGTCGTCTAGTTATCGGGGTCGATTTTTATTACTAAACCAATGTTTGGGTCAACTTTATGGCCTATTTTCTTGTCTTCTCTCTCGGAAAATAACTAGCAAAATAACTACCATATTAAAGACCATTACCAATACTACCATTAATATTTTACTCATTTGCAAAAAAAAACGGGCGGTTTTGATTTTCATTCATCTTTAAAAAGATACAATACAAAAAAGGTTTCAATCGTTTGTACACGTTACTGGCCGGTTTTAAAAATGACGTAGTATTTAAAAAAGTGCGTTCTAAATTCAAATTTTCATTTGATGCTCATTTTTACAGAAAACCCCTTTTTATTCTACATTTTTGGGGCGAAGTTCCAGAAGTTAACATCGACTTTCATAACTTTTATTCAATTTTCATCGATTAATTTCATATCCTTGACTGTCAAAGCTTTATTTATTGCTGTTTGGCTGTATCAAAAATGGTAGATAAAGTGGTAAGGGCCCGCGGCCCCAAATTACTCCGTGAGCACCGAGTTCACAGGCTTAGGATCGCTAGAATTGTGAATCATGGACTCAAGAAGATTGGAATAGGGTTTTGTTCTCTGATGAAGCCAGGATATCTCTGTTCGGTGAAGATCGACGTCGGCGAGTGCTAAGAAGACAAGGAGAACGCTTTGCAGAGGCATGTTTCGAAGAAATCACACCTTATGGTGGGGGCTCTGTTATGTTTTGGGCAGGAATAAATTCAATGGATCGTACAGAGTTAGTCTTCATTGAAAACGGCTCACTGACTAGGCATCGATACATAACGGAAGTTCTAATTCCTCATGCACAACCCGCATTAGCCGCTCTAGGTGAAGACTCGATTTTTATGGACGACAATGCTCGCGCCCACCGATCTCGCGATGTTAAAGCGTATGTGCAAGAGGTCGCCATTCGTCGTTTGGATTGGCCAGCTCGAAGTCCCGACCTCAATCCCATAGAGCATGTCTGGGACGTTCTGAAACGGCGTGTGAGATCAGTACAACCAGCTCCGCAGACCATCGGTGAGCTGAAGAATGTGATTACTGCGGAGTGGAAACGTATTCCGCAAGCAAGTATCCGGGATATACTCGCTAGCATGCCCAGACGAATTCAAGCTGTGATTTTAGCTAGAGGGGGTCATACTCGATACCTACTAAACATTTATCTGCTTTTACTTTATTAAAGAAAAACAAACAAAAAAACTTTTTTATTTTTACTTCATGAGCATATGCACTACTAGCGAACATACACTACTAGTGAGGTTTAGCATTATTTCCCATAAATTGTATAAAATTTTATGAAATACTGATGAAAACGATTATTTTCTTATTAATTTACCAAAATTGTGAGGATAAGACTACCTATAATTATCAAACAAAGCAATATTAACATTTGAAATGGTTCATTGCTTAGGTGCCCGTTTTTTTTTTGCAAATGAGTTTATTTCCAGTAGGTTTTCTTATTGAATGTAATTCACGTGTTATTATAGGTAGGTAGGTACTATTTTTATAATCGTGTTTAGAGCATCTCTCTCAAGTTGGTGTTATTAGACTATTACTAGAAATTACCTACCTACTTACACTATGACTTTTATGTTCCGGGCTAGTTAATATTAGTTCAGCTGTTTGTGGCATTTACAACGTAGGTACAACTGTATTCATAGGTTATATTTCCATACAGTATTCTTAATAACTCATTGCCAATTAGATAATTGATTTTTTTCTTACGAAATATGTTTAGATAATAAAAGTTTCGACACTGCTTCTAGGATAATACATGAAAAGTAATATTTTTCAGGCTTTAGCTGCGAAAACAGTACTTTGGCCAATAGCCGGTATAGCCCTCCTTGGGGCTGCTGCTGCTCTGGTCAGCAATCCGGTTCTTCTCCAGCTCGGAGTCGTTTCGGGAAGAAGGAGGCGTGACACAAACGACGATCCGGATAACTTACCTGATTTCTCCAAAAACCGTTATAGAATCGAAGAAAATATTTCAAATAAAATGAATAACTTCAAAATTAACAATATGGAAAATAACACAAAGATAATGAACAATGATGGAGTGGAAGGGAAAGTAAATAAACCAAGAAAACAAAGAAACAGGTTGATACCAAAACTGAAACCTGAATACACAAGTCCACCTCCGAAAATCACGGAACTTTCGAAGTACGCGGAGTATTATGATAAAGACTTCGTACCGATACCTCTGAGGCAGAACAATAACTTGTTGTAGCTCAACTCGAATTTATTGCCCTTGTATTGTTCAATAAACTTATCGTTATTGTGTACGATAATAAAATTTCCACATAATAAGCTTAACATTTTCACTTACCAACATCCAAAACGCGATAACGATGTACCAATCCTAAATCCCAAAACACGACACTTAAAACACTGACACAGCACACACTTTCAATGTTCACGAGAGCACATCATTAGCGGCACTTTGCACAACAATAACACAGTTTAGGAGCCGAACAATCAATATTGTACAGTCAAATATTGACAAAACAAACTCGACACGACACGAAGATTGTTTGAGCAAACGTCATCGTGTTGATGCCGATCCGAGTGAAGTGAGAAATGAACCGAGCGAGGACTGCATCAATGAAGTTGCTCGTTGTGTGTGTGCATCTGTGAATAGTTGCTCAGGCGCAGGGGTTGTAAAACTCAATGTAGTGCGTTATTTGAACCATAACCGTACAATTTTAAGGTTCAACTTATCATTTACTTTAAACGTTCGCCCGATCTATTGGGGAGAATTTATAGCGCATTGTAATAGAGTGGTTTTTGAAAAGCTCGAGTCATGTCTGGTTGCATTCAAGAGGCGATCGATAGAGGTGGGCTTGTCGCGAAATGCAGCCCGCTAACTGGTTTAACCGGTTTCTGTTTATTTATGGTTGCATTAATTTAGTTTGGTGGCAAATTCTGTTGGCTTTTTTCAATAAGAAATTTTGTTTTTTCTGTATCAAACGCACCTGTGTCGAAGGAAGTGAGATCATTAAGAAGACAGGTGCATAATAAGGTTGATTTTTCGATTAGGAATAAAAAATTATGTATGTCCAGGTAGGTGAATACTATGGTGGATCCGGAGTGAAAATAATGAATGATTTGGAGATTGCCCAAAAATCTTCACCTTAATTTTTTTTTGTTTGGATACGCCTATACGGTTTTTGTATACGACGTCGTAACGGTTGATTCATCATTAGTTCTCATTCATCAGATTTGAAAAATCATGTTCAATTTGTTGATTTTTCAACAAATTGAATCATGAATTAATTTGTTGATTTTTTTTATTGTTTATTCTTTTTAGTTTCATAAATTTATATCGGTAATGTAGAAGTTGTTCTATCATCAGTTCATCATTCGTCTGAGTTCGTATGTAAGTTTGTCCATAAATCTCAATGTTATCCTTAGCTCCCATTGTAAATCAATGTTAGCTCCACAAGAAACTTTCTGCCTTTCATCAATTTCTGCACCTATATGAGACTTTTGAGACGTTTTCCTATTCTGTTTGAGTCTACAGTAGGCCTAGACAAAAGCCAAACGTTTATTTTGCCGCATTCGTTCCTTAAAAAAATGTATGGAAATGATATTAGCCTGTGTCAACCTCACGCTATTTTATCCGCAGCTATTGTCATCTCCATACATTTTTTCAGCGGGACGACTGCGGAAAAATAAGCCTGTGGCTTTTGTTTAGACTAGGCCCACTGATAAGACAATGTGGAGTACGTAATTTGTTATTCGAAATAACAACAACGGAATACGCTTGAAAATATAAAAAGGTCCTAATTTTAATAAAGAAGAAACATATCTCACTAAACCAATGTACGACCATTGCAAGTAATTAAAACTAGATAATCATTCCTCCTCATCATCACAGCTCATATACGTCCCCACCGAGGGGCTCGAGCCTACCCTATGTTAGGGTGATTAGGCCTTAGTCAACCACGCTGGCCTAGTGCGGATTGGTCGACTGCACATACACCATTGAATTTCTTCGCAGATGTATGCAGGTTGCCTCACGGTGTTTTCCTTCACCGTAGAAGCATCAGACAAATGTACATAATGCAATTAGAAACGAAAAACACATTGGTACATGGCGGGTCTCGAACCCCGACCTCCCGATTGGAAGGCAAGTGGCCGAGTCCACAGCGCCACCGACGACGCTCCAAATTCAGATAATCATTGGCTCGACTTAATCCTTAGGTACTCTTACACTTCACTTAATTTCTTGGCGATGTCATCATCAGTCTTTGAGGAACTACGACCGCTTCAGGAGATGCTCAATCAAATAAAAAAATATAAAACATGAATTACGGACGCCGATACCGAGTAATGGGTAAAGGAGTATTATATTATCTGTGGTAAAGGCGAGGGCAAAGTCGATCAACCCCCATATTTTCTTTTTTGGTTCCTAACAAAGAACTGTTGTTTTTCAAAGAATCTTTCTAGCCATTACTATGTAGTTTAGTGATTAGATTTGCTACGACGGCGTTTATTAAAGCGGTAATAGATATCAAGTTTCTTTAAAAAAGGTTTTAGTTAGTATCCTTACAATGATCGTTTAGCGCTTTAGTGCAAAGTTCAACGATATTGAAATAGAGACACCGCTCTTATAGCGTACCTATATACAGGTTTTGATACTGTTTTAGGCGATCATGGTAAGGGGGCAGGGGATATATATTATTTGACTCATCATCACAGCTCGTACGTCCCCAACGAGGGGCTCGAGCCTACCCTAAGTTAGGGTGTTTAGGCCTTAGTCAACCACGCTGGCCCAGTGCGGATTGGTCGACTTTACATACACCATTGAATTTCTTCGCAGATGTATGCAGGCATGTTGCCTGTTGGCATGTTGCTTTCAAAAGCATCTAATGTTTTTGTCTAAGAAAATATTTATCAGCACGATTCAGGACCATTTTTAATCTGAAGTTCATTGCAGCGTCACTGCAGGACTCAGTATCGGCTGTCTGTTATTGTGAGGCAGCGATGGATGCTCTTTGACTCTCGAAATTATAAGCATTTTGAGTAACGCAATGTAGGGGCTGTACTTACTTTCACAAAAAAATACCTACCTAACAGCTGGCTTATTTGTTCTAAGCATTACATAATTTCCTAAGCGCAATGTTACTGACTCGCTGGCTTGTCATCAGACAAAAAGTTTTTTTTTACATTTTATGTCAATGAAAGCCCTTTCGGCTTCACAGGGGTAGGATACAAAAAAAAGAGACATTTTGACAATAAAAAACGTAAGAAACTGAACAACTGGTTGTCAATCTGTGAATTTCAAAAGTCACTCACGGTGTTTAAGTTCATGATTTTAACTTTAACTTTTTCGTAAATTTTTTTCAACATTTTCTTCTGTACTAACCTTTTGCTGACAGTAATGGAAACAACGGTGAAGGAGAACATCGTGAGGCAACCTGCATACATCTGCGAAGAAATTCAATGATGTATGTGAAGTCGACCAATCCGCACTGGGCCAGCGTGGTTGACTAAGGCCTAATCACCCTAATATAGGGTAGGCTCGAGCCCCTCGGTGGGGACGTATATGGGCTGTGATGATGATGATGATGAATGGAAACAACAAGAAAGAATTGTGGAAGTTCCCGTAGTCGCTCTGAAGTTATACGCGTACATACATGCAGTTTGTTTAGAAAAATAAATAAATAAAATACTTACATTTTGGCGAATTATTTAATTTATAGATTTTAAAAACGTCGGCCGTCTTTTTTTTCTCTTCTATTTTCTTGTCTCGCCGTGAGGCCCTTTGTCCTTTCACTTATTAGTATTTTTTAATTTATGTTTTATAAAATTTTCTGTAATAAATCGCTTATCTCCAACTCCTGTCCAATTTTATTTCGTTCTCTTACACGCTTTGTATTGAAAATATAATCTAAATATCTAAATTAAATATTATTATTATGGCCATCTCTTTCTACACCTTTGAACTTTATTATTACACAAAGCATACCTATTACAGAAGCGACACGTCATGGTTTTTGTCTTTGCATGCTTCGAGAGAACATGTTTCAAGCACATTTCAATAGATGGCTATGAACCATGGTTTCTCCGCTTCAATACCAATAAATTCACGATATATTATTTCAATTGTCATACTCCATTATTATAAGACATTATAATATAACACAGACAATTCATAAAATTTAATTAGAATGTTGGCAATGTCAAAAGAAAAATAATTTTAAGAACAAAATATCACGATTCATCAGCAGCAAACTCTTTACGATCGGACCTAAGGATCGGACAGGTCAGTATCTACTCTCCAATATTGTAATATTTTGTTCTTAAATAAAGTAGTTTTAAATCGCCTAAATGAAAGTTATGTAAAAAATTCTGGTAATTTATTAAATATTCTAATTGTCAATTATAACAGTAATTGCCAATAATTACAATATTTAGACTTTGATATAATCGTCGTTTCTTCCTCTATCCTATGAGCTTAAAGCTTATGAGTAATTTTTATTAATTTTAAACATGTCAGAATATTTTTTTACAAATAAACATTACTTAATTAAATATAAACAAGGAAGATGTAAAATACGAAGCGTTTTAAATAATAGTTAACAACATAACAACTATCGGGAAAATCTACTCCACATTTTGCTCTAATAGGTACCTGCATTTTTGGAATTTGAAGATAACATACGTCATTTTTGATGGAGCTCAATCCCGTTTTGATTATTAAATCCATGCCTTATCCTAACTTAGGAAACTCCTAAGACATTATGCTGTTACTTTGTGTCTTTAATGAAAAGAATGTGACAGCATGCCATCAGCAAGAGTATCCTTAGCTAAGACAATGTTGGCGAAATTGGCCATAAAACATTTATCGTTGAAGCTAAATAAGACACAACATCAGGTAAAAAGTACAATAAAAATGATCCGAAAAGGTAAATAAAATATTGAAAAATGTGATGTGTTTCGAGATCAAGAACCTTGCTTACCTACATAAGTTTTCTTTGATTTTTTCACCGAGATCTAAGACTTTTCTGGATGCGAGAAGCAATAATACAGGAGCCTTCCCATAATCGTTAAGAGCAAAGTTGGGTTTACAATTGAATTATTTTTTTTATAAAGTTAAGTTTGCAAAAAAGCAAGCTGCCCACCTGATGGTAAGGTAAGGGGCTACAAGGGCGTATAGATCATGTAACACTTCCAAATAGAGCCCCTATAATAAGGACGCCAATGTACGTTGCCAACTTGTGACATAAGATATCAAGTCACAATACCCAGTAATTTCTCTGCCTGCCTTACCCTTCAAACCGGAACACAGCAATGCAAGCACCGCTGCTTGGCCACAGAAATTGGTAAGATATACCCGCGCAGGCGAATCTGGTACTGTGTCTCCCAATGCTGGCGTACTTACTAACTACGGTTGGTAACTAGACCTGCCATTTTTGAAAGAAACTTGATATCCATTACTAGTTTAGTGACCATAATATGTGTTACGGCGGCGTTCATAATAGCAGTAATGGATATTAAGTTTCTTTGAAAAATTACAGATCTACCGAAGTTAGAAAATAGGCCCGCTAGTTTGAGAGAGAGACACCGCTATTGAAACATATATCGCCATGCCCCACTCACTCTGGTTTTAATATTGTTTCAATTTAACCGATCATAGTAAGAGGGCCTAACCTCTCAGCCCCAACCCCGGTGTGACATCACGCTATGAAAATTTTTATAAATACCCTCACAAAAAATATATTTTACAACCAAAGCATATTTTTGTTTCTGTAAATAGCAATGTATTATTTTTTAAATTTCCTTTCGTGAGAGTATTTATCAATTATAACAAAGCGTAAACTTGCACCGGCCTCGTGAGACTGGTTGGTACCTGGCAGGTCATCGTACTTAACATCGAATTGAAACTCCATTGTAAAAATGTTATATCAATTTTATTGACTGCATTCAACATTGTATGGATCTAATTTCGTATCTACTATTATATTAATCGTCTATGGAGCACTTGTCTATGGACTCTTGTAAATTTCCACAAATATCTTCACTTAAATCTTGAAGCCATACTGAAAAAAAAAACACCAAGTCTTAACACAAAGTTACTAAACTTAAAGAAGAGCTAACAAAATCATTGTTTTCATTACTGATTTTTGTAGTTCCTCTCTCATTACAAAATTATATCACATGGACAGAATAAATTGAATACATTTTATTATGCCTAATATTTTTTCCATTGAAGTGATGCGGTTACGAGCATTCGGCAATTAAATTTAAAAATAATACTCCAAAAACCAATGGCTATTATTTTATTTACGTATTTATAGTCCCCAAGCGCAAATCATGTTGAACGTCCCGGGTACCATAGTACCCAGCAGAGCGCTTCGCGTCTCCTTTGCCTAAAACGCGCGGTGTGATAAAAAAATCACGAAAAAAAAAATTCCTTTGCCAATAGTCTCTTTCATAAGTTGACACAGCATGTAAAATTTTTTTTTAGTCTTAGATTGAAATAAATTTTTCACAGTCTGTGGTTTAACTTACTTGTGCCAACTCCATACGGCCCTTACTCCATGACCGATGAGATTTATTGCGTACATACTTAGTCTGTATTAGTATTTTCGTAGAGTATTCTATATCAAAATAAACTAGAAGAATTGGGCTACATTAATATATATGGTTTATGATAGTTTTATAGTGTTATATTGCCACACTAAACGTTTTTTTCAAAAGTGAGTATTTTTGAAATTTTAAGCACTTTAGAAAGAAAGAAAGAAAGAAAGAAAGATATCTTTATTTGCTAGAATATGGTGACACAAGTTCTTAAGGTTTAATGGCTCTACATACTCTGTTGAAGTCGTCAACGTGCAAAATGTTTTCGTCAGGCTTTACAAATGATTGTTTCTAAGTAATATAATATATGTTGTACAATAGTCAAGATATTAACAATATTATAATATCAATGTCATAGAAATTAAAATTAGAATTACAAAATGTCATAGTTAATCATTAATTACATACAAATCAATTCAATATCAATAAATTCGCGATATATTATTCCAATTGTCATTATACACCTAAATTATAATCATAATAACACATAGAATTTATAAAATTAACTTAAAATATTATTTCAAAAATAGTCAGATGGCAATGTCAAAAGGAACGTCATAACATCAAAATATCATGATTCATCAAGCAGCAAACTCTTTACGATCAGACAGGTACTCTCCAACACTGTAATATGTTTTTTTCAGTAATATATTAAATAATGTACTTTTAAATCGTCTATATGTAAGTTTTGTAAGCCATTCTGGTAATTTATTGAATATTCTAATCGCCATATTATAAGAGTTCTTGGAAACAATATTTAGTCTTTGATATGGTGTATATAGTCTATCACCTTTTCTACCTCTGTATGTGTAATCCTTATTCATTTTAAACATGTCATAATATTTTTTTACAAATAAACATATTTCAAATAAATACAAACAAGGAAGAGGCAAAATACGAAGTGCTTTAAATAATGGTTTGCAACTATCGAGAAAATCTACGCCACATATTGCTCTAATACATTTTTTTTTGGACTTTGAAGATAACATCTAGATTAACGGAATTTCCCCACAGTACGAGACCATAACGTAATAATGATGCTACGTATCCATGATAGGCAGATATTGCTGCTTCTTTAGATACTGTCTGCCGTATTCTTTTTAGGGCATACACAAATTTGTCCAATTTAGTTGCTAGCAAGTCAATGTGGGGTTTCCAATTACAGAACTTGTCAATAATAATTCCTAGAAATGATATATTTTCTACTTCCTCTAAGTTTTCATCCTGATGTTTAATGTGAATATCAACAGGATTACTATTCAATGTTTGGAAATATAAATATTTCGTCTTACTAATATTAATCTGAAGATTATTATGTCCTAACCACGTAATTATATTATTAAAATTAGATTGGGCAATATTTTCAATGTCATTATTATTCTTACTTTTAACCAGAAGTGTAGTATCGTCAGCAAATAGAATACATTTTTGATCAATGCAGTCGGGTAGATCATGTATATATATTAAAAATAAGAGTGGTCCAAGAACGCTGCCTTGTGGTACTCCACTTTGATTAATACTATATTGAGAAGTAAATACTTTCTTAGTTCTGTCTACGATTCGCGTTATTTCAACACACTGCTCGCGATTTGTTAAATAATCCCTTATCAAATAGCAAAGCATTTCCCCTAATACCGTATTTCTCGAGTTTGCTTAATAAGATTTCATGACAAACAAAGTTTAGTTACTATTATCGTCATTATTCATTCAATTATGAATCCTTATCTAATTAACTATTATAAGTTCATTCCTTATTAAATTAGCTTTCCATACGTGTTTTTTATTTAATTTTAGACACAATAATTTATTTTTTGCAATTTTTTTTAATTTTGAGGTTGCGCGCGCGCCTCTCGCGTAATTAATCGATTTTATTATTTTTTTTTTCATTAATAATATTACCCAAAACTATTATATATTAAAATAATCTTCAAGAATAGGGCTATAATAATATATATGGTTATTTAAAGTTTTATAAAATAGTTTTTGTGAATTTTTTTTTTTATATCGGGTCTTCCGCGACCTTCCGAACATTTTCGCGTTTCATTCATTTAATTATTAATCCTTATCTAATTAACTGTTATAAGTTCCTTCTATATTAAATTACCTTTCCATACGTATTTTTGTTCTCTTGTAGACAGTATATATCACTCTCCGCAATTTTTTGAACACCCCGTACGCGCGCGCGGCGCCTAAATGGCGCGTGGGTGGTCTAATTAGCGATTCGCGGACGTTAATTATGATTCGCGTTTTTAATCGGGACGCGTGAACGGACACTAGCTGTGTTCGCGTACTATTTGATGGGGTTTTCTCAGCTTCCTGTGGGATTTTTGAATAATCCTTGGTGGGTGCCAACATAAGCCAACGACCCCTATACCGAATATCATGCCTTGAATTTTATAAAAATAAAACTAATTATTGAATTTAAATTAACGAACCTTGGGAGCGTTCTCTATGACGCACTTGAAGATCATGGCGGCCCTCTCGCAGCCCTTTTCACCGTCACTGACTTTCTCGTCGTTCACTGGAAACCAATTTTAAGGATAAGCTGACGCTCCATCTACAAATACAACACAACGTATCGAATTCATCATTGCCGATCGTTCAACTACCTATTGAACTAGAGACACAAAATTAGGGCTGCAGAATCCTCTAATCCACACTTTAAAAGGGTAAATTCAAAATATTTTATTCAAATTGGATTTTACATTCACTTGTGCACACGTCAAAGAAGCTACGCCAGGCTAAATGCTCTAAGGCTACGCCATATGGGTTGAATGTGTGGCTGGGACTCTTTTCAAGATAAAAGCAGCGAGAATAGGCTGATAATAATAATTGAACATACTTAAGTTAACACGTGAATTCCTGTCTTTGTTTATTTCAAAACTCCACTGTCCCATTATTGAAACAGCAGCGGACGCGAGATGGCACTATATGATACAATACTGCTGCCCCCGTTTCCATTTTATGTTTACCTCGTTCTAACTAAGCCATCATGCTAAATTCTGCCTGAACATAATGTTGTTACTTGGAATGAGACTTTGAAAGCTTATATTTCTTTAATTACAAGCAAGTAAACATTCGTTAATAGTACATTTCGATACAAGAACGGAAAGTATGTCATTTCTTCATGAGTCCCGGTTTCTTGACCCAAGTCGAAAGCGCGGGTCAAAGAGGAAAGAGTGGACAATTCCGCACGTGCATCGAACAAAATAATCTTATCTTATCATTATTTATTTACTTACATTACTTATGTTTTTTAATAAAAAATATTTTAAATTTAATTCATGTATTATATATACGCTGTAAAATAGTAATTTGTACAAACATTTTTGATTAAAAACCTCCTTCGTGCATTTGGAGGTTATATATTATGAAGTAGGGAAGCAAAAAAAAAACTAATGCGGAAAAGAATAACTTTCCGCACGCTAAACACACATGAAAAAGTCAACTTTTTGAGCAAATGTATTAAAAAATCAATTTTTATGTATAAAGGAGAGCTTATCTCTAGGAGAGATCTCTGCCAGGCAACACTAGCAGATGTAGTGAGACTGTATTGCGGGAGTAACAAACCGGTTTTTATTATAAATTTTATATGAACTACATATTAAATATAGTGCTTGTTAACACAGAGGCCCAATTCAGCTAATAAACTACAGCCGAATCGAAACTGAACCGTTGCGGTCGACCAATCGGAGCGCTTATATTGCCTTTCAACTGCTCGATGACGTGATAATGTGGCGTTCTGATTGGTCGACCGCAACGGTTCAGTTTCGATTCGGCTGTAGCTTATTAGCTGAATTGGGCCTCAGAGTCATGCAAGGGACTGCAACAAAATAAGAATGGATGCAGAATCACACAAATAAGTACCTTTGACACAAACGTCGGCCATTTTCTTCCCATTCTCCAATCGCTTTTCGTCACCGTTCTTAGTCATTTCTGCTACTTTGTAAGCGTGGTCTAAGTCGTACGTGCCCTGAGCTGTCATCTGAAAGAGAGATGCATCACATTGTCCATCAACATCTTCTGCACACATAGAACTCCTCTTGCCTTTCCTTGAAACAGAATCTATTGCATTTTTTAAACAACTTAGTTGGGAAACATGCAGGCTGCCCACCTGATGGTAAGCTACGGTCAGCTATAGTACATGTGGCTCCTGTAAGATTCGCAAATCAACAATCCCTTTCTACAAGGACATCAGTGTAAGCGTGGCAACTTGTGGCATAAGATCACAAGTCACAGCAGTCAGTCTTTCCCTGTCACCCTTCAAACCAGAACACAGCAATGCGAGCACCGCTGCTTAGTAACAGTACACAGGTAAGATAGAAGAACCCACACGGAAGACTGTACTGCATCTCCCTCTGTTAAGCTGGTAAACATTGAGTGTAAAAGGCCTCCTTTATTATGTAGAAAGATACGTTCACTGTTTGGAAGACCGTCAAAAGATTTATGTTGAAGCTTTTTATTATCTTGTTGCGTGTAAGGTTATGAGACTCTTCATACATTTTTCTGCGGAACGACTGCGGAAAAATAAGCGTGTGGCCTTTGTCTAGGGGGCTAGTGCTCAACGGCGCTATCGCACTTCAATGGGTTAAGTTTAGTGGTGCGTTAAGCGTTTAATACTCAAGACCTGTCAACTAAGAAATATGAATAAATGCTTAAAACTTGCCTTATTTGATTGCTCATCACAGATGTTTAATTATTATGGTTATTCGTTAATTCGGGGCTATTTGCATCAACTGCGACCTACGAAGATCTATTGTGACTAGCCTCCAAGTAAGACGTATTAGGCCTTACCTACATGTGCTCCTTTAGCTGGGCACTATCTAAGAATGATAAAATATTCCCAGCTTGGATTGTTTTATATCGTCTGGGTCGAGAATGTGTCTTCCCAGTTTTCGGTTTCTTTTGTGAATGAGGGGTTCACAAAAGCACAGGAGGTGCATTGGTGCTTCACGCTCCTGTTCACAGAATCTGCAAGCATCAGTTTCTTCTATTCTCATATTTAAGAGATGCCTGTTCAGCTTGCAGTGGCCAGTCAGAGCCCTAACCATCACGCTCAGGTTGCCCCTGTTGAGCTTCAATAACTCAACAGATGTTTAAATAAAAACACAGGTTATGTACTACTACCATCGACATAGCCTAAAGAATTGTGAACCTAAGGAGGCAGTGGGCAAGACACATCGCTCGCGGACAAACGGCCGTTGGGGCGTTCTCGAGTGGCGGTCGCTTACCGAGACTGGGTGACGCTGCGTTGGTAGGCACAAGGTGGAGCTTCGATCTGGCGAAGATCGCAGCAAGTCGCTGGGTTCGAGAGACACAGGACCGATTGGTTTATAGGTCCTTGCGGGAGGCCTTTGTAAAACATTGGGCATCTTTTGCCTGAAACGAATAATTAAGATGAAGTACCGTTCCCTCCAGCCTATACGCGCAAGCCAGCAAACATTTGGCCTCCTTCTTCTTGGGCACCACCAGCTGCTGCAGTTGCGTCAGCTCAGCCATCTCCACGGGGTGGTCCTTCAGGCACGTCATTACGTTTTTGGTGAAGGCGATCCTTATCTCGTCTTCCGTCAGACACTGGAAATTGGCTTACTATGTATTAAAACGCTCAAGAATAAGTTGATCGATGATTTATTTCTATGTGTAAATGTTATTGGAGTTTTATTATGAAGTAGGTATCATAATTATATTGAATACTTCCAAAACATCTGCCAGGAATTGTTTAAAATCAATTCTACATGACCTTATCTATACTAATATTATAAAGCTGAAGAGTTTGTTTGTTTCTTTGCTTGCTTGAACGCGCTAATCTCAGGAACTACTGATTCAAATTGAAAAATTCTTTTTGTGTTGGATAGTCCATTTATCGAGGAAGGCTTAAGGCTATATAAGATCGCGCTACGATGAATAGCTGAGCATCAATGAAAAAATGTTTCAAAAACGGGAAAAAATAGTATGGCGAAACGTAGTTCGCTGGCACAGCTAGTAAGTAATAAAAATCTATTTGTTGTACCATGTACCAAAAACAATGTTTCTGCGAATAATTCTCTTGCACGCTACTGTAAGATGTATATTTGTTATGTGAAGAGCTGGATGTATTCCACCAGAGCCCAAAAACATTTGTTAAAAAAATTAAAGACAATTTAGGAGAACTTGTACTAACGATAGACTAGATCACTGTTATTGTCAGATCAGATAAGAATTAATACGGGCATTATATCCTTTTAACGCACAAGATTTCAATCGCATGCTGTGCGCGGTTGTAATAGAGATACAAATTTAGTTTATATTCTTATTTTCTTAGGTGTAACAATTTATGTTTTAGTTTGTATCTTGTAACTATGCCAAATAATAAATAAATAAATAAGTGTCAGAATACTTACCTGTATGTTGTAGGAATTAAAATTTATAAGTAGGTACTTACTATGATGTGTATAGTATGTGTATTTCTGAGAAAAAATTTAATACAATATACGCATGTAACTTCTAGAAGATTATAATCCAGCTATGTCATAATAATTTATTTTATTGTCTTGAGTGTTCTTAGATTGTTACCAGTTTTGTAAGTCAAATAAAAGAAAGAAAAATCGCAATAGAGAAGCTAGTTATCCAAAACCCCTCTCTATCTCAAAGATCAATTTATATTTCTTCATTCTTCTCACAATGTGGACTCGATCCTCTGATAGCTTACTCGTACGATTCCCCTCACATTCCACCCAATTTGTCGACCAGTCTGTTACTGTACAGGCTGTTCGTCTTTTTTGGAACTATAAAACGCAATCTCTTGCCTCCTCCAGACTACTCGCGAAGTTCCTCGATGAAGTAGGTACTCGGGAAAGTTGACCGAAATCCGAAGCACAATATAGAGAACTTCTCTATATTGTGTCCGAAGTATGTCGCTACACACTTGTTGAACTTCGCGAGAAACTCATTCGCGCGGCGGTACCGTCAGGACTCGCACGTCATGAACGCTCAAGTAGCAGCTTCCAGGAACAACAGAATTTGCTCCTGCGACCACCGTGTACCACTCATAATCGTGTCGTGTGAAAATATTAATAACAAATAATTACTAGCACGCGCATGTACTCACGACGACGTATTGAAGCCAAAAAGTGAATATTTAAACGGAAGTTAGCCGAGTAGTGTAGAGAGGCACCTCGCGTAGATACTTCGTGCAACTTCGAGTCCTTTGACTCGGGCGCGAAAACCGGCAACAAATGGAAGTCGCCCGAGGCGAGTCGAAGTTGGACGAAGTAAGACGAAGTGCCTCCTTTCCACACTATTGTATTCCGCTTTGTATTCGCTTACGCCGGTAGCACACCTCCGCCGCGGAACTGTTGTAGCGAAACCGCTAAACGATTCCGCCACGTTGTCGTTTGTACGGCGCGCGAGCTCTGGCGAGCTTGCCTGCTCTAACGCGGATATTTAATTATGGCGCTGTCTCTGTCGCGCGCGGTTCCGCCCGATCTGCTCAGACGCTATCTACACCTCCGCGTTCGCTTCGCCGTTTTTTTTGTTCCTGAATATGCGACGCGGTTTCGCCTTGTTAGTTTCGCGGCGGAGGTGTGCTACGGGCATTAACCTCGTTCAATTTCGCGAGTAGTGTGGAGGCCGGGTGGAACATCTTTCAATATAAGCCTAAAGTAACATTTCCTTCAGCACTGACACACCCCACCCCCGTCATAGCGATCCTTGAGAATTTATGTACTTACAGTTCCGAGCTTACAATATGTAGTATTATAATTTTGTATGGTGAAGGTTTTTTTTATTAATTTATTTCTATTTTATTTTGTTTAAATATTTGTGTTCTATTAATGTTAATATATTAATTTTTCTGTTGTTAACCACCAACCTAATATGGATATCCTATGTAAAGCTTGTCTGGCAAACATCGTCTACAGCGATAAGGCCGCCTATTTTATATTTTTTTATATTTTTGTATGTATTGTCCAATTATTTGTTGTTTAGTATGCAAAATAAAGTGTTTCTATCTATCTATCTAGATTTAAAACTTGCCTTATTAATAAGACTAGAAAAACCTTTAATTGTGTGAGCCCAATATACAGGCTGTCCTAAAAACAATGAATAAACCTGTAACTATAGAAGGATCAGGGCCTCCCTTGCCACAAATTTTGACCTTAGTGAAAATATCACGGTTTCAGAGCTATTTATCGTTTTTGTATTTTTCGAAAATTTCCAAGTGCGATTAGTTTTAATAGTACCATTTCTACAAATGGAGAAGCTTTTCAATTAATTTTTTTTAGATTTCACAAGCGATAGTTCAGCTATCAAAAACAAAGACTTAAATTTAACACATTAGCTTAAAGTGTTTAAAAAAAAATTAAACACAAAGAAAATTAAAAATGAAATTCATTTTCTTTCATGTTTGATCAGCTACAGTGTAAAAAAAATGTAGGACGCTCATCATGCCCATCATCTTAAAAACTTGCTTAGCTATTCAAGATTCCAAAAAGGTATCATAAGCCTAGGCTTTCTAAATATTTTTCATTTCATGACTACTTGGATAGCAAATAGTATCATTAAAACACAAAGAAAATTACAAATGAAATTAATTTTCTTTCATGTTTGATTAGCTACAGTGTAAAAAAATGTAGGACGCTCATCGTGCCCATCATCTTAAAAACTTGCTTAGCTATTCAAGATTCCAAAAAGGTATCATAAGCCTAGGCTTTCTAAATATTTTTCATTTCGTGACTATTTGAATAGCGAATAGTATAAAAACTTCAAAAAAATGTTATTGTCGTAATAATTACTCTAAGCTTCTGTGTTAATGTAAAGGTACAATGAGCTGAGAATGAATGAATAGGTATTTTGTATTTTTTACTCTCATGGCTACTTAAAGAGTACCTATGAAAATTTCAAAGTACTCGGTAAAAATAGACATTAATTTATATATTATACACGTCCTAGACCTTTAAAAAAAGAACCCGACGTTTTGATGTAAGCAACTAAATTTTGGATGCGAGTTTGCAACTCCGCCATCGAGGATACTGGCCTCGCGTACATGAACTTTACTAGCTTTACGATTTGGATATTGTTTGTGTTTGTGATACCTTCTGACGATTGGCAATCGTTATTCGGACTTTGAACATGCCTAGACATCAGTATACGACATTCGAATATGCAAACGTGCATTTCACTTATGGCGAGTATCAAGGCAATGCCAACGCTACTGCTCGACAGTACGCAGAAATGTAAACATTATTTTTGATAGAGTGAGAAATCATTTAATGAAAATTACCCACAAAGGTCGAAAGGACGGCTTGCTCCTATTTTATGGCGGCCGAGATCACCGGATTTAAATCCCTTGTATTTTTTATTGGGGGTAACTAAAAGATCGTGTACGCGATGTCAGTATCCTCGATTGCGGAGTTGCGGACTCGTATCCAAAATGCTTATATCAAAACGTAAGGTTACACGCACCGCATTAAACATTCTTTCTTTTATTAAAACGTTTAGGACGTGTATAAGGGCGCAAGGTCGAATTGATTTTTTTACGAATAAATGTGTATTTTTACCGATTACATTGAAATTTTCATACTCTTTAAGTAGACATCAGATTAAAAAATACAGAATGCCTTGGCTCATTATAATTTTACATTAACACAGAAGCTTAGAGTAATTATTACGACAATAAAATTTTTTGAAGTTTTTATACTATTTGCATTCAAAATATTTCTAATTTCATGACTACTTGAGTCATGAAATTAAAAATATTTTGAATGCCTAGGCTTATGATACCTTTTTTGAATCTTGAATAGCTAAGCAGGTTTTTAAGATGATGGGCACAATGAGCGTCCTAAATTTTTTTACACTGTAGCTGATCAAACATGAAAGAAAATTAATTTCACTTGTAATTTTCTTTGTGTTTTAATTATACTATTTGCTATTCAAGTAGTCATCAAATTGAAAATATTTAGAATGCGTATATGCTTATGATACCTTTTTTAAAACTGGAATAGCTAAGCAAGCTTTTAAGATGATAGGCATGATGAGCGTCCTACATTTTTTTTACACTGTAGCTGATGAAACATGAAAGAAAATTAATTTCATTTTTAATTTTCTTTGTGTTTTGATTTTTTTTTTAACACTTTAAGCTAGTGTGTTAAATTTAAGTCATTGTTTTTGATAGCTGAACTATCGCTTGTGAAATCTAAAAAAAAAAATAAATTGAAAATCCTCTCCATTTGTAGAAATGGTACTATTAAAACTAATCGCACTAGGAAATTTTCGAAAAATATAAAAACGATAAATATCTCTGAAACCGTGATATTTTCACTAAGGTCAAAATTTGTGGTAAGGGAGACCATGATGAAGTCTATCTATAGTTATAGGTTTATCCATAGTTTTTGGGACACCCTGTATAGAATAGAATATTGTTGTTAGGAATTATTGTTATTACATTGGGAATGTGTCTGGTGATGCAGATCTGAGACAGATGGTGTCATGCTCTATAGCGGTAATCGAAAGGAGGTAATTTAAAGAAACGTCCGTCAAAAAAGAAGTTCAATTTTGAATTTAGTCCTTTTTTCTATTACCATTCCAAGGGAATAGGTACTAGGCCCCCACTTTGGTTTGCCGAAGGGCTCTGGCCACGCGCGGTTATTCCGCTAGTATCCTCATTCTCAGCTAAACCTCCCCTGGGATCTCTCCACCTCATATGGAGGGCACGCTCAAGATCAGGTAGGCCCAAGCTACCCAACAAACCACCCTGAGACAGACCCATCAGCAGGCGGAGCACGGGCTGCCAACGCATATCATTGCCGACTTATTTACGCATTATCTTACATTTTCAGTGACATAGTCTCCCTCTATGTCGTAAATAGTAGCACGGCGCGGCGGCGAGTATTTAGTGAGATTGACGTGATGAAAATTCCTTGACGCTCGTCAAGGGACACGTGTGACTGAGTTTTATCACAAATTTCTTGGCGTGCCTGTGCACCGACTGCTGTGGTTATAGCAACGACTTCATACTTTGAAAGATGTAGCAGCAGTCGGCAGCCAGCTCAGCAGTCGCATGTTTTCCATAGAATAAATGTCAAACTGCCCGTAGCAAAACGAATCGTTTTCAATCATTGATTTACTACCAAACGTAGATAACGTATGCGTTGAATAAGCAATTTTGAGCATTATGTTTGAGAGTATAAAGTTTATATTTTTTTGTAGCAATTACTAAAACGTCAAAAATTTAATGTATGAAATGATGTAACTGCACACGGTTGTACTTCAAATAGTTGCCGTAATAATAAAGAATAAGGTTGAATTCGATAAATACGGTACTTTCTTTATGGTAATTTTAATTCGGGTGTGCATATTCAACTACCTATTTAACAGCCTACAAATGTATAGTCGACTAGGTGACAGACTTCAAGCGCGTTTTTGTATGAAGTGCTCTATCTACGTTTGGTAGTAAATCAATCTTTTCAATATTGAAACCGGACAATAGAGATTATGTCACTGAAATTGTGAGATAATGCGTTACTCAAGTCTTGGCAGCCCGTGCTCCGCCTGCAGTATAAACAAGCTGGGACTTCTTCTAGGGGGTAACCATGTCCCAACGTTTCCTATCTTAACCTAATTATAAAACGTTACGGTTTCCACAAAAATTAAAGATGGCGCCAATACTCACCTGCACGTAACTAACGAAAATCAAAATAACACACGTTCTCCACATGTTTACACGAAAATATCACTAAAACATACAACAGCAATCACCGCACAGTTCTTTTATATTGAAATACAAAACAACGATATCTAATTGAAATCAGGACAATTTTCAGCAATTGCTTTTCAGATCACAATGGCCCAGTAATCTATTAGTTAAATGGCGGTTGTTTATAATTAAATGCTTTTTTAATGTATATTTTTTAGTATTTAATGACAGATTCAGTGGAATTGCGATGATTAGATGAATGATATTATTATATTATTCAGTATTACAAAATATGAATCATCGATCCTCAACCTGACGTAAGAATAACCTTTCTCAACCCTTATTTTAAAATTATTCGGTAATAGTTCTGTGTTATTTATTATTTGAAACTAAGCACTACCCCGTCTTTTACCTATTATCCTAAACCTTTAGGATGCCTGGTATAGTGTTATCTATTATAGTGAAAAAAGTATGTCATTTAAAGTATTAATGTTATTTTGAGAGTGTAGTTAACAATTAATGATAATTAATGCACCTGTGAAATTTATGTCCTTTTACACAAACTTGTTTTATGTTCCTGCGGCTGTGACTCTAGTTTAACAGAATCCGTAATCTAGGGTTTAGAACACCTGGTTCTGATCAGAAGTTCCGGGATTCGACTCCCCTGGGGGACATACGAGTAAGTTATTCGGCTAAACCCAACAGCTTTACTAGGTATCTCCCAAGGTTTGTTGTCGTCACAACAATGTTATTTTCATTGTTGTGCTTCTAAAAATTAAGGGTAAGATATTCAGTTCCTTACAGGGAAGCTTGCGTTGCATAATTGTATATGTTCAACCCTTAAGAGCTATAATGAATTACACAACCCTCTATGAATATTATGGGTGAAAATACACCCGTTTTTATAAATTTATGAAAAACTTGTAATAAATTGTACTTTTTTTTGTACGTTACTGCATCGTACAGGTAAAAAACAAGTAATAACCGGAATAAGTTTTTAGATGCAAAATTGCTTTTGCTTAATAGGTGTGCTTGGGGGCGTACCAACCTCCTGGTGACTGACCTACTGTGACTTGGTTTGCTTGACATCTTATGTCATAAATTAGCAACGAACGTTGGTGCTCTCATAGGGACTGTAGAATTGCAAATCTTACAGGAACAAAATGAACTACAGGCAATATAGCCACTTACCATCAGGTGGGCAGGCTGCTTTTGTTCCTGTTTATTTGTATAATAACAAAACGAAACAAAACTTTGATTGGAAATTTTATTGAAAAAAAAAACAGGTACCTAGTGTGTTACATGTCGACAAATACAATACACAATATTTCACAAAATTTCGTTGAGTTTGGATTTCATGTCTCGTCTTCAAATGAAGTCGTACTGTAAAAAGAAAGTGTTTATTAGTAAAAAATGTGCATAAAATTTTGACAATAGAGTTATTATCTTATTTTTTTCAATCAAAAACAATATTAAAATAGAGTCACAGCGCAGCATACATTGCAGCGTATAGCACTATCTCTCTCACACTACGATTTTTTTTTTTTTTTTTTTTTTATGTAAGGCCCGGCAAATGACCTCCTCCCGCCTGATGTTAAGCGGTGAAAGAGGCCCAAATGAGTTGACAGATAGAGTAGGGACGACATCCACTATCCTAGCTGCCCGCCCCTTGCCGGCCTAAAAGATGCTTTTTCACACCTCTTTTGAAGGAACCCATGTTGTAGGATGGAGGAAACACGTGCGCAGGTAGAGAATTCCAAGTATGGGATGAACGACAGAAGAAGGAATCTTGGAATTTCTTGGTACGGTGTGAAAAGGAGGACACAGTGTACGGATGACTCCGAAGGCCCTTACGCGTGTTTCTGTTAAGGAATGGAGAGGGAGGGATAAGGTTAAAGAGCTCCTCAGAGCATTCCCCATGGAACATTCGGTAAAAGGCGCTAAGAGAAGCGATGTCACGACGAAGTTGTAGAGGCTCGAGGGTGTTAGTTGCCTCTACATCGCCAATTATTCGAATAGCGCGACGCTGCAATCTGTCCAGAGCATCGAGGAGGTACTGAGCGGAGCCGTCCCAAAGGTGCGAGCAATATTCCACGCAAGACCTAACCTGAGTTTTATACAACAGGCATAGTTGGTCCGGCGCAAAATACCTACGCACCTTGTTTAGGACACCGAGTTTCCGTGAGGCAGCAGTTATAACGGATTCGATGTAGTCTCTGGGGTTCAGATCGCAGCGAATGTTCATTCCCAGCAAGGTGATGTTACTCTGTGTGTGAAGGGTTGTGCCCTGAAGAGAAGGAGGGGGGAGGAAAGGTGACCTTTTCGCCGAGAACGCGCACACCTGTGTTTTCTTAGCATTGAACTCGACAAGATTGTTGGAACCCCATTCGGAGATGAGGTCCAGCGTCCTGTCGAGCTCAATGATAAGATTCTGCCTCTCCCTATCAATATTGCCACGAGCAGCCCCTGAGCTTCCGTGATATCCCCCATGCACTGTACTGTCGTCTGCATAGCAATGTATACTTCCCAAGGAAAGCATGTCATTGATATGCAGAAGAAACAATGTTGGGGATAGAACGGAGCCTTGTGGAACACCAGCATTCACTGCCACGAACCGCGAAGCGCAGCCGTCAACGACAACGCGAATTCTACGCTCGTGGAGGAAGCTGGCAATCTACGTACAGAACTGAGCGGGCAATCCGTATGCCGGAAGCTTGGAAAGGAGAGCCTTGTGCCAGACTCTATCAAAAGCTTTGGCGATGTCGAGACTAATAGCCACAGACTCGCCGCGCTTATCGATAGATTCACCCCATTTGTGCAAAAGGAACGCTAGAAGGTCACCTGTTGACCGTTTAGGACGAAACCCATACTGACGGTCATTAAGCAACGAGTGACCTTCCAGGTAACGGATCAGCTGGGTGTTAAGGATCCTCTCCATGATTTTACACAAAATGGAAGTGACGGCTATAGGGCGATAGTTAGCCGGATCAGAACGATCTCCCTTTTTGGGAACCGGCTGGACATTGTCCTCTTTCCAAGATTTCGGCACACAACCAGCAGAGAACGACAGACGGTATAGACGCGTCAGGACCGGAGTCAACTCCGCTGCACACTTCTTAAGTACAATCGCAGGAATGCCGTCTGGTCCACTTGCTTTTCGAATATCAATCGACTGTAGCTCCGCCCGCACATCTCGCTGTCTGATACGGATATCGGGCATAGTGCTGCCACAATGGGACAGTGTCGGAGGTTGTGCACCACAGTCATCGATACGGGAATGGGCCGCGAAGAGTTTTGCCAGGAGGTCGGCTTTCTCCTGCGGCTGATGAGCAAGTGAGCCATCGGCATGTCTCAGCGGTGGCAGCGAGGGTTGGCAGAAGTTTGATTGCACAGCTTTGGCTAGGCGCCAGAAAGAACGGCTACCCGTAGGGTGCGCCAGCAGTTCCTGACCCACTTGTGCAATGCGCTGAGCGTCCGCTCTAATGTAAGCCCTCTTACACAACTTGGTGGCATTATTATAGGCTGTTTTCAGTAGGTTAGTATTGGGATCCCTAGAAGCTCGACCTCTGATCCAAGCGCGGTAAGCTAGCTGTTTGTTTTCAACAGCAGAGGCACACTCGCGATTGAACCAGAGGTTACGTCTCCCTCTACTGACGAGATTGGAATGTGGAATATAATATTCCATTCCTAATCTGATCTCGTCAGCAACAGACGCAGCGCAGGAGTTCGGATCCATCCCACTGAAACAGCGCTGCCACCAAGGGACAGACGCGTAATAATCCCGCATACCGTCCCAATCTGCTGACGCATAGTGCCACAGACGGCGTGCTGCAACCACAGGCGACGGTCGCGACGCCTGAGGCACTGAGACGGATACCAGGCAGTGATCTGAAGATCCTAGTGGAGCTCGAATCACCACCTGATATCCGTCGGGGCGATTTGTCAGCAGAAGGTCCAACAAAGAGGGCGCTTGACCGATAATATCTGGTACCCTGGTGTGCTGGGTAACCAATTGTGTCAGGTCGTGCGTGAGAGCGAATGCGTGGGCAGTCCTACCCGCATGGTCAGTTTTAGAGGAACTTAACCACAACTCGTGGTGAGCATTGAAGTCCCCTAAAAACACCAGCTCGGCGGAAGGAAATTGCTCCTGCGCGTCATCTGCCACCCGACTTAGGTGTTCAAAAAGTCGAGTTGTCTCCAAGTCACCACGGTGGGAACGATAGACGCACACGTAGACACTGCAATGAGTGCCAAAATCGACGTGTACCACAAGGAGGGAAAAGGAAGGTTCCTCCAAACAGCGCAGGCGACGACAACAAACGTCCGCCCGGACGAACAAGCAAACACCTGCCTTTGCCTTGAAGGACTCCTCAAGAGCGTAGCCGGGGTAATTAAGGTAGCTTGTATCGGCCGGGCAGATAATTTGCGTCTCTGTCAAAAACAGCATTGCTGGACGGGCTGTCTCGAGATGGTGGTGGACAGCCAAGAGGTTAGAATGGAGCCCGCGGATGTTAGCGAGCCCCACCTCGAATAGTGGTGTTTTGGTGGGACAGTGCACCGCTGTACGACCAGTCCTAATATTGTGCGCTGACATGTTTGTTGGAGTGAGAGGTGTGAAATTGAGGTGTCGTTGCAGCGATTAGCATAGTTAACGTGTGTAGGCCTGTTTCGCCAGGGAACAGCCGACAGCTGATTTGCGCTGACCCTCCGCACGAAAGGGCCCCCGAACCCCCCCGGAAGTGGTCGCCGGGACCCACCGTCCGGTCACCAACCGGCACGACGGACCACCCCGAGATTATGCGTGGCATGGTGGGGCAGCCTCACGGACTGGTTAGGTCCGCTTGGGCCCCTGTACTGTACCACGGGCGGCCAGCGGAACAGCCGTTTCTTCGGGTCTTCCTGGGAGGAGGGTCAACGCAGTCAACCTGGCACTGGGTCGACGGAAGCCCACACAAACCACACGAATCGCAGCAACGACCCCTCAAGCTCTGGCTGTGCGATGACTGATCCCGAAACGCGGACACAAAATGCCCACTTGACGGGTTTTACGTCATGCGCACGGTGGTCGCTAGCCAGTCGGGTTTTTCAGGCCCTACCACCAGAAGTTGGTCACTCGATTAGCACCACCCGGGGATCACGTGTAGGGTCTCGAGGGTAAAACCTACGGACGTGAGCGACTCCAATCCCCAAAACGATATACTGTTTTAAGGTAAGCTTACACCACGATACCGGACACTAGACAGAAGAGTAGAGGTACTCGTACATTAGACTTCATTGGAGTGTCTACGTGAATTAGTAGTTGATATAGTGACGGTGTCGCTCAGTGTTCGTACACTGAGTGTCTAGCTAGGGTTGGATCTCGTCGCGTATACTTACCTTAAGTCATCAGGGTAAGCGGACACATTTAACGTATTCCTGATAGTTAAGAGGATTGTGAAGCTGTAAATTTTCATACAAAAAGCGATAACGCTTTTCTCCCTCTTTACATAATCCAATTTGCATAGTTTTTGGAAACGTTGCAGATATTATGAAGATCTGGGTTTGTACGTTTTGAATTTGAAGTAATATTGGCCAGAAAATACATTATTAGCATCTAAATATCCATATTTTAGACTTAAAAACAACCTCGAGCATTTTAATCTTTTTTGACTAAATTATTCTGAATTACAAAAAAAGCTAAACGTACAAACGTAAATTAAGGTATACTGAATCTAATGAGACCAAAAGTGTCTAATTTTGTAAAGGTAAAACAGTTATCGCCCGAAAAAATATTTTTAATAAGAAATGTAGGCACTTGCCTCGGACTTTCAGCTCTTGCAACAAACTGTATTTTTGAAAGTTCATACTCGAGCCATGAATTGGCACTTCACAATCCTCTTAATCATTATCTAAGAAAAAAATTAAAAATTTGTGAATAAAAAATATACAAAAATTGTGAGCTAAGTTTTGTAAAAGTATTATAATAATATATCGGTAGTTAGCATTACCAAAGGAGCCTTTTCTACGCTGCACTTGAATATCAAAGCAGCCCTCTCGCAGCCATTATTCCCGTCGCTGACTTGTTCATCGTTTACTAGAAAAAAATTAAGAAATATTCATAATTATGTCCTATCCTTCTAATCGTTGGCCAGAGGGACCACGCGGAACCACATTTCCTCGTGGTCCTGCTACCGGGGCAAAGTAGTTCAGACCACGAGTAAAACCCGATATTCGGTTACTGCAGCCAATTTCAACAGAGACTAGCCATCTGCGCGTCTGCGCTAACATATAAGACCATTAGCCAACACGACCGGAACAAAATCAGGCGCAGGGCCTTAAGGACCTTAACTTAACTTACCTTTCGAAGCACGGAGGAACTCGAGATGTTTCACATTTTTAGTCACCCATCATAAATCTGAACATAGCCGACTTTGCTTAAAGTAAGCAATCGTTATCCAAACACGTCATCACCATCGAGCTCCTCGTCGTCACGAGTGTCAAACTCATTTCGACGAACTATTGTTAAAGATGTTTAAACTTTAATTATTGTAGTTGCCAATTACTACACATATTATTCAGACACATACTTAGACGAAACAATAGCTTATTACAACAACAGCCCACTGCTGGGCGAGAGCCTCTCCAAAAACCAGACTTCACCGTCCCTGGCTCGACTAGCCACCACCAATTGCTGCCCGTACTTGTGGAATGATAGCCATAGACTTTAGATGTTATCCTCAGTGAGGTAGGAGGGAACCATAGAAGCTGGTCTTTAACCTTCCTATACCCGCGCATTGGTCTGTGAGACCGACGAAACACTTTTTTCAACTTATTTCTTTTCTCAAAAACGCTGGCGAGTTGAGGTTTTTGCTAGCTGCCGGATTTGTTATTAGCATCATTTTAGTGCACAGCGTGCATTTGTGCATGATGCACGTGTGGTTGTATTTGGCGCCAGTTGGTCCGTGAGACCGACGCGAGTATAAGCGTAACTTTTGATGTAAGTATAAACTTTATACATTATCACTTGCGTTGCTTAGTGTTTTTTTGAGTGATTTGTTATGCGTTGATGTGTATTTTGACCAATTTTATTCATTATAAGTTAGACTTTACATCAAAATTGGGCGAAGAGCAAATCAAACGACTGTCCGAGGAAAAATGTTCTGACTCTGATTATGATGACGAAAATGACAGTAATGTGGAAGATTTTGTTAAGAGATGGGAAGAAACATACGATGCCGAGCAAGAGGATGATGAAGAAGAAGCTGACGAAGAAGTGGAAGATTGTCAAAGGCCCAGAGAGTTTTACATCGAAAGGGATGGACGGACAAGATGGAACAAGACTCCTACCTTCAAAATGTGCGACGTTACTCTAGGAACGATTAGATGGCCCATGGTAGTTTTTTATAGCCTGAGGTAGGTAGCACACCTACGTCTGCGCCAGTGGGGTGAGGCACTCGCCTCCCCAGCTGCCGGCCACTGGACGATCGAGGCGATTCGTCCGGTGTTGGAGGAGTGGGTTGGGCGCCGGCAGGGCAGCCTCACATTCCGCATGGTGCAGGTACTGACCGGGCATGGCTGCTTCGGTCACTACCTGCACCGGGTCGCGCGTCGGGAGGAAACGCCGCAGTGTCATCACTGCGACGCTCCCGACGACACTGCCGAGCACACACTATTAGTGTGCCCGGCTTGGCGACGCCAGCGCAGCGATCTCAACGCTGCGCTGGGAGGTGGAAAGGTTTCCACGCGCTGCCGAGCATGGTCGTGGCCATGCTCCGCGGCGAGGCGGAATGGGGGGTTGTCGCTTCCTTCTGCGAGTACGTCATCTCGCAGAAGGAGGCCGCGGAGAGGGAGCGGGAGGCAGATCCTCAAGCCGCTCCCATCCGGCGCAGACGGATAGGCAGGCGAAGACGGGCATTCGCACAAGCGATGCCCGTCTAGTGACCCTGCCGTGGAGGCCTGCGTGCACGGTTGGCCCCGTGCACGCCGCCGTAAGGCCCTCCGTCTGGGGATTGCCCTGGTGTTCTCGGGCAATCCCCCCTTGGCGATAGCCCGACCGGTTGGTCGGGCTTGCGCGGGCACGTGGGTAGTGGAGTCGCAGTGTGGACCTTACCTAGCGCGCCCAAAAGGGCAGGGAGAACACCGGGGGGTTTTAGTGGGTAGGCCTGGCACTCTGCCCGGAGAGCCCCACACACGCTCGCCGTGTAGCCAACGGCGGGTACGGTGCGGTTACGCATTTCCCCCCGAGAAAAAAAAAAGGTAGCACACCTACGTAATATACCTGCAAATCAACCCTAGCAAGAAAATTAGTCGCAGGATCTTTCTTGACATTTTGTCCTACAATCTCCTCAACTCACAACTCCCACGTCAAGTTCTCCGCATATCCTTGCCTAGAGCAATCAAGCTGAGGCTCGCCAAAATATGTCAATTGGATGGTCCCGAGACATTTGGTCGCTGTTGATACTGTTCCTCAAAAAAAGACCGTAAAATGCGCTACAACTGTGTCAACTGCAAAATTCACTTTTGTTTGGAACATGCTATTATTCCCTGACTGTTATGGTAAGGCTAATAACTAAGTCTTATGATTAAAATTAAAATGTCGATTGATAAGTATTTTCAATATTTAAAAGGTATTTTTTTGTTTTTTTTTTAATGAAAAATGTTTTTGTTTTGTTTTTGTAGTACAGTAAGCTCCCATTCAAGCTATACATTTACACTACGAAAACCGCCACTATTACGAGCGACATAAGAATGGTCCAAAGGTCAAACAGTATAGCTTGACAAGGAGCTTACTGTACCTAAGAAAAACATGCAATTTTGAAGGCTGTTTTATGAAAGACTGATAGACAGTTGAATAATTAATAATAAAGTTCTTGCTTACCACAATGTTTTTTATTATATCCTATAATCTTAAAATAAAATAATATCTATGTAGGTTTTCTTAGAAAAAGAATATGAAACAGGACTCCAAACTCCAAATTTTTGTAACACCTATACCCGCGCGCGGTATTATAAAAATTGGCGCGGGTATACGAAGGTTAGTCACATCCTTGCGCACGGTATATAGGTTGCAATGAACGCCGCTATTTTTATTTTATTTTATTTATTTATTATCAGGCAACGTTTGCCCATAGATATATACCTCACAAACTAACTAACATATTATATATAACAATGGTTATGGCTATGCTCGCCACCAAAGTCACTTGATCCACGTGGTAGGGAGAACTGACCATACCCTTCTTGTGGGTTTGCCTGGCAGTGACTCATCATTATTGACATCAACTAATTAAAACATTTAATTTTATTATTGTTTTATGAGACTAATGGCCAACCTGTTCTTAGCTTAGGGTACTCTTAGGTGGCATGCTGTCACATTCTCTTTATTTCATTCTGTCAAGTGACAGCATACGTCTTAGGGGCTTCCTAAGCTAAGTTATGGTTGGTGAAATTGGCCACAAGGCATTAAAAAGTTTCCTTTAAGTTGTGATACTGGTGGCCATTTTCACCAACCTCTTCTTAGCTTAGGGTACCCTTAGGTGGCATACTGTCACATTCTTTTCATCAAAGACAAAAAGTGACAGAATACGTCTTAGGGGCTTCCTAAGCTAAGTTATGGTTGGTGAAATCGGCCATGAGTCTGTTTGTGATCGACAAATGCCCCTAACGTTAAAGGCAAAATCTATTTGATCATCAGATTTGAGTGCTTAGTGCAAGATTTACCCGATTACATGTGTTGAACGCGTAAATGAGATTTTTTTGAGACAATGGGATTGAGGCAGCACCGTCCAGAAACTACAAGATATTGAGACAGCACCGTCTACTCTCTAACAACAAGATATTGAGACCGGTCTCCCGCCGTAGACTTGTGAACCAATGGCGTAGCTTCTCTGCGATTGTAAAATCCCAATTGAATAAAGAATATTGAATTTATATTTGAATCTATTAGCTACTAGATAATGCTGCTTCAATTCCATAGAAGCTTCTAGATAGCGCTGCCCCAATCCAATACAAATTCACCATTACGCGTTCGATGCGTATGGTCGAGTACAACAAGCACTAAGCACTCTGTCATTATTGATGGCAACAAAGAGCATTAAGATAGATGTATTGTGTGACGAAAATGGATAAGATTGGAAATTAATATACACTCAATAGCAACGGATCCGTGTCACATAATGATACGGAAAATCTCAAACTAAAACACTTTAGTACTCGTATAGCAAACCAGCATTCTAAGTATTTGAGTTTTCAAAACGTGTAAAGAAGTACGAGTGTAAGAGAAAGTTTATACACCAGTGACAGGGAAGATAAGAAGTAACAGGTAAGCGTGGTAGGGGCATTTAATAATAAGGGATAAGAGTTATATTACGAAGAGTTATGGATATGAATGTGGACATGTGAGGTGTGGTGAGGAAGAACTAAGAAACTGTTTACAAAGCTGATAACTTTTCCCATTCCTCTTACCAGCTAAATGATGTGCTAAGGTAGGTAAAAAATTTGGACAATTCAAAGTAGCATTCTATCAGAGAGAGTTTAAAAATCCAGTAAAGAATAAATATAACACTAGGCGTGTAAGGGAAGGACAATTGATAATGCCTGAATATAACAACTGTTACGGTCGGAGGCTGCATAGGTATGTTGTGCCTGATATATTCAATAAAATACCCTGGTTAAGACATGAACCAAATTTAAGCAAACATACATTAAAACGTAAACTCAAGGATACACTATTGCAAACTACTAACTTACGAGTAGCATAGGTTAATAAATATATAAATACTTGTATAATTTTAATAAGTGCACATAATTTGTATGCATGGTAGATAATAAGCGCGTACTCGCCAACAAACTGCGAGTCAGTTTGGCGAAAATATGTTTGTTTTTTGTGTACATACATTATTTGATTAAATAAATAAATAAAAAAATTTAAAAAAAATCAAGTCATAATATATAAAGAATACTTTAAATTCATTTGGGTGGATTGTGTGAAGAAGGATAATATCCTTCTTCACGATTATCTCAGCACTGACATTCTTCGCATCAGTGCTGAGATAATGTATCATAGAGATGAATGGAATAAGAAATCGTATTGCGCCGACCTGCCCTAAGGGTGGGGTAAGGGCAGGGTGAATGAAAAAAACAATTGAGTCTGTTTGTCTTACCCGATTTGCATGCATCAGTAAACTGGTACGCCTTACTCAATTTCTCCGGCTCACCAGAGAAGTGTTGTTCCGTGATTCTTTTCACGTTTTCAACATCCAACAAACCGCTTGCATCCATCTGTAAACGTGAGCATAGTAAGATGTAATATGTAGCACTTGTTACGTCAGTAATTACATCAACTACGGCATATTAATGAGTTCTTTGTTTAATTTCGTGATGTTCCGAATAATATCTGTCAGAACCCTTTTGTCACGGCATCTAGCCTCCTTACATATAAGACTGATCGACTTTATGGCATGACAACTGACGACGAGACAAAATTGGATACTTGCAAGGACATGACATTGACGGCTAGCTTAGACAAAGCTAATTAATAAATTCGTACCTTTTCTATATTATTGGCTTTAATCTAGACCAGACGACTCAACACCACCTTTTTTGATAAGATGGAATGGAATTTATTCTTATGCACCTACCTACTTACTTACCTAAAGACTCCGGAGATGCGTGTGTTAGGCTCATCTCCTCTGCATAATGCGGAGAAACGGGGCTACCCAGCAAGATCAAGTGCAACCAATATCAGAGGACTATCCTTGGATTAAACTAGCTAGCTAGTTCATGCGGGTCGTTAAAACGCCAAAGAAGGATTACCCGGAGTTTGAGTCCTGCTTTAATCAACAGACCACGTGTGTAGCAGTTTTAGCATACGGTTCCAATGTCATGGATACGGAAAGTGAACCCCGAAGACCCGCCTTCTATCTTCTAGCCGTCTATCTGATAGGACCTCAGCAGCCTCGTCTGCTTGCCATACATGGTTACTCAGTCACGTCATGCTATGCCAAAAGAGGGCGCATTGCAGCTGAGATGTTGATAGTAATGGCAGGGGGGTTTCTGGTTTCACTCCGCAGTTTAGGTATGTTTGGCCGGTGCACCGGCGGGGCGGTCTATGGCTAAAGGTTGCCGCTCGGCTCGCACGCTGGCCGTGTCGCACGTAATAATTTAGATTTTTATCGGGAACAATAACTGTATATCGGTGAGTGGGAACCCTGCGCTCTTATCGCCAAATCGATATCGAGTCAGCGATGCGTAACGGAATTGAAACACTCGTGCCATACAATAAATTTCAATTTCCCGTGCAGTCAGATGAAGGTCGTAAGAGTAGGTAAATTTTCATACCTAAACTTGGCTTTTCTTCGAGAGTGATCCTTCTGTACTTTACCACTTTTATTTATTCTGTGGTAATGGCATGTAATGGCACATTTTACTCCACACACTCCAAGTTGACAGACCACGGTGTGTTTATCAACAGCGTGAACCGTGAAATTGCTTTGTGGCCTTGGAACTGAGCATTTATTATATGTATTTTTACACACGCATTATCCTCTGCCTAACTAGTCTTTGCAACTTCCGCTCGTTCATTGATTGCAGCCACGTTAATTGATAGTGCGCTGTATATAATATGTAGGGCGTGATGCTTACATTTTGTTATTTCATCACGCTATGCCGGAATGCAAATAAAATGACGTGACCTGACGACACATTTAGCGCAGAGGTCGAGTGATCACCTACTGCGCAACGGGTCGCGGGTTCGATTCCCGTACGGGACAAATGTTTTGTATGGCCTACAGAAATTTGTTCCCGGTCTGGGCGTATGTACATGTGATATTCTATGTTTGTAACTGCACCCACGACACAGGAGAAAATCCTAGTGAGGGGCGACGTTTTTTTTTTTTAAAAAGAAAAATGTATTGCAGCGTTTTTTTCTCGCTTTCTAACATTTATTTTCGAATTTTACTATGCTTAATTAGAATAAAGAAAATAACTGTCTATTTTCTGTTTATATTTTCCAATTTACAAGTTAGAGGAGGGAACATTATGGAAAAGGATACTTGCTTTAAAAGGGCAAATAATACCCTGAACTTTACGAATTAACAAAGTTGGCAAACAATCACAATGCCCACCTGATGGTAAGTGACTACAGTCGCCTATAGTACATAGCTCCTGAAGATTTGTGAATCTGTAACCTATAAAAAGACCACACTATACGTTTTGAAGTGATTTCACTGCCTTTAAACCAGAACACAGAAATGCAAGCATTGCTTATGTGCAGCAGAAATATATGCTATAGGTACCCGCAGAGATGATTAAGTATGTACCGAGCCCCACTTCGATAAAATGAGTTTATTACCTACCTTTACATTCAAGTAAAAAACAAATGAAAGTTCACAAGCAGCAACAACACAGCAAAGTCCCCAATATTTTTGTTTAATACATAAAGTGTGATGTTTTATACATTAAATATACACAATAGACATATACATTCATGAACCCAGGGGGCCTAGACAAAGCAACAATTCAATAACGATAACGAACTTTGAAAAGTGGTGGTGATGTGAGGCGTGATGTGGAATCATTCCCATACAAAATATACGGGAATGATTCCACATCACGAATCATTCGCATCTCACGATCGAATCATTATAGCTCTATGAGTTTGCATTCGTTTGGAGTCGATATCGACTGCGTAAATTTTTGTAAGGAACTTTGTACAGCGCCCCTAGCGGTAATGCGGTGAACTAAAATCGGTTCCATGAGTGCAATAGATTACGAAATTACGATACGCCGCGTCGCGAATCTATCGAAAACACGCTCGATATCGACATTTGTTTCGTGCATTTTTATGGAAATCGGTACCATGAGTCATGATTTGACAGCTTTTCGATAGACGCTAACGTACAATACGATAACTACTGTACTACACTCAGTAGGGCTAGCATGAATCTAAACTAATATTATATTATAAAAAAAATAAAGAGGAAAGATTTGGCCATTGCTGAATAGGGTGAAAATTGCGCAAATGAATCTTAATAAGTTGTAATAATAGACCAAATTTCATCCTTGTAACACCAGGTCCAGGTTTGTGTGGAAAATGGGGATGTCTTTTCCCGTTCGTTTTTTTCACGTATCGAACACGAACCGAATACGTATTATTAGTGCGCAAACGCCATAAAGGGTTCTAACCCTGGTTGCATTCCCCACAGTAGTCTAAACCTGCCTTGTTCAATGATGTTATATAAAAACCGGTCAAGTTCGAGTTGGACACGCAAACCGAAGGTTTCGTACAGATATCTAACTACATACGTTCCTAACTACTTACATATTTATGTTTTTTTTTCTTAATATGACTGTGCTATAAGACCTCGCTTCTTGCCAAATTTCATGATTCTAGGTCAATGGATAGTAGTAGTAGTAGGTTTTGGTTCCCTCGTGAAATCGCACGATTTGGGAAAATATGCCACATAAACGGATATTGATAGTGTTGACTTACGAGTATTATTTTTTATAGCTGAAAGAGAACTACCAATGTGTTTTTCGTTTCTCGAATTTCATATGTACCTACATTTATTTCACGCTCCTATGGTGAAGGAAGACATCGTGAGGCAACTTGCACATGTATGTGAAGTCGACCAATTAGCACTGGACCAGCGTGATTGACTAAGGCCTAAACACCCTAACTTAGGGTAGGCTCGAGCCCCTCGGTGGGGACGTGTATGAGCTGTTATGATAATGATGAAATAGAACATAGACCCGAGTATTTGATATATATTTCAGTGTAATATCTCTAAGCATTCCCGAGAAAAAGGGTCTTGACAGGCAGACGGACAATAAAGTGATCCTTTAAGAGTTCCAATTTCTTCCTTTTGAGGAACGAAACCCTAAAAAGATAGATACGTTGCGTTCGGTTTGTAAATGCCTTGAGGAAGCCTTTATCTAACTCTGGACGTTACAAGCGCATTCAGTCAAGCAGACAATAAACGATTGTAGCTTCGTTGCCTGCAACGTACAGATTGCTTGCTTACTAAATCATATTGCCACTGCGCTTATGTACATATAAGTAAATATCTCTTTAAAGTGAGCAAAAAATATGATTGTGCTGAAGGTGCATTTGAAACATTCATCCGGCTGTTTTAACCTATCCGCAGGGGCAATTGACGACACGGTTAGCGCAGAGGTCGAGTGATCGCCTACTGCGCAACAAGTCGCGGGTTCGATTCCCGTACGGGACAAATATTTTGTAAGGCCTACAGCAATTTGTTCCGGTCTGGGTGTATGTGCATGTGATATTCTATGTTTGTAACTGCACCCACGACACAGGAGAAAATCCGAGTGTGGGGCGACGTTTTTTTTAAATAAAAATATGTTCATTGCATCACTATATCAACTGTCATCACCATTCCCGCCGCCCTGTACGCGCACGCCAGCATGCATTTAGCGTTGTCGCCGTCTGGAACCTGCCTGTTCTGCATCTTCACAATGTCCTCCGAGCTCGGCTTGAACTGGTGCGCGCACGCAACCATCGTGTTGGCGTATGTCTGCGTCAGCTCTTCTACGGTCTCTGCCTGTAATACATTTATTATATGTAAATAAAATGTTAATATTTCATGTTCTCATAATAGGGATGTTGACTATTTTTTTTATCCATCAGATAGATTAACGGAAAATATCGAATATACAATTTTTTTTTTCGTTTCTGAAAACCTTGCATGTGGCATTTGAAATGCTGCATAACGGCACATCGTTCTCTATATTGTGACGGCACCGTTCATAACTACATTACATACATTTTATTAATTCGCTTTTAAGTAGTTTTATCTTAAATCGACAAAGCATAAAATAAGTGTTTGGTGTTTTTCTTATTATCTGACGGATTTAAAAGATTTTTGCTTTTCTACTCCGACATCATCTCTTTCTTTTAAAGATGAAATTCTTCACTCCGGTCCTCCTGAGTCGCTGCAGCAGGTCCTAACTGCCTTTAGGGGTGGCATCTTTTAAGAAATCTAAATAAAACACCATATTTAACTACCGACTTGCTGTTTTGCACGGTTTCATCCACAATACAAACTTTTGAAATAATACCATCGGAATAAAACATTTCCCAGAAGTGATTAGTGTAGTTCCTGTGCTCCAAATTCCTTGTGCCTCATTATCCATTTATTACTGCATTGATGTAACGGGAATGTAGAAAACAAGCAAATAAACGAATAAAGTTACGATTAGGTACCTAAAAAGTGCTTTACAGATAAGCGTTTTTAGTGCATATAATGCCATGCTTTAATTAAATACCTTTACTTCCAAGCTCATAAAAACACAAATTAAAAACAACTGCAGTAGAGGATCCATGCTGAATATCTCTCAGAACTGTCAGATCACGGTGTGAATGTGTGAAATGACCACAAATCAACTCATTTTTATATTGCATGCTCAATCAAATGTGTAGCAACAGGGGAAATACAAAATATAGCCATTGAAAGGCCAACGATATGACTGCAATAAATTGCCAAAGTAAAATCTGTCGTACACGACTGGAAATAGAGATTAGTGTCAAATAGAATACTGTAGAAAGTTTATCTACTACATAATTGTGTATTTGCACTTCTAAGTATGACCAGTTCTATTCATATAATATAATGGAAAACCCTATAATTTATAGTTTAGATGATAGAATCATGCAATGTTATTTATAGTGTGTATTATGCTTTTTTACATTTATTTTTATCCAACATCACAATTTATATTATAATTTTTTATCTATTTAGCAGTTACTTAAGCTAGTTTGCTTATTTATATGTAACAGCGAGTTGTACTTACAAACGCTTTTATATAATTTTTCCTGCCGTGAATAATTTTCATAGAAGTTACTACTAGAACCATGTCAATTTTACATACCCATTACGAATCAATATTCCTCTTCATATCTACTACCTCGATATAGTGGAACATCGTGTGTGTTTTCAGATTTGTTGTTTCAGCAGAACGCGCAACCTTTCACACGAAGATCATGCTGCGCTATTGGCCTCATCACTGTCATAATATGTCCAGAGAATAAAAGTGTGTTCAAAATCGAGCCTATCATTAACCAAGACCCGGAAACCTATACAAAGGATCCGAGAATCTAGTAATACGTAATAATTTGCAACCAAATTACGTTCAATGCTAAGTCCCAAATTTACGAATGCTAATGATACGTTGACGTATCATATTACCGCTGCTAATTAGTTTGGGACGGGGTATAAATTCGCAAATTCAATTTGAGTAAGTCAAATACATAAAGCAGTCTGTTAAGTTAGGAACTTAGAAACAGAAAAAGTTCAAAATGAATCGCACACTTTTGTTGTTGTGTTGTCTGTACTTTTTAGTTTTGATGCCTCGCCCGGGCAAGGTAAGTACCCATTATTCATTGAATTTTATTTTCAGACATAACAACTATTCCTTTGGGATTAAAACTACCAATTTCGTCATTTACACGTGCAAAAATTAAAACTTTCTGTTATCAAAGTCACCTGTAAAAACATTTTTAAGGTTTGCTGATAAACTGTGCAGTGATGAGTTGAAGTGATTTTGTATTGGGTATATCTGAATGCAATCTCATGATCTCAATGTCTTCTATTTTATATTTTTATTTATTTTGGTGATTGATGATTCACCAAAATTGTTTTTCTTTATATGCTCCTAAAGGGATTCATTCGATCGTATACCTAAGACCAAAAGGAATTGTAGATAAAATCAACGGGCTTTCCGCATATTAGATTGTTATTGCTCATAAGTTATGTCAATATAATGTGGTATTGATTTACAGGCTATATCCAAAGAAAAACATGATATTATAAAAGCTCACTTCGCAGAAATGGGCAAAGAATGTATAAAAGACTTTCCGCTTGCGGAAAGCGACATAGCAGACATCAGAGACAAGAATCCATCACCTACTGGAGCGGGAGTTCCCTGCTTCTTGTCGTGCATGCTCAGAAAAATCGGCCTGGTAATTATTAGATTAAATATATTAGTAATATATCAGAAAGAACACAACATTAACTCTAAAATCGACTTTAATATAATAGATCTTTAGGTATTTATTGACGACACAAACAAAATAAAAACTTATTAAAAAAATTGATTTTTTTTCACTTAAGTACACAACATTAAGTAAATCGCAATTTACTTTCATATATGAGCAAGTTTTAAATCTTGAAGAAGTAACAAAATAAATGTAAACACTACATTTTTTTCCTATTTTAAATTCATGGGATGTGTAATGTTTGATATAAATACTATTAATGATATAACATTCAGATAGTATAATAATTTCATTTGATATAACAACTGACATAATTTATTAAACATTTGATTGTTGTTAGATCAAGTAAAATTATACTCAATGAACGTGATATTCTTTGAAATTAGATCATTTGTAGTTATAAGAACTGATACGCACCCAATTCAAGGCTTAATAGTTCATCATCATCATCATAACAGCTCAAATACGTTCCCACCGAGGGGCTCGAGCCTACCCTAAGTTAAGGTGTTTAGGCCTTACCCACCCACCCACGCTGGCCCAGTGCGGATTGGTCGACATCACATACACCTTTGAATTTCTTCGCATAGATGTAGGTTGCCTCACGATGTTTTCCTTCCCCGTAATATAAAATTCGTAAAACGAAAAACACATTGGTACATGGCGGTCTCGAACCCCGGATCTCCCGGTTGGAAGGCAAGGCAAAACTATTATCTACTTAGGTTGTGTACTAATAATTAATAATTAATGTGTAATTAAGTAGATTTTAGTAAGAAAACTGTTGTTTCCCAAATATAAATTAATGAATAAATTTAAATACAAAGCCGCAATCAGACGCTGGCATAGAACTATTATTAATCCGATTCTAAGTATTAATCTTTATGAAAGGTTATTCTTTTCGTAGCTTGATGGTGCTGGCATGCTAGATAAAGATAATGCGTTGACACTAGCAAAGAAAGTTTTCGAAGATGATGAAGAAATAAAGTCCATATCAGATTTTCTTGATGAATGCTCCAGTGGTAAGAAACACTCATGTACTCATAATATTATCATCACCAACTGAGAGATGGTTACTATTTAAAAAGACAATTTTTTCAAGGATTTCAAACCACAATATATAAAAAGTAGCTATATTGACGACTTTTATACCTTCAACCTCATTTCTGATTCGGTTGTTCTGAAATTTTAAGCGTTACCTTTTTTCTTATAGTTCCTTTTGACTGAAAACGAGTAAAAGGTACTACCATTACCTAATTTTATTTTTTGATGCTAGACCTTGTCCTAAAATATCGATACTTAATACAATAATTAAAAAACAATACTTACAAAAACTTTCTTAGTCGTACAATGTACAATTTATGTAGATAGCAAATACAACTACATAGTAAATGTAATTTTGCTTACCACACAATGCACAATGTGAAGTTTTTGAAAATATGACCCCTAGGAGTATCAGTTTCAAGTAACCAAGTTGATATAATGTCGGATGACCTAATATGCTAACGATGGCCTAATATTATTTGGGTAGTATTTAAACGAGTGACTGTAAATGAAAATTTTAAGATACAAAAATAATGAATTTGGGTTATTGTATTACTAAGTGAGCGACTGACTGCGAATGACGATAAATCAACAGAACAGTAACTTATAAACATTAATTTGAGTTACTTCAAATACAAAATGAGAAATTCATAATATTTGAGCGACCTTATATTTGTTTGAGTGACACTCGAACAAAAATTATGTCCTGCATTTTTATCAGTATTTGGCAAATTATTTATTTATGTTCAGCGGCATTTTATATTAAATGAGGTGTTTCGGATAGAAAAACCACTTTCAAAAATACCATAATGAGCAGAGTATTTTGGCTCAAATTTCTTTTAAATCATAGTTATTAATTTTTGAAAATTAATAACGAGAGGAGGAGGGGAGCCACCCCCTGTACCACTCTCCCCCCTATCGGCGATGCATAGTTTTCGAGATATTAATTTTTAAAACTTTCACAAACCTAATCTCAAAATGTATGGGAAAAGGTTGGGTTGTGTATAAGTTAATTATGTTTATGCCACACCTTGAACCTATTTAAGAATTAAAAGATATTTAAATTGGAAGATTTTAATAATATGATTTCAGTGGTATAGGTTCCCATAGAATAGTAGGTATGACGCTGCGCTCGCTTCGCTCGCTCTGCTACGCATGGTCATGTTCTGAACCTAACCTAACATACAGTAGGCAATTTTGTCCCCTATTTTCTATTGTGATGGCGGGGGGCTTTGCCCCCCCAACCCCCCCCTTTTGGAGGGCTGCGCCCCCCCCCCCCCGTCCCCTGCCCTTTTTTTATACCAAAAGATGCCGTCTCTGTATTTGTAGTCGCTCACATAGTAATTTAGTCGCACGTTTAAAATTTTAATATCCAAAATCGATTATTCTAAACACACTTTTTGTAAGCTCATTCTGGATTTTATTATTAATTAATATTCGTCGTCAGTTTAGTTAATTTTTCGCTTACTCAAATTCATACCGCTCAAGTTATTAAAATAGTATCTCATCATCAGTCGCTACCTGTTTTTTTATTCGATCGGTTTATTATTCCCCATATTATTTCAGTAAATTCGGTAGCTGTGAGCGATGGCGACAAAGGCTGTGAGCGAGCATTCCTTGCATATAAATGCATGGTTGAAAACCGCTCAAAGGTACGTTACATTTGAGACGAGTACGTTACATTTAAAGCATGTTTTATTTTATTTTTATACTACATTGGTGACAAAGAAGCATATGGTGTACGAGATATTTAACGGTAACCGAACATTTTTTTCAAACGGTGGGAAATGCATTACGCATACCCCGCGCTTGGGAAGGCGCGGGGTTATGTCGGGCTCTCCGCGGCCCCTGGTGGCAGAGTGCCAGCCAGGAACCGCAGCCTACCGACTAAAACCCACCGATACCCCTCACATACGCCTTGGCGCGAGCACGTCCATTATCGCCGCATCCTCCTCATCTGAAGAAGACACGCCGAGAAGGGACGCGTTGCTGCCTGACAAGGTCATGGGAACTCGTGTGAACACATCCACGACCTCAACACATCAACGACCTCAACGGTAACCGAGCCTATATGTAGAGGCTTGCGTCCCACGATAGCTTACAAACATGTTGCCGACTTATGTATTTTTATTGGACATTATTATTGATTGTCATTTTTATTTTTTGGACATTATTATGATTTGGACATTAGTAGTGCAAACCGTATGTGGTAATAAGTTTCTAGGGTAAAAGCTATGCGATTTTTCAGGCAGGCTAAAGCGAAATGTTAGTTAGATAGACATGAAATGTACTGGTTGTTGGCGACCTCTCGATTTGAGTGGACTGTATTATTGCTGGTTCTGGTCGCAGATGGTAGTGGCTAAATAAATTTTTTCCAAGAAACGTTGATTATTTTAAACAGTAGGTACAGTTATTACACGTCTAGCCTACACCGAGTTCAGAGCAAGAGAGAGAAAAAAATATATAAAGGCACTCTTGCCATAGTAAAAATATAGTGTTTGTTGGTGTTGCCAACACTGGTACATGTTCTAATAGGTATACAAAGCAAACTGAATTATACATAAATGAATGAATTCAGAAATAAACTTGAAACGTATATAAATGGTGAAAGACTTCATAACAATATCTTCTTTTACTTTCAGTTTGGCTTCGACATGTAATAAGAAGGTCTAATTCAACAACCAGGGAGAAACCAAGAAGCTTGCAAAACCGATTATACAAAATGATGGGTATTCAAGACTTCGGACAAATCGCGGCAAACGTTTTATGGTTATGCGATCTTTGTTATTCTTTGTAAGAATTATATCAGTAAATTGTATTGCATTATCTAAAACGTATAGATGGTTTTATTTCAATTTGTTTCATTTTTCTTTATCTTTTAATTCCCCTATGTCGGATCTCCCTATTAATGGAGAATTGCACATGCCAAGTTTCAATGTGTGGAAGTCCTCCTCGACCTTAACTTTTTTCACTGATATGAAAATTGTGAGAGTTTCAAAATGTAGAATGCTATTTTTGCAGGAGAAACAATATGTTTGATAATACAAGTTGTTTCCTTTAATTTGTAAATTGACAGCTTGATTTTTAGCCTTTTTCTATTTCAAACAAGTCAAATTCTAGGTTTAAGCAATATTTACTTCAAAAGCTGAAGTAAATCTATTGAATAGGATGGATATGAACATACATTTTTAGATACATGATATGCAAGCTAAGTCTTGTCTTTTGAGTTTAGGGTTTTGTCGGTTTAAATTAACCAGGTAATTAGTCTCCCTATCTGAACTGTGAATCCAACACTATGCATCCAAAACAAACGAAAAAGACAGCGTTGCTAATTTTAAATAGCAGAGTCACTGTTCTTTGTTTTATATCGAATCGCCATCAGTTTCCCCGAATAAAAGAAATAAATTGATTTCAAGTGTGTCCAATCACGAATACTGAACAGGATATTGTTAAGGTGTCGTTTGTTATAAAAGTGAGGGATCTTCATACAAGCCTTAGTTGTTTTGAGTATCTTGTGAAAGAATATCCGTGATCAGGATGAAAAATTTTGGCTTTGTGTTTGTACTTTTGGCTTGCCTGGAATTGGCAGTGGTAAGTTATATTCTTCTAGCATCCTTCCTGTATTTATAACTCGACACAACATGCCTGTGTAAAAAGTTTCAATTCACTATTACTTAATCAAATCATCTGATGTAATATGAACGGCAGTAAGATACTTCATTTTTAAATGCTTTTAAGGCTCATAGTTTATAGTTGCTTTCTTAGTTTTGTCTGCAAATATTCATGACCATTTATAGTGGCAATGACTATTTGCCATCAAATAGCTATAGACTTACAAATAATAGTAGATTTTCAAACCTGACAGTTTTAGTAACAATATATTAACTATTAATGTAAGTTCCAATCTCTAGTCAAATAATGTCGATAAAGAAGTATGTTGCTTTCATTTTGATTCATTCATTTCCCAATAATTATTTCCGCGAGACTTCTTAGTCAGCTTTTATTTTTCATATTACCATCAATATACTTATCAACTCCTTATTCAACCGCACTTATTATATCACACATTATCTTAAATCCACGACTAACAGCTCCCAATTTAATAGCAGTCTGCGACTCATCCTAGTCAGCTTCTATTTCAATTATATTTTCATCACCACCTGTCGCTTCACCGTCAATAACAAACCTGTCCTTATTGCAGTGTATAAACAGTGAGCAGAAAGCTCAAATACAGGCCAAGTTCATAGCGGTCGGTGAGGCGTGCGTGAAGGACCACCCTCTATCTGATGAAGACATCAGCGCGCTCAAGCAGAGGAAGTATCCGGCTGGAGAGAACGCTGGTTGTTTCACTGCGTGCGTTCTGAGGAACATTCGATTTGTATGTGCCTTTTTTTAAATTAATTATGAGGGTGCTGTGGCTTTTAAGTTATAATTATTGATTATATACAAGATTTTATTAGACCTCCCGCCAGAATTGAATATAAGATAAAGGAAGCGATTTAACAGGTCTGGGTTAAAAAAATATTACGACCCCTTTTTAACCGGATTCGAAAAAGAAGGTTCTATGTTCGACTGTATCTATTTTCTTTTCTATACTAATATTATAAAGAGGAAAGATTTGATTGTTTGTTTGTTTATATGTTTGTTTGTACAGAATAGGCTTCGAAACTACTGGACCGATTTTGATGAAAGTTGGTTTAGGGATAGTTCGAGACCAGGGAAGGACATAGAGTAATTTTCCTACGGAAAAAAATCCCACGGGAAAACAAAAATAATGCGGGCGAAGTCGCGAGCAAAAAGCTAGTTTTATATATCTTCACGGGTTACTCCGCCATTTGTGGACCGATTTTCAAAATTCTTTTTGTATTAAGAAAGAGAACACTCCTGTGGTGGTCCCATTGTCACCATGTCATGATCTGATGATGAAATCTCGGGCAAATCGAGCAAAACCCTTAAATTTCATAGGCACGTCTAACGTGTTTCATGTCTTTTCTTAAGATATGCAGGTATTTGCGTCTGGTAGTCATCATGTCATGTTGCTGAGCTGATGATGGAAGGGTCCTGGTAGAAATACTTTTTATTTTAAGTTATTCTGGTGTTTGCTTTGGCTCAAATTCTAATACCTACGCATCTAGTAACTTAACAAAAAAAATAAAACCGACTTCAAAAACACCAAAAGCTCATAAATAATATAAGAATACATACAACATCACAGTTTTATATTGAAGTCGGTGCCAAGCAATGATCACCTTGAGAGTCTTAAACATGTCTTAAAAAATATAATAACAATGAATCACGGACCTGAAAAAAAGACGTACAGATATGAGCGTTGTTGAATCAAGAGTGAAGTATGCAAATGACAGCACATTTGTATGTGTGTGTGTCTTGTTCTTCGCAAAATGGCAGCTTTTTGTCTTTACCAGCACGCGTAGCACAAGGGTCGCGAGAGTTTTTTGTCCGCCTATTTCTCTACAACCAAATGTCACTTTTGACAGTAGCGAATGAGATAGCTATTGTTTGGTATCGAGAAAGTGACAGTTAATAATAGAACATATTTATCTCGGGGTCCTTGTTCTACGCGTGGAACTTGTCTTACCTTGCATGCTTTACATTTGTTTAAGGCCACACTACATCCGTATTATTTTGTAGGTCTAGCTAGTCTATGCAATGAATATACTTAGTAACTTTTTTGAAGTCGGTTTTATTTTTAAATCTTCAATTTCTAGGCCCGTGTGCTCATCATCGCACCGCGCGTCCCAGAAATGGCGAAAAATTTATAGCGTGTACGAATAATAACATTGACATAATAATGCAGGGGCCTTGTGCTGTGCTGTATGCAATAAACAAACAAATGACCATCATTTTGTTTACGCATGGCAGAGTTAAACTAAAAATGTTAAAATTAAAAGTTGTTTTCATTTTATAAATTGATTATATCTCCGCTACAGAATGACAGGAAAAAATTTGGCGGGGGGTCCAATAATAACCACTATATTACGAATTGTGTATGTCGTGCATACTCTGTATCCATAGTTATTTTATGACATTCTTATAATTGTTCTAAGATGTCAGTATTCTGTCTACAACTGTTTTTGTGATGTGGATATGAGGATGCGGTAGTCAGAATATGGCCATCTCAAATGTATTTGTGATTTTCAGACCTCTATTTTACCAGCTCTGACAGGCGCGTAAATTGTCAAAAATATATAATGAAATATAAATGTCATATATTTTGGCAATTGTCCTGTCAGAGATAGTGAAATAGGGGCCAGGTGGGCGAATTCAATTTTTTTGTAACATTTTCGCCCGAGTGGTCTTTGTATATTTGTTGAATAACTAATGAACATAATTCCGCTTTTCTTCATTAATTAAGTTAGTTTCTTCATTAATTAAATAACGATTGCCGATCAATCGATGAGTTACAAAATCACCACCCAGACCTCTTAGACGAAAACCACGACACGCTAAGTTTTCCGCAGTCGTTCCGCAAAAAAAATGTATGGAGATGACATTAGCTACGGAAAAAATAGCGTGAGGTTGTCACAAGCTGGTCAATGTCAGGCAGGCCTCGGCACTGGACTGTGCCCCGAGTAAAATCGGGAGGCCCGCGATCAATCCTGCCATGTAGCCCATGTACGAATGTTTTTCGTTTCACGAATTTCATATGTACATTTACCTGACGCTCCTACGGTGAAGCAAAACATCGTGAGGAAACCTGCATACACCTGCGAAGTAATTCAAAGATGTATGTGAAGTCAACCAATCCGCACTGGGTCAGCGTGGTTTAACTAAGGCCTAATCGCCCTAACATAACTAGTTAGTGAAGGCTCGTGCCCCTCGGTGGGGGTGTATATGAGCTGTGATGATTGTCACAAGCTAATGTCATTTCCATACATTCTTTCTGCGGAACGAGTGCAGAAAATTTGGCGTGTGGTCTAGTGTGTCGTTTTGGTCACTTAGTCGACTACTTGATTCGCAGTTATGCCTTGATGTGACATAATATCTTTATGTAAAGCCCTAGGATTCTGTTGTTATGAAGTAAACAAGTTAAAGCACTGTGTGAATCAGTACTCTATGTTGCTTTTTTAAAATAAAATTATTTGGATGTAAAATTACAACTTAACCTTCATTGATATTTGACAGTTCGACGACAAAGGAAACCTTTCCAAAGAGTCTGCGTTGGAACACGCCAAAGAAATATTCCAAGATGGCGACGAAGTCAAGACCGTTGAAGAGTTTGTCGACACTTGTTCAAAAGGTATTTTTATTGTAATAAGTATTGGTACAGTCCACAGCATATTCAGGCTGTCACAAAATGACATTTTTACAATCAACTTTGATCTTAAATTAAACAGTTTAAGGTTAAAAATCAATTAGAGAAATTGTACAGTTTTGTATAGCCAGACGTGCTGTTGACTGTACATATAAATTGAAGAAACTTCCACTACATCAAGCAAAGCAGTTCTTTATTTATGATATTTCATCTAAGCTACGTCGCGATAATTTGACCTTGTTTCTTCTATTGCGCTTAAAAAAATTAAGTCAGGCATGCTACCACTTAAAATAATCATATCAGGAAAATAGTTCAAACATATAATATTTCCGTTTTCAGTGAACGAAGCCACAGTAAGTGATGGTGAGAAGGGCTGTGAACGTGCTGAGCTGCTGTTCAAATGCTTCACTGATAATTTGGACAAGGTACGTATTTGAATCACATGATTATTTGTTAACTAGGAGGAAAGGCGGACATTAGGATTAGGGCAAGGTCCTCGCGCATCATTGGACTATGGACCGCTCTTATATCACTAATAAGTACTCGCATCAATTTTCTTTACGGCTTGACTTTTTGTCGAATGTATCTCACTTGTGATGTAAATCAATAGAATGTTACTACTAGAATCAATATTATTTCAATTTTCGTCGAAAATTAAAAAAAAATAAAGGAAAATCAGTAGAAAATGGTGCGCAGACGACGCTCTACTGCCAGACGAATGATTCAGAAATAAAACACATTGTCTTCTCCTAAACGAGGTACAATCGACAACATGACAAGCTTTGCACACGCACTACTAAACCTCTTGTACTAGCTTTATATCTTGAGATGTGGGCGGCCCAAATAGTGAACCGTCGCTCTTCAACCCACCATGGATGTTTTATGTTTCACGCACAACAGGAAAACTCTTTGCCTTCATCTCACCTGCCGCCGTAGCATGAACACCGAAACACGATATGATAAAGCAATAAGACGATATTAACTGTTAAAATATTTATGATATAATGGCTACCTTGAAATATTATCGATATTCTGATATTAACAAAGCCCAAAATAACAATATCAATATCCAAAACATACTCAAAGCTTCAAGATAACTAAAATATCTAACTTTTTTTAACATCATCATCATCATCACAGCTCATATACGTCCCCACCGAGGGGCTGGAGCTTACCCTATGTTAGGGTGATTAGGCCTTAGTCAACCACGCTGGCCCAGTGTGGATTGGTCGACGTGGGGCAAGAAATTCATTGGTGGTGAAGTCGACTAATCCGCACTGGGCCAGCGTGGTTGTCTAAGGCCTGATCACCCTAACATAGGGTAGGCTCGAGCCCCTCAGTAGGCTGTGATATGAGCTGTGATGATGATTATTTTTAACCGACTTCAAAAAAGGAGGAGGTTCTCAATTCGATGCGTGTTTTTTTTTCCTTTTTTTTTGTGTGTATGTTACGCGATTACGCCGCCATTTGTGGACCGATTTTCAAAATTATTGTTGTATTCGATAGAGTATACTCCAAGGGTGGTCTCATGGTCACCAAAGTCAGGTTTTGATGATGGGATCCCATGAAAATCGAGGAAAACGCTAATTTAATACGAGCTCACCGAAGGTGAGCTGGTATTAAATTAAGGTTTCTTTCACTAAAAGGATTTCATTCACTAAATAGTTTAAATAAATAATATTTAACAAAAAATAAAAACCGACTTCAAAACAGTGAAAAGTTAAAAATAATATAAAAATAGTTACAAACAACATCACAGTTCTACTATATTGAAGTCGGTGTCAAATTTTGAGACTTTCTAGAGATCATCGTTTGGCACCGACTTCAATATAGAACTGTGATGTTGTTTGTACCTATTCTTATATTATTTTTAACTTTTCAGTGTTTTTAAGTCGGTTTTTATTTTATGTAAAATATTTTTTATTAAACTGTACTTAACACACAATTTAAATAAAGATGATCTCATATTTTAAACAAATATTAGAAAGATTATTAAACAACTTTATGTTTAATGAAGCTATTTATTTGTTACAGTTCGACTTTTAAGATGCACCTTAGCAGTTAATGCTGTCGCCGAATAAGTCGCAAATGGACGAGAATGAACCCTATAATTATATAACATAGCATTACGAATTGTGGACATATTTATAGTAAGTTAATAAACGTAGGTTAAGTTGCAAAATTTTGTTTTATTGCACTTGGTGGGACCAAGTTACGCCAAATCCTAATTGACACTAATTTGTAGACCATTTTACGCAAACTTATTGTTATTCACACAAAGCTGTCAAATTGAAGAATTGCATAAAATGAATTGAACTGCATTCATAAGATGTTGACCATTTTATAACATTTTATCAAAATTAATCATTGTTTTACCATGACTCATAGACTCGTATGTTTTATAATAGGCCGTTTTATATGACATTTACCTATTTAAGGTTTTTAATATGTCAACTATACTACAGGTAATATACTTAATACTAAAGAGCATCAAATAAACCACTGCGTATACCAAATACTCTTTTCATTATAAGTATCATATCATTATCATACATATATTATGATTTCTTAGGCGGCCTTTTAGTTCCTTAGGACAAAGAAACAATTTGCATATAAAGGATGTGTTTATTTTGTATCATTTAGATTGTTTGATAGAAAAAAATTATAATTTAGACAATATATCAAACAAATCAGTAAATAAGTCAATCAAATCGATCATTGATTGACTAACTTACGTTTCCACCCCATATACAGGATTATTTTTTTATGACACTGTAGTAGAATAATTTAAATATTAATAAAAAAAAATAACACCTATTTAATTTTATATTCATTTTATAAAATATCCAAAAAACTACTGTTATAGTTAGTTTTTTTTATATACTTAATAATGGATGTGTACTTTTGAAGAGTCCTTAAAATTTTCCCGGGTGATAAAAAAGTCACTCTGTATAGTACTTGGGCGAAACTACAATATTTTGAGGCCTCTATTTCAAATTGAGATAAAAATTCATAATCGAAAAACCAAATATTATTTTAAAGAACATTTCGTTTCTTCCTTTAGTGCCAGCAACATTGCATTGACGGAGCACATCTTTTCCACAATAAAAACTACACGGAGAGCAGAATTGATGTTGTTTTCGAGTTTGAATATTCACTATTACTTTTTATCACCCCGGATAATTGAGGGGCGGATTAATTATTTTAGAAAAAAACAAAAAAGATAATATTAAAAAATAATAGTTTTTTTATATTTTTGAAAATTAATATAAAATTAAATAGGTGAGTTATTTTTTTATCAATGTTTAAATCATTCTCCTACCGTGTACTGAAGCGAAGTGTGTGAAATTATCCGGGGTGATAAAAAAGTAACCATGTATAATGTAATGAAGCACATGAATCTTTTCAGGAGAATAAAAAGTAATTATTAAGACAAAAAATAGTTATTTTAAAATGGTGGCAAATCAAAAATCATATGATTGTTTTTTTTTATATACGTACAGAACGTATATAAAAAAAACCAACCATAATCAAAAATACTAATTGCACACCAACATTTCATACTATATGCATTTATCTGACGCTCTTACGGTGAAGGATAACATCGTGTTTTATTTCAAAGGTGTATGTGAAGTCAACCAATCCGCACTGGACCAGCGTGGTTTGACTAAGGCGTACTCGTACCCCTCGGTGGGGACGTATAATGATCTGTGGTGATGATGATGATGACCAAAATTGCTACATAAAATATTATTATTTTAGCAACTATTTAAGTTCGTGAGAAATTCGTAAGTCGATTGCAGTATTTATCTTTGTGATTCAGTGGCTCCGTATAATTACGTTACAATATCCATGGCTGCGGTAAAATGTGGTATTCATACATTAAACACAATGTCTGTCAACCCTTAGTAGTGGAGTAACCCGACTGAGTTAAAATTTGGAATAAGTACCCCTTTATTTCTGATGCAATTGTGCATTATATGTATTGTCATAAATCGAAAATGGGACTGCAACAAAATTGCGGATTACATACTTTTGTACAAGCTCCGCAATGTGGGTATCAAATCAAATAAAAGGGCTTGGCTCGCAGAGTACAGTAACTAAATCATGAAAAAAATATTTAAATCCAAGATGGCCGCCGCAACCTAATAACAGATTGTACAGTGTGAACAAAAGCCCTGCAAACCAATACCAGCTTCTCCCCCTGGACCGCATTCAACGGAGAGCGACTCGAATCGTCGACTGCCTGGAAATATCAAATCGGCTTGATACTTTGGCGCTGCGTAGAGATGTCGCCTCGCTATGCATCTTCTATCGCATTTATCACAGGGAATGCTCCGAGGAATTGTTCGAACTTATACCTGCCGCCTCTTTCCGCCATCGTTCCACGCGACTAAAAATCCATGCCCACCACTTAGATGGTTGGCAGTCCACAACTGTGCGATTCTCCCGAAGCTTCCTGCCTCGCACAGTCAAACTTTGGAACGAATTGTCGCCTGCGGTATTTCCGGACCGATAGGACCTTCAAACTTTCAAAAAAAGAGCGTACCTATTCCTTCCTCAAAGGCCGGCAACGCACTTATAACTCCTCTGGGGCTGCGGGTGTCCATGGGCGACGGTAATCACTTACCATCAGGTGATACGTCTGCTCGTTTGCCCCCTATACCATAAAAAAAACCCTTTTAGGAGCATGTTCAGAATCGAAATATAAATGTTATGGCGTCATTGAAAATACAAAACTGTAAAATTAATTTTGAAATTCCTCATACAAATTGTTGGGCCTGTAAAATGAGGAATTAGTAAAAGAATTTTACAATTTCGAATATTCAATGACGCTATTTCTTTTATACATCGATTCCGAACATGCCCCTGAAAGGGTTCACAGGGTTTTTGTTACACTGAAAAAAAAGATATCTTGATTCAAGAAAATATGCGGTTATATATGCACTATGCAGTTAAATGTCTTGAATTAAGACGATGTATTTTTTTGAATTCAAAAATGATATCATTTTGAACGAATGTAAACTGCATTCAATCAAAATAACACTGTCGATTCACTAAACATAACAGAATCTTGAATTAAATAATGATTGTCTTATTTCAATGAATTGGTTTTCAATAATACTTTAGTATAACACGATCACGCCATTCAGTCAAGACAACAGAGATTTTGTCATGAACTCTTCTGCCTTAAATTGAATGAAATAATTTTTTGATTCAATGATATCGGTTTTCTAAACCACTTTATTTAGACGATCATTTCTTTCAGTCAAGATAATATTATCTTGTGCTCATCTCTACACAATTAAATGAATTAAATATAAAGTATTGAATGGAGATTCTGTCTGCCTTGGTTCAACATGATCGATATGATTGATTCAAGTCATTACTTCTTTCAGCCAATATAACTGAAATCTTGGTTCTTAATACCATCTACTTTAAACTAAGTAGATATATTATTGTTCTAAACAATTATTTGTTTTGCATTATAACATCAGCATATTAGCTCAATACAATATTTTGTTTTCGTAAGATTTAACATTTTGAACCAAGCATTCTAGGTATTCGAGTCAATATAATTTTTTATTGTCTTAAAAGAATAATTTCTATTTAGAAGAAAATATTCTCTCGGTTTAAAGTATAAATGATCTTCAAAGAAACTGACAAAAGCTTGACTTAATGGAATAAATTTATCAGGGCAAAACCCCACTAAACAGCACCGTTTAGATTCCTTCTCCTCATAGGTATATTAAATGTTTTTGTGGCATTATTGCTATTGTTACGTACACTTTAGTTACACGGCGTATTTATAAATAATGCAAGAACTCCAAGGGTGCTACACCACTGCTTAGATTTCTACACGACGATTCGGAGATGCGATAAATAAAGTTGTTGCATCTGAGCAGTACTATAACATCTTCGGAGCTCTTGCATTATTTCTGGTTACGTCGTGTAACTGATGTGTGGATAGCAACAATATGCCACAAAAAATAATAAGTATGAGGAGAAGAATGTTAAACGGTAATGCTTAGTGGGGTTTTGCTCTGATAAATTCATTCCATAGAGCCAAGTAGAGGTACAACTGGATCTGAAACAACAAAAATAAATAGTACATCGTACTTTGTAGTGATCATCAAAAACACATTCTTTTACTTTAGTATTGTCAGTTTCTTATTTAATTCATTCTGGGAAAGAGTTTAAAAAATGAAAACATTCTTAATAAAGTATAAAATATTATTTATTTATTAAAAATTAACTTTACAGTAAGCAATTTCCTTAAGATAGGTACACAATAAATTAATTCCCATTTTTATACAATTTTATTGCTTAACTATATAGTCAATATATTTTATATTTTTTTTACAGGTGCAATAAAATATTACTGTGCCACATACATCAAAGATCTAATGACCTCAGCCATCTCGATGATCCCTACGTGCAATACCCTATGCGGTAGATCACTTATCTACATTTTTGCATTTTTTTGTGGTCTTAATCTACAAACCTTACATTTGACAGAAAGTCAATATTGGCAGACTAAACTTTAAATCTAGACTCAAGTTTCCCTTAACTAACACAATATACACAATAACATATTTTTTTCGTTTCTCGCCTTTTATATAGAGGCGTTATTATCACCAGGATTCTGAAAGAAAAATGAAAGTAAAATACAATATTTTTGCCATCATCATAACAGCTCATCTACATTACGTCATTACGTCCCCATCGAAGGACACGAGCCTTCCGGTTACGGTGGTTAGGCCTTAGTCAACCACGCTGGCCCAGTGCGGATTGGTCGACTTCACACACACCTTTGAATTTCTTCACGGATGTATGCAATGTTTTCCTTTACCGTAGGAGCGCCAGACAAATGTACATATGAAATTCGAAAAAAAAACACATGGGTACATAGCGGTCTCGAACCTTGAACCTCCCGATTGGAAGGCAAGTGCCGAGTCCACAGCGAAGTTATTTTTGTCCAAATGACTAAGTTTTTATGCAATTTTGTAGCTGACATATTCATGTTCAGTCCGATCTGCTGATTATGTATGTGCCAGCTATAAAATTGTATAACACTTTTTGGTCGACCAAACATTTTTTTAAAGTTATGTTATGGACAATATAATCCAAAGGTGCAAGGTGACTCGATTTAGGTGTTCCGGAGTGTATAAACGACCATGAGCCATCGGACTCGCCCACCGAGGGTTCCAGTAACATTATAGAGATGCAACCGCATATTATTGTAAGCTTAGAGGTTTTTAAAAAGTTTTGAAGGATTTTTTATGATTTCCAAAAGCAAACGAATTCAAAGAAGTTGTATTCTACGTGGCATAAGTGTTGACTCACCTCAACTAATATCATGATACTCTCTGACATTCTTGAGTGAAAGCTTCCCAGTCTTGGATGACTCCCAGGATGTCTTTCCATGGATCCTGGGACGGGTGGGATAATGTAGGCTTGCGTCGAACCCATGTCAACTCCGTTGGTAATTTTGTATCTGAAAATTTATATTTTCAATGTTATTTGGAAACGTCATATGTCATATACGAGGTGTAACAAAGTACCTTACACTAACACTCAAGGAAGTGAATGAATGTTAAAAATTTCCAAAGTAACATCTATCGAAATATGAAAAATTTTGACTACAAAACAAATTTAGATTAAGTATATTGGTATACTCACTGCAAAACGTTGAATTAAATCTTTCGGAATTATCCAGGACTCCAAAAGAACAGCAATAATATTTTTTGGTACGGTCATTGTAATAGCGCGCTGCTTGCTTCATGTTTCACTAAATTTGATCTGAGAACTATTAAAATCATCACATCACATTTACATTATATTGGCACAGTATTCGTTGGTTTTCATACTCCAAACCAGTCGCAAACACAGAAAGAATTCATCAGACGAAGGCTTCTTCACTGAATCAGTCAATCAGGAACGCGTAGTGTGGTTTGGTTGACGCATTGTGGAAGAATACTCGTACAAGTTCTTCGTGGAAATTGTGTTTTTCATCCAAGCATTGTGTATTACATATGAAAATCTGACATCTTGTTTGAAAGTAAAAGTTGTAAACCGAAAGTGATATTGCCTTAGTTGAAAAGAACATTTTTTTTCAAAGTAAGATAACAGAATTCTTGTGCTAAAGCAATATCGCATTAGATTAAAATTCTATTGACTCTATTCAAAATTCACAATTTATTTACATTAAAACAGTCATAAATTTTCGTCCAAGAAAAATAAAAGGTTGGACGGACAAAAGATGTACTTGAAACAAAGAAAACTACGGTATTAAAGCAAAATTTTCAAATATTTTAATTGAAAAACTTTATACATTAAAATAATATATACACACTCTTGAACGAAAACAAAGAGAGTTGTGATAAAAAACCTCAGTGTATTCGAACCAAGACAATGATTTTCTTGTGTTAAAGTAAATTTGCATTCTATTAACAATCTGTTGACTCCATTCAATAATGTCTTTAAATTTCATCAAAAAAATAAAAGTTTCATCGGGAAACAAAATTTACTTTGATCAATTGGCTGTGATATTAAAACAAAATTTTGGAATAAGTATTTCAGTCCAAGAAGTTTTTGTATTGAAATGAAGCACACACACCCTTCAACGAAAACAGAGAGAATTCTGATAAAAAACATTACTCTATTAGAACCAAGACATCGGTTTTCTTGTGTTAAAGAAATATTAAATTAAATTAATATTCTATTGGTTTCGTTTAATATTATAACTGAGTTTCGTTGCATATTTATAAATACTTGATCTAAAGGCATATTTTGTAAAACAAGAACATGATCATATGTTCTTGTTTTACAAAATATGCCTTTAGATCAAGTATTTATAAAATCACTTACTATGGAAAAGAATTGCACGAGTCGCGATTGGGCAGTTCTTCACCGGGCCACTTTTCGAACGTTCATGCGTTATCTACGTTTGGTAAATCAATGAAGAAACCCTAATATAATACCGAATTATTAAATTAGGGTTTTCCTCGATTTTTATGGGATCCCATCATCAGATTCTGACTTTGGTGACTTTGGGACCACCCTAGGAGTCTCTATCGAAAACAAAAAGAATTTTGAAAACCGGTTCACAATTGGCGGCGAAATCGCGTAACATACACACAAAAAAAACATACGCATCGAATTGAGAACCTCCTCCTTTTTTGAAGTCGGTTAAAAAATAGCCGAACTTCTTGCCTGTTCTTCACGTGAAGGCTTCCCCAATTCCCGAACAGATGTAAAGTCAACTTTTTTTCTCTTCTACTTATATTTGCAGACATTTTGGGATGTATGCATGCACATACAAGGTTGAATCGTAATCTTCTAAGTGGATTTTTTAATTTGTTAACGTCAGAAACAAATTAAAAAATCCACTTAGAAGATTGCGATTCAAAGTAAATTTCTGTAAATAAAGTAAGTAAAGTTCCTGTGAATTTCTAGATGTTGAATAAAGATTTTTGATTTTGACTTTGGTCCACCTTATGAACGCCATCCACGTAACCAACTACAATATTTATGCCCTGCACATCGCGATAATTAGGCAATAATCGCGTTTTGAAGGATATCATAACAGTTCATTCATTTTCACCGGAGGGAGACTCTGTACCAGGGTCGTGTGCTTAGGTACCTCCGTCTATATCTGCCTATTTCTGCCGCAAAGCAGCAGTGCTTGCATTGCTGTGTTCCGGTTTGAAGGGTAAGATATGACACTGAAATTACTGGGTACCGTGACTTGACATCCTAAGTCACAAGTTGGCAACATGCACCGTGGTTCTTGTGGGGGTTGCAGTTTTGCTGCGGATTTCACAGGAGCCACATGTACTATAGGTAACTGTTACCACTTACCATCAGGTGGGCAGTTTGCTTGTTTGCCAACTTTCTGCAATAAAAATAAAAAAAAAATTAATGAAACGTGTCAATGTTGTTTATGTTACAATGTATATTTTGATTTCATGTTTCTACTATAGATGTTTTTATATGCAAATTTTTGTATGAGCGTCTACTAGAAAATTTGATTGCAAAATGCTTTAAATACTACAATAAGAAACTATTACCATAAAAATTGTTCTATTAAGTAGATACTGATAATCACGGAGTAGGTAAATAAAATCGAACTATTTATAGTCCTAAGTATGTTTATTTCTAATAACCTATTTACATTAACGCTAAATGTAGAGTCCGCGGCGATGTTTTCTTAATAATAAGTATGTAACATAAAATATACTTAGAAAAATATATCAAGAACTAATTACATTAGTGTTATAATACGCATTAGCCAATTTTTATTCGTGATAACTTGTCCACAGTACGGTAGCTCAGGTTTCCAGCAGTAATACTCGAAGAGGCGTCTTGAAAATCACGATTCTTCTCAGAAATCAATGTCGAAACCGAACTGCAAGAAAAGTCAACAGTTTGTAATTTGTGATATGCCTATCGTCTTTGATTGAGCGATCATCGACTGTAGCTTATTATTCTCTAGATGTTTATTTATACAACTAAGTTGGCAACAAACAGGTTGCCCACCTGATGGCAAGTGGCAACGGTCGCCTCAAGTTCATGTGGTTGCTGCAAGATTTCCAAATCTTCCACTGCTAGGAATCTAATGTACATACGTCGCCAACTTGTGACTTCAGATGTCAAGTTACAGTATGCAGTAATTTCAATGCTTGTCTTATCCTTTAAACCGGAAGCCAGCAATGCAAGCACAGCGGCTTGGCGGCAGAAATAGGTTAAACAGAGAAACCTGCGCAGACGACTCTATAATACTGAGTCTTCTTCTGGCCTAGTAATATACCTACGAAGAATAATTAGAAGTTATTATACATTATAAACCGAATTCAATGGCTCTCTGGCGAATTCCTGGTGGTTGAGCAATCTAGGCAGATATCGTCGCTTATCAACACTCATATCATCGCTTATCGTCAATATGAATGCCAAAAAATCCATAGTTGTAAAATATAAAAAACAGATGATTGTATAATGATTTGTATGTGAGCAGAGTGACAAATAGCAAGTTATCAAAACTAATCTAATAACATTTAATCAAATATTTGTGTGACAAGAGTAATACTAAACTGTTACCGTGGTAATACGTACTTTGGCTGCGTTTTCTGTCAAACACCCAAACGCAAGTTTCGCCCTCTCGCAGCCTTTTTCCCCGTCGGCAGTCATCTTTTCATTTACTGTAAACAATATTAAATTAAAACTACCGACCAACAATGCCATTGTGGAACCGTTATAATGGTCCTTTAAGCTGTATTCAGCTACAATGGGTCCTATTTTTGAATGATTCGTCTGCCATCAAGCGCTCGTAGAGCGTTGGTCTGTGCTGGATCTAAATTGACTTCAATGAAAATCAAATATTATTTTAATTTTCGTCGAAAACAAAACGAAAATCAGTCGAAATCAAACACAGAAATCGCTCGACGAGCGCTCGACGCCAGACAAATGATTCAAAAATATTCAAAATATAGAAAATATTGTGAATAAAGCAAATGTACTGTATAAATTGTGTTATTTGATGAATTTAACAATTGACTCGGCAGCTATTGTCAGTGTGCTTAAAGTTCTATTCTAAGAATACAAGGGGCTAAAGTAGTAATTAGCATTCAAAAAGGGGTTAACTGACCTTTTATACCATTTCGATGATCCCTCAGTTCGAATACACTTTTGATTAAAACCTCAACTGGCGTAATAGGTCATCATCAAAACTGATACCGAGATTAATTTGCAAAGCACTCATTTAATACATTTTTGTTACATGGTATTTGATGGTTCTTGCCATTTTCACTATCTTTTTACTACGAATATGATACCAATTTAAGAACTATTTAATCGAATTTCGTTAAAATCATCAAAAAAGTTCAACAATTATTATTAAGTTAGATTCAAATCCTATTTGCTTAAATTAAATTAGCGTCAGCTAAATAACTCTTCCCTTCCACTCTACTCTAACTTGCAAGTCTTGCAACCATTACCATCAAATACGAGGTCGGGGGCCTTGCCATCTCTAGGAGCAGCCCAACTTAAATTAAAATATCGTTATTCAACATAGGCCTTTACAGGCACTTATTGACGTCATAAATGTCTGAGTACTGAACTGTCGTATTTCGATAATACCTTTAATAAACATAATTAACCTTAAATTAACTTTAGCAAACCTGTTTATCATATTGTGTTTCATGCTACGGGGGCAGGGTTAAAACTACATTGAAACAAAGACAGCGCTATTGCTCTATCTCGCTCTCACTTCAGTCTGACCACTGCTTCAAGAGATCATGGTAAGGTGGCAGAGATTTTTTTTTCTCATCTGCTACAATCTTTTACACCCACTTACCGGACGAGCAGGTCGTGAAAATCTCCTCTATCTTTTTCAAATGTTCGTCGCCATTTTTGAATATCTCCTTGGCGCCTTCGACGGCCCCTTCAGGACTTATTTTTCCCATATCGTCCATCTGAAAATTTACTAGTTCATTAAACTTAACAATAGCACATGCGTTCCTCCATTTCCTTATATTTTGTTTGCCTTCCTGTCCTATTTTGTATTTGGGCTAATTTTATAATGCTTACATCCTCTAAGAAAGGGTTTTGGAAATTCAACCGCCTAAGGGGGTACAACTAGGGTGAAAGTTTAGAGGCCTGCGTGCACGGTTGGCCCCGTGTACGCCGCCGTAAGGCCCTCCGTCTGGGGATTGCCCTGGTGTTCTCGGGCAATCCCCCCTTGGCGATAGCCCGACCAGCTAGGTCGGGCTAGCCCGGGCGCGTTGGTAGTGGTAGTCGCAGTGTGGACCCTACCACGCGCGTCCATAAGGGCAGGAAGAACACCGGGGGGTTTAGTGGGTAGGCCTGGCACTCTGCCGGGAGAGCCCCACACACGCTCGTCGTCTAGCCAACGACGAGTACGGTGCGTCACGCATTCCCCTCGTAAAAAAAAAAAAAGGTGAAAGTTTATATGAAACTTCATTACTTTTGAAGCTTAAACATAAAGCTTTTTTATTTGGGCTAAAAAATAGAATTGAGTCAACACATGTTTTAGCTTTACGAAGCGCAAGCGAAGCTGTGGGCGGAAAGCTTGTTTTATTTTCCTGCAAATCTGTCCAGTCCAGCTTCACATTTGTGACTTGTATAATTACTGTTAAAATGTTACCATCTGTATCCATATCGAATATTCTAAAACAAATATCTTTTTTTCATCTTAGTACCTATATAATAATGATACGACATCAAGAAGTCTCCAATCAAGAAGAAGACATCGCATTAGTTGTAAAAAATAGTATACAACAAACAGAATAATCTTACAATTCCAATTTTCTTGAAGAGGCAGGCCGCGAAGCACTTCGCGTTCTTGCTGTCAGGCAGCATTTTGTTCTTCAGGGAGCGGATGTCAAGCAGGGAGAGTGGGTGGTCCTTGATGCAGTCCAGGCCTGTCCCTAGCAGCTTTGATTGGATCACTGACTTTTCCTCCTTCGACATTGCCTATAATGACAGAACAAGATTTCAAGAGGATTAAATCGCTGTAATGCAGCACCGTAGTATTAATTGGATGGCAGCACAACGGGGAGCTCCTCGATATAAACCCCTCTGCTCCCCCTGCAAGTACCTGTAGGTCAAATTATTAATTTAAAAATATTTATGGCTTTTAGGGTTATCTTTTACATAACTCCATTGTGAGTAGTGTATTTTATGATAAATTACCTTTTAACGTATAAAAATTATGTCTTACATGAGTATATAATTTAAAGAGTATTAAAATTATGATAATGAAAATAATACAAACTAATACTTATGGCAAAAGGTTTCTGCGTTAAAAAACTCTGCTTATCCTAATTTATGAGAGAAAACTATGTGCAGAAACAGACATTTTAGTATAATACTTTATCTGAATTTCAATTTCTATACCATTAACTTATGATATTATCCAAGTGACCCTAAAAGTGTGCAATATAAAAAAAAAAACAAATACATTAGAGTTAACTAAACTTTTAATGAAATATTTTATTTAAAATTATTACGGCAAATTTTAAAGGATATCTTTGTGTCAGTGTTATGTGATTTACTAAATTGAAGTGATTTCTAACGCATGACAAAGTGGTCTATTGGTTGTGACCACACGGTATGGATCTGACAGTCAATACCATGGTTCGATTCTCCATACGGGAAGATTTTTCTTTGCTTGGCTTGGTTTGCTTGGTAGGTATTCAGATCACCTAGATAGCTACCACCTTACCTAAGCTTGTCGCCATAATGCGCGTTCCAGATAAGCATTTTGCAACATTTTTAGCATCAACACGTTTCACAGACGGCCCCAACGTAATTCATCGAAACTCAAAATTTTATTATTTTTTTATTAGCTGAAACGTTTTCTGTAGAGCTTGATTTTACACCCCACTAAAGATAATAAGAGAAAATTATTTAGTTCCAAAAATATAAGTGTTAAATCATTAAATCAATATAAAACTCGATTCCGTAGTAGTTCATCGAAAGTTTAGGTTTCAATAATCACTTTCGATAATTAACGTTGGGACCGTCAATACATAGATTTCACGAGTGTTAATATGTGATATTACTTCGGTAAAATACTTGTTGAAATGAGAAACTCTTCAGAAAATATAATTTATGTGATTTTACTTTCGAAACACATTTGAAGCTTTCACTTACCCTTCCATAGTGAATCGACACCGCTAAAAGGACGCATATCAACCCAGTCTTGTACATGTTTCGTTGGTCAATCAATAGATCACTGAATGTGATCAATTCCGCGTTCGATTCCGTTTTATAGTTAACAGGACACCATGCGATGATGTGTGAAAACGGCATGATGTTTCCCGTGTTGGATGGCGGCCTTCGATTTAGGAGGAGATGCGGTTTTTGTGCGACCTAATACACGCATATCGTCACAAAACACGTATATACGTTTGTCAGCCGTTCCTCATTTAAACAAACCGTGTCATGATACTTAGATAGTGTTAGGAATGATTTTTAATTGGGCGCAACTCTCCATCTCAAGGCAAATTGATTAATTAGCAATAATAATATCTATGACTAGTTGTGCCCGCGAACTACGTTTCGCCATATATTTTCCCAATTTTTCCAACATTTTTCTTTGATGCTCAGCTCTTATTAGTCGTAGCGTGATGTAATATAGCCCAAGGCATTCTTTGATAAATTGACTATCCAATACAAAAAGATTTTTTCAATTTGAATCAGTAGTTTCTGAGATTAGCGCGTTCAAACAAACAAAACAAACTCTTCAGCTTTATACTATTAGTAAGTAAGTATAGATATGTTTGCTGACTCATCTACACGGAAAAAAGATATCTTGATTCAAGAGAATATGCGGCTGTGTCACCGTGTAGTAAAATGTCTTGAATTTAGAAGATGTATTTTTTTCTAATTCCAAAATGATATCGTTTTTTTAAAAAAAGTCGTCGCCCCACAGTATGTTTTTCTCCTACGTCGTGGGTGCAGTTACAAACATAGAATATCACATGCACATACACCCAGACCGGAACAAATTTCTGTAAGCCATACAAAAGATTTGTCCCGTACGGGAATCGAACCCGCGACCCGTTGCACAGTAGACGATCACTCGACCTCTGCGCTAACCGTGTCGTTATTGTTGCGTCTCTACTTGCGTCTCTGTAAACTGCATTCAATCAAACTAAACACATTGTTTCGGCCTACGCGATTTTCGACCCGCGGGATGAAATGACACTTCGATTATTTTTATCATTTTCCATTGGTCGTTTCTGTCCGTTCAACAAATGAATAAAAAAAAAATTGTGTATGTCATCCATACTTGACCGCTGGATATGCTGATGTAAGTAACCCAATAAATTGAGCAAATTTTCTTAGTACCTACATTCTTTAGTTTTCATAATTTTTCTGATATTTCCTTAATTTATGGTCATATTTGTAACCGACTTCAAAAAAGGAGGAGGTTCTCAATTCGATGCATATGTTTTTTTTTTGTGTATGTTATTCACTAAAAAGAGAAAAAATACAAAAAATAAAAATAAACTTCAAAAATACTGAAAAGTTGAAAGCAATATAAGAATACGTACAGACAACATCACATCTCTATATTTAAGTCGATGCCAAACGATGATCTCCTAGAATAGTTATGGGCAAAGTACGGCCCGCGGGCCAACTCCGGCCCGCGAATGTTTTAATCCGGCCCGCCGAGGGTCCATCGACATGGATAGTATAATATGGCCCGTTATAATTACGTTTTGGCGGTCGAGAGCTGGAACCTGCTTTCGAAAATATCATGACAAATCAAAAACAATTCCATATGTCTCACACGCCTAACATAAACAAGGCAGAACCTTCGAATAAAAGTTAAATTAATTATTATTTAAGGTAAATCTATTTTGTAATATTTGTGTGTAATGCTGTAATGTTTTTATAATATTACTAACATAGCTAGTCCCGTTCTATGAACCGGCATAATTTTTTATCCATATTTACAGAACGAGTTTATTTTTGAAAAATTCATAATTTGTAACTTATTAATTATGTGTCCAATTTGATTCTAACAAACACTTATTAAACCGAAAATCCTCCATACCTATGTCACGACCAAAACATCACTACTCGCATATATCTGTATTTCCTTATACTCCATTTTTCAGGTTATTCCAAATCGTTTTTGAAAGGTTAAAAATTAATTCTTAGCTTTTTATATGTATACATATATTGATGATTATATTTAAAAGCTTTCACGCAAAATGCATTTTTTCTATAATTCTGGCCCTCCTCTAGAATTTCTTAAACTTTGTGGCCCGCTATTAAAAAAGTTTGCCCACCACTGTTCTAGAAAGTCTTAAAATTTGGCACTGACTTTAATATAGAAATGTGATGTTTTCTGTATCTATTATCGCTCTTAAATTACTTGATTCTATTTAAATATATAATTTTGTTTTTAATTTTTTGTAAAATGTTTAATATTTTTTTTATGTCACCAAAGGCGGTGAACGAGCGGACGAGCCACCTGATGGTAAGTGGTCATCGTCGCGTCGCCCATGGACATCTGCGACATCAAGGGTGCCGCTTATGCGTCACCTGCCTTGAGTTTAAGGACCCCATTTACCTTCCGCTTGAAAAATGCCATGTTGTAGCGCGTTGGAAACACCTCCGGAGGGAGGGAGGGAGTATCAAAGAATAATCCAAAAAAATTACAGTAAGTATTTGGGACTACCTGACTTTTACTTGTATTCATAACAAAGCCTAATGATGTAATGAATTTTGTTATAATTGTGTAAACATTTGTTATATGATCACCCTATGCATAAAAAATCATCTAAATACAGAGTGTAGACCTAGTGAACGTAGATGCTGGATAACTGGTGCAAATGTAAGGCACCGTACACAAACCAAATGGGAGCACATTAAATTCGTATAGATTTGAATTCCATTCAAAACGTAATATTTTTTTGTCATTAACTTTGATTAAAAAATAAGCGTCTTGTAGTACTTTAGCAGGTACTATAATTTATTCTGTGCTTGTAGATCAAGTGTAATGTTAATTGGAATCAAATAATTTAAGAGCGTGTAGTACGGTAGTCCATGTGGTGATTGGAATCAAGTAATTTAAGAGCGTGTAGTACGGTAGTCCATGTGGTAATTGGAATCAAGTAATTTATGAGCGTTTAGTACGGTAGTCCTCTATTTTAAAATGTTCGGTAATACTATATTTGTTCAATTGTTTTAAATCTATTATAAACCGTTGTTTGCCATTTGGTTTCGGTACGGTAAATATTCGCAAAATGAAGTGACCCTGACATGGTGAACAGGGAGATATTACCTGGGGTTTTTTGCATTTCGGCTAAGCAATTTTCAATAGCTATTATACCAGGCTTTGAAGAAAAACCATTTTTCGGTAAATTTGATTGTAGAAGCGTACCTTTAAAAGGTATTGTGTGGCCACGGATCCATGATAATATACCAGGATCGTTAGTTATTTAAAGCCATTCGTTAAAATAGAAACATAATCTCCCCGCAATAGGTAACTTTACCTGTGAGACTAACGTCTCGATGCTGTCGCTTGTTCTCGATAACCGGTGGTTTTTCTCGAGCTCATGGATTCGTGGCGATAATGGCCTCTGATTGTACCTCACGCCCCCCCCCCCCCCCCCCCCCCGAGTTTAACGCTCCACGTTGTGGTATTGTTGGTATCTTGAACTGTTGTCGAGGAATTTTTAATTTTGATTCAGATTTATTAATATGAATGAATAGCCTTCGTTGATTTTATTTGTTCGGCCACATCAGAGCCGAATAGGTAATCGTCAATTTTGGTGTTCGTTACACGTATATTTTTATTAAGTACATTAACCACAGCTTAACGTCGTGATTATGATTCCTTGTAGTGATAATCACACAATAGGCGACCTGTATCACTGGGGGGTTTTATGATATCATGAGGTAAAATATTATCCTTCAGTGATAGTGCAATATTAAGTGCTTTACAAACAAACTTGGGATTATGGGCTTAGGTAAAAGAAAATCGAAAGGAAGGTTTAAATAATCAAAAATAAGTATATTGACTTTATATACAACCGCCTCCGTGGTCTAGTAGTTGAGACCACCGGGTGTTGATTGAGAGGTGCGGGGTTCAATTCCCCATGGGGGCAGAAGTTTTTCTGCTCGGTTTGGTTTTTTTTTTTGGTTTTTTTTTTTACTTCCTCTGACATTTGTTCTCAGAGTTTTTACATCTATGATACATGGATAGATGATCTATCGTTATTTAACATTTCTTTGCCTTCTATTTTGTACATGATTAAACTTTTAACTTACATATTCTACTCTATACACTTACTTTCAATTTTAGTTTGTTCATTTATACACATCACACAATCTCTCCACACACATATGTAAATGTGGCTGGTGTTGCTATACTATTGCTTACTTTGAACTGTTTTATCCTTACATTATATGTACATTGAGTTGTGAATGGTATACATTATGGAAACCAAAACAACCATTATGGAGAAACAAATAGCGATATTAAAAGCTTGGTACTATCTACCATCTATGTTACAACCTTAATATAAAACGATAGATACACTAGAAATCGTCTCTTGTCCTGTTTCTCCTAATCACTATTTTTGCAATTTTTTCACAGAACTTTAAAAGTCTGCTTCTTTGTCTGTTGTTTTGTATCATGTTCTGCAATGTATGTATCGTAAATTTTTCATCTACTGCAATTTCCAGATCGGTTCTCGCAACCACATGGACAGGGCACTCTAAGATTATGTGCAGCACCCTCTCAGACTTGTCTGGGTCGCAGACACACGCCGGGCTATGCTGTGTGTAGTGCTGTGTCTCCAGAGAAAATGAGTACCACATCGTCTGCGAAGGCCTGACAATAGTCGCCTCTACGTTCGAGGTCTTTTAGCAATGGGTTCAGCAAAAGGTTCCAGAATACCGTACCTCCAATCGACCCCTGCACACATCCTTTGGTCGTTTTCTTTGCGTACTCTGAACCCACGTATCGCACACCCACCTTTCGCTCAGACAAATAGCCATCGACCAGCCTACGAATATTGCCCGGACACTCTGTTTCTGTAAGCCTGCATACAATGGCCGGCCACCATGCACTGTCGAAGGCTCCCTCTATATCCAATGATACTAGAGCCACAATTTTTCTGGCTTTTACATTGTGCCGAATGTGTTGTATCATGGTATAGAGGGAGTCCTCAGTGCTTCTTTGGGGTGTAAAGCCATACTGCTTGCTGCTCATACTTCCCGCCGTATGCCAACCGATCCTTCTTACCATCATCTTTTCCAAGATTTTTCCCATATCCGGCAGAAGTCCAATTGGCCTGTAGGATTTGGGATGAGTATAATCATCCTTGCCACTTTTCTTTAGCACCACGACGGTTGCTTCCTTCCACAAGGTGGGGAGGTGAGCCAGGCTTAGGCACTTGTTAAAGAGAGCCAGGAACAAGGCTGGATCCTGGGAAGTAGCCGATCTGTAGATGTCCGCTGTGAGACCATCCGATCCAGGTGCCTTTTTCGGATCGAAACGGGACACAGACCACTTTAGCTCCTCCGCCGTGAACGGTGGATCGCATGACTCACCATGCGTCCAGACGTTAACACTTTTGGCTACTGCTCTCACCGCCTTGTGGTCTTCGTTGTCGTCCTGGGCCTTATCTTCAGGATAAAAAGTTTCAGCTAGTAGTTTTGCTGATTCTACTCCCTCCAGGACCTCTCCGTTTCGAACCAGAGGCACGTACTCCTGCCTATCTGTCGTGCAGCTGATAACTCTGTAGATCCCGTTCCACATGCTTTCCCTTTCCTGTTTGCCACAAAAGCCCTTTCAGCTTGCTATGCGAGCTTTCTTTGCCTCCAACAAGTAGGTCTCCTTAGCTTGAACATACTGCTCGACCACCCATGCCCTTCGAATAGGTGCTGCGCAGGATATTCGGCGCTTTTTTGTGTTGACGTCCTTCTTCAGTTTCCATAATTCTTCCGTCCACCAAGGCAATCCTGTTTTCTTTTTATTTTTAATTTTGGGTAGCTCTCTCTCGCATGTCACCTTCATAGCTTCCGTTATGCTGTGTGTCATGCGATCGAGATCTTCCCTTGTCCCTATTTGGTCAATTGCTGTCATTGTTATTTCTTTTTCTGTGAAGTTCATACTTAATTGTTCCCGAAATTGACTCCAAATAGTTTTCTTTGTGTAATATATACGGGTGGTTCTTTTTATATCTATCCCTATTGATTTTTCTAAATTTATTTCAAACAGGATTGCCTTGTGATCGGAACATGTGACGTTGCCATCTACTCTCCATTTATCTATCCTTCCGAGCATGTCGGTCGAGCAAGTAGTTATGTCGACGCTACTTGTGAGTCTTCTGCCTCCTCTGATGGTGTCAAAGGTGGACTCACTTCCTCTATTAACAATGTGGAGGTTCACCTCTTCCAGTACCCCGGCTAGTTCTTTTCCTCTTCGGTCTGCCCCACGGCTTCCCCACCAAGTGTTCCATGCGTTCACGTCGCCTCCCAGTGCTCGGTTTGGTTGGTGGTAGGGCTTCTGAGTCCGACTGGCTAGCTACCACCGTCTTACCTAAGTTTTGCTCCGACAATTCGAGGTAAGATAGCCAGTTTCTCAGCTGTTGAGGAGTCCAGGTGAAGCTCGCTTCCACCTTCGGCCTTATCTTCACTTACCGTCAGGTGAGATAAGGGCCAAGAGCTTCCCTGTAGTATGTAAAAAAAATAAAGTCACTCGGAAGCCCACATGTCTGACACCTCACACATCATTATCATTATCATCACAGCTCATATACGTCCCCACCGAGGAGCTCGAGCCCACCCTATGTTAGGGTGATTAGGCCTTAGTCAACCACGCTGACCCAGTGCGGATTGGTCGAATTCACATACACCATTGAATTTCTCCGCATATGTATGCAGGTTGCCTCACGATGGTTACCTTGACACCTGACACAATAATCTATAATGATTATTGAATTGAATGTTGAAATTAAATATTTCAATAATTAATAATAAGTATATTAGTCTATAGACACATCTGACACCTGACACAAGAGTCAATAATCATTATTGACTATTCACTCGGAACCCCACACATCTGACACCTGATATTATAATTGGCTATTGTGTCAGGTGTGAGGCGTGTGGACTTCCGAGTGGAGATATAAAGCCATTATACTTATTTTGAATTATTTAAACATTCACTGCGTTTTTCTTTGTAGTACAAAAAATATTATTTCATTATTTAAACATTAGATGCGACACCTGACACAATAGTCAATAATAATTATTGACTATTGTGTCAGATACGTTTGGACTTCCGTGTGTCTACATAAAGCCAATATACTTATTTTTCATTATTTAAACATTCCCTGCGATGTTCTTTTATCTAAGCTCATAATCCAAAGTTTGCAATTATTGGTATAGTACTTAACATTGCACTATCATTGAAGGATAATATTATAGCTTTATACCTCATGATATCATGAAACCTCTCAGTGATGCAGGTCGCCTATTATGTGACTATCATTACAGGGAATCACAATCACGTCGTTAAGCTGTGGTAAGTAAATTTAGACTAATATTATAAAGAGGGAAGATTTGTTTGTTTGTATTGAATAGGCTTCGAAACTACTGAACCGATTTTGATGAAAGTTGGTATAGGGATAGTCCGAGACCAGGGGAAGGACATAGGGTAATTTTCCTATAAGGAAAAAAATCCCACGGGAAAACAAAAATAACGCGGGCGAAGTCGCGAGCGGAAAGCTAGTGTACTTAATAAAGATATAGGTGATACTGTACATCAAAATTGACGAATAAGTACTTATTTCAAGATACCAGCAAGGATGCTAGGCTTGAGGTTAAATATAACATTAGGTTCAATACATATTCATCTGTAAGATTAATTTTTGTATTACAAGATCGATAATTCAACACGCCCCCTCAAAAATTTATCAACAGACAAAACAAGATCCTAAGTAGAGCATGTGACTTCTGGGGAATTATTCCACTTTGAGCTCTTGGAGGTACAATAAATATGGTCCAACATTTGTTGCGAGGAACAGGGAAACCCAGCAAAACCTAATCAGATCACTTCATTCGATACCTTATCAATTATCATTAATTTTTAATTAATAATTTGTATTAAACAAATAATTTAAAAATAAAACCGACTCTTCACCGTATTGTAAACAGAAACAACAAACAAACCGACACTTGTGTCCGTATTATAATCAGTGTATGTTTCTTTCGGTGGATATGTTTATTTTAGTGTATAATGTTTTCGTTTGTTCTTGTCCACAACTGGTTCCGGCTGAAAACCAGTGATGTAACAAAAGTTTAAAACTGAGCCACAGAATAGATAATAGTACTACGTAACTGAGCCTGAACCATTTGGCCTCATTATCTGTTTTTGTATTTTATGTCTGACTCACACAAAAGGTCAATAGACTTTATTTATTTATTTTTTATGTACATAATATTAGTACAAAGGTGGACTTAATGCCTGTGGCATTTTCTTCCAGTCAACCTTAGGGTGGTGCAAAAAGGGTAATGCGGTAGATGTACCGAGAAATGGAACAGCTAATTAAGAATATAATATTACATCCATATAACAAAATTCTACTACACAAATAAAATAATTAAAATAAACGAATATATATCTAAAATGCCTACGACCAACGAGATAATTGCAATGTTTTGATTGCCAATGCCTAAAAAAAATCAGTTCTGTTGTTCAAAATGCCTTCGCAATTTATTTTTGAAGCTAAGCTTGCTAGGGGCGTTTCTTACCTCTAGAGGGAGGGCGTTCCATAAAAGAATAGATTGGACAAAAAAGGATGAGTGAACAATATCAGAGCGATGAGGAGGAACTATAAGAATACCATTGAAGGCAGAACGAAGGGTTTTGTTATGAGAGGTACATAAGTTCTGAAAATGTGTCTTGAGGTAGGAGGGTGTGTAGGGTTAAAAAGTAAGGAGTATAGTCATTAAGGCCGCCGAATAGGTAACCATTCTAAGCGCATTCGGAACGCCGAAACATGATCATATTTTCTTAAATTAATGACGAATCGAATGCAGTTATTTAGAAGTCGGTCAAATTTGTTGAGTAGATCTGCATTCAGGTCAAAATAACACACATCACCATAGTCTGTTATAGGAAAAATTAAAGACTGTACAAGCATTTTTTTGATGTCAATAGGCAGAAAATTTTTCAGTCGGTAGAGAGATCTCAGAGTTCCAGTAACCCTCTGACAAACGTTAGTTACCTGAGGTTGCCAGTTGAGCGTTGAATCTATATGCAACCCCAAGTCCTTGACACTGTTGCTCAAAGGGATAACTTCACCATCAAAATTTACGGAATGAAGGTTCTGATGCTCCAGTCTAGATATGAACCTGGAACTGCCTACCATTATCGCCTGGCAGTTATTTGGGTTAACGCGGACTCCAAATCGCGCGGTCCAATCCTTAATACTTTCGAGATCTTGATTGATTATAGCAATGACATCATTTATACTATCAACATCTGCTTGAGTATAGTCAGAGTTGCAAATTGTCAGCATACAGCTGATACGCACAGTGAATATGATGGGTGATAAAGTTTATAAAAACTGAAAAAAGAAGTGGAGATAGATAGACTTTCTTTCTTTCTTTTTTCTTTCTTCCTATTGTAAAATGAAGTAATGCATATGAAATAGTTAACAAAAATTAGGTAGTTTATTACCTAAAATCCATCTTTCATCTCATGTCCTCGAAAATTACTTTGGGCACGGTAATAGTATATACTATTACCGTGTGCGTATCAGTGCTTTGGGCAATGGTTTAGTCAAAGCGTCTGCTGACTGCTGACCTGTCTGAATGTAATTTAATTTAATTACATTTTGCTCAATCTGTTCTTGATATTTAATGTCGATGTCTTTTGACCGTTTATGATTCGTAGGGTTATTGGCAATGCTTATACACCCAATGTTATCTTCATAAATTATAACTGGTTTGTCTATGCTCAAACGTGTATATGTTGTAGGATATATTTATTTGTTCTTTTTTTTAGTGCATAGTGCATTCCCGCAATTTCAGTCTCACTACACCTGTTTGGGTTAGCTCGCAGAGATCTCTACTAGAGATAAGCCCACCTATGTACACTATTTAATTTAACCAAAATTTAATTGCTTATGTACAATACAGGATTTATATAAAAAACATTTTGTTTTCTTATAAAAAAAAACAATTCGACACAACGATCTCTACAATCCTGTTACGTTAGCTAGGAATGAGTTTTCGTTATCTCAGAAAAGATGACGAATTTAGATATCATTGCACTATGAAACGATTGCCACTAGCAACATTAAAAACTTGGAAAAAACATAAATAGTACGTAAACATGTGTAGGTAGGTACTTCCGTCTTTTGCAATATTATACTGTATCTAATCTCTACGAAGAGTAAAAATAAAGGCGGGGGTTTTGAATTTATTTTATACTTTTTGAATTGCAACAATCATACCAGTCCTCGTGGGCATAATATTTTTTTAAATTTACATTTAACTTTTAAAGATTATTTAGTTATATATACAATAATAACGTCGGAAGAGTTTTTTTCCGGGGGAAATGCGTAACCGGCTATACGGCGAGCGTGTGTGGGGCTCTCCCGGCAGAGGGCCAGCGGCCCTAATTTTAAATAATTTTTCCGGCATCAAGCGCTCGTCAGTGTTCGATTTCTACTTATTTTCGTTTTGTTTTCGACGAAAATTAAACCTATATTGATTTTCGTCGCAATGTTCTATCGATTTTCATCACAAGAGAAACGAAAATCAATGGGAATCGAGCACAGATGACGCTTGAAAAGCGCTCGATGGCGGACGAATGATTCCAAAAATAGAGCCCCAGGCCTATCCCCTAAAACTCCCCGACGTTCTCCCTGCCCATAAGGGCGCGCTAGTTATGGAAGAGTTAGAGCAGTTGAAAAGCAACGCAGTTAAGAATACAGTTCCCTCTTAAACAATACATGAAATTAAAACTCGGGTACTTTTTTACTACTTTTTTTTTGCTACGGTATTATTCTGCTCCATTATCAAGACCCTGAGCAGTTCATGTACACATGGTACTCACCTAGTTCTATCTAAAGAGTCCAAACACGGTTTACTAACTATGTGCCTTCGCCAAGTTCTCCATGGTGTTATTTTGCTCCATCATCAGACCTTTAGCAGTTCATGTACAAATTGTACTCACCTAGCTCTATCAGTGAGACCAAACACGGTCCAGTAGCTATATGCTTTTGCAGAGTTCTCCAGGATGATACGAGTATGTCTGCTTCAACAGCGCCCCCTGTAGAGTTCTAATTAATTTATCCACATACAATATGACTTGCCAACCTAAGCAGAAAACCGTTTCCATATCGGTCAAGCCGTTTTGGAAAAAGGTGGCAACATTCATTTAAAGCAAAAAAATAAGTTAAAGCTATACTAACCTATCTAAGAACACTCACTGATGAATATCGAATACTTTGCAGAAAACTATCGGTGACCGGAGGGAGACTCTGTACCAGGGTCGAGTGCTTGGCTACCTCTGTCTTACCTATTACTGCCGCAAAGCAGCAGTGTTGCATTGCTGCGTTCCGGTTTGAAGGGTAAGATATGACACTGAAATTACTGGGTACCGTGACTTTACATCCTGTCACAAGTTGGCAACGTACATTGTGGTTCTTGTGGGGGTTACAGTTTTGCTGCAAATCTCACAGGAGCCACGCACGTATCATAGATGATTGTTACCACTTACCATCAGGTGGGCAGTTTGCTTGTTTGCCAACTTAGTTGCAATAAAAAAAACTGCATCGAAATCTATCAAACCGTTCTCAAGTTAATGGGAACATTCGATTCGACACAGACAAAACACACACAACCGACTATCCGTGATCGTTTTTTTATTGATTTTTTGTGTTCCATTTTATAATTTTACCGATCATCGGGTCGGCCTAGGTCATCATCATCATCACAACAGAAGCCCAATTCTGCTAATAAGTTACAGCAGAAACGAAACTGAACCGTTGCTATCGACCAATCAGGACGCCACATTAATAATGTCCTCCTAACCGATATTCGGTCACGGCGGCCAATCTCCACAGAGACTAGCCATCTACGCAGGAGATATTATAGTGCACAAGTGACTGCGCAAACGCAAGTGCACTCTCTGTTCCTTCACTCGCCTAGTCCGATGGGACGGTTAACCGACACGACCGGGGCGAGATCAGGCGCAGGACCCACTGTTTAACGTGCCTTCCGAAGCACGGAGGAGCTTGAGATGTTCTTATTTTGGTCACCCATCCTAGGGCTGACCACAGCGAACGTTGCTTAACCTTAGCAATGGTTCGCTGAGCGCACGCGCCAATGCGCCAACAAGCTCCATTATCACGTCATCAAAGAGTTGAATGGCAATATACGCGCTCCGATAGGTCGATCGCAACGGTTTAGCATCGATTCGGCTGTAATTATTAGCAGAATTGGGCCTCAGGTCATATACGTCCACACCGAAGGGCACGAGCCTACCCTAACCAGTTGTGTTAGAGCGATTAGGCCTTAGTCAAACCACGCTGGCCCAGTGCGGATTGGTCGACTTCACATACACCTTTAAATTACTTCACAGGTTTATGCAGGTTCCTTTCGATGTTTTCCTTTACCGTAGGAGCTTCTGAAAAATGTACATATGAAATTCGTGAAACGCAAAACACATTGGTACATGGCAGGATCGATCGCGAACCTCCCGATTCTACTCGGGGCACAGTCCAGTGCCGAGGCCACAGCGCCACAGACTGCCATCGATTTTTTTTGGCCGCCTTTTTGTAGTTCATTGCCTTTTGCAACGTAGAACTCTAAGTTTCATTTACCACCGTCATAATATCCGCTCGCCAGCTAGTCGCTCGTGTCACCTATGCTCCGTTCCGTCGTGGGTAAAAATAGAAAACAACATTCAAACAGAACGGAATCACAGCCAGTTTTGTGGGTATGATGCGTATTATGGATATTACGACGAAAAATATGCTATGAAGCATCACATTGATAATCTGGCAAAATGTGTGAAATTTATGCTTGGTGAAAATTTATTCAGCAGCCAGTCAGTGTCGGTGTAACTTTTTTGAATTGGCCGTGAGAATATCGAAGGAATTGTGTAGTGTAAATAAACTTGATTCCACGCCATTTCATGTGACTATATAAGTTTGAGAATTCACAATATGGCAGCACTTCTGATTTGGATATTGTACGTTGTGTTTTTATTTTATTGTAATTTTACAGACGGCAAAATGTCGAAATTGTCAATTTTAATTTTGGGCATCTTCGCTGCATCGTTATGTAGTGTTAAGGTAATTTTCAAACTTATTTATTGTAACAATGTAACTTACTCGTAAGTATCATCTATGTATATGTTAGGATATCTGTGTATATGGATTTTTATAAATTTGTACGAAGTTTTATATAGAAATCTCGTAAAAAGTTATAATAATCCAGATAGACAGACAGCATTTCTGATTTGGATATTGTACGTTGTGCTTTTATTTTATTGTAATTTTAAAGACAGCAAAATGTTGAGGTTGTCAATCTTCTTTTTGGGGCATTTTCGCGACATCGTTTTCCGAACAAATTTATTGTTACAATCAGGGGCGGCTTTACCTATGGAATAGGGTGTGCGTTGCACACGGGCGCAGCGGTCTAGGGTTGCCAATTTTTTTATCATAATTAAAACACTTAAGTACCTCTAGAAATATTGCAGATGGCAAGAAAATTAGAACACATAAAAAGTAATTTATAATAGGTAATTTATAATAATCAAATCGAAAAAGGTAATTTATTAATTTCTTTTTGTTCTTTTATTAAATAATTCAAATTTTATTCTTGAGAATAGTTTTATATGCTTCATTATATTCCAATATTCCATTTCAAATTTAAAAATATCATCAATTCTGCTTATATTTAATTTAAATTGGCCCGATTATGCTCAATTCCTCCATAATTTTTCATAATGGAAAAGATGTGCCCAGTAAATGCAGAAGTTGCTGGTATTGAAAGAAGAGATGAAATAATAATCTTTAAAATATTATGCAATTCTGCCCTTCTTTTTTTTCGAGCGGAATGCGTGACCGCACTGTACCCACCGTTGGCTAGACGGCGAGCGTGTGTGGGGCTCTCCCGGCAGAGTGCCAGGCCTACCCACTTAACCCCCCGGTGTTCTTCCTGCCCTTATGGACGCGCGTGCTAGGGTCCAGAGTCCACACTGCGACTACCACAGCATGACCGATAACACGATATGATAAAACGATATATCGATGTGAGCTGTTAAAAAAGTTGGATTTTCAGCTATCTTGGAGTAGTGAGTATGTTTTGGATATTGGTATTGTTAATAAATAAATGTCGATAAAATTTCAAGGAAGCCATTACATCCAACATTTTTATAGCTTATATCGATTTATCGTTTTATAGTGTCGTGTTTCGGTGTTCATGCTACGGGGGATAACTCTATTCTCTTCTTACTCAATTTGAAATAGATTATTAGAAAATATAGTAGTTTCGCCTACTGATAGTTTTTTTGGAAATGTATAGTATTTGAGCAACAAATATAGCAACTATATTATATAGTTGGGTTGGCAACCCTACAGTAGTCTTGGAAGTCCCTTGGGTATTCAGGGATCGGGAAACCCAAACCAGGCCGGCAAATTCCACTATGGTAAATTTTACTTATTTGTATGTGTTTATTCTGTTAAAATTGATATTTTTTACCAAGATAAAGTTATCGATAATAAACCACAAAAATGTCGTCTCACGTTTTTCTGTTCTCTTGTCTTAGAGATATAAGGAAGATTTTTATTAAATTCACTTTCACAATCTTTTCCCTCGGGTATTTAGTACTGTCCTGTCTGTCTCCCAGCTTATAAGATTATCTAGATTATAAAAGCTAACTTAAAACACCTATTGCGAATTGCGATATGAACATTAATTTATAGAAAACAAGAATCAACAGCCGTGAACAGTGATTTGGCAATATGCTACAATTGTTACTAACGTGCTATAAATATTATTAAACCGCTTAAAAGTTCAACCGTATAAATTGCTGTTATATTGTTGTGAAGGCAATGAGCAGAGACGACATAAACACGATTAAGGGTGAGATGCTGCAGTACTTCAGCGAGTGCAACAAGCAGTTCGGAGTCACCGACAATGACCTACAAGCGGCTAAAGATCAGAACAACTACAGCGCAATGGCCCCATGCCTCATCCGTTGCGTTTTGGAAATGGCGCAGATTGTAAGTATTTTAACAAACTGACAAACATCTTTTAACATCGACTTTAATTAGTTTTTAATGAAATTTTATTAAATACTCAAAATTAAAAAAAAATACTTTTTCTCTATTTTCTGAGAACACAGGCCATGTTGTAAAATTATGGATTACAATTACTAAGATTTTATTTGGACATTAATAAATAAATGAAAGAATAATCACGTGTTTTTCCCCTCGTGCTCTAACTAATGTTTCTATATCCGCCTGGGCATGCTGCAAATTATAATCTTTTGTATCTTGGGACAAGCTCCGTCACTTTTCAAGTAATGCGTTTTGCAGTTCTCTCGGGTTGTTGGGTGGTGGCATTCTGGATTTAACACTTCTCTTTACCAAGTCCCAAACATGCTCAATAGGATTTAAATCCGAGGATCTCGTTGGCCACTGCATCACTACTATGCCCACATGGTTTAGATATGTTTGGACTGAGCGAGCACTGTAAGCTCGAGCATTATCCTGCATCAGTAAAAAGGGTCATCATTATAGGGGTAAATGGCACATAGCGTTCTTCTAAAATATATCTGATGTACTACTACCTATCAGCCGTCATATTCCCTCCATCGACCATCACTAACTCCGTAGGAGCTCCGAAAGTTATTCCTCCCCACATCATAACTGTACCGCCCCCATATGTCACGGTATTTTCAAAATTTGTCTGCTGAAATCTAGCAGCGATAGATCTGTAGGATATGACCATTATTTCCATTTCATCTACCCTAATAGTTTCTGGTGGTGTTAAAACGGACATTTTTAACCAAGGTGCCTACTATTGATTTGGTCAAAAAAATATGCTACCAAATTACTAATTCCACGAGGTCTAAGTCGCGGGCAAAAGCTAGTGCACTTATAAGTGTAAATTAAAATATTGGTTGCGTGTGAGAATTCTTAATGTAAGGATTAATTGGTGCAAGTACCAATTAATCCTACCATTAAGAACTTGTTCCATATTATATCACCCCGGAAAATTTTAGGGAAGCTTCAGGACACATCCATTATTACATAAAAAATAAAAATAATAAAATAAAAAATATTTGAAAAAAATCTTAAAAAGTACTACACCGAACTAGTGCCGTATTTTTGGATATTTTAGAATTAGAAAATTTATATAAAATTATATAGGCGACTTATCTTTTTATTAATATTTAAATCATTCTACTACCGTGTCCTGAAGCGCCCCTTAAATTCCAGGAGGGTGATAAAAAAGTAAGCCTGTATAATTATGTATATACCAAGTGTCTCCTCCTCATAAAAAATATAATTTTTATTTAATCGACAAGAAAGTGTCAACCTTAATAACTAGTCATATCAATAAAAATTTATGAAAATCAATTTTAGAACAGTTTTAGGTTGACACTTTTGATAGTTCAAATAAAATTAAATATTATATATATTTTATGGGGAGATATGAGAACTCTTGCTATATTTTGGTAAAACACTTCCAGTTACAAAACAATGTCTTCCAATTCGACATGATGATCGAGCAAGTGAATATCAATTTCCCGGATGAAATGAAGGAGTCTTCGACATCTGCTATAAACCAATGTCGTGGAGTTGGTAAGCTTTTTTATATGGCATTTCATGGTATAATTTGACAAACAAGAATATATCCATACAAGACAATATTATAGGAAAAAAATATACAGGATATCCCACGGCGATGCCACATGGAGAGAAAGTACCTTAAATACTCGTACCGTGGATGTAAAATTTTACTGAAAGAAGACATCATTTCGATTTCGATAACAATTCCAGCTGCATTCAAAGATTATTGAATAACCACCTGACTGAACAGAGAATCGAACCCACCAAATGTAGAAATTGATATCCTGTATTTTTAACACCGATTAATAGAGTCGACCACAGGTAAGAAATATCTCTACCAAACATTACCTTAATAACTTGAAGACGACCATAAAATATATCAGTACCTAATGCATAATGGAACTAGACGAAGTAACTATAAACAACGGTTTAATTCATTTTAGTTTCGCAAAGAAAAATTGTGTCTATGTGTTTTTCGATGAATTTGTGACGATTGCCTCTAACCTAATTTATTTATTATTATTTATTTATTAAGTTTATTAGAGACATTCGGTTTTTTTTTCACGTGGATTTTATACATTATAATTAAATTAAAAAACGTAAGACCACGTAATTTTTGTGTTTTCGACGGTGGATCGAAAACACAAAAATTACGTACTTCGACGGTGGATCTTGGATTAATCAAGCGGTGTCATGAAAATGGAAGATGTTATTTTTTTTTAGATTTGGCGGGATTGTTTCCATTTGAGACAAGCGATTATTTAAGTGATTAAAACGTAGTAATTAAATAAAAACATTTATTAGTAGTTCGCCTTGTTCCACCCACTATCTATTTAGAAGAAACTGTTAGAGTTTTTATCATACTCAAGTTTCAGAGATAATGTTTATTAGAGAGATTTGTTCCCTGATCGACTTTATCGATCGGTATTATAAAAATATATACAGAATGCTCATTTTTCTTAATTTTATCGGGTTCGATTCGCGGTATAAATCTTTGAATGCAGATTGAATTATTTTTAAACACAACATTAAGTATTCTTTAAGTTAATCCATCTACGGTACTTAAGGTACTTTCTCCCCATGTGGCATCGCTCTGGTACGGCATCCCCGTATATACATAGGGTATGTAGGTACGAGTAATTCCTCAAGTCAGGTTTAAGGCTGATACAGTTGTCTAACAAAGTTTGGCCTTTATTTTTAGGCTTGCACCAAAATCATTGGGTGATTTTGTGTGAAATCATGCATTTTTTTGGAAAACTGATTTTCAGATTCGCTTTTAATTCTTAGTTGTTTAATAGTTCAGCTTACGCGCGAGTACAATGTTAAATATTCTCAAAGTAGTTTCTCATCTGAATTTCGAACTGTGACATGGTTTGACAGTTTATTTTATTTTTATTTTATTTTATTTTATTTTATTTAAAAAGTTACAATAACAGAAAACAGATTAATTCATTTGTAAAAATCAGTAAATATATAACAGTTTGAACCTGAGTTCCAATGAGAATTGTACACAGCATTTATTATGAACATGTAAAACTAAATATTACACACTAAACAATTAAAAGAAATAAATACTTGCATTCACACATATACACATAAACATTATTATTACTTATCCAGGTCGTTACCAGTGTAATTGAGGATCGAATTTTTAAGTTGCTAGGGAAATATTAAGAAAAACAAATAAACAAATGATTTCGTGCTTAAATTATTTTAGAAAGCCTCTCCAATACCTTAATAGGCGAATTGTCGTGATGTCACAATATCAAGTATGTCATTAATATTGTTGTGTTCTGACAATTAGAGGTAAGCTAGCCACTTCCTCAATTTTTGACGAGTCCATGTGAAGCTCGCTTCTATCTTGGGCATTATGGTCACTCACCATCATGTGAGATGTAGGCCAAGGGCTAACCTGTTGTGTTTAAAAAAATCATTGTTAATACGAGTAACTATGTTATCAACATCCAATCATAACAAGGTAAAATATATCAATCCAGTCAAAATTTATCTTGGGTTCGGGAGGTCCTCAGAGTCTTAATTGGTCATGGAGTCAACTGTGTTTTCAACGACCAATCATTGACGTTACCTACCGTACGTTGAAGGAACAGTTTCGAATCGACTTTGTTTGTAATATATGCACTATTTATAACTTTTATTTCAATTGCCACACATTACTTTTTTCAGAGCAAAACCCCGCGGACCTTTGCCAGGCGTCATTCAATATTGGGAAATGTCTTTACGAGGCTAATCCGACGAATTTCCTATTCGTGTAAGAAACTAATTTAATTGACAATTTAAATTAAATTTAATAAATAGTGAATAAGTTTTCTACAGTTTATAATAAATTATTGGAAAGCGACGCTGAAGTGTTTCATTTACGAAAATTTGGGCACTCTAACGAAAGTGCGGGGTTGTACTTGCTTAATATAAATCTTGAGAACTCTAGTTTTCAAAAATGTTTTTTATTTACATGGGCCTTCGTCTCACCTGATGTTAAGTGACGACAAGAGGCTATACCATAATCACTCAACAGAGCAGGGTTAAAAAGGTTAAAAACCGTTTAAAACGATCTTGATAAGAGGGACGGCTGAACATGGGAGCAAGCTTCAAATGGACTACTCAACAATTAAGGAACTGACTTTCATTCCGCTAATTGTCAAAATACAACAAATGTTAGTAACATTCTTTGTTATTATGACAAAGAACTTGAGTAAGATGGAAGGTGGCCAGGCGTGCTCAGAAACCCTACCAAATCGAGAGGAAAAGCTCCGCATCTCTAGACCGTTCTGGTTTCAAACCACGCCATGGAGACAAATGTTTATTTACCATTGACACTCGACAAAGGGCTCGCGATTCTTCAAAAACTGAATAAGACACTCTTTGTTTCACTGAGTGAATAAAAAAAATGAATTTGGAACATGCGCGAATATACAGATTATAGGAAGAAAAAAGGAAAACGTGTAAAGAGGTTGCACACTCTCGCTATAAAAAACGTACTAAAAACCACTAAAACGTAATAACTGGCTGTAATAACCACTAAAATGGAATATGCCTCAATTTAAAATTTTAAAAGTAATATTTTCTCGCAGTCAATGATAAAAAGTAGAGTACCTAACCTAACAGTAAAAATTCACCTCGGCTCTTGTATTTCTTAATACGCTCAGGATTCTATTCTAGAATCCTTCGCCACATTTGGGATTCTACTTTAGAATCCTTCGCTCCTCTCGGGATACAACTTAGTGCCTCGAAAGCAATTCAGCCTTTTTTCACTTGTTGGGTAATCTACTATTATTAATTCAATTAACAATCACATTTAGGATAACATGTGGCTGTCTTATTAAATTGGGGCATGCATTATGTCAGTATCTCCACCGCGAAACTAACAAGGCTAAACCGCGACGCATTGTCAGGAACAAACAAAACGGCGAATCGAACGCGGAGGTGTAGAAGGGTTTGAGCGGATCCGCGTACGACAGAGACAGCGCCATAGTTAAATATCCGCGTTAGAGCAAGAAAGCTCGCCAGAGCTCGCGCGCCGTAGAAACAACATCGCGGGAGAATCGTTCAGCGGATTCGCAACTACAGTTCCGAGGCGGAGGTGTGCTACCGGCATTTTAAATCGCTCGCCATATGGTGAAGAATTGGTGCAAGCGAAATTGAACACCACAGCAATGATTGTTTATACATGCATTGACGTTTTGGAATTTTTCGGACACATTTTTCTTGAAAATTTTATTAGACTCGACGTTCATTTGTTGGTAGGTCAATAATGTACAGTCAACGAATTTAATTTGCGACTCATCTTAGGTTGAATATCGTAAGACAATATGGCACCAAAAGAGCGACTATACGACGACAATACGTCAACTTGGGTCGGCAATTATGTTCCTTGGTCATATAACATCGACGTATATGTAACCTAGATACGCTGTCCGGTAAAATAAAAGATAATGACCAAGTTCGCTTAAACAAATTTAAAGATGCAATCAAAGATATACTTATTAAAAAAGCATATTATAAAGTGTCTGATTACATGACGGACAAAAAAGCTTGGGTTTCAACTCCCAATGCTAATATTTAACAATGTACTGCGTTTTGTTTTAAAGAAACGTTCAGTGAGAGCAATTTACAAGCTACGAGTTAGTTTACGCACTTTTCTTAGAGATAGGTTTAAAGAGATTGGTATTATTAATGATTATTTGAATAATAAAACAATTTGGAGTTGGACATGAGGTCAACTCTACACTTTCTTTTGATTGATAATGTTAATAAAGTCTTTATCTTTATAGTGTGAACTGACACATCTTTAATCTTGTAATGGAAGTTTTCAGCTCAAACTTTTGCTTTGAGGTCAGCTTCCAATTGACGGCTCTGTAAGAAAACCAAAATTGTAAATGGCGATTTAAGAGGAGATACAAAATGTTGACCTTTCGAGTTTCTGTCTGTTCTTCTCGAGAAGGCTCTCCCAATTTCCGAACAGGTGTAGAGTCAACTATTCCTACTTGTATTTGCAGACATCTTGAGTACAATCAGGATGTATGCACATACAAGGTTAATGTGTTTTCTTTAAATTAGAATGTTTTGCTTTATTTTGACGTCAATAAGTGCCTGTAAAGGCTATGTTGAATAAAGTTTTTGAATTTTGATTGCGCGAAGTATACAGCAGTTTAAACCTAGCAATATTGACCAATGTACCTAGAAACTAGCTGCCGTAGTGTATAAAATTTCTATTTAAACCCCAGTAATTAGTAAAATATCAAATACTAGCGTGACCGTATGCAACTTTGTTTGCATTATAACTAACTTTTCCCGTAGGAAAATTACTCTATGTCCTTTCCCTGGTCTCGAACTATGCCTATACCAACTTTCATCAAAATCGGTTCAGTAGTTTCGAAACCTATTCAATACAAACAAACAAACGAAAATGAGTGTAATGGAATATATACACGGTGTTTCCTAATAACCAATAAATAATCAATGCCTTATCGAAAACTAATAATTTAAATGTGTTTACACGTAATGTCATTTAACTCAAAATCATGTATATCATAGTATCATCATCATGTCTATGATTTACATGAAAATTTTGGGTTGAATGACATTACGGGTAAACACATTTTGATAATTAGTTTTCGATAAAGAATTGATTATTTATTGGTTATTATGAAACACCGCGTACTATAACTTGTAGTAATAAATTAATATTTATATCCTCAACATATTTTATGTACAAAATTAATATACTAAGAGACCGTTGCCAGTGGGTAACGTTCCCAAAATGCTGGCAGCATTTCCATCTTGTATGGCAATGCTACTTTACAATAAATTAAGTTTGTTACCAAACATGACATACTATGATAACGTCTAGCTAGCTAGCTAGCTACTCGTAGTTCCATATCGTATGATGACTTAATAAAAATAAGTTAATATTATCAGCTTCCCGACTGAGTACCTCAACCACATTTCATTCTTCAATAAAAAGTAAATTAGTGGACATATTAATTAATGAAAATAATGACAACAAAGGAGATGTTTCAATTTCGGCTATGAACATGTACAGTACATTAAAAAATGTAAAAAAATGAATAAAACTACTACAAATTACATTGCCTGATATTTTCAGCCGTTAAACCGTGTACAAAAATATTTTATAGCATCCAAATAAAACCAAACCTGGCAATAAAGGATGCCATACTGTTTCTGTAATCTGTGGCTGTGTTCTGTGAATAAGCGCGAGTACACACGACCGACAATCGGCAACCGATTTTTTGTGTGGTAACGTATACATTTACGAACGTTCCATTTTTCATCGATAATCGGGGTAGCTGCGATACACCGATATTTTTATGACCGACTTTTTGTAGTTCGCGTGCGTTGCAACGTAAAAATCCATGTCTCATTTTCCACCGTCAATAAATCGGTCACCAATAGTCGGTCGAGTGCGAATGCGCCAAGTCTGTCAGTGATTATTATATTTCTTGACTTGATGACCTGGCTATAATATTTTGGACTTTTGTATGCTGCTAACCTGTTTACCACGGCTTAAGGCTTATTTCAACGAACTACGATATAACTCTAGCGACTTGGATTTTGACGATTATCATCATTTCCTTTAGCTTTTAGAACGGTGAGTATTCTTGTGTAAATGTGTAAAAAAGTTAACAACTACATACTTGACCACAATAGTTTCAAAACGTATTTAAGTTTTATCTTAACGATTTAATTGCGATTTCTAATAAATATTTATTACTCTTTTTAGTTCATGTACATAATAGATATTAACGTTTAATATTGGTGGGGAGTTTAACGATAACTACTACATGTGTGTTTATTTTCAGGCTCACAATAACTCGCTGTGTGAATTGTGACTCCCTTTTCAATGAAAATGGTAACCAACATCTTTATCTTCTGACTGATATTGGAGCAGAATTAGTTTCCATCATAGAGCAAAAAATGGGTCATGAGGTAATCAGTGTTCACTAATCACCCTTAATTTTTCACAATATGTATATTAAAGTGTATCTGAAAAAATGGTTCTTGTTTTTTTAATATGACATTGCTTCATTCTTTTGTTTTTAGATCGATCTTGCTGGTGTTTTGTCTGAAAACTGTTTTAATTCGGCATTACAAGAATTGCAGACTGTATCAACAACATCTCACACACATCAATTGCCTGAAGTGCAGTCTGCACCAGTATATCATGACACATGTTTGTGTTTGGTGCAGGTCAGTCATCATATCAGAAAAGAACTCAATTCTCTTTTAAGAAGGCCCAGAGAGAAATGAAATCACTTCGAGGATAATATCCTATAATGGTCAGTTGACTTATGATAGCATTGCCTACAATTCTTTACAAGATGTCACACATGTACAGTAAGCTCCTTATAAAGCTGTTTGACCTTTGGACTATTCTTATGTTGCTCGTAATAGTGGCGGTTTTTGTAGGGTAAATGTATGCTTGAATGGGAACTTACTGTACCTACAAACAAATCTGTATCTCAAAATATTAATCATGTTTTGTGCAAATTATATTCATTTTATAAGGTTTTTTTTCTATTAATAGATTCCAGATAATGCATATATCATGTTGGGTCCGAGTTAGATGAATTGTGCTTGCTGCACAATTCATCTAACTCGGACCCACATGAAAATTGAATCAACATCAAGTCAATATTCAGTCAGTTACACCTATTCATAATATTAATGTATGTGTATGTTGTGGAGTAGCACTAGTCAATGGCGATCACATGCTCTGCCAGATGGCTCTGAGTGGAATGTAGTAGCATCAAGAATTTTTCCCAGAGAGGTATGGGGTAATTTAAAAAAAATCATGCATGCATGAGTGATTTAAAAATTCATGGAATATTGTTTTGATCTGAATTTGTTTTTGTATTTCTTTAGATAGCAGAGTTTGCTATGCATGCTGGGTGTCTGCTCAGCGGAATGCTCATCGACAGACTGTCCAAGACGAACAGGGTGACTAGAGTCCACTACAATAAGATCAAAATAGGAATAATTGTGTTTGGTGCAGGTCTTCATTGATTCGAAGGCGTACACATTTATTGCGACCTGGACCTGAGATAGATTAAATTGCCACAAGGATTTTTCCTAAAGGGGTAACACAGTTTAATTTAGTCTAACCAGAACACTAACATTGCCAAATAACTAAAGAAACACTGTACTTATACTATACTTTTGAAATTGACTTTGCCTAACATTAAGTTCGTTAAGTTTTTAGATGTCAGTTATTAAGGAATGTCATTTATTTCACAGATAGAAGATAATGCATTTGCATGTAGTGAGTGTTGGGCCCAAGCTCAACAAAATATACTTCTTTACAATGTGGCACAGGAGGACAATATACCCACAGATTATATTGATTTGGATGAGTTCACACATATGCCTGATTCCAGTAGCCAGTGTTTTATTCCTGGGTGTTTACAACCGGAAAGATTAAATGTTCCAGATTATTTAAGAAAGAGAGTTGACCACAAATAAAATATTTATTACTAAAACTGCTAGTCTGTGCCGAACATCAGTCAGAGTATAATTGGAACATTTTGGATGAACATATATTTAGTAATTCTTTCAGTAAAAATACTTTGGAGGCAATTTTAAAGTTAAGTATCTAAGGGGGTGACAATAATATGCAATTGAATGTTGAAAATATTGATTTGATGAGTGACAGTATTTTGGTACTTTGAGTGGGCTCGGCATCAAGCTAACATAGAAGGGCCGGCATCATTTCTAGATGGAATATTAATAAATGAAATAGAATAAACATTTTTAAAACAGTGTTTTATTTATCAGACTGAACCCTAACACCTTACACACTTTTTCTACACTTAAAAGGCACTCACTCGACTTCAACTTTAAACTTTCCCAATAACACAGGACATGCAAACAACTTAACAAAACTGAATATAATCAACACAATCTGCCTGTTGTGTACCATATTATTATAATATAAGGTTTCTTTAGCATTCACATACTTCACTTAGAACGTTGGTTATTGGGTTCAAGTTATGCACTAAAAATAGATTTAAGTACACTTTTCTGAGTGCTGGATGATTACTTGATCTTTTACAGTGTTGCGCTATAACTTTTAATAGAAGCACAAGCTGCTTTTCTGTAGACATATTGGCTAAGGTGGTTTCGAATAACTAGTCCTATTTCATCATAAACACTTTTTACTACAATTGAAAGGCAATCACTCGACTTCAACTTTTAACCTTCCCAATGACACAGGACATGCAAGCCACTTTTAACAAAACATTCAATATAATCAACACAATCTGCCTATTGTGTACCATATAATATAATGCTTCTTTAGCGTTCACTTACTTCACTTGGAAGTTTGGTTATTGGCTTTTGGTTATGCAGTATAAATAGGTCTAAGTTCACTTTTCCGAGTATTGGGTGATTACTTGATGTTTTGCACTAAAACTTAATAGAAGCTCAAGCTGCTTTTTAGTTCACATATCGTAAGGTGGTTTCGTATTCGTAATAGTCACAAGAACTGTTCAGTCATATTTCAGGAAGCTCATAAAGAAATCCGTTGATATAGGTATTGATAATGATTAATTATATAAATAATTGTATCTATTTACGTTCAATTCAATTCAATTTTAAGATTACGGAATTGTTTGTAAACTGTAGTGTCGTGTGTTAGTTTTTTTTTTATTTTCCAATTATTTTTTGACGTTATACAGTGTTGCCATTATATTGATGTTATAAAACTGTCATTGATCATCAAAAAGTATAATGTACACGAAAACAAGAAAAAAATAACTAAAATTAATTGCAAAGTAATGTTTAATTTTTATTTCCCTAGCATAAAAACCACTGTACATACTCATAGCCGGGACTCCATACAAACCTGAAACATCTCCTTTATAAAACAATTTTTACTTATCAATGCTACTATGACATGAAAGAATTCCGAAACGATAAAATTAATAAATAATTATGATTTTTCATTGAAAAGATTAATATTATATTGATATATTATTTGCTATGTAATAATTACATAAATTTATCTTATCTGTCTATATACACGGTTATTTTTTATCACCCTGGAAAATTTAAGAGACGCTTCACGACATTGTATTAGAATGATTCAAATATGAAAAAAATTACTCACTTACTTACTTTTATATGAATTTTCAAAAAAATCCAAATAATGCTGCACTAGTTGAGAGCAGCATTTTTGAGTTTTTTTTTTACATAATAAGGGATGTGTCCTGAAGCGTCCCTAAAATTTTCCAGGGTGATAAAAAAATTACTGTGTATATAAAATGATGCTCTTAAAATCATGCTCTTAAAAATACTTGATTGAACACGTGTTTCATGATTTATTGGAATTCACCCCCTTAGGGTGCAAAATAGGAGTTGAAAATTTCTATGGAAAATATTTAAAATCTGCTCCAATTTCTACGAAATTTATTTTGCGGGCTTAAATAGGCTACACAATTATTTTTCCTACGGGAAAATATAAAATTCCCACGGGAAAACAATACGGAAAGCTAGTATAATATATATTATTATATAAGATAATATAATGTAATTAAACCTATTCCACAAAAAATGCGTCCACTTCTCTTCACAGCAAATTGCCTCCCCGTCGGTCGGGGTTCATAATGACACGGTAATATACTATTACCGTGATAATGATTTTGTATATACCTACTTTACCACTTTAACACCTAATTGTACATTATGGTTTGCAATAAATATATTGAGTATTGAGTACAATCACTCATTTTGTAATAACCTTTGCCTATGAGAGTCTTTTTGAACACTTTGTGGAAGCTTATTATAAAAAGCTACACACCTCCCCAGAAACGAGCCACTAGTTTTATGAAGCCCGTAAGTTGGAACGGCGAGCTTACTATAATTTCTTGTGTTTATATGAGTATTATGGAAATTGCTATTTTTATTGAATCTATCATCAAAATGCTCGTGTACATAAACTAAATTGTCGTAAATATACTGACCGGCTAATATTTACCGACCTTACTGGTCGATTTGGGATTACGATGGTGGGATTTTTATCATTATTTTGAATTTTTATGTTACGGGTGCAGCCGCCGCCCGGCGACGTTTCATCAACAGCGTGTAGCATTGGAAACGGTGGCGGCGGGTGCAACGGTGCCTCGTGGATTATGAAAGCGATCGCAACCATCAATACCGCGGCGATTCCGCGATTTATTTTGGACGTTTTCCAGTGGTGTGCTTTCGGACAGACAATAAAATGATCCTATAAGGGCGCTTGCGCACTTACACGTATTCGGTTCATGTTCGATACGTGAAAAAAAACGAACGGGAAGGACATGACGAGTGGGACTATAGGCGCTAGCCTAGGACGTCCTAGCGTTTGCATACTTATCCGTATTCGATTCGTGTTTGAGACGGTTTGCGGTAAACGTCAAGATGACGGGATCACTTCCTGTTTTTGAAAATCTTTACCACCGCAATTTAGTACTCATTTGGTACTTTTTGATACCAAACATAATAATTTTGGTACCTGCTTAGTGTAGACAAAATCCGGCTTTGACTATCAAAATGGCGGGATCAAGTCCTAACATTAAAGTTACTAACTACTTGATGTAACAGATTAAACCACAATGCAGTACCTCCAAAAATTAAAAGCAGTTTCTTTTAAAATCGAATATTTAAATTCTGATAACACAAAAAATGTATGAAATATTTTACAAAAAAAAAACAGATCAGTACAAAGAGGCAGCCTGATTGCTAAAAAGAATAAACAGCATATTCAATAGGGGAAAGGGTGCAGAACTAGGACTAAGAAAAGTTTGTTATATGGAAATGGAATTACGAGCAAAAGTTCCAGCTTTAGGTAACTGATATTTGAATAAGCTGTAGGCGTTTAAACATTCAATTTAAACATATGTTTATCGATATAAATTGTTATTTTATATAAAAAAACGATTTAGCAGTCATAATAAATACATACCTATATGTATAAGCGTTATTAACAACTTCATCAAATAATATAAATAAATGATGGACACTATTAACTTACTTGAATATACACCTACTCGTAGTTACCAAATTACCCTCGATAAAATCGAAAATTTTGTGAAGAACAAATCATCATCATCATCATTTCAGCCAAGAGACGCCCACTGCTGGACATAGGCCTCCCCCAGGGATCTCCAAACCGATCGGTCCTGCGCCTCCCACATCCAGCGGCTTCCCGCGACCTTCACCAGATCGTCGGTCCACCTTGTGGGGGGCCTACCAACGCTTCGTCTCCCGGTACGCGGCCGCCACTCAAGGACCTGTTCGCCCCAACGGTTGTCAGTCCTGCGAGCTATGTGTCCTGCCCACTGCCACTTAAGGTTTGCAATTCTTTGGGCTATTTCGGTGACTCTAGTTCTTCTACGGATCTCTTCATTTCTGATGCGATCGCGTAGAGAAACCCCGAGCATAGCCCTGTCCATTGCCCTTTGAGTGACATTGAGCTTTCTGATGAGACCCATTGTAAACGGCCACGTCTCAGCTCCGTACGTTATCACTGGCAACATGCACGAATAGAAGACTTTCGTCTTGAGACACTGCGGTAGATTGACCGAGAATATGCCCGAACGCTGCCCAGCCGAGTTGGATTCGTCGATTTACCTCTTTCTGGAAGTTGGACTTACCGAGCTGGACTATTTGTCCCAGGTAAACATATTCGTCAACAACTTCCAGTGTAGAGCCGCCAACCTTCACAGGAATGTTTACTTCATGGAAATTCACCATGATTTTGGTCTTGTCTATGTTCATTTTAAGACCCATTTGTTGGGAAACTCTACAAAGGTCTTCGAGCATTGTGCCTAGATCTTCGAACAAATACTAAAACTCATTTATTCGTAATTAGAAATCGTGACAATAGTGCAAGGTGCTTATTTAACGTAATACATTTTATCATACTTGGTAATAAATGTATATGTATATACAATTCTATTGTTTTATTATAAAATTGTTTTAGTATAAAATTCTACACTACAAGTAGAAGCGTCAAGTTCGGTGAACCATGAAGAGAGGGTGAAGAAGTGCAGTTCCATTAGAAAATCAATAAAGTGTGCTTTCAAATATGGAAATACTTTTGACAATCGTAATTTTCCTTCGCCTATTAACGAAGATTACAAAAAATTTAAAGAGTATTTTTGTATGTCATTGTATATAGGATAGATACTTACAGGAATTATACGAATTTTATTGTTGGTAAAATAAATACCGGTTTGCGCTGTTAAAAAACGCACCGATGCTATCATTTTAGTTATGTAAAATGTATTAAGAATAATAAAAAATTTGGTTTAAAAATAACAATTAAAATAATTGTAACGTTTAAATGAAACTGCTTTTTATTTGTTGTTAAAAACGTAAATAATGGTAATTTTTTTTTGTGAATTTTAGTCAGAATAATAGAAAAATATATTATAATAATCAAAACGATTGTAAAACCTAGAACCTCTTCGAATTACAATTAAGACGTGACAATACATTGCTTTCATGCATAAAGCCATGTGCTTTATGACAATTTTTTGAGTTACACCCTGCCATCCTGACTCACTCCTAAAAAAACGACTCGAAGTGAGAACTTACAAATCGAACACGAACCGAATACGAATGTATGAGTACGCACGCGTCCATACAATCACTAGGACGGCCAAACCGGAACAAAACCGAACACGAATCGAATACGAACCGCATAAGTTCGCAAACGCCCTAAGAGTTCCGTTTAACCTTTTGAGGTACGGAAACCTAAAACCTTTATTGCAGCACCCCTGGTGAGTTAAAACTACACAACCTATCTAAGAACATTCACTGATGAATATCGAATTCTCTACAGAAAACCACATCGAAATCTATCAACCCGTCTTTGAAATAATGGTAATATTCGATTTTACACATAGACAAAATACACACGACCGACTATCGGTGACCGATTTCATGACCGATTTTTGTGTGTAAACGTTTTATTTACGAACGTTCCATTTTTTCACCGCTAAAAGGGTCAGCCCGGGATTGATCGATTTTTTTTGGCCGCCTTTTTGTAGTTCATGTGCTTTGCAACGTAGTAGAACTCCATAAAGTTTCATTTGCCACCGTCAAAATATCAGTCACCTAGTCGGTCGTGTCACGTGTGCATTCGCGCTAAACGCATAATTATTGAGGTGTAAGGGCCTTCCAAATAACATCATTCGGGGCCCAAGTCAACCTCCCCTGCACGTGGTGCACCCTGCCGACCAACGGACGAGGCTCTGACGACCGGCCGATGGCGGGATAACCATCACGACTCAAGCGTAGCTACTACCTAAGTTCACTGACCGGTGTCGGGTAGCAGCGACACAGGTGCGATTACCTATGCACTGCGGTTGCCAACCCGCATGCCCAGCGTGGCAATTATGGGCAACTCCTCCAGATGGACACACAGATCAGATCACGGCCCCCAGTTCCCGGCCGCCCTGCTATTCCTGATCAAGGCGGCGGCCACGGTAACGATAGGGTAGGGGGTGCGAAGAATCCCCGGGTTACGGAAGGCCGCCATAAACAACTGACCCTGGCGACGTATAACGGACGCACGTTACGGCTTGACGAGCATCTGACGCAACTCGAAGAGGAGCTCGGAAAAATAAGGTGGCGTATTCTTGGATTATGTGAAGTCCGAAGACAAGGGGAGGACACCATAACCCTTAAATCCGGTCACTTATTTTACTTCCGAAAGGGACACCAGCAATCCCAGGGTGGCGTAGGGTTATTGGTAAACAAATCTCTCTGTGACAACGTTGTGGGTGTCACGAGCAGGGTTGCGTATCTCGTAATTAAGCTAACCGAGAGGTATAACCTCAAAGCTGTGCAAGTTTACGCACTAACCTCATCACATCCGGACAGTGAAATGGAGGAAGTATTCGATGACATATCCAAGGCCTTACATTCCACCACCAAGGCCCATTATAACATTGACATGGGGGACTTAATTGGATTGCATGGTTTTGGCATCAGAAATAATAAGGGGCAAATGCTTGTCAATTTCCTCGAGCGTGAGGGAATTTTCTTGAAAAATTCCTTCTTTAAGAAACAGCCACAAAGAAAATAGACATGGCAGAGCCCCGATACTTTTACAAAAAATGAGATTGACTTCATCATGACGGATAGGAGGTACATATACGGAACGGAATCACAGCCAGTTTTGTTGGTATGACGAGTAATATGGGTATTACGAGGAAAAATATGCTATGAAGAATCACAGTGATAATCTGGCAAAATGAGTAAAATATGCTTATTATAACGTTCCAAATTGCATGACAATTTATTGTGCGGCCAGTCAAATGTCGGTGTAACTCACAACATATTTTTTCAATTGGCCGTGAGAAGATCATAGCAATTATGTGGTGTAAATAAATTTTATTCCACGTCGTTTCATGTGACTATATAACTTTGAGAATTCACAATATGGCAGCATTTCTGATTTGGATATTGTACGTTGTTTTTATTTAATTGTAATTTTATTATAGACGGCAAAATGTTGAAGTTGTCAATCTTATTTCTGGGCATCATCGCGGCATCGTTAAGTGGTGTTAAGGTATTTTCCAATCTTATTACAAGCGTTTATTTACGTTCTTGTGACTTAAGTGTCTTCTATGCACATATTAGGATATCTGTGTTCTGGATTTTTATAAATTTTACGTGGTGATGAAATGCTGTTGTGCACTATACCAGAAGATACCTTGCTGTGCTAATGGGTATATGTAGGACTCTCAGCAATATCCATCATATCAATGATATGTTGCTAATAAGCAATATTCATTGCTATGAGGATGACCGATACACAGGCCGTGCTAACATGCCTTTTGCATCAATACAAAAGAGCAGAGAACAACTTGTACTAGACATTTTTGGAGTCCTTGGAGCAAATTTCGGAAATCCGGGATCGGGAAAACCCAAACCGGTCCGATAAATTCCACTATAGTAAAATTTTACTTATTCTTGTTTTTATTTTTCTGTTATAAGTCAACAACAATCTTCTAAAGTCATAAACAATAAACTACAAAAGTGTTATCCCAACTTTACTGTTGCGTTCGTCTCAGAGATTAAATCTCTCGACACGACTCGACTCTCATCGATCTTTTTAATTTTTTTTTCACAATCTTTTATTTATCTATTTAGGTACATACACAGCTTACATCCGAAATAAAACTAAATATTATTGAAAGGGTGCTGGTCTAGGATGCAACCCAAACAATGTACACATAATGTTCCTTAAAAACGACTTTTAAATTACACACAAAAAGAAAAAAAGATTTTGCAATGGAAATAAAACTAAACAATTAAATGACATACCCGGTTGAAACATACACAATTAAAAAAAAACTATTAAAAAAAACTTAATTTAGTACTAAATCCTGTCTATGTTCTAGAATGTAGATTATAGGATTATTCAGTTTATAAAAGCTTAGTTAAAATACCTATTGGGATATGAATATTAATTTATAGAAAACAAGAATCTACAGTCGTGAACACAGATTTGGCAATATGCTACAATTGTTATTAATGTGCTATAAATGTTATTAAATCTCTTAAAAGTTCAACCATCTAAATTAAATCACATCTGCAAGCAATGGTCAAATGAGTATTATACCGAATGCCATATTGTTTTAAAGGCAGTGTCCAAAGAGGAGATACATTTGATGGAAGAAGCGATGCTGCAGTACTTCCACGAGTGCAACAAGCAGTACGGAGTCAGTGACGATGACTTAAAAGTGGCTAAAGAGCAGAAGAACATCGACGCATTGGACCCATGCCTCATCGGTTGCGTTTTTAAAAAGGCGCACTTTGTAAGTATTTTTGTACAATTTAACGACAGTCAAGAATGCGACCTGTCTGATGTTAACTGGTTATTAATGCACAATATTGTTTATTGTGTTGGAATTACATAACATAGAATGCAATGTATGTTTAAAGTATACAATGTTCGTAAGCAGTGTACGTAACTTTCTTTCTTCGAGTGCCATGTCAGGTTTCCCCAACATCAGATAATATCGCTCTTTATAATGCCTCCATGTCCCTCGCTAGCTCGAAGAACTGCTCAACTACCCTAATGCCTGTCCATTCGTGGACGTTTATAATCAAGACATTTTTCTTAGGCCTATACCTCTTCTTCCCTAAACTTTACCCCCGAGGATCAGAGGTGACACACCGGTTTTCAGTCCCCGTATTATATGCCCAAAATAGGAAATCTTTCGTTGCTTTTCGGGATGGCAATTGTCTTTATTTATATATACCGTATTGGAAAATGGGGATTTACCGGTTACAACAGTTTTTGCACAACAGGTAAATTTAACCCTTCAACCTTTTCCTGTATTCTATGAGTAGCATATTATGTTTTACACGTGGGACAAGTAAGCATTATGATGTGATAGTAATTGATAGTGCTGATAGAACCCATCGTGGTGAAGTACTAACCGAATTTTCATTAATATGGTGAAATGCAATAACAATATTTTCTAAAAGTCACTACTGAAAACAAACTCAAAAAATATTTTCAATATTTTTTCTAGATTAACGACAAAGGGATTTTTGTAGAGAAGCAACTTATCGAAGATGCTAAGAAAAATTTGAAGAGTGAAGAAGATCAGATGAAAGCTATCGACATCATTAACGATTGTCTTAGTGGTGAGTTTGTATAAGTAAATATGCATATATGTATATTTGTTCCTATCGCAAAAATGCAAAATTATTAGCTAACTCAACATTAATGTCTTCATTATTATTGTAGGTTTTTAATGATGATTATGAATTGTGATAATTTAGATATTCTTAATTTTCTGATCAGGATGTTATCTTCAGCTGCTATTATGAGGGTGACAAGTAGAGTTAATGGGTTTTGTTAGCGTTTTATGTCTCATGCATTGTTACGAGATTTTAAGAGTTACATAGCTTGATGATTGATATAGAATTTCGATAGAGCAGTGATAACGATACTACGCGGGATACATTCAACAAAATTTGTTCCATAATAGGTTCAAGGGAAATATTGACCAATAATTTTTGCTTAGTTAGAATATTCAGTACTTTTTTGTTTCTAAAATAAATATGACGGAATTTCCAAAAAGTTCCTGAGTGAAATTTAGTCCCACAGTTTCTAAATAAGTATGTATGTAGTTAATATATGCTTTCTGTAATTTTAGTCAATGATGCAGAAGTGTCAGATGGGGAACAAGGCTGTGAAAGATCTAAACTGCTGTTGGTTTGTTTCGCAAAACATAAGCAAGAGGTAAGCTTAAAAAACTATTTGCGTTATAATTACTTAACTCATCGCTATGATATTCTGTTTTTATTTAGCGTGCTCTAATGAGTTTTCTATACAATTTTTTTACAAAAAAATAAAACCGACTTCAAAAACACTAAAAAGTCATAAATAATAATAATATAAGACTACATATGACATCACAGTTTTATATTGAAGTTCGTGCCAAATTTTAAGTAACTGCATATATTAATTATTATTCTTTAAGACATTCGAGGTAATCATATTGCTTAGCACTGAGTTCAATATAAAACTGTGATGTCGTATGTACTCTTATATTATTATTATTTATGATATTTAATATTTTTGAAATCGGCTTTAATTTTTGTAAAAAAAAAATTCAATCTTTTTAGTTAACTTAATACATGCGCATTTGAATCTGATCCAAGGCAAACACCAGAATAACATAAAATAAAACGTCTCTCGTTCTAAACATTTTGAACGAATTATTCCCGAACTCCCTAATCTACCAGAAACGTTCCATCATCAGGTCAGTAACATGACATGATGATTCCCAGATGTAAATACCTAAATATCTCAAGAAAAAACATGAAACACGTTGGATGTGCTTTTGAAACTTAAGGGATTCCCTGGATTGCCTCCGATTCCATCATCAGATCATGACATAGTAACCTTGGGAGTGTACTATTTCGATTACAAAAATAATTTCGAAAATCAACAAATGGCGGAATTTAGATATATAAATTATGAAAATAAATAAATATATATATACACGGTGTTTTAAAATAACTAATAAATAATCAATTCTTTGTCGAAAACTAATTATTTAAATGTGTTTACACGTGTTGGCGCCAGATTAATGAAATTGTGCATAATTTTTTAATCTATGTTTCCACATCCTTTGTCCTCCCTATTCCAATGTCTAATGTCAGTCGCAAACAATTTGTGATCGCAAATGAACGTTCGCCTATGACGTTCTTACGGTGACGTTCTTATTACGCGCGCGCGCATTCTCAAGTACATACTACGTATATATATTTCTGGTGAAAAGTTAATTATTAAGTGAAATTGGTGCGGCTACCAGCGAACCGTGAGTCCATTTTACCTTTCACACATAGTTTAAGAGTTTTGTATGATTCATTGGTCCAGCCGGCCCGCCACCTATTACTTCCTTAAAACTTTTCATTACATTTCAAAATGATTGATATCTATATCAATCATTTTGGCGTCCGAACAAAAACCTTTAATAAATTTCTATATATTCTAGTATATTTTGCTACGTTTCCGTAGAAATTGATGCAAATATCCCGTTAGTTCGATAGCACATTGTTTTTATTTTACCCACAGTTGTAACAAAATATTGAATCTAATTTTTAATTTTACATTATTTTGCCGTTTTAATTTGGCTTTGAGTACACAATCTAACATATTATAATTTGTTTATTACGGCTAGTGAATTATATTGTGTGTATTAAGCAAAAAGTTATCTTTTCCGGGGATTTTCACTGTTCGAAAGTGTGGTACTTTGTCACAGTAAAATATTACGTTATCTTTGAATGTATTGAACCATTTTCTATATCGCTGTAGTATAACATGGTACTAACGTTATTAATTCTACTAAAACGAATTTACATATTTTTACTAATAAATTTAATGCGTTTTTTGTCTTGCCTAAATGCTGTAAGTGAGCTAAGGTCCGACCGGAACGATTTATATATTAGTGAAATTTCGTATAGTATAAATTACGTCTTAGAATTATATTTTGTGTGTCGTGCGTGCGTTTAATTATTTTATTTTTATACTTAATTGTCTATATTTTACAAGTGCATTTATAGTTAATTTTTATTAAAATGACTGATAAAAAAGGAACATCATCTACTCAAATGCAAATTCCATTGCTTGAGGCTAGAATTAATTCGTATTTCACACGAATGCAAATAATTTACGATTCTTCACAGAATCTTAGCACTGTGGAAGCAGAGAATAAATTTTTGGCATTATCTTCCACTTTGGTCAATCTCCGTGATGAGTTTCTCCAGCTTATTGAGCGTTTAAATGTTGCGAAAATGCAAGATGATGCCAAATATGTACCGTCGTTTAAAACTTGGGAATCGTTCGAAGAACTTTATTCATATGTGATGAACGCTCGCAATTCGCTCGCGGTAATCAAACCCGAGACTTCGGCGCCGGCGCGCGGCCACTACAGCGGGTTACGATTACCTCCAATCGAGTTGCCAAAATTTGACGGCGATCGTAAGCGCTGGCCTTCCTTTTTCGAATGCTATAACAGCTTAGTACATAATAATACATCTCTTACTGATTCTGATAAAGTTTTCTATCTTTGTGGACAGCTTACTGGTACTGCATTAACTTCAATAGGGGGAATTATACCCAGCGGAGATAATTATTATTTAATATACAACACTTTAAAAGATAAATATCAAGATGTGCGTTCCTTAGGTACTGCTTATTTGGATGAAATTTTTAATTTTAAACAATTACAAGCGTCCTCGTCAAAGGGCTTACATAATTTTTTGGATAGCTTTGTCACTTCCGTAGCATCATTTTATAAGTTGCAAATACCAAATACAACAGATTTTATACTATTATATCTAGCCTTAAAAAAGGTCGATTCTGATACGGCGCGGTCATTTGAGAACGTGTGTCGGTCGAATCCATCTCCAAGCTATGATGACTTTGTCAAGTTTGTAAAAGATCAGTCAAAGATATTGGAACGTACGGCTAGTACTACTAGTAGCAGTTCTAGCTCTTCATTATCTACAAGACATGTAAAAAATATTCCTGGCCGTAAAAGTCAATCTTTTGTTGCGGCCGAGAGTGTCAACGTTATAAAATGTCAATTATGTAATTCTCGACATGAGTTTTATCACCTCTGTCAAGAATTTAAAAAATTATCGCCGCTAGAGCGATATAAATTAATTAAAAAACAAAATAATTGTGTTAAGTGTCTTAGTTTATTACTGTTAGAAGCAACAAATATTTAATCTGTGTTTTCCTTCCTATATTGTTATCTGTGGAATACTAGCTCTCTGGTTCCTGCTCTGTGCCTGTAAAGTGTTCTAATAAACGTGGCTCCTAATAATTTAACAAAATATTCTTTTATTTCACAAATTTCCTCCAAGACAGTTTAACAGGTTATGGGCCCAGCCACGCTCTACACCTGAAATACTGTCGGAGTTCCTTTTTGTGAAATAATACGGTGAGAAATACACCGAGTCGTGGTCAAGCGACATAGCGAGTCAAGGTCAAGGAAGGAGGCCATCTTATTAATGCGCGTGGTCAAGCGTGCAAATATACAAAATAATATCTCTGTTTGTCGGTAAAGACATAATGGAACTTCAAGATACGAAAGAAGTAAAATTGCGAGACCCTTCACAATGGGCAACATGGAGATACAGGGTAAAAGTATTATTAAGGGCAGCAGGAGTATCAGGTATTGTCGACGGATCAGTACCAAAACCAAATGAAGACGCTAAGGAAAGCTACGTTACCTAGTGCGATGATGATGCGAAAGCCCAGAGCATAATAGTCACAAGATTGGCAGAAAAAACAATCTCACAAATTCTAAACTGCGTTACAGCAAAACAGATTTGGGACAAGCTGCACTCTGTGTTCGAGCAGAAAAGCAATCTATCAGTTCATTTAGCTCAAGAAAAGTTCTTTAATTTAAAGTTTCAAGAACGTGATACTATTGTTGATTTTTTAGGAAGATTCGAAGAAACAATATCAGAGTTACGATCATTGGGAATAGAAATGTCACAAAGTATGATAATCACAAAAATAACTTCTTCACTTCCAGCAGCATACAATCATTTTATAGCAGCATGGGAGTCTGTTCCAGCTGACAAACAAAGTTTATCCGAACTGTCTTCGAGACTTCTTGTAGAGGAAAAGCGAATGAAGAATATGACAAATTCAGAAGCATTTCATGTGGTAAAAAAACAACAGAAAATGCTTTAAATGTGGTAAGGAAGGACATGTAAAATCACAATGTAAAGGTAAAGTAACTAAATATGCTAGTAATAAATATTGTAATTTGTGTAAAAAATCTGGTCACAATTTTAATGAATGTTGGTTTAAAAATAAAAACAAAAACCTCAAAGAAACACACTGTAAAGATAGTAATGCTTTCCATGTCTGTATGTCCCCAGCCTTCAATGCAAATGTAGATCAAAATAGTTGTACTTGGATTATGGATAGTGGTGCATCCGAACATATGTGTCATGATATTAATTTATTCTCTAATTATAGAGAGTTTGCTATGCCTAAGTCAATAATAATAGGAGATGGTACAGTCTTAGAATCTATAGGTCTAGGTGATATACATCTGGAAGCTTACAATGGTTATGAGTGGATTGAAACAAGTATGTCCAACGTCCTGTATGTACCAAATATAAAAGCAAATTTGTTCTCAGTTAGTTCAGCTACTGATAAAGGATATGTTTTAAAAATGAACAAAAATAGGTGTATTTTCATAAAAAATAATAGTAACAAGATAAATGCATTGGCTAATAGGAAAAATAATTTATTTTTAACGGAATTTAGATATATAAATTGCAAAGTAGCATGTGTAGGTAAAGTTTGTGACAATTTGTTAGAGTGGCATAATAAAATGGGTCATCAGGATATTGAACAGGTCAAAAACATTCTTCAAAGGAGTGACATTACGATTCCATCAGGAGGTATAGTATCGACATGTGAAAATTGTCTAAAAGGTAAGTTACACAAGCAACCATTTCCCAATAGTGAGTTAAAAGGTCAAAAAGTAGGTGAAATCTTACATATGGACTTGTGTGGACCGATGGAGATAGGTTCATTAGGTGGTGCATATTATTATTTGTTGATAAAAGATGATTTCTCTCGATATAGAACAGTTTACTTCCTATCTAATAAATATGAAACAGTGAATTACATAGAAAAGTTTTTAAAGTATGTTATCAATAATTTAGGCTATAAAATAAAATTCATTAGATCAGACAACGGAAAAGAATTTATAAATCAACGTATGAAGTCATTAACGGATAGTTTAGGTATCATACACCAAACAAGTGTTCCTTACACCCCAGAACAGAATGGTGCCGCAGAACGGGAAATCCGTACTGTTACAGAATGTGCTAGAACAATGTTATTAAGTAGCAATTTAAATAAAAAATTGTGGGCAGAAGCAGTTAACACTGCAGTTTACATTTTAAATAGAACTGGTAAAAGTAGAGTATTAAATAAAACTCCTTATGAGTTGTGGTCGAGTAATAAATTATTTGATATTAACAAATTGCATATTTTTGGAACAAAGGTTTCAGTTTTAGTGCCTAGTCAAAAACGATTAAAATGGGACTCCAAATCAACAACTGGTTACTTTGTTGGTTATGGTGAAACAACCAAGGGTTACAGAATATATTTCCCAGAAGAAAACGATGTTCAGGTAAAAAGAGAGGTTATATTTTTAAATGGTAAATTTAATGACAAAGCAACTGATTTACAAAATATTGAATATGTCTCTAACTCAGAATGTAATGATTCTATAGAAAACATACAACAAACAAAGGTGATAGAAAATGATTGTCATAGTTTCCACGAAGAAGATACTAGTAATGAACAATTAATTATAGAGGAATATTTGGATTTGAGTGATGCAGAATATAGCGAGCATGAGGTCCGGGACTCTGATAGTAATAATCAGGTGCAAGAGGATACCGAGAAGGAGAAAGAAGATAGACCTACGAGAAAAAAGGTAAAGCCGCAATGGCTAGATCACTATGAAACTAATTTTCTTGCAACTAATAATGAGCCATTGACATTCGAAGAAGCAATGACTAGTAATGACCGAAAATTGTGGCATGAAGCAATTCAAAAGGAAATGGATATCTTAAAAGAAAATAATACATTTACAGTTTTAAGTGAAATACCGAAGGGAATAAACATTATATCTACTAAATGGGTTTTTAAAATAAAAGATTCAGATGAAGGAAAATTATACAAAGCTAGGTTAGTAGTTAGAGGGTTTGAACAGCAAGATGAATACTTAGATATATATTCTCCAGTAGCTAAGTTAGGAACATTCAGGATTTTCATGGCTATAGCAAATAAAATGAAACAGTCTGTTTATCAAATGGATGTAGTAGGTGCATTTTTGCACGGTGATATAAAAGAAAATGTATATATAAAGTTACATACAGGTGAAATTTGCAAACTAAATAAATCATTGTACGGTCTTAAAAAATCACCAAAGTACTGGAATGAAAAATTTGACACTTTTATGAAAATTCAAGGTTTTCAAAGATCAAATAATGATTATTGTCTTTACTTTAAAAAATCTGATAATATGTATATGTATGTACTTTTATATGTGGACGATATACTTTATTTTGGATCTAGTGATACAATATTACAAGAATTTAAATTAAAAATTTCTCAAAATTTTAAAATGAAAGACCTAGGGTTAGCGAAAACATATTTAGGTATTAATATCACTCAAGAAAATGGTATAACTACTTTAAATCAAAAGAAGTATCTAACAACAGTGTTACATAAATATAATATGTTTGACTGTAAGGCAGTAACCACTCCTCTTGATCAAAATGACAATTTTCAGTTATTACATAGGGAAAAGTCTGAAAGTAGTGAGATTGAAACAAAGTGTAGACAATTAATAGGATCTTTATTATATGCAGCATGTGGTACACGTCCAGATATATGTGTAGCAGTAAGTTTCTTAAGTAGATTTCAACATTGCGCCAGTCAGCTGTTGTACAAATACCTGAAAAGAATTTTAAGATATATTAAAGGTACGTTAGATCTTTCATTAGTATATAAAGCAAATAGTTCAGAAATCATAGGGTATGTTGATGCGGACTGGGCTGGTGACATACATGACAGAAAGTCAACTTCAGGATATGTAATTCAATTGTATGGTTGTATTATTCTATGGTGTAGTAAGAAACAAATGTGTGTAAGCCTCTCTTCAGCAGAGTCTGAATTTATTGCCCTGAGCTTGTGTATTGTAGAAGTTAATTGGTTGAAAAATATTTTATTAAATTTTAATATAAAAATAGAGAACATTTCTTTGTATGAGGATAATCAAGCTGTAATAAAGTTAGTACACAATCCTGAAAATAATAAAAGATTAAAACACATTGATATTAAATATAAATACATAGTAGAACAGGTTTCAAAGGAATCAATGTCATTAAAATATATAAATACTTGTGATAACTTAGCTGATATGCTTACAAAACCGTTGGGTAAAAATTGTTTTGTAAAGTTTAAAAATATTATGTTAAAATAAAATTGTATTATGAGCAGGTACTTAAAATTTAAAGAGTTAGTGTGTGTAAATTTAAAGATAAAGTTTTTAGAATGTCTTGTAATAAGTAAAGTCCTAATCTGTATGGATATAATATGTGGTTTCTATGTATGTATTTAGATTTCATAGAATGTAGACATTTTGTAATGGGAATATTTGTTGAGGGGGGGTGTTAGAAGCAACAAATATTTAATCTGTGTTTTCCTTCCTATATTGTTATCTGTGGAATACTAGCTCTCTGGTTCCTGCTCTGTGCCTGTAAAGTGTTCTAATAAACGTGGCTCCTAATAATTTAACAAAATATTCTTTTATTTCACAAATTTCCTCCAAGACAGTTTAACAATTACACAAGTCAGTCGCTTGTGTTAATAATAAGCCTTGCTCGGTGTGTAGCTCGAATAACCATCATTCGATGTTACATTTCCCTCACAAGACTAATTCTTTAGACAATGTGAGTGCAATGAGCAGTCCGCCTTCTCCCGCGCCGCCGCCGCCGACGCCGCTCGGGGCGTGCAGCGCGTCGCTGGAGGCCAGAGATCTGCCCCCGCTCGCTTCCACCTCGCTGCAGGCGAAGGTGAGTGCGGCCACGACTACCGTGCTTCTCGGTACGGCTCGGGTGCGCGTATACGATACCCGCGGCAAACTACACTTAGTGCGCTGCTTGGTAGATAGTGGATCACAGAACCACTTCGTTACTTTGTCGTGTTGCAAACGGCTATCGCTAAAAGTTGACAGTGACATCTCTCCTGTGACTGTTAATGGGTTTGGTGGATCTTCGAAAGAAACAAAGGGGTTCACACGCTTAACTTTCTACTCGCGGTTTAATGATGGAACTTCGTATGACATCGAGCCGTTGGTTGTTGATCACGTGACCTCCTGCTTACCTACGACTCCTGTGGATATTTCGAGTCTTTCTTATCTTACCAGCGTTCCGCTAGCAGATGACACATTTAATTCGCCAGGTAATATAGATATTGTGTTGGGTGCTCAATTGTTCACCAAGTATTTACTGTCTGGCCGTGTTTATGGACCGCCCGGTTCTCCGGACGCCGTTCAGACTACTCTAGGGTTTTTACTTCTAGGGGAAGCTCCAAAGCTTACCTCTGCAGTTTCTTCTCCGTCAGTCTCGTTGTGTTCCTTCGGTGAAAAATCATTGCGAGATATTGTCGAGCAGTTTTTTCATTTAGAAGACGTACCAGATTGCGCCACAGCTACATGCAGCCAGGATGAACTCGAGTGTGAGGCATTTTATAAAACTACAACTACTAGGGAGCCTTCTGGTAGATATTCAGTGGCCCTCCCCTTTAAAATATCTCCTACCAATTTAGGTGAATCGTCGTGCATTGCGCGAAAGAGGTTTTTCGCGTTAGAGAAGAAACTCGAAGCAAATCCTACATTACATGAGGCATATAATGATGTAGTGATAGATTATATAAACAAAGGTTATCTCTTACCTGTGTCCGAATCTGAAGTCGATCACGGATATATCATACCTCACCATGGTGTAGTGAGACAAGATAAACTTTCTACCAAATTGCGATTGGTTTTAGATGCCAGCGCAAAAACAGACAATGGTGTGTCATTGAATGATGTGTTACACCCAGGTCCGAATTTACAGTCGGATCTGTTCACTGTTTTATTAAATTTTCGTTTGTTTCCTGTCACTATTTGTGCTGATGTGAAACAGATGTACCTGAAAGTCGGAGTTCACCCCGAGTTTCGCAAGTACCAACGCATTTTTTATCGTTTTTCTAAAGACGAACCGTTACAGTTGTACGAATTTAGTTGTGTATGTTTCGGTATGTCGGCTAGTCCTTTTTTGAGTCTTCGTACCATTACGCAGCTTGCCGAGGACGAGAAAAATACTTATCCTCTTGCGGCTGAAGTTATTCGCCAGGGTTACTTTTATATGGATGATGTATGCGTCAGTATGCCAACTGTCGAAACTGCGTCTGAGCTTTCTCAACAATTAATTAAAATGTTTGCCGCTGGGGCTTTTGAGTTGACCAAATGGTCAAGTAACTCAAAGGAATTGTTATCAACGCTTCCTGAAGCCTTGTTACATCCGCACTCCCTCGTCTTTAACGATGATGGTAATCAAAAGGTCCTAGGGGTCAAATGGGAACCTATGTCTGATTTACTTGTGTTAGACGTTACATCCGTTCCATATAAATGTACAAAGAGGTCGATGCTGTCTCTGATTGCACGTTTGTGGGACGTGTTAGGAATTGCAGCACCTGTCATTTTATTTGCAAAACTGTTGGTCATTTTATTTGCAAAACTGTTGATTAAACAGTTGTGGTTACTTCATATTGATTGGGACGAGTCTCCACCTAAAGAAGTCTGTGACTTATGGAGAATTTTTTGTGATGAATTACCTGGTCTCGAAAAAGTTTCGGTCCCACGACATATCGGTGTTACAGCCGATAGTGAAGTCAGGATAGTGGCATTCTGTGACGCCAGTGAAAAGGCGTACGGAGCTGTTGTTTACGTACATGTGACCAAAGGAGACGAAGCTGTGAGCAGATTTATCTGTGCAAAGTCCAAAGTGGCCCCAGTCAAAACCGTGACTGTTGCGCGACTTGAACTGTGCGCTGCGCACCTTCTGTCGAAGTTAGTTTCTAGAATTATGCAAAATTATTCTTCTCGTATTTCAATTCGAGAGGTCTACGCATTCTCTGATTCTACGGTCACACTGCATTGGATAATTTAAATCCAGAAGTGATGGGGAGAGAAAACCTACAATTATTATGCAACTCAGGTCCGCAATACTGAGATCAGACTTCCTAAAAAAAGTAAAAGATTTCAATCTTAAAAATAAAACACGACTCCAGGCTAAACATCTAGGCTTCACAAGCAACGAAGACACACCTATTTTCATATCTGAGCAACTTACCTTCAAGGGGGCACGTTTGTTTTTCCTGGCCCGTGACCTAAAAAAGGCTCAAAAAGTCAAGTACTGCTGGACTTCTATGGGGAAAGTACTAATCCGGAAAGATGATACGTCTAAAATTATCCACATTCAACATGAAGCACAAGTGCAACAACTAATGCAAGAACAATGACTAGTTATGTGCATATATTTCCTAAACTTGTTTATCTTACATAAACTGTTTAACTTTAACCTAATACCTAAATTTTTTGGTAAAATGTTAAATACGTACTATATAACAAAATACATACAAACGTTTGTACACAAACACATACATACATACACACCTTTATCCCACAATTCCAACTACCAACTCTGTATCATACACACACTGCACGCTCACTTTCAAAACAAAATAGAACACAAACAAAGCATAAATTTACTTACATACTTTCACGTTAACAATAGCCCCAATTACGAAAGAGGATACCTATTCTACATAGATCACAAATACACAACATTCTACTTACCATTTAGTCCTAAACATCTTTACGCAGAATTTACATATACACACTTATACATACCACGACTTGACCTGCTACTAAACGTACAACCTAACTACCCTAGTTGCAACCCTAAGAGTTCAAATTTAATTTTGTAATGGAAGGTTTTGACACTCTGAAAGAAATTGATGAAATTAAACTCTCAGAATCACTTAAGTGTAGTATGCAGGAGCTAAAATTAAAGACAGAAAATTCTACATATAATTTAATTATTTCAACACAAAACATTAGAAGTATATACAAAAATTTTGATGACTTGCAGCTCAATCTGGCGCAGCTAAAATGTGAAATAGATATTTTGATTCTTACTGAATGTTGGCTGAACCCTAACAAAAACATACCGCAATTAGTGAATTATACATCCTTTCAAACAAAAAATCATATTAACCAATGTGACGGGGTTGTTGCATACACCAAAAACAAACTATCTGTAAAATTTAAAGAACTAAACCTTAAAAATGCAACAGGAATTGAGCTGCAAGTCTCAAACTATACAATACTAGGTATCTACCGTTCCCCGTCATTTGTGAATGCGGCTAATTTCATTACATCTCTCAATAATCACCTTGAAAATACTACCCCTTGTAATAATGTTTTGATTTTAGGTGACATTAACATTGATTTAATTATTTCCCCAATTGAAACAAATCAAGAAAGATCAAATAGATTAAATTATTTAAATATGTTATCACTGCATGGGCTTTTAGCGTCCCATAACTTACCTACGAGGGGAGATGGCTGCCTTGACCACGTCTTTTTGAGACTTGACAAAAAAAACAACACAACTTTTACTGCGATTTTAAATACAACAATAACAGACCATTGCCTTGTTCTTTTATATATCGCAAATAAGAGTCAACAAACGATACCTCAAAGGTACAAAACCGTAGTTAATTATGATAATGCTTACAAGAGTTTAATAAATATTGACGTCTCCTTTTTTAATGTTTTTAAAGACCCTGATACTTACGCTTTTGCACTAATAGAAATGGTAAAGACAGCTATCCTATCTAACACTAAAAAAGTAACTATCACGAACAGCAAAAGAACCATAAAACCCTGGATAACCACAGGTGCTCTACGGTGTATTAGACTGAGAAATACTATTTACCTAAAACTTAAATTAAACCCCCAAAATCAAATTTTAATAATAACATATAAGCGTTATCGTACTTTCTGTGGAAACCTTATAAAAAAACTAAAAATAAAATATAATAAAGACAAAATTAAAGCATCGGTACAAAACTCCCGAGCTCTCTGGTCAACCATTAACGAAATCACCCATTATAAGCCACCCAAGAGCCCAAATAGTGACCTACTCAACATAAAATCTTGTCCTCAAACCTCAATCAACCATGTAAACAAATATTTTATTACCATTGGGCAAACACTAGCTGGGAACATCTCAAATAGCTTCCTTCCTTCAGAATCGACTAATACAGACACCTATAATCATCTGTCCTCTTTTGTTTTATTAGATACCTCTCATAAGGAAGTAGAAAATACTTTGATGTCCCTTGACTCTAGGAGTGCACCAGGTTGGGATGGAATACCTACCCTTTTTCTAAAACAAACTAAGGAGATCCTAGTCCCTTTAATCAGTGACCTTGCCAACCTGTGTTTTAGCACAGGAATCTTCCCATGTCTTCTTAAGCGCTCCATTGTAACACCTGTGTATAAGAGTGGAGATAGCGGCGACGTTAATAACTATAGACCTATCTCTGTGTTGACCTCCATTTCTAAAGTCATTGAGAAGCTCTTGAACTCAAGAATAGTAAACTACTTGACTAAGTATAACATTTTATCTACCTCCCAATATGGTTTTAGGAAGGGAATGTCTACGCAAGATGCTATCACAGATCTTACATCCTATATAACAAAAGAAATAGATCAAGGTAACAAATGTCTGGTGGTCTTTCTTGACCTCAAGAAAGCTTTTGACACCGTCTCTGTTTCCATTCTTATACGCAAGCTGGAAAGTATTGGCTTCCGCGGATCTGCTCTTTCCCTTCTCAGTCGTTACCTACAAAATAGAAAGCAGGGTGTAAAAATTGCAAATTTTGTAAGTGATGAAGAAAATGTAACGTTTGGTGTCCCGCAGGGCAGTATTCTCGGCCCGACGCTCTTTTTGATATATATTAATAACCTATGCAATCTTCGTAGCGTTGGGGGGAGGATCCTGTCATATGCGGATGACACTGCTATTATTTTTACTGCTAAGACCTGGGATAAAGTAAGGGTGGAGGCTGAGAGGGGACTAGCTAGAATTAGTCACTGGCTTAGCGAGAATCTCCTTTCTCTTAACACCCAAAAAACTAATTATGTATGCTTCGCTCCATACATAAACTCGCAGCCCTCACCTGATTTTCAAATCAAAATTCATTCCTGTTGTACCCCTTTTCCTAACACTTGTAATTGCCCCATAATACAAAAAGTTAGTTGTGTTAAATACCTCGGAATCATCGTTGACCAGAGGTTAAGTTGGTATCAACACCTAGAACTAACTATAGGGAGATTAAGGAAACTAATGTGGGTTTTCAAATCTCTGAGACACGTTATGAGTACCGAATTACTGAACAAAATATATATCGCACTAGCCCAATCCGTCATAATCTATTGTATCTCGGTATGGGGAGGAGCAGCTAAATCATACTTTATAGACCTAGAGCGGGCGCAAAGATCCTTGATTAAAGTAATGTACTGTAAGCCCTATAGGTTTTCTACCGAAATCCTATACGAATTGTCTAAACTGCTCTCCGTTAGAAAACTTTATATTTTACATATGATACTAAGATATCACAAAACGTTACCTCTTGATCACGCCAAACTTAGGAAAAGACGGTGCGATATCGTAGCTCCTGCATACTCCGCACGTACAGTGTTTGCTAGACGTCAAAATATAGCTCAAGCCCCACACGCTTATAATAAAATAAATCGCTTTCTTAAAATTTACCCCATGCAACTGATTCAGTGTAGGAAAACTTTGACTGAGTGGCTCTCTACTCTTAATTACGATGACGTGGAAGACATTTTGGTAAGAATGGCTTGAATTTGACAGAAACTTTTTACTTATATAGGTGTTCACACAGATACAACACAAACGAGTAGGTATATGTACCTCATTCATACACACCCTCACCCACACACATTCACACACACACACATGCATACGCACGCACACACACACGCACACATACACGCACACACACACACACACGCACACACACACACACACACACAACATACGCACTACACAGACACAACCACTCAGTTATAAATTTTTACTGACTTCCTTTTCATATAAGTAGGTAAATCTAAACTGTTATAATTATGTAGGAAGAGCGAGGCTTACCCAACACAAGTATCGTCTGATTACTTTCTGGGAAGCCCCGGCAACTTATTTGTAAAAGATTTACTGAAATAAAACACATTTTATTTTTATTTATTATTTTATTATTGGATAAACTCGAGTCCCCACAAATTAAAAACCTTTGTAGCAAATAGAGTTACAAAGATACAACAAAGATTGTCGCCTGATAAGTTTTACCATATTTCTGGTAAGGATAATCCAAGCGACTGCCTCTCTAGAGGACTTACTCCGTTACAACTCGTCAACCATCCATCGTGGTTTACTGGGCCAGTCTGGTTACAGCAACCTACAGTCAAGTGGCCTATTCACCCCTTTCGGCCGGAAAATACATTTTCTATACCTGAGCTGAAGGCAGTCGTACTCGTTACAGCAGAAACTGGCACTTGTACAGAGCCCTTAATTTATGAATTATCAAAACGATTTTCATCGTGGCGTTCATTACTAATTACAATAGTTTATGTTTTACGTTTTGTGGGCCGACTTAAATCGCGGGGACCGGTATTAGTGGATGATTTGAATGTAGCCGAGCTTGAAATGATAAAAGCTATTCAGTTTGTGCATTTTCAAGACATTATTAAAAGCTGTAAAGCTAATATTCCCTGTACTTCCACTACTGTGCAAAGATTACAACCTTTCCTTGTGGATGGAGTTTTACGCGTGGGTGGTAGGTTGACGCATGCTGCGTTAACTTTTGACCATAAACACCCAATGCTCCTGCCGCGATCAGACCACAATATTGATCTGATAGTCGATTACAATCATTTTTTGTATTGTCATGCCGGACCGCAACTTTTATTGTCTATCCTACGGAAGAAGTACTGGATAATTTCCGGGCGACGTGTAGTTCGTTCTCGATTTAACGCCTGCAACACTTGTTTCCGTTGTCGGCCTAAGGCATTTTCTCCTCCCGTTATGGCTTCTCATCCAGAGTGTCGCTTACAAGTGTCGAAGCCGTTTGCACATACCGGCATTGATTATTGCGGTCCCTTCGACATAACACTGACTCGAAGGCGAGGTATTAAAAGCCAAAAGGCCTATGTGTGTGTTTTCATATGCTCAACCACACGCGCAGTACACGTGGAAGTCGCTCCCGACTTAACTAGCGAGTCGTTTTTGAACGCTTTTAAGCGCTTTTTAGCGCGCCGTGGCTCAATCCAAGCCATATATTCCGATAATGGGACGAATTTTATCGGTGCGAAAGCTCACCTTGATGAGCTTTATAAATTCATACAATCATCTTCTCATATGAATAACTTACGTAATGAACTTTTGACTAATCGCATTGATTGGCATCTCATCCCGCCCAATGCCCCTCATTTCGGAGGTAGCTGGGAGGCTTGCGTTAAGTCTTTTAAGATTCATTTACTTCGAGTGATCGGTAGACAAATACTTACCTATGAGGAGCTTCTAACTGTTCTCTATCAGATCGAAGCTATATTAAATTCACGCCCCTTAAGTCTATTAAGTGCTGATGCTGCGGAACCGTTGCCTCTTACGCCAGCACATTTTTTGAATAACGTACCTTTACGTGCTTTACTAGAAGCTGATGTTAGTGAGGAGCGCGACCAAATTTTGTCGCGTTATTTACTGTTAAATAAGTTAGTTCAATCGTATTGGAAGTCCAACGCTTCCAGTATCCTTAGAGTATTTACATACTATGCAGGCCAGACAAAAATGGAATACGATAACTACTCCAGTTAAGATAGGTACTGTAGTACTTATTATTAATGATAATACTCCTCCCTTGCATTGGCGCTTGGGGGTTATAATAAAAACCTACCCCGGTAAAGACGGACTTACGCGTGTCGCTTCAGTTAAAACAAAGGACGGAATGTTAAAGCGTCCAATTGTTAGATTGTGTCCATTACCCACTCAATAGTAAATTATTTTTTTTTAGTATTCACATACTCATTTCTATTTGTTACTTATTGTTTAGTTATAATATTACACTTAATTATTTTTTTTACATTAAGTTGAATTTTCTATTATTTAGTTTACGATATCACTGGGACTCTATATTTAAGTCAATTCTTTGAATAAATCCAGTTAAGTATTTACATTTTTTTCCTTTTCTAGTTGAAAGGGAACCTTTCAAGGGTGGCGAGATGTTGGCGCCAGATTAATGAAATTGTGCATAATTTTTTATTCTATGTTTCCACATCCTTTGTCCTCCCTATTCCAATGTCTAATGTCAGTCGCAAACAATTTGTGATCGCAAATGAACGTTCGCCTATGACGTTCTTACGGTGACGTTCTTATTACGCGCGCGCGCATTCTCAAGTACATACTACGTATATATATTTCTGGTGAAAAGTTAATTATTAAGTGAAATTGGTGCGGCTACCAGCGAACCGTGAGTCCATTTTACCTTTCACACATAGTTTAAGAGTTTTGTATGATTCATTGGTCCAGCCGGCCCGCCACCTATTACTTCCTTAAAACTTTTCATTACATTTTATAAAGTTTGATATCTATATCAATCAACACGTAATGTTATTCAAATCAAAATTTTCATGTTAATCATAGTATCATCATCATGTCTATGATTTACATGAAAATTTTGGGTTGAAAGACATTACGTGTATAATAATATGGCCGCCGCTTCCAAAATGGCGGATCACATTTATTTTGCCACCTACGTAATATGGGTATCAAATGAAAGGGATTTAGGAGTGGAACACGATACAGTGGGTGACGTTGTTCCAAAATCAATATGGCCGCCGTTACAAAATGGCAGATTTTATTTCTTTAGCCACCTATGTAATATGGGTAACAAATGAAAGGGCCTTGATAGTAAAACACGACACAGTGAGTGATATTGCTCCAAATTTAATATGGCCGCCACTCTGAAATTGCGTATCGCTTTTCTTTTGCCACCTATGCAATATGGGTATTACATGAAAGGGCTTTTATAGTAGAACTAGGTACAGTAAGTGACATTTCTCCAAAATCAATACGGCCGCCGCTTCAAAATGGCCGATCGCTTTGCTTTTACCACCTATGCAATATGGGTCTCAAATGAATGGACTTTGAGAGTAAAATACGATACAGTCAATGACATTGCTGCAAATTCAATATGGCCGCCGTCCCAAATTGGCCGATCGCTTTTCTTATGCCACCCACGAAAAATGGGTATCAAATGAAAGAGCTTTTAGAGAAGAACATATCCTTTCCAGTTTTTTTAATATTCGAACACCTTTTTTAGGCAAATTTTAACAACTTCGACAAAAAAAATATTTTTGCACCTACTCGCAGCTGAAAAACTTTTGATCACAAAAGCAAAAAGTGAAACAACACCTCCGCGGGGTGCTCGCACCCCGCGGCACACACGCAGCATCTAGTCTATATACAGAGTGTCCCAGAAGCCGACGCCAAGCCGAAAGCGGGTGATAGACTAACTCATCAGAAAAATAAAAAAATCTAATTCATATATTTAAAAAAATCGATAAAATTTACACCCTGTGACGGTTGTTTCACTCTTGTTGTTACAAATCTTGACTTTTCTAAACATTTTCTTTTGTTTTGTAATCCTGAATAATTGTATACTCTATTCTAAAATTTAAAGCCAGCTGCTCCAGATTAGAAGAATATGCCTTTTTATCTAAATTAAATATTCAAAACTATTTTTTCGCATAGCTTTAACAAGCTGTACTAAAAAAATGTACTATGCGAGTTTGGCAAGTAACTGCGAAAGTTAGCACATTGCAAGCAAGTGGCATTGCAAGCAAGGGGCTGCAGGTTTGTATGGATATTTATTTAAAATTAGCAACGATTTTGATAAAACTTGAGATTCATACTCTTAAAAACATTTCATTGAACACGTATTTCATGGTTTATTGGAATTCACCTCCTTAGGGTGCAAAATAAAGGTTGAAAGTTTTTATGGAAACTATTTAAAATCTGCTCCAATTTCTATGGAATTTATTATCCGAGCTCCTAAATATAAATAACAGTCTTCTATATAATAGGCTACAAAATTACGTGAAAATATAAAATTCCCACGGGAAAACAATAATAACGCGGGCGATGCCGCAAGCGCAAAGCTAGTTCTTTATAAAATCCTTACATTTACTAACTCATGTTGGTAAATCCTAAGATTTACCGGCAAAACCTAATTTATTTACCAATATACGGACTTTTACAGTAACATATATAATTCAGCTAAACTTTCATACTTAATATTGTTATGAGTTTGTTGATACTAATTATCAACAATTTTCAGTTTTCAGACTTTTTCCTTTATATATAGTCTACCTTGATGACAAATACAAAGTTTTTAGGTCATCTGGAAGTGGGTTAGGCTTTTGATTGCCAAATTAGTGATTCTGACATAAAAATGCCGATTTTTAAACATAAATACAGGGTGACAGGAAAAGTCGACGTATTCCTTGAAAGTGGTTATAGTACAGGTCATAAGCAACAAAAAAAGTCCAATTAACCAGGGGTCAAAAACAGTTGGTTATCGAGCTACGACGGTTTTACAATTTTTGAGATTTTTTCGATTTGTTACCAAAAAATTTTTTTTACAAACTACACCATTTACAATGACAAATTGATTAATTGCGGAATGCTGAAAAATGGGCAGTTAATTTAAATTAAAATTGTTGTCAAAAACTTACATAATTTTGGAAATAAGAAACCTTTATTGACAATTAAATCGATAAATTTTTATCTTTCTGAAAATCGACGTCAATTATTGAAAAAAATCCATTGACAGTTGGCGCAAAAACTACTAAAATAACTTGCTGGTTTCATAAGCTTTTAAAAAAGGTAAAAATATTATTTACTTTTATTAGTAGTTTTTACAGAAATTAGCAAAAAGTTGCGCTGTAGGTCAAAATTCATAATTTCATCTTTGAATAAAAATTGTCTGGAAAAGACAAAAGTACGTACGTACCAACATAAATAAAAACATTTATAAGTCCTGTTCAAATTGTCTGCCATTGTTACGTATGCACACACGCAGCCTACGACGTACCTCACTCACTGTCACACGCGTTGAAAGTGATGTTGTAATGACTTCAGCAGCTGATACGATCCTCGCCCTCAAATCTTCAATGGAAGTCGCAGGTGTGGGGTAGACTAGATCTTTCATGTGACTCCAAAGATGTCACAGGGCGTCAAATCAGGACTTCTCGCCGGCCATGGAGTCAGGCCACCTCTACCGGTCCATCTTAGTGGATAATTTTCATCCAGCCACTGTCGTACACCACGGTAAAAATGAGCTGGGCACCCATCATGCTGGTATACCATATTTCTTCTGGTAGCTAGCGGAACATCTTGCAAAAGCGTGTTCACTTCCTCTCTTAAAAAAGTTTCGTATGTTGTGCCATTCAGGTTTTGGGGCAGGAAGAAAGGTCCAATTAAATTATCGTGTACAATCCCCATCCACAAATTTGGTGACAATCTTCTCTGGTGAGCCCTTTCTTTACTTTTTCTTGGGTTTTGACCTTTAGGGGCCCAAAAGTGAATATTGTGGTAGTTTGTGATGCCATCGCGATTGAACGTAGATTCGTCGGTCCACGGGATTTTCTTTAAATAATCTGGATCTTCAACCTCAGCATTGATTAAAAATCTGTAAAAATCAATTCTTCTCACCGGATCACCTTCTTCAATGGCTTGAACTGGTGTGTAATGGAATGGATACAGTTGTGCTGTACGCGATGCGGCAAACCAGGCTCTCCATTGTGATATGCCATGTATTCTTGCCACTTGCCTTGTGGACACAGTAGGATCTGCTTTGAAACTCCGAATAATTTCATCATCGTCCTCGTCAACACCAACATTACCAACGAGCGGTCTACCAAGATCGCGTTGTCGTTGTTGAACTGAGCCCGTTTCTCGAATGCGCTGATAGGATGCATCAAACACGCTCACGTGAGGCAAACGGCGATCAGGAAATCTGATTTGGTACTCTCTTTGTGCTTCAGCGGCGTTACCATTACAAAAACCATAATAAAACAAAATATCTGCGTATTCTTCGTTTTCGAAAGCAGCCATTTCAAAATAGCGTATCGGTTTATTTATTTGTTATCAAAAGTCTGTCCGTAATCTCAAAAGTAGTTTCAACTTAACAAACAATTTCAATCAGGAAAACAAATGAATGATGTCGTCGAAACATTCGTAATCCTAATCAATCATGTTCCAAAACGTCCAAAACCTATGCAACATCTGTGGTTAGGTCAATCCAAAGAGGTTACAGCTTTTTGAATAGCAAAGAGGTTTGCTATCCAAAAAGGATTGCAAACTTCGTTCTGCTTCAATCAGTTCAACCAAAAAGGCTGGATAATGACGTACTGCCATGATTTCTTTTAAGTTGCATGGAAATTATCTAAATAAACCATAGCCTTAGACAATTTTGAACAGAACTTGTAGTATTATTTTGGAATTTAGTATTTTTCATTCTTTTATGTATTAGAAGCAATTTTCTTTATTTCTACTTCGTACTTTTGTCTTTTCCAGACAATTTTTATTCAAAGATGAAATTATGAATTTTGATCTACAGCGCAACTTTTTGCTAATTTCTGTAAAAACTACTTATAAAAGTAAATAATATTTTTACCTTTTTTAAAAGCTTATGAAACTAGCAAGTTATTTAGTTTTTACGCCAACTGTCATACATTTTTTTTTTTTCAATAATTGACGTCGATTTACAGAAAGACAAAAAATTAATCGACTTAATTGTCAATAAAGACCTCTCATTTCCAAAATTATGTAAGTTTTTGACAACAATATTAATTTAAATTAACTGCCCATTTTTCAGCTTTCCGCAATTAATCAATTTGTGATTGTAAATGGTGTAGTTTTTTTTTGGTAACAAGTCTGAAAAAAACTCAAAAAATTTAAAATCGTAGCTCGAAAACCAACTGTTTTTGACCCCTGGTTAATTGGGCTTTTTTGTTGTTTATGGCCTGTACTATAACCCCTTTCAAGGAATACGTCGACTTTTCCTGTCACCCTGAATATCAATAACTGTGCTAAATTTCATGTATATATGTTAAATAAATTTAAAGCTGTGAAGGGTTCAAAAGTGGCTCGAAATGATTCATGTAATATTATATTACACACGGCTGCTACGTCGCCGATTCCTTTTTCTTTGAACATGGCTGGACACGTTCCCGCGTATCTAGACAGCACATAAAACCTAATTATAATCATATAATAGAGAAAATGTATACTGTTAGGTAAATATGAAACTCCTACTAATCATCAGTTCTGAAAATTAGGAAATCAGTTTGATTTGCTCTAGTTGAAGTCATCTTATTTTGAAAACCAATCGTGATCATGTAATTATAAAAGTCATTTACGTCAGGATATTGTGGACAGTAAACGTATCATGTATATTGAATCCTTAGATTTCGTCATCTACTTTTGACGCTGACTGTACATCAAAAGGAAAAAAACTGAATCCCTCCGTTGTCCGACTGTCCGACTGTTAAACCCCCTTTTCTCAGGAACGCGTTAAGATAACAAACTAGAGTTTATAGCACATATTCGGATCTACGGACTCTTTCAGATTTGAAAAAGGAATCTTGTATGATTAAAAGATCGGAGTGGCTATTCGGACCCGGGTCCCAACAGAAGTCGATTGCTATTCGAACCAGATAGAGCGAAATCAACCACATAACACCATAAGATAAATCTGAAAACTGTAGGTTAGGTAAGGTTAGATTGTGACGACACGCAGCGGGCCGAACGAAGCGAGCGGAGTGTGAAACTGCATGTTTCATGCTCCGCTCGCAAAAATCAATGATTAAGTAAAATCCACCTTGTCGGGTCCCTATAAAACGGAAATACTATGCGGACCCGATAGTGAAATATTATTATCTATCGAAAAAAATATATAGGGTCCAACTAAAGCTAAAGGAGCCAGCGGAGCTAAAGGAGCATGAAACTGAAATAAAACTGCATGTTTTCATGCTCCTTGTTCGAATAGACACAGACTTTAAAGATACCGTTTTGTCGCATGTTTGCACGTAGGTACTGCGATTTCACGAGCAAATCAAAACCTATGTAAATATGCTGTATTTACTTAGAAACTTAAATATTTGGACAAGTTCATACGAAACCTTTGGGGCGCGAGTCCAACTCGCTCTTGGCCAGTTCTTTTTCCTTTCTCCCTTTGTCTGCTCTTACGACTTACGAAAAAATTACTGTCAGCGCGGTGACTAAAACCAATGGAAAACAATAATTAAATAAATTTTTATATTTTCAGTTCCTGAGACCATCGTCAGCGTAAGCGGCACGAGGCTAGGCGATACGGCTGTGATGGTTCCACGGCTGGGATATAGAAGTCTAAGCTTATTTTGAAAAATTAATAAACATCATTCTTATTACTGACTTTTTGTTCTACTAGCGACCTGCCCCGGCTTCTAGCTGTGCCCGCGACTTCGTTCACGTGGATGTCGGAAAATAACAACGTGATGGTATCGCCTTCCGCGATAAATGGACTATTGAAATTATGCACAAAATATTTAACTACACATTTAGTAAGGATGATGAATTAATTATATTTATTGGAAATAGGGGTAATGTCAACAAAAAAAAGTTAACCTATTACTTTGAAAAATTAAAACAATTAGAGATTAAAAAAATTGTAATGTTTACATTCCCCTACATAAAAAATTTGCCAGATGCGGAAAATAATTATAGATTTAATTTAAATATGACTCTGAATTTATTCAGTCAGTATAATAATAAATTCCTTGTAATTGACTCTAACAGTATTGTTAGTAAAAATGTATATACTTTGACTAAAGGTAGATATTACCTGCCTCAATATTATAAAGGACAGATAGCAAATTCACTATCATATTTTTTATTAACTTCAGCCAAGAACTTGGCTAAACAAACTGACTCTATTGAGCAGTATAATTTAAATAATAGTATGACAGTGGAATCTGTTCCAAGCTATTTAAATTAGATATAAAGACAAAAGAGGTATCCTCTTGCAAATATAAATACATAAATAATGATTTTAATATGACATTATCATTAGAGTCAAATAAAAAAAAATGTGTTCAAAAATGCCCTCAAAATAAATGTATTAATTTAAATAAAATAAAAAATATTAACCTGGTGCATCAAAATAGTAATGGACTATCAAAGGGCAAACAATTAGAGATGGAATTATTCATGAATTCAAAACAAATTGACATTTTGTGTATTACAGAACATTGGCTTAAGGGATGTGAACTCATGTTTAGTTTCAATAATCACCAGGTTGGTAGTTCATTCTGCAGAGTCAACACAGTACATGGGGGGTCACTGATTCTGTTAAACAAAAGCTTAAAATTTAAAGAACGGAAAGATATTGTGTCTCTCTCTGTAGAATGCATAATAGAACTATCATGTATAGAACTTGAGCAATTCATTGTGGTATGTGTATACAAACCTGGTTCCTCAGCCTATGATAGGTTTGAGGAAATCATGGATGAAGCCTTGAACAAATTGGGTAGATCTAAAAAATACTTGATTGTGTGTGGAGATTTTAATATTGATCTTCTTAAAAAGAACACTGAAACCTATAAAATCTTAAATTTATTTAAATCACACAATCTTTCCAACTTATTTATGGAGCCTACTAGATTCTGTAACACAACATCAACCTGTTTAGACAATATATATAGTAATCTAGTACCTGTAAGTAAGAAAATTATTACAAACTTAGATTCAGACCATTGCGGGCAATTAGCTTGCTTCAAAATTGACACAGAACAAGTCAATAAACGTAAAATTATATGTCGACCAGTAACTGCTGACAGATTGAAACGTATTGGAATTGAATTATGTTGTAAACTTCCTTTTTTATCACCGGATATGTCACCAAATGATATGTATAATTTATTTTTTGAGACATTTTGCAACCAATTTAACAAAATTTTCAAAACCAAAGAGATCACTGTTACTGTTAATCCAGTGTTTAGCGAATGGGCCACTGCAGGAATACACAAAAGTAGGCAAAAATTGTATGAGCTGTACTCAGAAAGACAGTTTAATAGAACTGAATCTTTTCAAAATTATGTTAAGTCATACTCAAAAATTTTTAAGCAGGCTTGTCAAACTGCGAAAATTAAATATATTAGTGCTCAAATTTATAACAGTACAAACAAAGTCAAATCTACTTGGAAAATTATCAATGCAGAGACTGGCCAAACAAAAGCTTCAGCAAATAATTATAAACTTAAAATTGATGGTAAATTTATTAGCTCAGACTCGGATGTTGCTAATGAATTTGAGAAATTTTTTACTCGAATTCCTGTAGATTTGACAAGCACTTTAGGCTCTTCCACCCCCATTGCAGAATCCTTGTTGAAAGAAAATGTTCCTTATTGTAATACTGTATTTAAATTTAACCATATTAGTAAACGTGACATCATAGACACTTTCAAATCGTTGAACATTAAAAAAACTGCCGATCTCTGGGGAATATCTGTATATATGGTAAAGAATGTTATTGAAATAATTGCTACACATTTAGCTTTAATTTTCAACAACTGTATTGATAGTGGTGTGTTTCCTGATTTGATGAAACTTAGCAAAATAACTCCATTGTTTAAATCTGGTAGTACTTCAGATCCTTCTAACTTTCGTCCTATATCCGTACTATCAACATTCAGTAAAATTTTTGAAAAAACCGCGCTTAAGCAATTACAGAAACATTTTAGTAATAATAACTTACTGCATATCAAACAATTTGGTTTTACCCGCGGACGGTCCACGACTGATGCTGGAATAAAATTGTTAGAGTGCATTTATGAGGCCTGGGAGGAGTCGCAGGATGCCTATGGTGTTTTTTGTGACTTATCGAAGGCTTTTGACTGTGTCCAACATCAGACGTTAATCAGGAAATTACACTATTACGGTATCCGTGGTACCGCTTTGGATTTTCTCACTTCTTACCTAAGTGACAGGATTCAAAAGGTGGTCATCAATGGAGAGCAGTCACCTGGATCATTTGTAAAAATGGGGGTGCCGCAGGGCTCAATATTAGGTCCATTTCTATTTCTGGTATATATTAATGACCTCCCTCACCTTGTAAGACACGACCATGAGATAGTCTTGTTTGCAGATGACACGTCTTTAGTATTTAAAGTTAAACGTGGACAAATTAATATTGACGAAGTAAACATTGCACTCTCCAAGGTCGTTCACTGGTTCGGCGCCAATAATTTGTTGTTAAATGAAAGTAAAACAAAATGCATTAGATTCACTATGCCAAATGTTCGATTAGTTAAAGCCAAAGTCAAGGTGAGGGATGAGGAAATAGAGCTGGCTAATCAAACTGTATTTCTGGGTATAACTTTAGATTCTAAGTTACAATGGGGTCCTCATATTGAATGCCTATCGAACAGACTAAGTTCTGCAGCATACGCCGTAAAAATGATTCGTCAAATAACAGATGTGAAAACTGCGCGGTTAGTCTATTTTAGCTACTTCCACAGTATTATGTCATACGGGATACTACTGTGGGGAAATGCCGCCGATATTGGCTGCATTTTTGTACTGCAGAAGAGGGCTGTTCGGGCGATCTATGGGATGGGCTCCCGAGAGTCTTTAAGAGAAAAATTCAAAGAAATTGATATTATGACTGTACATTCACAATATATTTATGAAAACTTACTGTATGCACACAAGAATAAAGATATCAAATTCAGTAAAAATAGTGACTATCATAATTTAAATTTAAGAAATAAAGACAAGCTAGCAATGCCCACATATAGGCTCCATAAAATAAGCAACTCTTTTGCAGGTCACTGTATACGAATGTACAACACGCTGCCATGTAACATGCATGACTTGTCAGTAAATAAATTTAAAATTTTAATTAAAGCTCAGTTAAGCAAAAAGGCTTATTACAGTGTTAAAGATTTTTTGAATGATAAGGCAGCGTGGCGGTAAAAGAAATGAATTGCTCGTTCTCTGAATAGTTTTGTAATATTCACAATTTGTAAGACATTTGGCGATTTTAAAAGAGTTTTGGCACATGAGTTTCTTGCCCGATTCTTCTCATGTTAGCCCCTACATTCGGAATCGGGTCGCTCTTGGCGATTACATGCGCGGCAACAACTCCGCGGATGTACTTGCCACTAGCGCACGGGTTAGCTTGATTTTAGTCGAATATTTTTTATGTTTTAATAATTTTGTAAAATGTGTAAAATTGACGATTTTAAGAGCCCGCAAGGGCCTATGAAATAAAGTACTTTTGATTTTGATTTTGATTTTGATTTTGATTTTATTATCCAACACAAAAAGAATTTTGCACTTTGAGCTAGTAGTTCCTGAGATTAGCGCGTTCAATCAAACAAACAAACCCTTCATATGTTACGGTCAGAGTTAATAATCGGTTATTATTAATAATTACCGGTCAAAGTGATTAACCTGAACCAACTCGGATTACCTCAAATATAATTGGATAGACCACCCAGAACCAACTCGGGGCACCTCAAACAGTTGCGGATAGGTTAGGTTATTTTTTTTATGACCACACAGAACCGACTTAGGGAACTTGAAACACAGTTGGTTAGGTTAGGAAGAAGCGGGAGGGTTTGTTGGTTATTATTAATCACTTTAACCAGTAATTATTAATAATCACCGATTATTTATTTATTTATAGAAGCAATTTTTTTGATACATAAAAGCGAAATACCACTCACTGATTAATCACGAAATCCCAGAAACTATAACACCTACAAACTTGAAATTTGGCTCGCGGCGAAGCGGAATGGGGGGCTGTCGCCTCCTTCTGCGAGATGACATCTTCGCAGAAGGAGGCGACAGCCCCGCATAGGCTTCGTCCTCGGGATTAGCAAATAATACTTGTAGACTTTTAGAGATAATAGTGTGAAATATTTTGTTTATTCCTGAATTTTCATTAATTTAAGTTAATAAGAATAAACATCAATCATCATTTGAATTACTCGTATTATTAACAATTGTTCTGGCAAAATAATTATTTCCATTAGTATTGACATTACTTATGGTTCTATTATAGAACCGATAGAATGTGCTTGAAGAGCCGCTCCATCCAGCGGTTCGTCTTATTTGATCTAGGCCGACGCCTAGGTGATGAACCGCGAATGTAGCGGCGTGCGCGGTAAATATGTTTAGATCAAAAACGCTATCGCGCAGTGTGTCCTTTATTCACTGACTTGGGGTTTGGGAACCGACAGCATTTTAAGGCTTTTTAGCACTTATGAAGAGAAGGAAAGATTTCAATATTTTTTAATATTAATCTTACTATTACTAATGGACAAGGTTTGAACTCAAAAACTCAAAAACTCATCACTCTCATTGCACTGTTGACAACAGCGCAATGAGAGTGATGAGTTTTTTCGAAAGTTTTTCAAAAGACAATGTTTCATTGGCGTAAAATTGGCTGACATAATTAATAACTATTGAAGTATCCCACATATTTGGGCAAGGGAGGACGTAACCGAAATATACCTTTAAAATATTTTTTTACTAGTCTCTGTGGAGATTGGCCGCCGTGACCGAATATCGGTTAGGAGGACATTATTATTGAGCTCCCTCTTCATAATAGTTTGTTGAAATAAATTATTTGTGGAATTGAAGGATTATACAAGTCACAATTATTGTCGTTACAGTAATTAAACTAGCGCCGGATATAGATGCTAATATCGGCGGAACACTCCACACCATCCGCATAAGTTCCCCGCTATACTATAACAGAGAACGGGGTGAAAGCATAAAAATTAAAATCGGCCCAGGAAATGCATCTGGGTCCCTATGCCAGGAGACATAATCAGTGCATTTAGTATTTATTTGACTAGCGAATAAGTCTACTTGAGGTGCCCCATACGATGAGACAATTTCCTGATATGCCCAGTCCGTGAACTCCAATTTTTTTTTAAAAACGTCGCCCCACACTAGGATTTTCTCCTGTGTCGTGGGTGCAGTTACAAACATAGAATATCACATGCACATACGCCCAGACCGAAACAAATTTCTGTAGGCCATAAAACATTTGTCCCTTACGGGAATCGAACCCGCGACCCGTTGCGCAGTAGGTGATCACTCGACCTCTGCGCTAAACGTGTCGTCGATTCTATGTCAGGATGTACCCGCCTTGATTCGGCATCTGCCGTTATATTATCTAATGAGCTAATGTAATAAGCCATAACATACAAATTGCGACATTCACACCACTGCACTGTGGGACATCCATAGGTCATAAATCTTAAAAACCTGCTTTCTTGTTTTACATTTTATTCCTTGTCGTTACATTGGATAGTTGCGGTACCTTCTGAAACTATAAATAGGTCAGTAATTAGAGTGCGCCTTCATTATCTATTGTGCATTCAAAGAGAGCGCATCGCCAATCGTAAATACTGTTATCAGTGAGTCATTAAAAAGCGTGACGTCATCTGTTGTCATTGCGGGACCTGTGAGTGCTGTGTGAGTTTTTTCTGAAATGGATATCCAAGAACAGGGTATGTAATAATTAATATTTTTATTTTAATTGTATCTTAGTATATATTTTCTTTAGTATGTCATTGCTACGAGGCGACTTTTCTTGGAGTATTATATTTTAATATTCAAAGTTTGAATAAACTTTTAAATATGTTCCCACTCGCTCCGACTATGGAGGTATATTGCACCATAATCTTTAGACTTTCTTATCTTAGGAAAATTAAAACTTGGCTGCCCTTATCTGCCCTTTTGGCGATGACAAGGGTGCTACGGTTGCCAGATTATCTCGTAGCATTTGCTACGAAATTAGTTTATTTAGTCTTAGTGCTTTGTGTAGGTTTTGTGACTGAATTTTAACCGTTTTTTTTTGTTTTAGGTAATTTATATATATGCTCGTTTTCAAGAATGCATATTCTTGAAATATGGCTAACTGTCAATACCGATAATGACTCGGAAAAGTGTCGTCAAGTCCTACAAAGTTTGTTGACTACTCTGAACGATGCTGAGAACATTGATATTCATTATTTAGAGAAAATTGTTAATAATTTATGTTAAGCTATTGCTCGATTCTGGAAAAAATGTAATAGGGATAAAACCAAGCTTTTATATAAGAATTCCGATTGGTTTAATGTTATTGAAAAAATTCAACTTGTGAAAAACAATAAGCAATGTACTCCGTCTGAAACGTCGCCGTGTCATTCACGTGGTCGTCCTCGAAAACCTTTTACGCAATGTAGTAAAAGGACTAAACGTCGGAGAGTAGCTGATTTGTCAAAGTCTGATGATTCTACTGTGAGTGCATTGCTTGATGTTTCAGACTGTTCATTCGATTCGTGTATATCTAGAGTTAGCACTGGTGATGTCTTGTCACTTGTGACTGATGCTCAGTTGACAAAACATCAGTATTTATTAATTAAAAACTTTGTTAATAGTAAGATTTCTCCTAATGTATTACCATGTTACCAACAAATTACTAAAGCGAAACAGAGATGTTACCCTTCTAATATAACTGTTTCCGAGTCTTCAGCTGAAGTTGAATTACAAAGTCTTTTTGATCACACAGCTTCTCGAATCCTTGAATCTCAAAAAGAGGTCTTAGATCAGATTCCTGATGATTGTTTGTCTAATATCTCTTTACTTGGGAAATGGGGATTCGATGGCAGCACTGGACATAGTGAATACAAACAATTTTTTTCAGATTCAACTTTAGAAGATAGTAGTTTGTTTGTAACATCTTATGTACCCCTTCAAATTATTGTAAAATTAGCTGAAGATAATTGTAAAATTTTATGGAAAAATCCTCGACCCTCTTCCACTAGGTACTGCCGTCCTATTCGATTTCAATTTTTGAAAGAAAGCACAGCAGTGTCTTTGCAAGAGGAAGCTTATTTTAAGGATAAAATTGAAAGTTTGCAACCTACTTTTATTCAGATCGACAATCGTGAATTGGTCGTTTCTCATAAGTTGCAGCTTTCAATGGTAAATGGTAAAATTTGTAGTGCTTTAAGTGAAACATCTACAAGTAGATGTTATATATGTAATGCTACCCCTAAAGAGATGAATAAAATAGACGAATGTTTACAAAAACCTGTAATAGAGAGTAGATACCAATTTGGATTATCACCACTACATTCTTGGATACGTTTCTTCGAATATTTTATTCATCTTTCATATAGATTAGACATAAAAAAATGGCAAGTTAGGCTAGATAGTGATAAACAATTGTTATCAAATAAAAAACAATATGTACAGTCCCAGTTTAGGGAACGATTAGGTTTAATAGTTGACAAGCCGCGTAGTGGTGGAAGCGGGACGTCTAACGACGGAAACACGGCCAGGAAGTTTTTTTTGGAATCAGCTGTATCTGCTGAAATTACAGGTTTGAATAAGGATCTCATAGATCGTTGTTGTGTAATATTACAAACGTTATCTTCTGGACATAAAATTAATGAATGCAAGTTTAAAGACTATGCATTACAAACAGCATACAGCCTGGTCGAGGAATATCCGTGGTATAGTCTTCCTGCTTCTGTCCACAAGGTGCTCGTACATGGATCAGATATTATAAGTTATGCATTGTTATCTATAGGAGAACTTTCCGAAGAAGCTGCTGAAGCGACAAATAAGTATATCAAAATTTATAGACGAAGTCACACTCGAAAAATGTCACGTGAAGTTACCAATCAAGATTTAATACAACGACTATTATTACATTCAGATCCTTATATTACAAGTCTTCGGAAACTTCCCCCTAAAAAGAAAAATACTCTGTCACAAAGTGTAATAGAATTGTTACATGTTTAATATTGTTAGAATAAGAATAATTTATTTGTATTTTGTTAGTTGTTTTGTTTTTTTTGTATTTAATTAATTTTAATTTATTTATTTCTATTATTTTATTATAATTAAATAATGTTATCAATGTTTTGACTCTTATTTTATTTAAAATAAATGTTTTACATTCCAATTTTTAAGTGTTTGTTCATGATAAATTTAGGTAAAAGTATGTTATTGTTTATATTTGTTTTTTACTGAAGTAAACGTTTTTTATTCCGTAAATACATGTACTTCTTTCATTTTAATGTTCCTAAAACACTTTTACAACTATAAGTCACTAAAATAATACAATGTATTGATAGTAACAGGACTTTAACTATTTATGACCGCCCTTGTATGGAGCGTGTCCCTCCGTGCACTGCCATAGTTGACGAGTGATGTCAGTGAAGTGGGGGAACTGAATAGCCCCCATTGTATTGATGTGAGAGATGACTGTAGTGTTGTCGATGCGGACTAAAATTTGACAACTACTTACGTTTTTGGCGAACACTTTTAATCTTAGAAAAGCAGCTAGAATTTCTAGGTAGTTAATGTGTTGTGTTCTCTCCTGAATGCTCCACAACCCGCTAACCTTCTCTTTGCCACGTACAGCCCCTTATTTGAGGCGTCTGAGAAAATTTCCAGATCATGTGTATCATGTTTGATTTTACAAAACGGTATTTGTATTGCGTCATTCCTAGGGATATTTATAAATTTATCATAATTATCATTTGATGATTTTAAGATTAAATTTATTTATTTATTTATTTTTGCATTACAAATGTTTTGGATGTATTTAAACATATGTACCTCGCTGAGGTGTTGCAATTTAGAATAGAGAAGGGCAGGAATTATACAATTTTCGGTGCATTAAATTAAAATTGCATACAATTTCATTGATTCTGCTTTCACTAATTATTATTATTCCACTATAATTCGTTAATAAAATTAGGCGTTAATAAAATAAAATAATGTCAGAGTTATTAGGCGTCAACATTTCAAGTAGTACCATTTTGTCATATTAATAATATATATACATATATAATAAAATGGTTAAACGGTTATGGTCGATTTCAACAACCATAAGTAATGGTTGGTGAAATCGACCATAAGTCCAGTAAAGTATCATTATAATAAAATGTAAAAAAAATGTAAGTACCTATATAATTAGCTCCGAAAAATAATAATAAAAAATACTATAATATATTTCTTCAAAGTCAAATAATATAGAATACGCTAATGATTGTAGTAATTTTAATTATCACTTATACAGTTTATTTCATGTCCGAAAAATAATGAAATTAAAATAATGAAATAAAAATTAAAAAAAAATAATAATAATAATATAAGTATTATATATTTAAGCAATGTCAAGTTATACAGAATTCGGTAATTGATTAGAGTCATTTTAATTATTATTTATATCCAACCAAATAATTACTTCATAAATTTATTCCTTAACATAAAGTCAAAAAATTAAAATCATATGAAACAAATAAAATAAAACTATGTCGAGTAAAATAAAATCATATCAAATAATAAATTGAATAAAAATTCTAATAAATCAAATTAAATCAGTGAAAATAAAATTATTTCTTTTTGTAATTCAGGTATTCTTCCAAAGAGTAGTTTTTTTCAGTAGCAAATCCTTCAACATTTTAACAAATTTTTTGCTATTATATTCGTTTTTTATATACTCGGGCAATTTATTATAAATTTTTATAGACATACAGAAGGAGCTTGACGATTGCAGAGCTAGTCTTGAATATATTTGCCTTAAATAATTTTTATATCGCGGTATATTATGCTGAGGAACTTCGCTTTCCTTTGTATATAAATGAAAGTATTTTCGTAAGAACTTGCATATCTCTAGAATAAACATACATGGAAGAGTAAGTATACGCAGATTTGTAAAATGAGGTTTACAGCTGTCAATTTGTTTGATGTTAGTAAGAATTCTTATACATTTTTTTGAAGAACAAACAAGTCGTGTATGTCTGTGCTATTTCACCACAATATTACACCATAGTTAAGCCACGCATGTGCATACGCATAGTAAGCCGAAAGAGAAATTTTTAAATTGGTTGATTTTTTAAGCTCTCTCAGAGCATACGTAAATTGAGAAATTTTGGTTTTTATTTTTTGAATATGACATTTCCAATTTATGTTTGAGTCTATTATTATTCCCAGCAATTCAAACGATGGAACGCATTCTAATGTAACGTTATTAAATGAAAAATTTATGTCTAGTTTAGGTTTTTGATAGGGTCTAAATTGCATGATTTTGGTTTTAGAAAAATTAATCTCCAAATTATGATCGTTCATCCAATTGACTATTTTATTAATAGTAGTAGATAATTTTCCATCTATATCTCCACCATTATCCACTGAAAATAACAGCGAAATACTTAATGCGCTCGAATATTTTAGTATAAGGCTAGCTGTATTCTACAGCCGGGCAAACTGAGACTAGTAATTCGACTATTTGTGCGAATTGACGTATTCAACATCGTTTAAGAGTTAACCATTTTTTTTAATTTCTGATTTCTGATCTGGAAATTTTTAGAGTCTAGATTAGAACGAAACCTTAATAATGTACATATATTACTAGGTATTATTAAACTTTTGTCCTCGTTAATTAAAATCAAAGAGAGGTAATAAATTTTTTGGTTTGTATAGTATTGTACAAACAACTATCGTAAGAGTGTCCCATTAGCCAATAATTATCTAAATAATTAGTTGATTTTAGGTCCGCAGAACGGAGTAATCGGACAATTGGTTTCATTGCCTTGATGGTGCAGTACTCAAGCCAAATAGTTCTTGTTCAATTTGAAATCTTAAATATTTTCATGAATTAGGGTCAATACTTATTAAATAAAAGGCATCTTTTAAATCTATTTTTGTCATGAAACAATTTTTTGTTATAAATTTTAGCACTGAGCGTAAATTTTCAATTTTTAAATGATCTGCTTTTATAAATTTATTAAAGATTTTTTAAATTCAGGATGAAACGATGTTTATTACCATTTGGCTTAGGTACCAGAATATACTTTATAAAAATTGCCCTTCAGTAGGTTGGCATTTTGAAATAGCACCATTAGCTAACAAGTTATGAATAGCTTAATTGAAATCATCTCTTTCTGTGGCTAAAAAATGTTTTACCTTTGGAACAGGTAATTGGTTAACGGGACTAGTGAATGGGATTTCGTATTCCTTGATGCAGGATAGAATTTCTGCATTCTTATTTATAAGAGACCATAAAAAAGAGGCAAAGTGCCTGCATATTTTACTGGATTTCAAAGCGATCGCGTGGCGGCGCGGGCGGCTACTGCGAGTGTCTCGATGAGCTCGATGGCCGACCTCTACTGGCAGGGGGCTCCTTCGTCTTCGGACGATTCGGCTGCTTCCGAGTAGGATAAGGGCCCTTCCAGTTTAATTATTCCTGGAGGTGCTAGGTGTCGGTGCAGGCGCCTTTTTTTTTTATCTGTGGCTTAGGCAATGAAGTTTTTTACTCTACACCCTATTTATTTATCGCCTTTGCAGTCTTAATAATTTCTGACAGGTTTTCGCCTAATGAATGAATAAGAAATGGTTAAGTATTTTGAAGCTGGTCTTTCATGTCCTTTTTAAGAGAAGACAGAATAAAAGTCCGTCGTATGACTGAATCCGGTACTGTAAGTCACACAGAATACGTTCTGTGTCCATCAACATTTTTATTAATTCTGGGTCACTGTTATTTTTCGAGATCAGCGAATTAATAGCTTGGTTCAAGCATGAAATAGCCGTAGAAACTTGTTTTTGCCTAATTTCGATATTTTTATAACGTTTAGCGTTTATATCGGAGATAGCCACCTTAATTTCGGCATCCAGTACCTACAGGAGCATTAATTAGTTTGCAGTTACTCGGCGAAAGGTATTTCACATTAATGTGTGTTCCAACTTAACTGCCAAGTCTTTGTGAATGTCGGTTCCAAAAGTATTCGAAATAGTTGGATCCTCGCCCAATATTTCAAGTATTGTGGTGTTTAGCATCGCATTAGCTGACCCAGGCTCGTCGGTATCCGTCACTTGCTCAGGCGCGCCGGCGGTGGTAGCGGTGGTGGCGACCACCACGGGGGTGACCGTCACTTCTCGGTCGAGGTCGACCTGCATCTCCGAACGTGGCTCAGAACCAATAATCCCATCGAGCAGTAGGCCAATTATGAATCTTTCATCGTATGACATGGCATAATAAATCATGAAATGCTTCATTTCGTATTACCGATCTCCAATGATATCATTACTATGGCATAATTTCGATGATGTCTTTATGATATAACGAACGAATAATCAAAAATCTGACCGAAAATCATAATTTTCGCTTTGCACTATGATATCATATGATATCATTTGAAAACCATGAGATCGTAATAGGCCTGCAGGTTTAAAACGTTGTTATTATGTTCTTGTTCTGAAAACCACCGATATCTCCATCAGTCATGAAACAGACCATAGTACTGTTCGCGAGACTAATTTATAGGGTAGTACAGCTCCAAAGAGAAGTACGCAAACCCGGATAGGTTATCATTACCATAGGGTAGTACAGCTCCAAAGAGAAGTACGCAAACCCGGATATGTAACCATTACCACTATGAATACACCGATATCTCCATTAGTCATGAAACAGACCAAAGTACTGTTCGCGAGACTAATTTATAGGGTAGTACAGCTCCAAAGAGAAGTACGCAAACCCGGATAGGTAACCATTACCACTATGTATATACTGTATTTATTCTTTAGTATATAATCATAAAAAGTAGGTGCATGTTACGATTAGATAATTATTATTACTGCTAATCAGTTAAGGAACAATCCTAAAATACTGTTCGCAAAACTATTATTGGGTAGTACAACCCCAAAGAGAGGTACGCAAGCCCAGTTTAGTAAATAATCACTGTAGCAATAACTATTATTTAGTAAACTTTCTTCTTAGAAATGTCATAAACTGTCATAAAAAATCATACAAAAGGCCCACTATAAATAAGCCCACTAGGTAGGTATGAAATAAATCTTATTTAACAGTTTTCGTAAAACTATTTCATTGGATTATAAAACTTCATTTCAGAGGAAACCAGTAAAAAATAAAAACGTGACAAATTTACCATTATAGGTATAATTCGTCATTAACTAATTAAGTTTCTCTAGTACTTATGAGAATATAACAAGATGGCTGACTTATCATACTTCTGCCCGTTATCAAACGAGCATTGTACGGGCGACTAATAAAGCTAGAAAGCTAGTGACTCCGAGCGGGAACGCCTGTCGGGCAAGCTGGAACGACTCCGTCTTCATCTTCGTACGGCATCTTCGTAACACTTCGAGTTTTTTAAACTTACACAACAGATTTGACAATACTCCTCACTTTTCCGCTTAGGCATTATAAATAAGCACTACCTCACTTAAAGTAAAAACTTTTAAGACGCGAGAGTGTGATCGTGGCGAGCACTAAAAAGCGAATGAAGCGAGCGGATAGGTCGCCCACCTTGTTGACGTGAGACTCATTTAAAATTTTATTTATACCCTCAAATAAAGTGCGTGACTGGCGTAACACTAGGCGTTACTACAAGTATTATTTGCTAATCCCGAGGACGAAGCCAAGTATAATGAAGCATAATATTATCATTTTCTGCACTTTTTCTCAGCTGTAACTATTTGTACAAGCGGTGCAAATTTTCAACTTCTAGGAGTCTCAGAAACAATGTTTAAAACTTTAAACACTTCGTTTACAATTTTGGCAAATTTTATGACCAAAAGTAATGTTTACAATTTTTGGAACCTTACAGAGCTTTAATGCCTATCCTTTTGAAAATAAATTGAGTTCGGTAAATAGAAAAAACGATCAAAAAGGAAACCAGTTACTTCAACAAATTGCTGGTAGATTAATGGATAGACCCAATATTGAAGTACAGAGAACTTAAGAAACAATACTAGTAATAACTGCCCTACGACAAAAAGTTACAAATATGGAAGTGAACTTAAGACAATCAACTAGAATCATTTATCCTCTCAACTGACAATGGTTTTTGACTAAAAACAACCACCTTGTTTAATTAAGTCCTGCTACTTACAATGAGGATGAGGGATGTAGGTATACAGATAATTGGAAATCAAATTGAAAACTTAAGGAATGATGTTTTTAAAACGCCTATTAAATCTTTATACCTATCTTAATATATTTATGATATATGTAAAAAGTAAGTTGATTAGTGTTTCATACAACTTACATATACATATTTTGCGCCGCTTATTCATACATTTAAGAAATAGGTAATAAATGAGACAGAGAAAAATTGTTTAATGTTTTTAATTACTCCTAGATACGTATTTAAAATTTTAAATTGGTCAAAATGTGACATTTATTGGTAATCAAAAATAAGATTAGCTTTGAAATATTTCTCGTTTTAAAAAATTCAATCGCTCTCATATCGCTCTTAGATCCATAAATGTAAATTAACAATTTCAAACCTTATTAAGGTATCAAGCCATATTGAAATACATACCTTATATGTATAGGTAGGTAATATTTTCACAATAGAACATACAAAATTTACAAAGCAGGCAAGTTATACATACATATATTTATTAAGATCTAAAAATAAGACTGGTAAACGTTGTAATCACGTTTGAACCCGGTATTTATTTTTATTTATTTATACAATACATTTCAAAAAAAATTATATAATAGGAAGAAAACACAACATAAACAAATTCATGTTTTTCCGCATGTTGCCGATTCGCTTATCACATCATTAAACCAAATAAAAAAACAATATTCGTAAAAAAAACAATATTCGTAAAACATTTGTGGGTAGGCACTATATCGAAACATTGAGTATGCTAATATGTTGGTAGGTAATTTGAAATGCGTACGGGCACAAACCGCTGTATCGTGCGCATGTGTGTATCCGTGCAGCTATCAGTGCCCCGCCACTCAGTAAAATATAGTGTGATCTTATTTTTAACGGAACGAAGTAACAAGTATGTAAATTAATAAAATTAGAATTCTTTACATTTAATAAACTAAACTAATAAGGACAGAAGGTATTTCTTCATTTTAAATTTAATATTTTCTTTATTTATGCATAGTTTTAGGTCTTCAGGCAACTCGTTAATAAGTTGTGGAATTTTATATTGGAGTTGACAGGTTCCGTACATGTTGTTGTAACTTGGACATACCAGTTCTTTCTTTTTTACTCTACGCGTATTTTTTTTGTTTGTGTAAATAATTTTATCAATATTTTTATTGTAAAAGTGCTCCACAAGCAACACATATTTGACTTTTTGATGTATTGGCAGGATTTTACAGTGGTGGAATAGTCCATAGTCGTTATCTTTAAATTTTGATTTTATACATATTAGATGGAACTATAATCTTGAGTATTCTACGTTGTATGCTATAAATTTTGTCCAAATGAGTCCTATATGTTAACCCATAGCTACTGAGTCCATAAGATATTATTGATTCACCTAGCGCGTTATACAGAGCGAGCAATATTTGGTATGGTATGTAGTGTTTTACAATAGCAAAAGGCCATGATAGCTCTGAGTTTGTCACATACTAAATCCACGTGATCAGTTCATTTCATGCGACTGTCTATTACTAGGCCAAGGTATTTCTGTTTTTCAACGGCCTCAAGCTCAGGACAGGTACAGTATGCGATGTTCTTATGTAGACATGTGTGCTCATGTGCGATTATTTTAGGTGGTGTGCTATCTCTATTTTGAGTTGAACTTATAAACATTAATTTAGTTTTTTTTTGCATTAAGGACCAGCCCCGCATCATGTGACCATTTGAGTAAATTAGTAAAATCCAATTATAAATGTTTCATAGCAAGTTCAATGTTTTCATGGGCTGCTACCAAACAAGTGTCATCAGCATACTGAAATATTTTACAATTAGTTATTATATTAGTGACGTTATTTACGTAGGATATGTAATGAAGAGGACCAATCACAGATCCCTGTGCAGTGCCTTGAGTTACAGCGATACTATCACTCATCACATCACCTACTTTTACACAAAATGAGCGATTTTTAAGATAGTCGCGACACCAATTCAGCATAGGACCTCTAACTCCACATTCATCTAGTCGTTCAATCAAATCGTCATGCCGCAATGTATCAAAAGCCTTACTATAGTCCACGAATACAGCCAGTATATGCTTCTTTTCGTTTAAATTTCTCATTATTTCATTGGTAAATGTTGACAAGAGTTGAGTCGTATTCTTTTTTGGTTGGAATCCGTATTGGCAATTATTTAAAATATTATTACTTTCATAAAAATTATATATTTGTTTACAAATATATTTCTCCATAATTTTATTTATTGTTGGTATAATTGGCCTATAATTATCAAGATTTGTTTTAGATCCATTTTTAAAAATTGGTCTTACGATGCCTGTTTTTAATTCTTTCGGGTACATTCCAGTTTTAATACATGTGTTAATAAGATTAGCAAGTACTGGTGCAATTTCCTCGCATATTAACTTAATGTCCACAACACGTATCAAATCCAACCCAGGGGATTTTTTGACATTAAAAGATTTTATAATTTTTTGATATGCTCAGAGTTAGCTTTTTGATAGAGAATTGATACATTGGCTGGTCTAAAATAATGTTGTTTACACAATACACAAAAGTTGCATTGTGGCATGATTTTTTTAACAGTATCTGAAAAAGATATTGCAAAGTTATTTGCTATGTCTCTTGATTTGATATAGTCATTTTCAAAGGCATTTAATAAAGTTTCATCAACCGATTGTTGCAATCTACCAGTCAATTTATTCAATAAAGACCACAAGGCTCTAGGATTATATTTTTATTTTTAGTTTTTTTTATTAAATTATTTGCATAGTTTCTAGCTTTGTTGTAATTTTGCTTAAGAATAATATTATTACAATCTTTTAACCATTTATTATATAATGTATCTCGATAAAGGCACGCTTTTAATATTTTATTATTATACCATTTGTTGTTTATTTTGTGCTCGTTACTTTTAATTTTTATTTTTACCAAGGAATCATAATAACAATTGTTTATGTCTCTATTAATATAATTATATATGGTTTGCGGACAATCCATTCTTTCTATTATTTTCCAATCCAATTTTTTCAAAGACAGACACAGTTTATTAGAATCATAACACATCCTGTATAAACTATCGCCTTGTCTCGCTTGTTTACTCGTCGATTCGACGCAGGCAAGAACAATGGGTCTGTGGTCGGCTAGTACCGTCCCAAGCGCCGCAGTATACACTTCTTGCGTGCGGCACCTTGCATAGATGTGGTCAATACATGACTTACTAATTTTATTATTTGAGAGCTCAATTCTGTTGTACGCTGTTAACCACACACAAGACCGTATCTGTGCAACATACTAGAGTACCTGGATACCAAAGAAGTCTTCAATTTTAAGTCGATGTTAACATCTCCGAGCAAAAACAAATCGTTACGTTTATCAACTCCTTTAATAAGTGTTTGTAATTCTTCAATAAAAAGGTGTTTACTTAAGTTAATATAATCGATACAAACCTTCTATTTTAAACTACTGATATTAGGAACTTTTATATCTTCTTATTTGGCTTATAATGTTTTCATTAAATCATGATCAAAAATTACAAAAAATAAAATGTCACAAAATAATAGAACATACAAAATCGCAACATAACAAAAAAAAACAAAATTCAATTTAATAATCTTTTTACTTTTTTTTTATGGGATAGGGGGCAAGCGAGCAGACGTATCACCTAATGGTAAGTAATTACCGTCGCCCATGGACACCCGCAAACCCAGAGGAGTTACAAGTGCGTTGCCGGCCTTTGAGGTGGGAATACGCTCTTTTTTTGAAAGTTTGAAGGTCGTATCGGTCCGGAAATACCGCAGGCGATAATTCGTTCCAAAGTTTGACTGTGCGAGGCAGGAAACTTCGAGAGAAACGCACAGTTGTGGACTGCCAACCATCTAAGTGATGGGCATGGATTTTTTGCCGCGTGGAACGATGGCGGAAAGAGGCGGCAGGTATAAGTCCGAACAATTCCTCAGAGCATTCCCCGTAATAAATATAAGAAGATGCATAGCGAAGCGACATCTCTACGCAGCGCCAAGGTATCAAGCCGATTTGAAATTTCCTGGCAGTCGACGATTCGAGTCGCTCTCCGTTGAATGCGGTCCAGTGGAAGAAGTTGGTATTGGGGTACGCCAGCCCAAATATGAGAACAGTATTCCATATGAGGCCGAACCTGCGCCTTGTAAAGCTGAAGGCGGTGCGCCGGAATGAAATGCCTGTCTCGATCTATTGAGCACACCAAGCTTCTTAGAAGCTAATTTAGCTTTACCCTCTAAGTGGCCACGGAACTGGACTATATGTCGACACCAAGGATCCCAATATTGGCTGAGGCAGTTAAGGGAATGCCCTGAAAGCGAGGAGATACGACAAATGGCCTTTTCTTTGAGGTCAACGCGCAAACCTATGTCTTTGAGGGGTTGAAATGGACTAACTTAAGTTGACCCCAGTTAGAGACTTTCTCTAATGAAGTTTCAATTTCAGACACAAGTTTATTCCGGCACTCAATGACGTTTTCCCGAGAAAAGTTCGCACGGCCGTTATAAGAAGGTGTCTTTCGTGCTGTCGTCTGCATAACAATGAATGCTGCTGATTTACAGCATATCATTGATATGCAGAAGGAATAGTGTAGGTGAAAGCACACATCCTTGGGGGACACCAGCATTTACAGACAATCAAGGCCTTAATGCTTCTGTCTGCTAGAAAGCTAGTGACCCATCCACATAATTTCTCGGGAAGCCCATATGAAGGAAGTTTTGAGAGGAGCGCTTTGTGCCATACCCGATCGAAGGCCTTCGCGATGTCCAAACTAACTGCCAGTGCATCCCCCTTCGCTTCAATTGCCTCTGCCCAATGATGTGTCAAGTAAACTAGACTAACAATTATCAAGTAAACTAAGCTAACAATCAAGTAAACTAGATAAAAGAACGAAAACTGAAATAGAAAATTTGAAAAAGAGTTTGAAAGAGAAGAATGAAAGAGGAGACTGCGAGAAAGAATGCACAGAAGAAAAGGAAAGGCTCAGGAAGCAAGTAGAGAAAGATAGGGCAGAGATATTAGACATCGCACTTAACAGATCAGAGAGTGAGTTGAAGGAAATGAAAGAGACACTTCAAATGAAAATAGAGGAATTGGAAGAAGAGAAAGAAAGATTGTGTAAGAAATTGAAAGAGAGTGAGAAAAAGGAGAAAGTAAGCGAGGAAAGAATAAAAGAAATGGAGAAAAAGACAGGAGGAAAGAACGACAATGAAAGTGTAGAGAAAGAAAAGTTGAAAACCAAAGAATGGCAAAAGAAGAATGAAATGAATGACAAGAAAATAAGAGAACTAGAGAAAGAGAATGAAAAAGTGAGAAGAGATGTACTCAGAATGAGAGAAGTAGAGAAAGCAAACGAAAGGATGAAAAAAGAAAATGTGAGTATGAAAGAAAGTGTAAAAAGCATGAAAGATGAACTTGAGAAAAGTAAGAAAGACAAGGAAAACAAGAGCGCAGACGCATTACAAAACAAAATGATAGCAGAAATCGAAGAATTGGGGAAAAAGTGCGAGGCTATGAGGAAGAAAAACGAGAGATTGAAAGAGATGAAAAAGAAAGAGGGAGAAGCAGAGAAGAATGATATGACGAATGTAAGTGAAAGAATGTTAGCGGTAATGAAAGAAATAATGAAGGAAAACAGAGAGGAAATGATGAGGGAAAACAGGGAAGAGATAAGAAGAATGAAAGAGGAGAACAAGAGACAGATGGACGAGATGAAACAAGTGGTAGCTGCAGAACGGAACAATAAACCGGAAGCATCGTATGCGACTGTAGCAGCGGGAAACCGACAAGACGAAGCAAGGAGACCGATCCTGCATTCCGTGGTAGTTACGTCAAAAGATAAGATGGATACAAGTGAGATAGTTATAGAGAAGATAAGGAAGGTGATAAATGCGAGAGAGGGGGATATTGAAGTGGACAGAATAAGGAAGACCAGGGACCAAAAGGTGATCCTAAGTTGTGGAACACTTGAGGCGAGAAAGAAAGTGGTGGAACGCCTGGAAGCAGCTGAAAAGGAACTCAACGTCGAGGCCATGAAGAATAAGAAGCCACTGGTAGCCCTAAAATTTGTACATTTTGACCAGCCAGATGAAGACCTCATTAGCGCAATAAGCCGGCAAAACAAAGAAATTCTGCATGGCCTTAACTTATTTTCTTAATAACAGAAAATGGAAGTGAAGTATAGGAGAAGAACCAGGAACCCTCAAATGTCCCACATAGTCCTCGCTGTCTCACCCCCTGTGTGGCAGAGAATGACTGAGAGAGGAAGAATAAGAGTGGAGCTGCAGATGGTCCGAGCGGAAGATACGTCTCCACTGGTGCAGTGCTCAATGTGCTTGGGATATGGACATGGCAGGAAGTTCTGTGCCGAAAAGTCCGAAAAATGCAGTCATTGCGGCGGGCCGCATAAAAAGACCGAATGCGAAGAAGCGCAAAAGGGAACCACACCAAAGTGTGTGAACTGCGAAGCCGCTAACAATAAGGACACCGAACACAACGTGTAAGGGACGACAAACACGCGTGCGAGAGGGATGGCGATACGCATAGTACGCGCTTATACCCCGCGCTACTTGCGACCCTTAGATTTAGTAGTATAAGGAATTTGCATATTGTTACGTGTTATACCCCGCGCTACTTGTGACCCTAAACGGGGGCTTATAAGAAATGTAAGTTGTAAATAAATTATGTGTGCTCAGTATTGCATAGTGAACCAGTTTGCGTTTTAATTAATAGTGCGGAAGTAACAGTGACTTGTACTAGTACCAGTGCCTACCAGTACCTGAACCAGCCCCGAACCCCTGAACGGAGCGTAAAGAATTTGCCGACCTAAACCATACAGTCCACAACAATTGCTGGTCCTTCGACACGGATTGCGAGGATTTGCTGGTCGAGCGCCGGATTGAGAACATTCGTTGGTCCGTCGGAGCAGAATTGAGAACTTTGCTGGTCGCAGCGCCGGATAGATAGAAGTAATTCCGGAACGTGGAACGTGTAAATTAGTACGAGTCAGTACAAGAACGCTGTATCAAGATGGTGCGAACAAGAAGTCAGGAAGAAGCGGACGAACGCCCGATTGGCATCCGAATTTTCCATAACCCACCGCGATCACCATCGGCGATAACAGCACAAGCAAGAATTACGGAGGAACGAAGCGAGAACATCGTCCGTAGTCAAGGGGAAAGTGAGAGAACGAGCAAGGCAGTGCCGCTACGAACCACAGCGGACCTTGCGCTCACCACGAACCTGGCTGCTGAACCACGACGACCATCGCCGACGCGGTCACGCACTTCGCAACAATCGAAGAGTAGTGCGATCGCCCGCATCCGTAACGCACACATAGAAGCCGAGGAACGTCTGGCAGAAATAAGAAGAAAGGAGCTCCAGATAGAAGCTGATCTAATTAAGAAAAGGCTAGCTGTGCAAGTTGAAAACATTCGAGATGAAGCACCCAAGAGCATAGTCGACGTCACAGGACGAATCGACGATTGGCTTCAACAAGCTCAACCCAGCGATATACGGGGGGAGTCAACGACGCCGAGACATACCTCTACGGGATATAAAGAAGAGGGCGCCGTGCCAGCGCAAGTCACGCGCACCCCAGGGAACGAACGGGGGGAACCGAACGTTCAAACAATGCGACGCCGTGAAGCTGAACCCGTGAGATTTGAAGAAAGCAATCGACATCATACGCGATCGCCAACACCCACCAGAACCAGGAATAGGGGAATCGAACAACTGGCAGAAGCTATTGAGAAAATGGCGAGGAACCGACCAGTGCCACGACAAGTCACCGAACTTCCGACGTTCAGTGGCGCCATCAGCGAGTGGTTACCATTCAAGGCTGCAATGAAGGAATCCACTGCCGTGTACAATTTCACACTGACCGAGAATATGGCTAGACTACGCAATTGTCTACGAGGGGAAGCGCGTGAAGCCGTTGTGGCGCTGTTACACACCGCCGGCGACCCGAACCAAGTCATGCGCACTCTTGAGCAATGCTTCGGACGACCGGAATTCATCATTGACCAAGCAATGGAAGACATCAAGCGACTACCACGAATCGGTACTTCGACCAACGAGCTGAACACTTTCGCCATTCGCCATCGTCTGCGTACTGAAGAGCGTGGATCGGCAAGGGTACCTACGACATCCCATGCTGACACGCGAGGTGACCGAGAAGCTGAGTCCACACCTGCGAGCTCGATGGTGCGACTACGCCCTAAGTACAGAACATTCTATGTAGCCGGAGATTGTTTTACTGTCACAATTTCTGATGCGTGAAGCCGATCTGGCGCTTCGCTTCACCTATGCGCCGCCAAACGCGACTTCAACTCTGAAGACATCGACCATTAACCGAAACTTCAGACTCAGACTCAGACTCAAGACATTTATTTTCACAAACACTACAACATAACATAAAGGTGGAACAAAAAAAAAAAAAAAAAAGTAAAGAATACAATAAAAAGCGTAAAACACAAAGAGATAATTTTGTAGAAAATAATAATAATAATTTATTATTACGCTGTAGTGTGATGCGAAAATAGGACGCAGCTCAGCATATGCTGTGACCTACAGAGCCACAGCGCTGGTTTTCAGCTGAAACCTTAACAAGAAAAAGCGTGTACTTACGCAGCTGAACGCACAGTGAGAAAATGTAAAATGCAAAATATATAAAAGTAAAGCGATGGGATGAATGATACAGTGTTATAAGTGTGAATGTTTGTATTTGTAAATTGTATTGTATTTGTGTATTTGTAATTTGTGTTTGTTTGTTTGTATTTGTACCTACTATAAATAAAATACATAATTAAAAGATACTTATTATATTAATATTAAATGCAAGTGTACAGGAAATTATAAATTATACTATGTGTACAAGTATGTTGGAACAGCACGACCACCCAATGGTAAACATTTTTGTTTGTATAAAAGGTATTTTTTTAGTTTAGATTTAAAGCTATTAAAAGACAAAAGGTCACGAGTGGGTGGTGGCAAGTTGTTCCAACACTTGAAGCCAATCATCGTTCCACTCAGAAAAAAAGGCAGAGAAGATGTTTATACCACCACAGTATCACCCAATGGGTACAAGTGCGTTGTCTGCGAAGAAAATCATACGCTACCTCACTGCAGGAGCTTCAAGAAGATGAACACAGACGAGCGGTGGCAGATAGTGAAGTCGGCGGGACTCTGCTTCAAATGTATCACGGGCCGACACCGAAGATTTAATTGTAGAGCCAAGGCATGTGGCGTGAACGATTGCCGACGGCCGCACCACGCATTGCTGCACGCCGAGCCGGCAACGCCAACAACAAGCGAGAGACTCACGGAAGCGACGAACGCGAGATCCAGTGAGACCGTGATGTCCATAGCAGCAGAAGACAAAAACGAGCGAGGTACAGTGCTACTGAAAGTAGTTCCTGTTCATATTGCCGGACCAGAGGGAGATACACACACTTTCGCCCTACTGGATGAAGGCTCAACAATATCCCTCATAGAAGAAGATCTGGCAAAGAAGCTGGGAGCTGACGGAGAAGCACAGCCCCTACGAATCAACGGGGTAGCCGTCAGCCAGAAACGAACGTTGAGCAAACTTATTGACCTAGGGATCAAAGGAGAAAGAATGGAAGAATTCCATGCAATCAAGTTGCACACGATCCCACAGCTGGTGCTACACAAGCAAACGATACCAGCTGCCTTCCTCAGGTGCGAACACTTAAAAGATCTACGACCGGAAGATGTTTGTCACGAGGGCGCTAGACCACAGTTGCTCATCGGGGCAGACCACTGGCACCTGATAGTGTCCCGTGAACTAAGGATGGGCAAGAAAACAGAACCCGCAGCCTCACTGACCGAATTGGGATGGACCATCCATGGGACAGCACCGAGCTGTATGTTCAGACGAGACGAAGGGTCCGTACTTCACGTGTACACACCCGACGACAACTTAGACAAGTTGATGGAAGATCACTTCAAGATAGATTCACTGGGAGTGGCCGTTCAAAGCAAGCCGAACGAAGCGGAGAAGCGCGCCATTGACATATTCGAGAAAACAGTGAAGAAAAGGAACTGTCAATTTGAAGTGGGATTGCCATGGCGTGTTGACGACATGACCATGCCGCCGAGTTATAATATGGCACTAAGAAGATTGCAGGCAGTAGAAGGTAGAATGGAACGAGAACCGGCCTTCGCACAGCGATACACGAAAGCCATAGAAGATCTCTTAGCCAAGGGCTATGCAGAGATATGTGAGCAAGATGAGAAAACCAGTGAGGGAAAATGGTATTTACCGCATTTTCCGGTTTTCAACCCGAACAAACCGGGAAAACTTCGGCTGGTGTTCGACGCGGCCGCCAAGTCGCACGGTACAAGCCTCAACGACCTTCTGCTTGAAGGGCCTGACCTGTTGCAGTCACTACAGGGCATCATGTTTCGATTCCGAGAAGGGCGAGTGGCGGTGACGGCAGATATAGAAGAGATGTTCTTGAGGATCAAAGTCAGACCTGAAGACCAGGAAGCCCAATTGTTCCTGTGGCGTGACAACGCGAGTGAATCACCGAGAACTTACAAGATGACGTCACTGATCTTTGGCGCCACCAGCTCGCCGTTCCTGGCCCACAGCGTGCGAGATCGGAACGCACAAGACCACGCGCAAACGCATCCTGCTGCGTTTCAATCGATTACCACGAACCACTACATGGATGATCTAGTAGAGAGTTACGAAAACATAGAGACCGCCAGAAAGACCATCAGTGAAGTATCATACGTCCATGCGCAAGCTAATTTTAACCTACGAGGATGGAACTCAAATGAAGAAGACGCATTGGCAGATATCCCTGAAGATCGGAGAACGCGAGCCACGACGCAATTAGCATCGGCACCAGGGAAGACACTGGGACTTCTGTGGGACGCCCAGACTGACGAGTTGGCCTTCAACACTGGCTGCTGAGAGTACCGACAGAGATACTCAACGGAGATCGATCACCGACTAAAAGAGAAGCGTTGAGCATTGTGATGTCAGTCTACGACCCATTAGGCCTACTGAGTCACTTCACCATACGAGCGAAGATTACGCTGCAAAGCCTGTGGCGGAAGAGTCTCAAGTGGGACGAACGATTACCCGAAGAAGAAGCCGAAACATTCCGAAGATGACTACAAGAACTGAGGGGAAACATCGCTCAACTTCGCTTGCCGCGATGGTACGGAGCCACAGAGAACGCGACGAGAGAGCTCCACGTTTTCTGCGATGCCAGTGAGCAGGCATATGCCGTAGCCGCATACTGGAGGATAGAGAGAGACGACGGGGTCACAGATGTGAGATTGGCCGCCGCCAAAGCCAGAGTCGCACCCCTGAAGACGCAGAGCATTCCGCGGTTAGAGCTGCAAGCAGCCGTAATAGGCACCCGCCTAGCCCACGCCGTGATCACAGGACATAGATGTCAACCCGAACGAGTGACATACTGGAGCGATTCACGAACAGTATTACAGTGAATAAGAAACGACGCACGTCGCTACACTACGTTTGTCGCGCATCGTCTAGGAGAGATTTGCGAACGCACAGAAGCTAAACAGTGGCGTTGGATACCAACAGAGCATATCGTGGCTGACGACGCAACAAGATTGACCCACAAGACCGTCTCCGTGGAAGATAGATGGTTCACGGGACCCGAATTCTTATATGCGCCGGAGGAGAATTGGCCTAAAGAGATAAACTGTAATGAAGCGATAGACGAAGAAACCGTAACGCTCACGATCAAACGAGCTAAAACTGGTTTGCCTCAGATCGACCGCTTTTCCTCACACGAGAGGTTGATCAGGGCAACAGCTGTCGTATTAGCATTCATCGACAAGTGCAGAGGGAAAACCGAAAGAGTAGAAGTACGACATCTACAGGAGGCAGAGAGACGCTGGATAAGAGAGAGCCAGCTAGACAGCTTTCATGAAGAATACGAGTTGCTAGAGAAAGCGAAACCGATACCTAAGTCAAGCCGACTTTACAAGCTAGACCCGGTGATCAAGGATGGCATTATACGACTGAACGGGCGAATAAAGGCAGCCGACGTGTCATACGACGTGAAAGAACCGGCCATACTAGACGGGCGTCATCCTTACACGCGCCTGTTAGTGAAGAGAGAGCACGAGAACGCCGGTCACGGAAATCGAGAGCGTGTAGTAAATGACCTACGCCAGAGATACTGGATATTGAAGCTGAGACCTACTGTGCGAGTTATAGCTAATAGCTGCGCCTTATGCCGCCTCAGAAGGACGCAACCAAGAGTGCCTGTCTTTGGAGACTTACCACGAGCTCGTTTGGACCCCTACCATCGACCTTTCACTAACTGCGGTGTCGATTACTTCGGGCCATTGATAGTGACCATCGGGAGAAGACACGAAAAGAGATGGGTGGCCCTATTCACCTGTCTCACAACACGCGCAATTCATCTGAAAATAGTGAGTTCGCTGTCAACTGACTCCGCCATCATGGCAATGAGAAGAATGGCTGCGAAACGCGGGTGGCCGTCACTTATGATCAGCGACAACGCCACCAACTTCCGCGGAGCTGACGCCGAACTACGAGCTGCCTACGCAGAATGGACCTCGGCTCTACGGGAACTGGGCCACCTTCATCGGATGACCTGGCGCTTCATCCCGCCAGGCGCACCGGACCAAGGAGGAGCATGGGAGAGGCTGGTGCGCTCAGTAAAGACGGCACTGACGACGGTGCTGAATCAGAAAGCACCCAGAGAAAAAATACTACAAACAGTACTCGCCGAAGTCGAACACGCGGTCAACGCAAGACCCCTAACTCACGTATCCGTCGACCCTGCGGATCCTGAGGCTCTTACACCGAACCATTTTTTGTTGGGATCATCAACGGGACTACCGAGCACTGGGCCCTGTCATCTGGCTGATCGAAGAACGTGGAGAGCATGCCAAGCGCTCGTCGATGAGTTCTGGAAGAGGTGGGTGCGCGAGTACCTACCAACGCTCGCACCCCGCCAAGCCGCCGCTGCACCAGAACGACCATTGCAAGTGAACAACCTAGTGGTGGTCGTCGACTCATCACTACCGCGCAATGTATGGCCGAGAGGAGTAGTCGAACGAGTCTACACGGGACCCGATGGACGTGTCCGCAGTGCAGACGTTCGGACCAAAGGAGGAACCTTCCGCCCCCCAGACGTCGAAGCTAGTCGTCCTAGCGGTTGAAGAGGCTTCGACAGAGTCTACACCGGGGGGAGAACTGTAAGGGACGACAAACACGCGTGCGAGAGGGATGGCGATACGCATAGTACGCGCTTATACCCCGCGCTACTTGCGACCCTTAGATTTAGTAGTATAAGGAATTTGCATATTGTTACGTGTTATACCCCGCGCTACTTGTGACCCTAAACGGGGGCTTATAAGAAATGTAAGTTGTAAATAAATTATGTGTGCTCAGTATTGCATAGTGAACCAGTTTGCGTTTTAATTAATAGTGCGGAAGTAACAGTGACTTGTACTAGTACCAGTGCCTACCAGTACCTGAACCAGCCCCGAACCCCTGAACGGAGCGTAAAGAATTTGCCGACCTAAACCATACAGTCCACAACATAACGCATTTAGCGAATGCTGCCCCATTTGAAGGAAGTGGGACAGCATCGCGAGAGCGAGGGTGGCCTATGACTAGTACACATCTCACAAAACACAGTAAGTTAGTGCGATTTAATAGTCTTAAATCGCATTACTTATACAGTTGTTAAACATCAAAAGAGTAAGTCATAGGTCACAACATATACACGTACACAAACATACACACACGACACATCCATACACACACACATAACTAACATATACGACAATACCATAGACAGACACAAATAAAACTATAATAGTATTACAATAATAAAATTGTATTTTATAAATGTAATTACGTAAATTGTATAAATAAAAAACATGGCAACATACTTCATTACAACACCTGAGCACGGAGAGCACTGTAAAGATAACGACAGATCCCAAGTAAAATACCAACAAATTGCAAAATGAAAATATTCCTTAATTCCTAAAAGTGTAATATCTAAAATGCAAAAATAGATAAATGAAATAAAATAAGATGGCAACAATGTATGCCATAATAAAATTGTAAATGTTATATTATAAGTCCCGTATGTAGAAATGTAAAGTAAATGCTAAATTAAATGTAAAGATAAAAAGTAAGCGAAATAGAACATAACAAACAAAAGTGTAGCCAATATAAATAGATATTATAGAAAATGTAAAATAGTAAATTAATTGTATTCTAAATTCTAAGGATGTATTCTAACGCATTGTATAATGTAAGTCACTTGTAAATGATAAAGGATAAATTAAAATGTAGAAATGTAAATGTATCCAAAAATGGTTAATAGCTAAAAGGAATGTGTAAACAAAAGTTGTAACATAAAAATTGTATCTGAAATTCTGTAAATGCACTGTAATATGGGAAATAAAGAATAAGAAACCCAATCCCGCTCCCATCAGAAATAGTAAATAAGTAACAAGGTAAGAAAGATGACGAACGCCTGAAAGAAAAAGTATGCGGAATGAAAGTGCGAGAGGAATAAATGTGAGAACTTGCATGAAAGGAGTTAGTCATAAAAAGGTCTCTGACTAAGTCAGAGGAGTAGTGGAATAGGAAATATAAAAAAAAAGTAAACTAGAAGATCACCGGCAGAGCGACCCCTACGAAAGCCGTATTGCTGGTCACTGAGCAGCTGGTGATCCTCTAGGTACCGGAGAAGCTGGCGGTTGATTAGTGATTCCATTATCTTTGAAAACAAAGGGGTTATAGCTATCGGCCTGTAGTTGGACGGATTCGAGCGGTCACCTTTCTTAGGGATCGGATGCACTAAAGCTGTCTTTCATGAGGTTGGGACTACGCCAGATGAATAAGAGAGCCGAAATAGTCGCGTTAAAACCGGTGCCAATTCTGGAGTGTACGTCTTTAGCACGATAGGAGGGATACCATTGGGCCCACTCGACTTGTGGATATCTAGGGTGAGTAGTGCTTGACGCACTGCGCTTTGATGGAACCGAATATCCGGCATAAAGCTCGTGCACCGTGGTATAGTAGGTGGTTCCTGTCCCCCGTCATCCAAGGTCGAGTTGGATGCAAAGAGTTTCCCTAAAAGATCGGCTTTCTCTTTAGCATCATGGGCTAACGAACAGTGACGGATTAAGACTACTTGATGCCCTAAGCAATCCACGCCTGTGTGTGACGTGAGAGTGAGACGTGATGCCCTAAGGACGGATTTTTTTGTGCTTCTTCTGGTGCCCCCCAGACGTGATGCCCTAGGAAATTGCTTAATTTGATTAAGGGTTAATCCGTCACTGCTAACGAAGTGTTATCCTTGTGCAGTGGTAGAAAAAATGGCATGCAGAAATTTCCCTGAATAGCTTTGGCAACATAATCGTATACCTACCTAATTAAAAAGTGATTAAAGGATTATTCTTTTATTATCTAATGTTTTGCAAGTGAAAATATTACAAAATAAAAATTAAAAATTACAGAAAACATTTAAATTATCGAACAACCGACACAAATAATGCCCATTCATTTGAAAACAGCGAAAATATAATTTAATCAGAATAACAAAATTGCCTCAGGGTATAATGATAATACTCATGTAGCATTCTTGTACGCGAATCGAGGATACGTATCGTAGATATAGAACCCGTCACTGTTGCACTCACGTATTCAAAAGAATGAGAGGGTGTTTTATCTATGGTGATAAACGTGACCTGTATCCCAATCTAGCTAGTCAAATCAAGCGGTGAGACATTTTCCTTCTGATGTGGTGTATTTTCCTGCTCTATATTCTGGACATCACGTCAGCATCAACAGTTTAGCGATTATTTTCTTGCAACAATTTTGCTTTTGATCTCTTCTTTTGAGCAGAAGCCCTCCGCAGTTTGGCTGCATATCTTTTGATAGCATACTTCATAAAGTTTTTTACAAATAATTCGCACGCTGGTATTGTGAAGATATCGTCAGATTGGTGTATTATTTCAAAAAATAATGTTATGGATTTAGTAAAAGAATTAAGAAATATTTTTTGGTTCTCCTCTGGTTCTCCAGCCCAAGAACATTTGGTCATAAATTGCCGACTGAGTGCCGAGTTGCCGAGGTCACCCGAATACAAATTAAGCCTGTCTGAACCGGGACTCGAACCCGATAAAATTGAGATAATAAACATCCTGCATTTTTATGATATCGATCGATAAAGTCGATCACATGAAACACATCTCTCTAATAAACATTATCTCTAAAACTTGAGGATGACAAAAAATCTAACAGTATCTACTTAATTGATAGTGGGGTGGGTTGGGTGGGACAAGGCGAACTACTTTATTTACTGCGTTTTATTTACTTAAATAATCGCCTGTCTGAACCGGGAACGATCCGCCAATTCTAATTCTTCTTCTTCTTAAAATCTTACATCCACGGTATTTAAGGTACTTTCCGTCCATGTGGCATCGCCGTGGGATGCCCTGTACTGCTTGTTTGTGAAATTATCCCATGCCATGCTGTGAAAAAATTAGCAATAATGTTATAGTTTTAGTAAAAGACTTAGGAAATATTTTTTGCTTCTCCTCTGGTCCTTCAGCCCAAGAACCAAGGTCAAGGTCATAAATTGCTGAGTGAGTGCCGAGTTGCCGCGGTCACCCGAATACAAAAGGTGCGTTCCAGATAAAGATCACCACTTTTTGATGCGAGCGTCGGTGGCGCTGTGGACTTGGCATTGGCCTTCTAATCGGGAGGTCCGTGGTACGATCTTACCGTGTGCCAATGTGTTTTTCATATTTCGAATTTCGTATGTACATTTGTCCGACGCTTCTACGGTGAAAGAAAAGTCGTGAGGCAACCTACATACATCTGCGAAGAAATTCACAGGAGAATGTGAAGTCGACCAATCTGCACTGGGTCAGCGTGGTTGACTAAGGCCTAATTACCAGAGCGAGACTCTGTACAAGGGTCGTCTTGGGTACTTGCTTGGGTACTTCCGACTTAACTATTTCTGACACAAAATAGCAGTGCTTGCATTGCTGTGTTCCGGCCTGAAGGGTAAGATATGACACTGAAATTACTGGGTACCGTGGCTTTATATCTGATGTCACAAGTTGGCAACGTACACTGTGGTTCTTGTGAGGGTTGCAGTTTTACAGAAACCACATGTATAATAGGTGACTGTTACTACTTACCATCAGATGGGCAGTTTGCTTGTTTGCCAACTTAGTAGTAATAAAATAAACACCGTAACTTTAGGTATCCTACCTTAAGTTAGGGTGGGTTTTATCATTTATCCCCTTTTTGAGCCCCTGGGTATATCTGAGATTTGGTGATGATGATGATGACTTTTTGATGCTAACGTCGGATGTTAACAGCAATTAGCGCTTCTTTTTGAAAATTTTTTACATTTTTTGTCACACTAGGTACTTGTTACCTAGTTAAAATAAAACAGTAAGAGGTGATTTTTCGTGATGAATTTCGATACCTCACTTACTTAGGCTAGTAACTTAAAATTACAAATAGTACAAATCAGAATCGGATAGGACTATATAAATTTCATTCTATGTATTCCTTAAATCCCCTGAAAAACCTTTTTGATTCATGAAAAAAGTTATCAGAGGGCTCATTTAATAGCCTGGGTAATCTCGGTATACCTATTATTATTCACTTTTCACTCCGAAAATTTACCTACGTATCGCTTCATGCGACATTTCAAATTATATCCTTGAATGATTTTGATTGTACAAAAAAAAACAATATTTTTTTGATAATTTAATAACTCACATTAAGAATAGTTCTTCCCTATTGTACAAAAATAACCATACTTTAAATCAAATTTAATACATGCCCAAATTTAATAAGACAGCACATGTTATCCTAAATGTAATTATTAATTGAATTTTTAATAATACATTGTGCACCAAGGGCCGTAAGAAGGGGATTACTAACGAGAGTCTATTAGAATCTTATCTAAGTTTAATGAGTCGAGTTTGAAATCCTCTTACTGCCCGTGATACACACAGTATTTTTCATCACATTTGCAAGAAAATAAAAAAAAACAGTATTTTTCTTTAGATTTTGCTGGTAGCAAAACGTTGTTAAGTAGTTGAGCCGCATTTAACAACACCGCTGGTATTGATGTCACTACAGATTCTTCTAACTCGGATTCTTCCGATGATGAAGTCACATTTAGTTTGTGCTTTCGTGCCTAAATTAGACATACGAAACTCTTCGAAAACAACAATCTAACAAATGAATGGCACTGAACTCGCGCGCGTAAAGATATAATCAATTTTTCAATTATAATCTTCCACAGATATAATAAGAAATTCGGCAAGTTTTCAAACTTGAGAGGCTATACTGCCAGACTGTACAGATCTTCGACATAAAATTTAATAAAAAAATTGCAAAATAGTAAAATATAAATATAATGCAGTTAGGTAAGTGTACTGTATAAGTTTTATATACAGTAAAATTGGTTTGTATACAAGTTTTGAAAATAGGAAATAAACCTTCTTTGTCTGAATTGACGTACGAGTGGGTTCTATATTTTAAAACTAAGCTCATGACTCCCTCGGGAGTTATAAAAACCATAACTCCCGAGGGAGTCATGAGCTTATATAAATCTTAGCTTATGTAAATATATCTGCTCTATACGCCTGCTCTATAACACTCTTTACGAGCAAGTGTGATGAAAAAACATTTGTGGAGTTTTTCCTCTCGATTTGGTAGGGCTTCTGAGCACGCCTGGCCACCTTCCATCTTACTCAAGTTCGTCGCCATAATAACAATGTTACTAACATTTGTTTTATTTCTACAATTAGAGGAACGAAAGTCGGTTCCTTAATTGTTAAGTAGTCCATTTGAAGCTTGCTCCCATGTTCAGCCTTCCCCCTTATCAAGATCGTTTTAAACGGTTTTTAACCTGTTTAACCCTGCTCTGAGTGATCGTGGTATAGCCTCTTGTCGTCACTTAATATCAGGTCAGACGAAGGCCTATGTAAACAAAAACATTTTTGTAAACTAGAGTTCTCAAGACTTATGTTAAGCAAGTACTTACACCCCGCACTTTCGTTAGCAAGAAATGAAACAGTTCAGCGTCGTTTTCAAAAATTTATTATAAACCATACAAAACTTATTCACTAATTATTGAATTTAATTTAAACTGTTAATTAAATAGATAATGCGTCGGGGCAGCCAAGTAAAGGCATTTCCCTACATTGAATGCCGCCTGGCAAGTGATCGCTTGGTTGGTCGTTTGGGTCCCTGAAAAAATAATGAGCAGTTTAAATAACAGTTATAAATAGTGTATATATTACAAACAAAGTCGATTCGAAACTGTTCCTTCAACGTATGGTAGCGTCAATGATGGGTCGTTGAAATCACAGTTGACTCCATGACCAATTAAGATTCTAAGGCCCCCCCGAACCCAAGCGAAATTTCGACTGGATTGAAATATTTTACCTTTTTATAATTGTATGTTGATAGCGGAGTTACTCATATGTATAATGATTTTTTAAGCACAGCAGGTTAGCCCTTGGCCTACATCTCCCATGATGGTAAGTGACGATTATGCCCAAGATATAAGTGAGCTTCACATGGATTCGTCATATACTGAGGAAGTGGCTAGCTTACCTCTAATTGTCAGAACACAACAATATCAAATACATAGTTGTTATTGTGATATCACGACAATTCGACTATGAAGGTGTTGGAGAGAGTGGTCTAGTGGTTGCGACCACCGTGTTTCGATCAGGAGCTCCGTGGTTCGATTCCCAGTGAGGGCAGAAGTTTTTCTGTCCATCTTGACTTACCGTCACTTACCATTAGGTGAGATTAAGGCCAAGAGCTTCCGTGTCGTCATAAAAAAAATCACGAAATCATTTGTTTGTAAGTATGTTTTTCTAAACATTTCCCTAGCAACCGTCAAACCACGTTACAGTTCGAAATTCATAAATGAAAAACTACATTGCGAATATTTGACAACTAGCTGTGCCAGCGAACTACGTTTCGCCGTATATTTTTAACCCGTTTTTGCAACATTTGTCATTGATGCTCAGCTCCTATTAGTCGTAGCGTGATGTTATATAGCCTAAAGCCTTCCTTGATAAATGGACTATCCAACACAAAAAGAATTTTTGAAGTGAAACTTCTTTAGGCGCGCTTGACTTGGGGAGTAAGCTGGCGAACGCGTTACGAAAAGTGTGATCGGGCAAGGCGAACGGAAGTTAAGTGGGGGATATAAGCAAGAGACAGCAGTGCGCGCGCACATTTTCTTTCTCTCTTCCTCTCATAGAAGTTTCACTTCAGTCGTGTGGTCATAAGCACACTCGTTTTTTTTAATTTGAATCAGTAGTTCCTGAGATTAGCGCGTTCAAGCAAGCAAACAAACAAACAAACAAACAAACTCTTCAGCTTTATAATATTAGTAAAGTATAGATGTACTCGCGCGTAAGCTGAACTAAGTAAACAAATAACCCTAGAGTGGGCGCGTCTTTCGGTAAAACGTCAGCGGGCGCGTGGGGAGCATTTTGCCGCTCGTTTTCGTGGACAATTTTAAGTAGGAATACTGCAATTTAATTAAGCCTGTCTCAACCGGGACTCGAACCCGAAAAAATTGATCGATAAAGTCGATCACAGGAAACAAATCTCTATAATAAACATTATCTCTAAGACTTGAGGATGACAAAAAATCTAACAGTATCTACTTAATTGATAGTGAGTGGGACAAGGCGAACTACTTTATTTACTACGTTTTATTTACTTAAATATTCGCCTGTCTGAACCGGGAACGATCCCGCCAATTCTAATTCTTCTTCTTCTTAATATTTTACATCCACAGTATTTAAGGTACATTCCGTCCATGTGGAATCGCCGTGGGACGCCCTGTACTGCTTGTTTGTCAAATTATCCCATGCCATGCTGTATAAAAAAGAACTTACCAGCTCCACGACATTGGTTTATAGCAGTTATCGAAGTATCCTTCATATCATCCGGGAAATACTTATTCACTTGTTCGACCATCATGTCAAATTGAAACTTTTTGTTGTGTATCTGGAATTGTTTTACCAAATTATAAATATTTATTTTCTAAATTATAGATATATATTATATATACCACAACTCTTGCTTGGATTAATTGGTGCAAGTGTTAAACCAACTCCTACGAAACAAATATTTTAATTTACACTTATATAAGTACACTAGCTTTTGCCCACGACTTAGACCGCGTGGAATTGGTAACTTGGGTAGCTTATTTTTATCGAATCTACTTTTTCATCAAATTAAACCAAATTGTGTTAGCGGTAATTGATTTCTCTTACAAACTCCCACACCCCTTTTCACCCCCTTCAAGGATAATTTCTGCCATAGAAACTACCTATATCTTTCCCCGGGACTCAAACTATCTTTGTACCAAATTTCATTTAAATCGGTTGAGCGGTTTATGCGTGAAAAGGTTACAGACAAACAATCACACTTATGCATTTTAATATTACTTAGTATGGGTTTACATACTTATTAAAATAAACTGTCCCACAATGTAAATTTCAGTAATTTCTAGCGTTTATTTTCAAACTTGCGGAAGTTAATAATAATTGCATTAAATACCATAAATTGAAATAATAAAAACCGTGTACGGTACGATCGACTGGGTGTATGATTTTTATAGTGTGATTCAAACTTTGTTTGGTAACGCTAATATGCTCATGTTTCGGTCCGTCCGTCCCACCTAAAGTCTGGGTTTTCACTAAATGATAGGGAATGAACATTAGTTTAGCCCATTGTGGATTTTTCTTCCTCCTCCGATCCGAGGCGAGGGTCAAGCCACCTAGGGTCAAAAACTCGTTGAACTGGACTTTCGATGCTGAATGCGGTATATCCTAATACTAGCAACATAAAACCTATATCTAGGGGCATATTACTAGGGCATTAGCGCCAGAGACTTAATTTCGTTTCTAGGCCCAATATATAGTTTATTCAAATTGGACTATTACATAATCACTTTTGTTTTGGGTGGTACCTATATGGATATTAAACAAAAGGGCTTGAAGAGTAGAGTAGAGAGGACTATGAACCTAGCTACGTTAAACTAACTTCATTATGGCACTGCTCCAAAAATAACGCATACATTTTTGGAGCGGAATTCGTTTCCAACCCCAGTAACATGGGTTTCAAATGAAATGGCTTAACGAGTAAAGGACTATAAACTTGGCAATGTTGACCTAAATTCAATATGGTCCCCGTCAAAAATACACACACCGGCACAATTAGCGGAATACAAAAAGAAACATTATTTTTCATAGTATTTCATAGAAGACTGGCCAATTGCGTTACGTTTTTATTTGGAACTTTAATTTAAAAATGGCACATAAGGTGACAGTTATTATTTTCATCGATTTCTTTCTGTTTACCGCTAATACTGATTTGTTAGTGGTTCGAGCTCAATCTGAGGAAACTTTAAAACTTTATAAATTCGATAAATTCTCAATTTTGTTAGTAAAAGTTATTTTTTTGTGTCAATAGTAGGCACCTTAGTTAAAAATGCTCGATTTAATACCACTAGAGATTATTAGGGCAGATGAAATGGGAAGAAATGGCCATATCTCCAGATTTATTGCTGCCAGACTTCAGCAATCAATTTCAACGATTCAACGGCAGTGCGTTCCCGAAATATGGTCGTGCTAGGAGTGCGAGCGAGAGAGCGTACAGTTTGCTGAAGATTTGAAGAAGTGGGTATAGCTTCGAATGCACAGGCCAAAGTTCCAAAACTTGAGAGACACCATCGTGTACATCGTTTCAACTTTTCACGCGAACTTCGTCTTTGGGACGTAAACCAATGGGGGCGGCTACTTTTCATTGGTGACTGTAGAGTGCCCTTAAACCAGATCGCTGGAAAGCAAAGAATATGGAGACGCAAAGGAGAACAATACATTCAGACAAATTCTGAAAATACCGTGACATTATGGGGGTGGCTCAGTTATAATGTGGGGAGGAATAACTTTCTGAGCTTAGTACAGAGTTAGTGATGGTCGATGGAGGGAATATGAAGGCTGATAGGTAGCAGTACATCAGGGATATTTTAGAAGAACGCTATGTGCCATTTACTCCCTTTAATGATGACCCTTTTTTCTGATGCAGGTTATTGCTCGGGCTCACACTGCTCGCTCATTATAACAGCTCATATACGTCACCACCGAGGGGCTCGAGCTCGAGCGAGGGTGTTTAGGCCTTAGTCAACCACGCTTGCCTAGTGCGGATTTGTCGACTCACATACACCTTTGAATTTCTTCGCAGATATATGCAGGTTTGTCTTCACCGCATGCGCGTCAGCCGAATGAAAGTACATATGAAATTCGAAAAATGAAAAATATGTAGGTACATGTCGGTCTCGAAGCCCAGACCTCCCGATTGGAAGGCAAGCATATCATAGCAGTCCAAGCATATCTGAACCATGTGGGTTCATGCGCAACAGTGATGCGGTGGCCAACAAGATCCCTGGATTTGAATCCTATAGAGCACGTTTGGGACTTGGTAAAGAGAACAACCTGAGAGAACTGCAAAACGCATTACTTGAAGAGTGGCGGAGCTTGTCCCAAGATACATACAATAGATAACACAATTCGCAGCATGCCCAGAAGGATAGAAACGTTAGTTAAAGCACGTGAGTAGAGAAATTCCGTTTCTCTACTCATGTTATTATTCTTTCAATTGTAATGTCTAAATAAAAAAATCTTAGTAAATATGTTTTTTTCATGAACCGCATTGTGTGAAATGTCCATATTCAATACTTGTATGTTTAATTGCAGGGAAATACTAAAGAAATCCAGAAACCACTACCAGAAGATACTAAAGATTTGGTTTTTATACAGTCAAGTGAAAGTCAGCTTCAAACAACACCTAAACCAGCGCCTAGTCAGAGTGCTTCTAAGAATAAAATTGTAGTTCTAGAATCTGAGCTCAATAGCTTGTTGTTAGCACGCGATGCTGGTATAGCTTCAAATGAAGCTATAAAGAGAATAGCAACTTTAAAGAAAGATATTCAGCAGGAAAAAATCTATTGAAACGAAAGATTAGCGCAGCGGAAAGACAGAAAAAAAGTCGATATTCTAAGAAACAAAAAATTATAGAACTTTGCGAAAAAAATACCGATTTAGCCGCAGCTCTAAAACTTCGAGATACTCTTGGTCGGCCTAGAGTAGAAGAAAGCCAATCCAGTTTACTTGAAGTCATAAAGGACCTTGCAGTTTTTGGTGGCGCAGCTGATAATCGACGTCGCACTGAAACTATAAGGTGCTGCAAAACATTGGACGACTTACAAGCCGAACTTTGTAAACAAGGATATAATATCAGTCGATCAGGGTTATACTTAAGACTTCTGCCCAGACGAGTCAATACAGAGGAAGGAAAAAGACACGTTGTAACTGTTCCTGTCAAACTATGCAAACCCGATTCTGCGCTACATTCGAAACATCAAGATGGCACTTTCTGTACTGCGACAATAAGAAACCTTGAATCTTTAGCTTCAATTTTGGGCCCTGATCAAGTTTTCTTTTTATCGATGGATGACAAAGCACGCGTGCCATAGGCATTACAGCAGCAAACGCTCAAGCACCAATATTAATGCACCTTGATTATCGTGTAAAATTACCGGATCATGATTTCGTGGTCGCGGAAAAACATAAACTTATTCCCTCTATTTTCCCATAAAATAGAGAAAAAGTTTTTTTAAATTTGATTACCTATATTTAATAAAATTTTACAAAAAACGTTCTAAATTCGATGTTATTATAAGATGCTTATCACTATGTTAAAATACTTATTTCAAAAATACTTACAATCTGCGCATTTTTAAGAACGCAACGGACGAGGCATGGAGGCAATACGTCGTAGTTGTTCTGGTCCCTAGCCGCTTGTAGGTCATTGCTGGTGACTCCGTACTTCTTGTTGCACTTGCTGAAGTACTGCAGCAACTCAGTCTTCATCTTGCTTATGTTCTGTTGTTGCCCGGACACTTCCTTCACAACAATATAATAGCAATCAGTATAGTGTTAATGCTACTGCATTTATCATGAAAGGATTGCGTACATCATATAAGGATTATAATAATAATATTAAATAAAGATATACAAGTTTATGTGCATATTTCTTTTTTGACAGATCAATAATGACAATCCTATTCTCTTCTTCAAACTAATTCATATCTCGTAGCTGTCACCGTCGCAGGCCACGGAGGTATCGCTACATAACGTTCTCAATCATTAACATTCTCCCCCTCCTTGAAATAATGAATTTCAAGAGGCTTCTGGTAATCTACTTCCAATGGACACAATTTGGAAAGTGCTCTTCTCAGGACTCCCTTCTTCGTAACCACGTCTACAACTCTGGTGACACCATCCTTGCCAGGGTGAAGTTTGCTAATCCGCCCTAGTAGCCATTTCAACGGCGGCAGCTGCTCGTCCTTTACGATGACTAGTTCTCCAAGTTGGACTTTTTTGCTGTTCGTGCGCCACTTCACTCGTTGCTGTAAATCTGTCAAGTATTCAGTAGTCCAGCGGTTCCAGAAGTGATGACGTAGCTTCTCCACGATCTGGTAGCGATTGATGTTGACTCGATGCGAGATTGGCGACGGTAAAGCCGATAAGGGTCGACCAATCAGAAAGTGGCCAGGAGTCAATGGTGACAAATCGGATGGGTCCGCGGACATGGGTGTTAACGGTCGCGAATTCAAAATCGCCTCAATTTGCGCGAACAACGTTGACAACTCTTCAAAAGTTAGGCTAGCATTGCCTGCGATGCGTTTTAAATGGAATTTTGCTGCTTTGACACTCGCCTCCCAGATTCCACCGAAATTAGGCGAGTATGACGGAGAAAATTTAAAAATTATACCCTCAGTCGACGCGTAGTTGCCGACAGCTTGATCGCATGTTCGAAGCAATTTGCCTAGTTCATTGCTTGCTCCTACAAAATTCCTACCGTTGTCACAGTAGATCTTATACGGTTTGCCACGACGAGCAATGAACCTTCGTAGGCACATAATAAATGCGTTAGAGGTCAAATCGCTCACAACCTCCAAGTGTACTGCCTTGGTACTAAAACATACAAAAACGCATAGATAGCATTTACTGGTTCGAGATCCTCGACCTTTGCGGCTCGAAATTAGAAACGGACCGGCAAAATCTGTTCCACATGTTTCAAACGGTGGAGACGGACTAACGCGAGGTTTGGGCAAATTTCCCATTAATGGTTGAATACCTTTAGCCTTAAATCTTTGACATTTGACACATTTATGCACTGTTTTATAACTTAATGCTCTGCCACCAATAGGCCAGAAACGATCACGCACTGAACTTAATAATTGTTGCGGACCACAATGAAATAAACGCAAATGTTCGCTTTGGAACAAAAGTTTTGTTAACTGATGTTTGGAATCAATCAACATTGGATGAATCCTATCAAAAGGACAATGCGAAGCGTTATTGATACGTCCCCCTACACGAAGTATTCCATTATTATCGAGGTAAGGGTTTAAAGATAAAATATTAGATTTTTGTTCAATGGGTTTGGAATTAGATAATAAATACATATCATTAGGAAATGAAGTATTTTGAGATAATTTTACTAATTTAATTGTTGATTCTTCTAGCTCCTCTGCGGTAAGTATACCTTTATGTTTATTATCTTTATCTTTACAATTTTTTATGAACCGGAGAATATATGCTGTTACTCTTAAAAGCTTATTAAGTTTAGAATAGTTTTCAAATTTTATCACACTTTCAAGACATTGTAATTTAAGAATTGTTTTTATTTCAGGTAACTCAATTATGGGGTGATTTAAACGAGGCCAATTATTTTCAGACATTGTCAGAAAAGAAGGACCGTGCCACCACAGAGAACAACGCTCTAGCTGCTGCGGTAATACGCCTCGAGAGGCTAAATCAGCTGGATTGGCATCGGTGGGTACATGACGCCATATCATTCCATCAGTCAATTGACGAATCTCCGTAACTCTGTTAGAAACATACGTTTTAAGTGTTTTAGATTGTGTTTTCAACCAACCCAAAACAATTGTAGAATCTGACCAGAAGACCGTTTTAGATATTGAACATCGTAATGAACTAACAACCTTCGAATATAGTCTCGCACCAAGAAGTGCGCCTAACAATTCTAATCGAGGTATCGTCATTTCTGGTTTAATCGGTGCTACCTTTGACTTCGCACATAATAACGAAACTTGATTATTAGATTTCATATAGATGCAAGCAGCATACGCCTTTAGCGATGCATCTGTGAAACAATGCACTTCAATATCCTGTGCATTTTCAGACACAACACATCTCGGTATTCGAAGACATGAAATATAATTATGATTCTTAACAAGTGACTCCCATGAAACCTTGATTTCATTGGGAACTGGATCATCCCACTGAGACTTTAGACGCCACAATTCTTGTAAAATAATTTTTGGTGTAATAGTACAGGGAGATAACAATCCGAGAGGATCGAATAATTTGCTAGAAATAGACAAAATGGTTCTTTTCGTTACCTCACTACTCAGTTCAAAATCAGACGAAAAATGCAACATGTCAGTTGTGGGTGACCACTTTAAACCTAACACAGTCGAATCCTTAGAAAAATCTTGAGGTTGATTATCGATAAGCAAATCATCAAATATTTGCGGGATGTTGGTCCGGAGTTTCCGTAAAGGAAAACAACCTTCATTTAATTTTTGTATGACACCTGTAAGTATCGTTCTAAGTTTAGCCTTTGAACAACAGCCTGTAATTAAATCGTCGACATAAAAATCTCGATATATTATGTTAGCAATTCTCTCATCGGAACATTCATCGGCTAATTGTTTGAGACACCTTGTACTTAAAAAGGGCGCTGAAGCCATCCCATATGTCAGTGTATTCAATTGTAATGTTTTTAGAGGTTGCGATTCATGAGTTCGCCAAAGAATTATTTGTAGATGACGTTGACATGCGTCCAGAGCTATTTGCCGATACATTTTTTCGATGTCGCCTGTAACTACGAAAATATTGTAACGAAATCTCAGAAGGATTGAAAAAAAATCCTCCTGTACTCTAGGACCTACTAACATAATGTCATTTAATGAATTTCCAGAAGAACTTTTAAAAGAAGCATTAAACACAACCCTGAGCTTCGTTGTCTCGCTCTGCTCACGTAAAACTGCGTGATGCGGTATGTAATACCCAAAAGCTGGGCGTGATAGCCCAGACAAATGCCCTAACTCCTCGTATTCACGTAAAAATTCGAAGTACCGATCTTTCAGATTACACTTAATTAAACGTTTTTCTAGGCTGTAAAAACGCTTTCGTGCAATATGGTATGTATCACCAAGAACTAGTTCAGGTATCTCCCTAAATGGCATTTTGACACAAAATCTTCCATCGGGAAGACGCTTGTGAGTACTAACAAAATGAGCCTCACATTCCTCTTCCTCCTCAGAGAGTGGTTTCAAAGGCGATGGGAGCTCTTCAATTTCCCAGAACTTAGCAAGAGAATCACGAATCTCTTGAGAGAAATTACATTGAACTTTAGAGTGGGACTTGGAAATAACTACAATAGGGCCAGCAACGAGCCACCCAAATTTCGACTCTTGTAAAATAGGTTGATTTGGACCTAGTTTGATTTGATTACAGTTAATAATCTCCCAAAATATGTCTGCCCCCAACAGTATATCTATTTCCGAAGGCTGGAAAAAGTTTTCATCTGCCAATTGGATATTACTAGGCAACTTTACTGTCGCAATATCAACAAAAACGTTAGGTACGCTAGTTGTTATTTGAGGGATCACCAAACATGATACGTTCACGTGAAAATTATTAACTTTAGACCTAACTTGCAGATCACAGCTCTTCAGAGTGTTAGTAACTGCACCATTGACACCACAAATTGAAATTGGGTTAATTTTAGAATAACCAATATCCATGGCCTGTTGCATTTTTTCCGTTAATAATGAAGACTGGCTACCACTATCCAGTAAAGCCTTAGCAGTGAACGTTTTATTCGTTTTTATGTCCACCAATTCGACTACCGCCGTACATAACAATACCTGTCTCGGTACTACAGCAGACAAAGCCTTACTAGTTGATGGTACCTGATGATCAACAGATCCAACATCAATAATAGGTAAGTTAGTAGAAGTGATATTATTTTTACTATTGTTATAATTAGTTTGTTTATGTAATAACGAGTTATGTCTCTTTTTGCAGATATTGCATGGACCAAATCTACAACGTGAAACCGGATGACCAGGACGAAGACAATTGACACACAACTTGTGTTCAGTTACTAAAGCTAATCTAGCATCCACAAACATATCCTTAAATTGATCACACTTATAAAGAAGATGATTTTGTTTACATGCAACGCAGCTCAGAGAGTTTTCACCACTACTAGTATTAATAAAGGATTTTGTTGATTTATTTATTTCTCTGTTCGTATTCTTTGCATGTGTTCCAAAATTTATTTGACTATATTGAATTGTTTCCAGAACATCAGCACGGCCACGAAGGAATTCAACAAAATCGGTAAGCTTGGGAGATAGCTCCAACGTATTTCGATGCTCTTCCCATTTGCGACAAGTGGCGCTATCAAGTTTGGATGCCATAATATAAATAATCAATGTATACCAATTTTCCACTGGTTCCCCTAAATCTTCTAATGATCATAAATTTTTTAAGTAATAATCTATCATATAACGAATAGACTTGTAAGATTCTTTATTAATGCCTTCAAAACTGAATAAAGCCTTGACATGGTTGTTTATTAGAATTCTTTTATTATTAAATCGTTCGCAAAGTGTTTTCCAAGCTAACTCATAGTTTGAGGATGTAAAACTAAGGGATTTGATAACTACAGCAGCTCCGCCTTGCAAGGAATTACGAAGGTAATGAAATTTACTTATCGCTGGCAAAGTTTCATTGTTGTGTATTAATGATTCGTAAGTATCCCGAAACTCTAACCATTTTAAATGATTTCCATCAAACGATGGCAGGCTTATACTAGGCAGTCTCACATTTAATTGATTGTGGTTAGTGCCACATGAGACTGAACCATTGCAGGACACCTGACAGTTGTGAGCAGAAGTACCACTTTGAGACGTGTTGAAAGTTTCAATAATATTTTGAGCAATAGAGATAAATTTACAAAAAGTAGTCTCAATAAAATCGCGTTCCTCAATTTGGATCTCAATCTCAGAATCCGATACTAAATTTTCAATATTACTTTGTAATTCATCAAAGGAAGGCAATAATTCCTGCATGCGAGTTAATTTTAATTGTAACTCTCCAATAATAATATTGTCAAAATCTGTTGGTACAATTTGTCGTAAATTGTTAACATATTTTTCAAAAGTAGTAAGTCTCGCCTTTATAGTTCCTCTTTGATGAATCAGTTTCTTTATAACGTTACTATTATTAGCGTCCGTCATTTTTATTTATTGGCGCAATTAAATAATAAAATAAGAACAAGCAACGAACTAGATAATAATGTAAAATAACTATTCAAATCAAACCGTATACGCAGCCCGCAATGTACTGCGAAGCGGCAATGAACGCGCAACTGAGTCGTCCCGTATGTTCTGTCTAAACACGAAGATCGTCGCTGGTTAAAACACGAAAGTCCGGTGGAATTCAGAAGTTTCAGTCATAAAGCAGCGAATCTGGAACCGACACGGTTGACATTTGAAATAATAAAATTGACGGATTTTGTTTGTAAGGATATTACAAACAATGAATTATAATAAAACAATTAAGTACGACAATAAATGAACTGAATTATATATTGTATAATAATAATATGTATGTAGTATATTATAATTAATTATGACTGTAGGTCACTAGCTTATGACAGCCAAAATAGAAGGTGACCTAGGGATTTATGCTAAAAACCTTAGCACGTAATAAAATAGGTTACTAGCTTATGACAGCCAAAATAATAGGTAACCCTTATGAAATGAACATTATGATATGAGGTACAACGACCTTATTTATAGGCAAGGAAGCTTACCGACTTCCCTTGCAATAAGAAGATGCACATAAATATATGTGATGTTTGAAGTGATGCCGGAAACAAACGCATGCACAGCCACATAGAAGGATTGTAGATCGGATGAAGTAAGAACGATTGATATGTTGCAACACTGCTCGCACAAAAGAAGGCAAATTGAATTCGAATCAAGTTTAAACAGATCACGAATATTAAATTGATGGTCTTACTTTCTGCGTGGTCTCACCAAACCAACAGTACCGCTTCTGGTGTCGTTCCTCAAACTGTTCAACGGCCGATCTACGCTGTGACTCAATTTGTCTCCCTGGATCACGTCGGGGTCACCATAATGTTAATGCTACTGCATTTATCATGAAAGGATTGCGTACATCATATAAGGATTATAATAATAATATTAAATAAAGATATACAAGTTTATGTGCATATTTCTTTTTTGACAGATCAATAATGACAATCCTATTCTCTTCTTCAAACTAATTCATATCTCGTAGCTGTCACCGTCGCAGGCCACGGAGGTATCGCTACATAACGTTCTCAATCATTAACAATAGTACTTACTAGAGTATTGCTTGCAGATGTTATTTAATTTAGAAGGTTGAATTTTCAACAGATTTGATAGCATTTATAGCACATTAATAACAATTGTCACATATTGCTAAACCTATGTTAATGTCTGTTGATTCTTGTTTTCTATAAAAATTAATTTTTATATTGCAATTGGTACTTTAAGTTAGCTTTTATAATCTGAATAATTTTAAAAGCTGGAAAACAGACAGGACAGTACTTAATACCGGAGAGAATGATAGTGACTTTTTAAAGATCTGCTTAAAATCTTGAGAAAACGTGACACGACATTTTTGTAGTTCATTATTTATGACTTTATCGTGGCAGAAAGGTCTAATTTTAAGAGAATAAACACAAACAAGAATAATTAAAATTTACTATACTGAAATTTACCGCACCGGTTTGGGTTTTCCCGACTACGAAATACCCAAACTAAGAACAAAATGGACGTCGAGGTATTTCTGTGGAATATTGCCAAGAGTCCTACACACGCCCATTAGCACAGCAAGGTATCATCTCGTACGGTGCACAACAGCATTTCATCACCTCGTAAAAATGAATAAAGAAAAGAACCTCGTTTCGGGCGGTATCTGAACCCGCGTCTCCAACATACCGTGTTGACGCCTAGACCCCTCGGTCACCGAGTTCTTACCGGCCCTGACAAAATCTTTAACCTATTGATCTCTTTTTGAACTTTCTTAAGCCAATGTAGTCTTTATTCACTGTTAATAATTACGTATCAACATCCAATTTTAGAAATCTTTACAGATTTCTAGAAAATTGGTTAAGAATAAATAAAAGTTACAATTTTTATATAGAACTATGCATTTTCTTAGGAAATGCCAAATAAATTGAAAAATTTATAAAATCAATAAAGATAAAAATCTCGTGTCGGGCGTATCTGCGTATATCTATGTATCTGAATTTTTATAAATTTTTACGAGGTTTTATAGTATAGAAACCTCGTAAGAAGTTATAAAAATCCAGATACACAGATATCCTATCATATGCATAGATAATAGTTTAGTTACATAGTTACAAAATATATAAGTTTTGAAAATACCTGACCACTACATAACGATGTAGCGAAGATGCCCAAAAATAAAATTGAAAACTTCAACATTTCGCCGTCTATAAAATTACAATAAAATAAAATCACAACGTACAATAACCAAATTAGATATGCTGCCGTATTGTAAATTCTCAAACTTATATAGTCACATGAAACGACGCGGAATAAAATTTATTTACACCACATAATTGCTATGATCTTTTCACGGCCAATTGAAAAAATATTGATTGAATTAATATAATATTGACTAGCTGCTGAATAAACCCAAGTAACACGGAAGCGCTGTATATTATTATCAGCTGAATCACTGTTGCAACAGAATCTTAAAAGAGCATTAGCATCGCTGTTTCATTTCATTTCAGAAGATATTACGCTAATTTGGGCACAAATTAAACAGCTATTAGCTGAACAACTGTAACTGTTTGCATTATATTAGAAAGAAAGAAATATTTTTTGGCCACACAAAAAATACTGATAAAGCATTACAAGAATACAAAGTAATAAAATGAAGGCTGTTCGGGGCCAAAAAGTCCCTGCCTCAGCTAATGCTATTGCTCACCCCAAGAGCCTAATATTGACTAATTATTAGAGTGGGTGTTACCTATTATGCAGCACAATGTCTGAACATTACAACGTGTGTTACCTATTGTTTAGCACAAACTATAGACGGGGATCTTTGTAAAGCTTCATTAGAGTTGAAAATTCACAAGTGGCAAAATTGTGAATAAGTTTTACTTTTTTATTTTAAGTCTCATACAACGCTGTTTATTTATTATTTTGGTATTGATTGTGCTTGAACCATTCTGTGACAGGTGTTAGAATTGAAGTGAACATTAATTTTCAAAACTTAGATTTTTCTTACACATGCGTAAAATTTGATTGGGAAAGCAAGTTTATTGTCAAATACCATATGACTTGTGACGATTATTACGCGCTCTCAAAATATGACTGTTTACTTAAAATGTGTAGAATAAATTAACATTATATAAGACATATAATTTGACAATAAGTTGTTTACTTCTAAATAATTAGGTATCCCTTTCAAATCCAGTTGTTATTTTCGTTGACTAAACAGAAATAAATTGTTAATATGTTGTAAATTGTAATATAGGTATAAGTTAGAAAAATGGTGGATAACCAATGTGCACCGCATTAATCACAGATAAAGCTATGCTGTACAAGAATTCACTCGTTGTACATAAATCAGTAACATGCTGGCTAGAGTAGTTCTTGTGTCAAACAAGTCAGCTATAGATCGGGTTATATGTAAATATCTGTGTATCTTATATAATAGCATTAGTAGATTAATTAATTGTCTATGCTACCTACAAGTATTCAACTTCAACCAGGATCAAAGGTTACATGTGATCTAATTTATAGCAGTTTGCTGTAATTTAGCATCATATAGACTCACCTATAGTGATCATGTGGGCTAGATAAGAGCGATTATAAGATCGCGTGTAATAAGCTGATTATCGCTGTAAAAGTTCAACTATGTGCAGCAAGACGCATTATATCATTGTTAATGTAAGTCACGGAATAATTGATTGCATTGTAGCTGACCAAATGTGCTTCATTAAAATGCAAGCATTTTAAGGGTACATCTGTGGCCTTCAATCCTTACTAATATTATAAATGCGAAAGTAACTGACTGCCTGTGTGTTACGCAATCACGCCTAGACTACAGAGGGGGCCTAGACAAAGTGACAATTCAAAGATGATGACGAAGTTCGATAACAACAAAATGTATGGGATTGACATATGTTATCGCTAAATAACGTGGCGAATCGATCGAAGTCATCGATATGTGAGTTGGTAAGCAAATTAATTCGCAACGAATCGATGAAGTAGCGAATTGTTTTTTCGTAACTTTCATATACAACTCAAAACAACTCATTTTTCATTAAAATGAAATGAAAATATTAATTTTAATAATTTTTTTACCTTTCATTATTTCTCAATTTTGAGTACTTAGATAACCAATATGTTGTTTTCTTACAAAAAGAACAATTCGACACAACGATCGCTAATCGTTACGTTGGCTAGGAATTTGTTTTCGTTATCTCAGAGACGATGAGGAATTTGGTTATTGTTTAGCTATGAAACTATTGCCACTTGTCTAAGCCCCCTGAACCGATTTAGATGAAATTTGGTATAGACATAGTTTAAGTCCCAGGAAAGGACATTGGATAGTTTTTATCGCAGAAATCACCCAAGAGGGAGACAAGGGGGGTGGAAATTTGTATGGAGAATCAATAACCGCTGAACCGATTTAGATGCAATTTGGTATGGAGATATTTTGAGTTGGGGGGAAGGATAAAGAATAGTTTTTATCCCCGAAATAATTCCTTAACGGTGTAAAAGGGGAGAGGGGATCTGTAAATCAATATAAAAGGACTTCCACGCGGACAAAGTCACGGGCAAGAACTAGTACATAATAATGCTTCTTTTAGATGCACAAAAAACCGATGTGTCCTATAGTTACCGATGAACTGCTAAAGTTACCCTACGTGATATCTAATAATGCAGTTTTGTGCTTGTTGGGAATTGTGATGTAATTTGGAACGTTAAAATAAGCATATTTTACACATTTTGCCAAATTATCAATGTGATGCTTCACAGAATATTTTTAATTGTAATTCCCATAATACTCTTAATTAATACCGACAAAACTGGCTGTGATTCCGTTCCGTTGAAATTAAACAAGATTTCCACCTTCTATATTAGTTTAATTTATTATTAAATGAATTTTACAGAGCGCACAGTTATCCAGGTCACATTAGCTTTTTACAAGAGTAAAAATTGGCGGCACCTACTAACCAATGAGGAATCAGCAAAAGAACAAAGATAATGAATAATCATAACCAAAGTCTTACAATATTATGTTAGCTGTGGAACGCGGCAATTTCAAATTATCTCAACACTCTCACCAAATTGTAGCGTTCCTTATTTAAACAATATTAACAAATTAAAAGTTGCCTAGTACTTCTAGTACTATTAACATAGTTAATTTTATGACACAACAGTAAATGGTAAACTATTAACTTTTACATAACACTATTTATTAAACTTAACACTTAACATAACCTTTAATAGTACATTATGGTACAAGTGTGTAATGTTGGTGATTACCGCTGAGGCGCATTGAGGCCCGAGCCGTCAGGCGAGGGTCTTAAGAAGCCGAGGACGGTAACCATCAATACACACGTGTATCATACAACGTTTTTCAACACACTTCTGAATAAAACAATACTTAAATAAAAAACCATTTTACATAGTAGATAAAAAGTTTACTTAGAGAAACAATTAGTAAATGTGCAGTTAGTAAAATTATAATTAACTATTTTTGATGACATAGCGGTCTCATCAGATAGATTATTTATTGAAATACTTTCATGTTCTATTGTTATTTGTGATGGTTCATTATTCGTGTAGGTAGGTGAAATCCAATCATTGGACGTACTTGGTATTTCGCCAGTAGGATGCGTCTCAGAATCAAGTTTAATTCTTTTTGTGATTTTTGCACAAATTTCCTTCTTGTTTTGCATGGAATCTTCTACGTATGATTCTGCTACATTGCTAAATCGCCACCCGCCATGTCGCTTCAAAGTCATTATATCAGCTCCTGAATTTGCCAGCAATGTAGCTGAAGTTCTTCTGAAACTATGTCCAGTGTAGCTCTCAGCATCTACTAAACCCAAAAACTTAGCGATTTCTTTAGGCATAGAACCAAATTTGTTTATACCTATAGGCTGACAGGTACATTTACCATTCTGGTAATTTAGAAAGAAACGGTCATTTTTTGTTTTTGGCGAACGCAAACTTTCATACTTCTTAACAATATCATAGAATGGACCGTGTATGGTGAATGACCTAGGTATTTTATTTTTCGTGATAGGTATCTTCACTAAAAGCATCTGGCCATGGTTCTCTATATCTTTTACAGTTATATTTGTTAATTCTTGTATCCTACAGGCACCAGTTACACCAAATATTAAAGCAACCTGAAACAAAAGAAACAATAATTAAGGTCAACACACAACACAAGCTGCTATTAAATATTTAATTAAAATTAATTTAACTAACCTTTGTAGCCAAATATTGGTTATCTGGAGCATCTTTAATAAATTTTTCAATATCATCAGATGATAAAACCTTTGATTTTTTGCTTCTAAATCCATCAGATAGTCTCTTATAAGCTGACAAATTCGAGTATGTTTTTAAGTCCACTCCATTCTTTGTTCGGACTGTACTTTTTAACATTGAGTAAATACACCACAAAGAGCTAGGTTTGTACTTAGAAAGATACTTGTCGACCCCCTCCGTAGAGGTAAGCCCTGGCACCAGGCAACCCTCCAGGGGGCACAATCGGGGAATGGCCAACGCCGATCCCGATTGTGTCTCCACGGAGGTATAAGTATCTAGAGAGTTTTTAGCCGGTAGTGGGTCTTCTACCCGAGTCCTGCATATCCAAGGGGTGGCCTAGTCAGCTCAATTCCCTTGTCGAATACCGTAAAGACTGTATTTTCTCTCTTGTAAAAAAAAAAGTTTGTACTTAGAAGATAATTCTTTAAAGTACGCCATGAACACATTTTCTGAAAAAGACTGCGTATTCTTGTTGTTCTGCCATTGTATGAAATTTTGGTACGCTAATAGATATTTTTCCTTTGAGTTTTCTGGTAGTAAACTTTCCATAACGTTCTGGGCTTCACATCTTATATCGGGCGGTGTACAACATAAATCATTTTCTTCATAAATTGTATTTGCAGACATCTTAATTAATAACTAACTAAATAACTTCAAAAGAGAAAACGAGACGAGTTGTGAAAAATGTTTCGTAATGGCGGGAAAAATTAATCAGTTTTCCTATGCGCGCGCATCGGCCATAGACTAATAAATTTCGTAATGGCGGGAAAAATTAATCAGTTTTCCTAAGCGCGCGCATCGGCCATAGACTAAAAAATGAGGTTTCTTTTTTTTGGGCTTTTCGCGGATAGCATTTTAGCGCAAGTGTAAGCGTAACTCAACCAATAATATTTAAAAAAAACTATTACTCACTCGTGAATAATAGTAATGAAAAAGTCACAGTTTGATTATAGGTGTCATTATGTGCCTAATTGCCATGGGATTAGAGCCACTTTATGGGGAAGTGTGTTGAAAATTATATTATAAATGCTATCTATTATTTCCAATACTATGTACTAACCTGGCACTAATAATTTTATGAAATAAATATACAAATGCTACAATCTACAAAGTTGGTTTCATTTCAACATCTCTAATGGTAAGGTTGATACTACAACAAGAAAAATACAATTATTACTATAAGTTTGAAATAACACAGTATGTATTATTACAGAAATCACTTTAGTTGGCAAATACCTATTTTATTTCTTAAATACTGAAATTTAGTTTTTGGTAATGCCTTTGTAAATATATCAGCATTTTGTTCACTAGAACTTATATACCTATTTCAAATCAATTTCATTTTCTTCATATTTTTCTTTTACAAATTTGTATTTTATATCAATGTGTTTGCAACGCTTATGATAATTTTCATTTTTTATGACTGAAATTGCACTTTGATTATCTATATTTATACATATTGGATTTTTAGACTGATCATTATAATCACCTATATCTAATAAAAGCCGTTTTAACCAAATAACTTCTTTAGTTGCACTACAAGCTGCCATAAATTCAGCTTCAGTGGTTGACAGAGCAACACTTTGTTGGCGCTGACTCGCCCAGGTTATGGCAGCTCTATTCTTAATGAATACATAGCCTGTCATTGACCGTCTCGTATCTGTGTCATTAGCATAGTCAGCATCACTGTAACATTCTACTGTATTTTTATTTTGAGGTGAGTAACAGAGACCATAATTTTTAGTTTTTTTTAAGATATTTCAAAATCATTTTTACAGCTTTCCAATGACTAGTATCGTAGCAATCAAGATAGCAGCTCACCAAGCTAACACCATACATTATATCAGAGCGACTGACAATGGCTAAGTGTATCAAAGATCCAACAGCTTCTCTGTATGGAATTTTTCTGTCTATTTCTGACATTTTCTTCTCTAGCCTGATATTAGGATCTATTGGTACACTCCGACCATTAGCATTGCTCATATTAAATTTATAAAGTAAATTCTCTATATATTTACTTTGATGTAAGAAAATATAGTTCTCTCCCCTCTCAATTTCAAGTCCAACAAAATTCTTAGGTTCACAGACTTTAATTTCAAAGTTTTCTTTTAAGTCATCTATTACTTTGTCTAATATAGTTTGACTTTCAGATATAATTAATCCATCGTCAACATACAAGATTAAATAGACCTTACTCCCATTAAATTGACCAATATAAACACATTTATCTGAATGACTATTTGTGAAGCCAAATCTCTTAAGGACAGAATCAAACTTTTGGTTCCAGCATCTAGGGGATTGTTTTAAGCCATATATGGATCTTTTTAATTTACACACATGATCATCAGGGACATCTAAACCTTCTGGTGGAATCATATACAAATTCTCAAGAACATTTCCATATAGAAAAGCAGTTGATGTAAATCAAACTGAACAAATTTTAAATTTTCTTGACACACTTTTGAAAGCAAAACTCTTACAGAATCATACCTGACAGTTGGCGAGAACGTCTCTGTGTAGTCAATTTGATGTCTCTGTGAACAACCCATAGCACAGAGTCTGGATTTGTAAAGTGGACCTGATGGTTCGTCCTTAATACGAAAAACCCACTTACATCCGATCAATCTCACTCCATGCGGTTTCTTCACCAACTCCCAAGTTTCATTTTTACTGTGTGCCTTCAGTTCTTCTTGTATAGACTTTTTCCACTTATCTTTATCTCCTGATGATAAAGCTTCTTTGTAAGTCTTTGGCGTGTCCTCAACTTGTTGATCTCCACCTTGACAAAGGTAAATATTAGCGTCATGTTTTAATTTTCTAATTTTAGACCTAGTTAATATAACTTTATTAGTAAGAAGACTATCATCAGAAATTTCTTTTTCAGGTATATATTCGGTATCATCTGAATAGAAGGATTCATCATTAGATAATACTTCTGTTGACATATTCGATTCACTAGAATTCTCATTATCTACAATTTTAGAAGTTCCTGCGTTTAAATTGTCATCTGCCCCCTTATCATTGTCATTATTTGTTATATTTTCTGATAATGACAGCGGAACCATACTGAATTTTCTTTTTATAGAATTTTCTATGAAAACAACATCTCTACTGATAATAATATTTTTCGTTTTAGGATTTAATAGTCTGTAACCTTTAGTTGTATCAGAATAACCAACAAAAATCATTTTACTTGCCTTAGCATCCAATTTTTGACGCTTTGTGTTTGGTGTATGCACCATAGCTTCACAACCAAAAATTCGTAAATACTTTAAATTAGGCTTCTTCCCGAACCATAATTCCTCAGGTGTTGCATATGAAATTGATCTTGTTGGACATCTATTTGTTAGGTGAGCCACTGTCGCCACTGCCTCTGCCCAATAGTGTTTCTGCAAATTAGCATTGATTAGCATACAGCGAGCTCTCGCCATTGATGTACGGTTCATACGCTCAGCTAAACCATTCTGCTGTGGAGTATATGGGTTAGAAGTTTCATGTATTATGCCTGTATTTTGTAAATATGTTTCAAATTCGTTACTTAAGTATTCCCTACCATTATCAGATCTAATTCGTTTAATTTTTAAATCAAGTTGATTTTCTACAAGAACTTTAAATTGCTTAAATTTACTAAAAACATCAGACTTATTTTTAAGAAAATAGACAAATACTTTCCTCGTATCTACAAATGTGATGAAATAATGAGCTCCTCCTACTGATGTTACCTCCAATGGGCCGCAGACATCAGAGTGTATTAGCTCAAGAGGCTTCTTTGCTTGGGAACCCTCTCTCGGAAACGGCAGCTTAAACTGTTTTCCTTCTTGACAATATTCACATATCATTTTTCCTTTATTTTCATTTAACTTGATGCCCTCTGCACACTTGGACAGCTTCGCCAGATCTGATAGGTTTAGATGGGCCATCCTTTGGTGCCATAAATATTGATCACTTTCATTTGACTTGCACATGTATGCTTGAACATTTTTTGTATTTAGCCGGTACATGTTATTTGTTAGCTTGCATATAGCAACTTCTTCCTTTGCTTTATTGAATATTTTACAGCTCTCGTTGCTGAACTGTACTGAACATCCACGTTTGATAAGCTGACTTACTGAGAGAAGATTGCTTGCTAGCTCTGGTACATAAAGCAAATTAGTAATTTGTACAACTTTTTCTTTTCCATGGTTATCGATTACACGTAAGTCAATTTTGCCACAACTTTTTACTGCAAGCATTTTATCATTTGCGATACGGATGCTTGTGATCGGAGGCGTTGATTCATCATAAAGCCAGTCATGCTTCATAGTCATATGCATGGATGCTCCTGAATAGATAAACCAACTATTGCTGTCGTTATTAACTTTTGCTGAGAATACTGCGACATATCCTGAATCTTTTCCGGAGTTGTTACTTTGATCTTTCTTCTTTGTTCTGCACTGTTTACTGATGTGACCATATCGATTGCATTTAAAACAGCGTAGACCTGTCTGTAATTTTTATTTGCATACGATGCTACTGACTCCGAGCTTTTTACTTCTTGTAATAGCTTAGTCTTTACTGAATCGGCTGTGATTGGCACACCGGAACTCTCAAAAGCCATGATCATTGGCTTGTAATATCTGGCAAACCGGCCAGAAGGAGAGTGCCCAACCACTCATCATTGACATCAAAATTAATATTTCGGAGTTTATGTGCTGTGGTCATTATCTTATTTACGTAATCTTCTATATTTTGGCTCCTCTCTAATGTGGTTGTAATCAAATCTTTTAGCAGACCCACGCGACGTGTTAACCCACTGTCATCAAAAGCTTGTTGTAAATTGGTCCATACCTCTTTTGCGGTTTTTGCTTCTTGTATATGTATGTAATTTATTGAGTCAACTAATAATATAATCTTTGCTTTTGCTTTTAAGTCGAGTTTGGGATCTACTTTTTCATTGCTTTCAATACATGTCCATAGATCCTCGTGTTGGAGATATGTTTGAACGGCAAATTTCCATGTATTATAGTTATCACGTCCAACCAATTTTTCGATAAGCATCATTGCATTGCTTGATGACATTATTTAATGTTTTTCTTGAAAATATATTTCAATTATACAAACCACGTTGCTGAATTTGAGGTTATGCAACTTGCCTTCGCGTTCACTTTTCGAGTTAAGTTTAAATTTAGACTTTCGATTTGATTATGAGCTGGGCCCATAACCTGTTGAAATTAAACAAGATTTCCACCTTCTATATTAGTTTAATTTATTATTAAATGAATTTTATAGAGCGCACAGTTATCCAGGTCACATTAGCTTTTTACAAGAGAAAAATTGGCGGCACCTACTAACCAATGAGGAATCAGCAAAAGAACAAAGATAATGAATAATCATAACCAAAGTCTTACAATATTATGTTAGCTGTGGAACGCGGCAATTTCAAATTATCTCAACACGTTCTGTTTGACTTTTGTATGCTAGTTTTACCTACGACGGAACGGAGAATAGGTAGTAGGTAGGTAATTATGCGTTTTAAGTGAAAGGTTGTGTTTGTCGTGTGTCGAATCGAATGTTCCCATTATAAAATTTTCCAAATTGTGAAAGTTTCACATAAAAGTGGTCACCCGTCGAAATTTTTGTTTTAAGCAATTTTTTTTTGTTTTAAATATGGCCAAAAAATTGAGATTTCGTAAGTAAAATGAAATATAAAACCTTTTGATGGTGCAAAATATTCCACGTGTATCAATTCCAGATTCGGGCACTATTATGTGAATTAAATATACTTCAAGTTGTAGATCAAGAACTTGTTTTTTTTTATGGGATAGGGGGCAAACGAGCAAACGTATCACCTGATGGTAAGTGATTACCGTCGTCCATGGACACCCGCAACCCCAGAGGAGTTACAAGTGCGTTGCCGGCCTTTAAGGTAGGTATACGCTCTTTTCATTCCAAAGTTTGACTGTACGAGGCAGGAAACTGCGAGAAAAACGCACAGTTGTGGACTGCCAACCATCTAAGTGATGGGCATGGATTTTTTGTGGCGTAGAACGATGGCGGAAAGAGGCGGCAGGTATGAGACCGAACAATTCCTCGGAGCATTCCCCGTAATATATGCGATAGAAGATGCATAGTGAGGCGACATCTCTACGCAGCGCCAAGGTATCAAGCCGATTAGAAATTTCCTGATAGTCGACGATTCGAGTCGCTCTCCCCGCTGAATGCGGTCCAGTGGGAGAAGCTGGTATTGGGGTGCCCCTGCCTAAAGATGAGAACAGTATTCCATATGAGGCCGAACCTGCGCCTTGTAAAGCTGTAGGCGGTGCGCTGGACTGAAATACCTTCTCGATCTATTGAGCACACCAAGCTTCTTAGAGGCTAATTTAGCCTTACCCTCCAAGTGGCCACGGAACTGGACTTCGCTCGATATGTCGACACCAAGGATCTCAATATTGGCTGAGGCAGATAGGGGAATGCTCTGAAAGCGAGGAGATACGACAAATGGCATTTTCTTGGCGGTGAACGCGCAAACCTGTGTCTTTGTAGGGTTAAAACGGACTAAATTAAGTCGACCCCAGTTAGAGACTTTCTCTAATGATGTATCAATTTCAGGCACTCAATGACGTTTTCCCGAGAAATATTCGCACGGCCGTTATAGGAGGTATCTTTCGTGCTGTCATCTGCATAACAATGAATGCCGCTGATTTGCAGGATATCATTAATATGCAAAAGAAATAGTGTAGGTGATAGCACACATCCTTGGGGGACACCAGCATTTATAGACAGTGAGTCTGAGCATTCACCATCAATTAAGACCTTTATGCTTCTGTCTAATAAAAAACTGGTGACCCATCCACATAGTTACTCGGGAAGCCCATATGAAGGAAGAAGCGCTTTGTGCCAGACCCGATCGAAGGTCTTCGCGATGTCCAAACTTACTGCCAGTGCCTCCCCCTTCGCTTCAATTGCCTCTGCCCAATGATGTGTCAAGTAAACTAGAAGATCACCAGCAGAGCGACCCCTTACGAAAACCGTATTGTTGGTCACTAAGCAGCTGGTGATCCTCTAGGTACTGAAGAAGCTGGCGGTTGATAATCGATTCCATTATCTTTGAAAACAAAGAGGATATAGCGATCGGCCTGTAGTTGGACGGATTCGAGCGGTCAGCTTTCTTAGGGATCGGATGCACTAAAGCTGTCTTCCATGAAGTTGGGACTACGCAAGATGAGTAAGAAAGCCGAAATAGACGCGTTAAAACCGGTGCCAACTCTGGAGCGCACGTCTTTAGCACCATAGGAGGGATACCATCGGGCCCACTAGACTTATGGATATCCAGGGCGAATAGTGCTCGACGCACTAAGCTTTGGTGGAACCTAGACTTGTGCAGAGTATATCACTGAGAGGAAAAGAGAGATATGTATCTTTTGGAGCTGCTGATATATATCACTCTTTTATATCACTATATCATTTATATCTTTATCTAGATCATTAACTCAGTGTTTCTTTAATTTATCAGTGATATAATGAATGTGTGCTCTGTGTCTAAATTTTTTAATTTAATTTTATTAACTTATTTATTATTTGGAGATTAGCATTCATATAGAGATTTATAATTAATTTGTATTAATATATACTTTGAATAATTCTTAATACTGTTGTGAATGTGAAAAATCAGTCACCTAATAAAATCCTGCCGATTGAAAGAGAAGACTTACTGATTCAATGCGGTTTCAATGCTCTCGGACATCTCAGGCGACTGAAAGAGATACTGAGCTACTGATATATTTGAAACTGAAGTGATATACTGATATAATCACTCCTTGCGTCAGATATATATCTTTTGAATCAATCACTCCTGAGTTACACAACTCTAGTGGAACCGAATATCTGGCATAAAGCTCTTGCACTGCAGTATGGTCGGTGGTTCCTGGCCCCCGTCATCCAAAGTCGAGTTGGAGGCAAAGAGTTTCCCAAAAAGATCGGCTTTCTCTTTTGCATCATGGGCTAACGATGTGTTATCCTTGTGCAGTGGTGGAAAGGATGGCGTGCAGAAATTTCCCTGAACAGCTTTGGCAAGAGACCAGAACGCACGAGTCCCCGAAGGAAGACGCTCTAGTTTCTCGCCAATTCTACTGATGTGCTCCGACTTCGCTCTTGCAATGTCTCTTTTGAAGGATCTGGAGGCATAGTTATACTGCTTTTTTAAAGCGCTGGTATTTCCGAGACGTCACCGCATTTGCCTAGGCTTGGTAGGTTTTCTGTTTCCAGCGAATTTGAAACTAGTGAGTGAAAGAAACAAAATTAACCGAATTGCCAAAAGTGTTCTCGTTCAATATTTGTCAGATTCTTTTCTCGACTTCGCGAAAGAAGAAAGCACAGCTAAAGGCATTTTGAAAGATCTGAACGAGCTCTACGAGTGAAAGACCGTAGCTAGCTTTGCGAAAGAAGAATCTATTCTTCTAAGTCGTGTTCTTCACTTGGTGAAGGTCGTGTCTAGTCTGACGGGTCTGCCATCACTCTTCGTATGAGACTTTGCCAGGTAATTCTATCCGTTGCAGATCTCATGGCCTCTCTAACTGGCAAGCCGGTAAGGGATCTAATTTGGTCGGTCCAACGCTTTGGTGACCGACCGCGTGATCTTTTTCCATCAACCTTACCGACTACCATCAATTTCTCCAGATTATCTGGGTCTCTGCGAGCAATATGTCCGAAATAGCTGAGAATTCGCTGGAAACACAGAATAGAGACGTTGGTTCTCGGGCTGTCCATGGAATACGCAGCATTCGCCGCCAACACCACATCTCAAACGCGTCAATTCTTTTTCTGTCCCCTGTCTTAATGGTTCAAGATTCCGCACCGTAGGAGAAGATGGAGAGTACCAGTGTCCGAACCAGTCTCACCTTTGTTTTACAAGATATGTTGCGATCTCTCCATATCCGAGTGAGTTTTGTCATGGCTGATTTGGACATGTATATCTCCTAATTTCTTTCTCGCTGCTCCCGTCATTAGTGATAGCGAGCCCAGGTATTGAAATTGGTCCACAAATTCTAGCTCGTGAAGTTGGTTTGACCGCATGAGAGTACCTTGCCGGTCTATTGCCAGGATCTTGGTTTTGGCCTTGTTTATGCTGAGACCGACTCGTTCGCTTTCCATCTCCACTTTAGATAGCAGGACAGCGAGTTCTTCTTCAGAGGACGCGACCAATGTAGTGTCGTCAGCGTATCGCAGGTTGCTTATCCTTTTCCCCCCCACAGATATACCACCTTCCCATCCCTCTAGGGCTCTTCTCATAATGTAGTCCCCATAAATATTGAAAAGGATTGGAGACAATATGCATCCCTGCCTGACGCCATTCTGCGGCTTGAACGGGTGGGACATCACATTATTTACCCTCACAACAGGTTTACCCTTGAGATACAGGTTCGCTATTTGAATTATAAGATGTTTAGGCACCACCATTTCCGATAAGATACTCCAGAGACTTCCCCATCTAACGCAATCGAATGCCTTCGAGTAGTCAACGAAACACATGAGCATTGAGACATTGAACTCGCGACACTTTTCTATGATCTGCCTAACATTCACAATTTGCTCCCTGGTTCTTTGGCCTCGGACGAAACCCGCCTGCTCTACCGGAATTTGCTACTCAAGATAGGATCGGAGTCGGTCATTAATAATGTATAGTAAAATCTTGCTGGCATCAGAAATAAGAGCTACTGTCCTGTAATTACCGCATGTCTTGTCTCCATTACTCCAAGTTGCTTTGTTTCGCAGACGATATTAAATTTTTTAAATCCATTTCATGTGCATCTGATATAATAGATCTTCAGTCTGATTTGACGCGTCTAGACAGGTATTGCGAAGCAAATAAATTAGATCTTAATCCATCCAAATGTTCCGTTGTAACTTTCAGTCGCAAAACAGTCAATATTTTGTCTCATTATAACTGAAGGCACAAAGTTACAAAGGTTATCTGAAATGCGAGACCTTGGAATTCACCATGACTCTAAACTTCTTTTTGACGGGCACGTTGATAGAATTATTAAGAGGGCTTCTCAGGCACTGGGATTTGTTATGAGATCTTCGGCTAGCTTTAATGACATCAAAACAATCAAAATATTATACTGCACCTTTGTAAGAAGCGTCTTAGAGTATGGGTCAGAGATCTGGAATCCGCGCTATAATAAATATATTGATCGCATTGAGCAATTGCAGAAAAAATTTGTTAAATTTTTATGTTACCGACTCAAGTTGCCTTACAATTCTAGAAACTATCTTAAACTCACAATATTAATTTTCAATTTTCTTTCATTGTTAGCAGAACAAAATTCATTATCTTGTCCACACGTAAAATTATTTAATTTCTTGATTTTAAACGTGGAGACCTATCATTGGCCAACTGTATCTATTTATTGTTAATTGTATGTTTTATGTGCTGTTGGTCTTCCAAATAACAAATAAATAAATAAATAAATGTCTTTGTTGAGCCTTTCTTATGTAGAGGAATCAGAACAGACTCTTGCCAGTCTTCAATCCATTTACCTGATCTCCATATCTGGTTGCAAAGAGTATGTAGTAAACTTATGCCAACCTCTCCTGTGAGCTTCAGCTCCTCGGCAAAAATGTAGTCACTACCGGCCGATTTGTTCTTTTCAGTTTTTTGAGAGAGTGCTCTACTTCTGACCTCATGATATCAGGCTCCAGAGAGATGTCTTTCATGCTGTACTCTGTGTTGAGGGGTAAACCAGATGGATCTGAGTATAGATTCTGGCAAGATTTCCTCCACCTATCAGTAACTCTGTCTATCTCCGTAAGCAAAACTCCATTCTCATCATCGACGGCCCACGTCTTAGCTTTAAACTCTCTAGTGATGCTCTTTATTTTCATAAACATGTCTTTTGTATGCAGGTTGAGCGCATGGTCTTCAATTTCAGCGCATATTTTGTTGAAATAGTTGTCTTTATCTCTTCTGCATAATCGCTGTACGTCACTAGATAGAGTTTTGTAGAGTCTACGATCAACATCATTCGAGAGGTTTTTCAGTGTATTCTTTCTCTTGTTGATAACGTCCCATGTCTCGGCCGTCAACCATAGACTTCGTGGCAAAAGTGTCGAAGTTACGCTCTCTCTTCGGACAGACAACACTGTATCTTTAAACTGTCTCCAGTTCTCATTGACATCTCCGTTATCAACCAACCGTATCTCCGCAGCTGCTCTTTCCTGAAATTGTGATTGAAACGCCTTGTACTCTGCAGGAGCGAGTCGTCTTTGGGGATTGTGTGTGGTTCGCTGACATCTCTTTAGTTTTATCACCATGTTCGCTATTAGCAGCATATGGTTGCTGCCACAATCAGCACCCGGGTAGGTCTTGGTGTTGGTAATGCAAGACTTCCACCTACTAGAGATGGTGATGTAGTCGATCTGGTTTTTTGTTTGACCCCCTGGTGATACCCATGTATACAGCCTTCAGGGATGTTGTTCGAAGCGTGTATTCATTATCGAAAGTGAGTTCGCTGCACAGAACTGTATTCACCTATCACCTCTGTCATTTCGGGTTCCCAGACCAAATCGCCCAACCACGCCCCTCAGATTATTGTCGTGTTTTGTGCATCCAACTTTGGCATTTATACTAACTTTCAAACTTTCGTGTTGCATTATCAATATAAAAATATAAACGGGAATTAACACGATAACACGGAGGTATTTACATACCTATTTTATTGCCTGACGTTTCGGCTAGGTTGCACCAGCCTGCGTCTGCGACCACGGCTGTAGCGAGACTAACACATAGCGATCCATTTTTATCTATAGAAGAAGACTTGTGAGCCCGGCAGACGTTGTCTTGCCCGATTTCAGCGCCACCTGCCGGGTCCAATTTTACGTATAAACCTTCCGTGAACCTACTCAGAAAGAAAGACAGGAGCAGAAAGAAGAATTATGAATTGAAAACTGAATTGACAAAATCATCTAAATCATCCCTATTGTAATATTTTACAAAAATATTTGAGGAATTCAGCCCTCGGCCTTGCGAACCACATCAATATTAACACTAGCCCTGACAGCAGTAGACGTTGACGCATTATCTACCCCGCTTTTCGTAAGTACCTTCTTAGGCCAGTGACCGAGGGTTTGAGATCCTACTTTACTATGAGGTTTTCGAATAATGATAAAAGATTTTCTTCTGCGTGATTACGAAAAATTTTTGTTCTGTTAATTTAATATATGTCTCTAATGCTAGAGCAGGACAGGTCTCTGAACTCTCCTGTACATAATTATAGTCATTTTAGTAGTGGTTCATAAGACCTTGGTCGAGATCTGTGATTTTAATCATTATTTTGTATAAAATATTACTAATTTTAATTAAACAGAACTGCATCCTCTACGCAGAAGCTAATGCTCATAAAGTTATAGTTTTCTTTGAAAAAATGTGTAAATCTATGTTATCATATGGGAAGTATTTTGCAAGACTTTGAAGAACTATCGCTGGGTCTCAAGTGAAATCATATTTAGGTTTGGGCGGTCTAAGCAGGCCCGTTTTACACTCTGCCAGCGCCCCTTTTTATACCCTAGCCAGCTGATTACCGCCCCCCCCCCCCCAACCCAACCATAACGCCTATACCCCGTAAATTTTGATTTAGTCTATGGACTATGGACCCGCCGTGTCTCGGACTGGCAACCGGTAGCCGTGAGGTATCTACTGGCCTCCGGTGGGAATGTCGTTTTTCGGCAGTGGCGCAATAAATGATGCATGCAGATACAACCACGGCAATTTTTTTACATTTTTTTGCGCCCCCCAAAAATGCCAATTGCCTAGCGCCCTAGGCACGTGCCTATCGTGCCTATTCGGTAAAACGGGCCTGGGTCTAAGTCTAGACTCCTTTCAAATAACAAGAGATATAAGTAATAAACAGCATATTGTGACACGGTTTTCTCTGCGATTGAAGCCATTAGTATATTTAATGACTAGCTGTGCCCGCAACTTCGTCCGCGTGGAATAGTAACTTTTGTTGACTTTGATGAAAAGTAGCCTATGTTATACCTTATATAATTAGCTATCTATTAGTGAAAGTCCCGTCAAAATGGGTCCAGCCGTTCCGGAGATTAGCGGGAACAAACAGACAGACAGACAGACAAAAAAAATTTAAATTGTGTTTTTATTATTGGTACCCGATATAAATTCATGTCCATTTAGAAAAAACTTGTTATTTTGACATTACAAACAGACACTTCAATTTTATTTATTTGTATAGATGAATGTGGGATACCTCGTTTGAGTAATGACTCCCTGATAACCTTACTGCCATCAGGGTAACTTTCATATATAGTGAATGCCTGTCCCAGAAAGGAGAATGCAATATTATATACGTGTATGTTTCATCATCACAACTCATATACGTCACCACCGAGTATGTTAGGGTGATTAGGCCTTAGTCAACCACGCTGGCTCAGTGCGGATTGGTGGACTTCACATACAAGCATACACCATTGAATTTCTTCACAGATGTATGCAGGTTGCCTCACTATGTTTTCCTTCACCTTAGGAGCATCAGACAAATATACATATGAAATTCGAAAAACGAAAAACACATTGGTACATGGTGGTCTCGAACCACGGACCACCCGCTTGGAAGTGGAAGGCGAGTGCCGAGTCCACAGCGCTACCGACGCTCCTATTATGTTTATTCGGCGGGAAAAATATAATTTTAGGGATGGCTAACTTTAACCATAGTGGATAGAATGAAACGTCGCACAACTAAATTATCGACGCAACGTGTTCGATGTAATAAAAACCAGCCAAGTGCGAGTCGGACTCGCCCATGAAGGGTTCCGCAGCAGCAAGTAACATAATATAAAAGTTCTTGTAGCTCGTTGTAACTTTGATCGATGTTTTAATAATAGTGTATTTTTTAAATTAAGTTATTGATAAGTAAACATTATAATTAGGTACCTAAATGTTGGAATTTTTATTATTACAAAATAATGATTCACGGTTTATGCATAAGGTTTATGTTTATGAAATTAAATGTTTTTTTTAATATTTTTTTATTTGATTGAATGAAAGGTAAATTGCGGTTTAGGATTTATGACGTATTAAAAAAAACTACTTACTAGATCTCGTTCAAACCAACTTTCGGTGGAAGTTTGCATGGTAATGTACATAATATATTAATTTATTTATTTATTTATTCTTTATGTACAAAAGAAGTACAAAGGCGGACTTAATGCCTTAGGCATTCTCTACCAGTCAACCTTAGGGTGGTTGAGAGACTATCGAGGTAAATGCACACGTAACAGGCATTTCTGAACGACATAAATTATAGAATAGGTATGAAATAAATAGGTATTATATATTTTTTTTAGTTTTATCATTTTCTCATTTTAGAAGTTACAGGAATACATTTTACCACTTTGGAAGTGTCTCTCGCGCAAACTATTCAGTTTAACCCACACGTATGGGTGTGATGAAAAAAAAATTTCGAGTTTCAGTTCTAAGTATTAGGAACCCCCAAAATGTATTGTTTTTTTTCTATCTTTGTGTGAAAATCTTAATGCAGTTCACAGAATACATCTACTTACCAAGTTTCAATAGTATAGTTCTTATAGTTTGTTAGTTCGTATAGACAGACATGACGAATCCATAAGGGTTCCGTTTTTTTGCCATTTGGCTACGGAACCCTAAAAATGGAATCAACACTTTCCGATGACACATAGGGAATTCGGTTGAGACAGCCATTTGGGTACCACTAAAATACCTCTCGCTTTATCCGAATTAGTGTTTTAAATGGCTTTATGAATTTACAACTTTATGAACAAGCAAAATGTGGAAATGCGTAGAAATGAAGATTTTTTCCAACTATCTAAATGAAAAAAACCGGCCAAGCGCGAGTCGGACTCGCCCATGAAGGGTTCCGTAGGATTTATGACGTATTAAAAAAACTACTTACTAGATCTCGTTCAAACCAATTTTCGGTGGAAGATTGCATGGTAATGTACATCATATATTTTTTTTAGTTTTACCATTCTCTTATTTTAGAAGTTACAGGGGGGGACACACATTTTACCACTTTGGACGTGTCTCTCGCGCAAACTATTCAGTTTAGAAAAAAATGATATTAGAAACTTCAATATGATTTTTGAAGACCTATCCATAGATACCCCACACGTATGGGTTTGATGAAAAAAAATTTGAGTTTCAGTTCTATGTATGGGGAACCCCCAAAATTTATTGCTTTTTTCTATTTTTGTGTGAAAATCTTAATGCGGTTCACAGAATACATCTACTTACCAAGTTTCAACAGTGTAGTTCTTATAGTTTCGAAGAAAAGTGGCTGTGACATACGGACGGACAGACAGACAGACATGACGAATCTATAAGGGTTCCGTTTTTTGCCATTTGGCTACGGAACCCTAAAAATGACAATAATTTATTGATAATTGTGTCAGACATGTGGCTTCCGACTTAATATTGACTATTAATATATCACGCACGTGTAAGATCTGGTGTGGACTTCCGAGTGTCTATATAAAGCTAATATACTTATTATTCATTATTTTAACATTCACTGCGTTTTTTAGGGTTCCGTAGTACAAGGAACCCTTATAATTGCGCCATGTCTGTCTGTCTGTCTGTCTGTCCGTCTGTATGTCTGTCCGCGGTTTTACTCAGAGACTATTAGTACTAGAAAGCTGTGGGTATGTATATTATTCATGCAAAAAAAGTGGTAGAAAAAAATATAGAAGAAAAATTTTGTTTAGGGTAGCTCCCATACAAGTAAAGTGGGAGTATTTTTTTTTCTCGACTAACCCATCATGTGGGGTATTGTTGAATTGATCTTTAAAAAATAATATAAGGTTCAGAACACAATTTTACGATTTAGGGATCCGTTTTTGTTAGAGGTAAGTTTCTCCCCCCTATACCTATCTACTAAATGGTTATATATGGACACGTGAAAAAAATTACAATAGTAGTATATATATATAACGAAGTTTAAAGAAAAACTATTAGAGTTGAGTACTAAGTACAGACGAAGTCTAAAAAGTTATAGACGACCCACTTATAAAATGTACTCGGAAAAGTAACATTTCATTGAAAATTAGTACTGTAGCAACAGACACTCAATACTGTAAGTTGATGGTCTGAACGTGCTGACAGAGATGGCGCCACTGTATACAATTGTATTAGTGCGTATGTGACCACAGAGATGGCGCTGTTGTAAATTATTACGCGATTACGTTATGTGTTAATCAGATGCATATACTTAATGCTCGAAGCCCTCGAAGGCCATTGTTTGAATATTCTTTCTTGGAGCTTACCCTGTGCTGACGGCTTCCCGGCTTACTTAATAAACTACCCGCTAGATATCTGGCTGATGCGAATGGTTCCCGGTCCATCAGCAGTGAAGTCAAAGTTGGCATTTGCAACTACGGAACCCTACACTGCGCGTGGCCCAACACGCACTTGGCCTGGCCGGTTTCTTTTGTCTAAGCTCATAATCCCAAGCTTGCAGCTATTGGTAAAGCGCTTAACATTGCACGAGCATTGAAGGATAATATTATACCTTATGATATCACAAAACTCCCAAGTGATGCATTGTGTGATTATCACTACAGGGAATTACAATAACGTCGTTATGCTGTGGTTAATGTACTTAATAAAGATAAACGTGATACTGTAAAGAACACCAAAATTGACGAATACCTATTTAAAGAAACTGGCAAGGAGGCAAGGCTTGAGGTTAAATATAACATAAGGTTTAATACATATACATCTATAAGATTATTTCAAAAATTAATCAACAAACAAAACAAAATCCTAAGTAGAGCATGTGACTTCCAAGTTATTTTAGTACAATATGAGGAACCAACCAAAAAAAAAACCCTCTTAATACGACAAGATTTCTCTGTATATTTTATTCTGATAATTTTCGCGTCGCTGGTTCAAATCCGGCTCGAAGGACCACTTTATGTTCCGGTTAAGAACATAAAAAGAAATGATTGATAGCTAATAACACAATTTATTGTCAAAAACTTAAACTATTGATGATAATGCTAAAATGACAATGAATGCACCCGATCGCGACGGTAATTGGTTATGCACTAATTATAATGAGTTAAAATGCTTGCGATCGGCGGCTCGTCATAGTGACGTCAATACCTACGGTGTTCGGTAACATGCAATGCACCGAACACGTGTATATTTTTCCATCTCTGCAATTTGACCTTGAATTTTGCTCATTTTCAACAAGAACGTACCTACAAAACATCAACGGAAAAAACACGTGTACAGCTTGCGCGCCGACGACGCCGGCGCCGGCGCCGACGTGTCTGACATTGTAGTGACGCGAATATCTGATAGCGTGCGGAGCCTAGTAGGTACAAAAGCTATACTATCGTCTACCAGGGTGGTGATTTTGTAACTCATCGATTGATCGGCAAATTCGGCAATCGTTATCAGACTGCATGATTTAATAAAGAAGAGCGAAATTATCTTCATTAGCTATAAGTATTGGTTGATTTATTCAACAAATATACCATGACTAGTTAAACAACGACATTACAAAACGTTAAACATTTTAAAAATCAGTTTTAATCAAACAGAATTATCAATTCGATGCGATAGTCGATTGCCGATGAGTTACAAAATCACCCACCGTGTCTATAGCAACGCCTTCCGCCGTTTAATTTCTAACAGAAAAATTCTTAAGTCCGGCTGAGGTGCCCTCCGGTGTGCATCAGAGACGGACAATCGGTCAGAATTTGTCTCACAGTGTGTAGATAAATCTAATACAAAATGTATGCACCGAGTGCCTTCCGGCGAGCGTCAGAATTTTTCTCTTAGAAATTACTTATGGGTATAATTTAAATGGTTACCAGAAATATTTTGAGGACCCTTAGCCGAAGTACCAAATAAAATAATTAGCATCAAAACAATTAAAATTACTTTATAAAAAGGGTCCTAAAATATATGATATTTTGGTCCAAAATAAATAAACACACAAACAAATAATTGCACGTTATCTCCAAATATTCTTTCTGCGTCCCAAAATGGATAAATGGTCACCAAATAATGTCTTATAATGTGCGGCCGCGCTAAGATGGTACGAGTATGTTGGGGACGCGGGTTCGAGTACCACCCGAAACGAATTTTTTTTCTTGTATTTCATTTATTTTCATTATTTTTTCAAATTATTTAGCATTTTAAAGAAAATAAAAAGCCACAAATTGGAATGATTCTTAATTGGATGATGATACGTAGTTATTAACAGTGAATAAATGTTTAGCGCAGAGGTCGAGTGATCACCTACTGCGCAACGGGTCGCGGGTTCGATTCCCGTACGGGACAAATGTTTTGTATGGCCTACAGAAATTTGTTCCGGTCTGGGCGTATGTGCATGTGATATTCTATGTTTGTAACTGCACCCACGACACAGGAGAAAATCCTAGTTTGTGGCGACGTTTTTAAAAAAGAAAAAAAATAAAAACTACTTTGACTTAACAGAGAACAAAAGGGATCAGTACAGTTGAAGTGCTCGGTGGCCCAGTGGTTAAGGCGTCAACACCACGGTATTTTGGCGACGCGGGTTCGAGTCCCGCCCGAACTAAACTACTAAAGACCCAAGCTATAACGCCTCTCTCACAGCCTCATCATCATAACAGCTCATATACGTCCCCACTTAGAGGCTCAAGCCTTAAGTTAGGGTGTTTACGCCTTAGTCAACCATGCTGGCCGAGTGCGGATTGGTCGACTTCACACACACCTTTGAATTTCTTCGTAGATGCGGCAGACGTATGCAGGTTGCCTCCCGTTGTTTTCCTTCACCGTAGGAGCGTCAGATAAGGCCATATTCTCAGTCTGAGTTGATGAGACCGCGACTGACATCTGCCTTTTGACGTTCCCTGTTATTGTACACTCATCAAATAATCTAAATAAGAACCACCTCTGTCTAAGTATTGTCATACTTAGACCGTTTATAGTAACTTTAGATCTACTGTCCCTTTTAAATATCTTAGTATTCTATTAAGGCACTAACATAATTCTTTGTTATTTTTGTTTATCCTATATCTACTAAGTGTAATGATGCTTCTACTCAAATCTGGGCGAGAGCACAACATGATAAGTACATTATGCAACCTATGACGTTTCTACATGGGGCGTCATATTTTTCATCAGAGTTTAATGCATCATAGTTCAGATTACTACTGAAAGGATAACAGTCCTGCATATTGAATTTACTTAGAACGGTATTTTGGTATTGTACTTTGGCCCAGAGTAATTTTCCCATGTGATCTAGTATTAACTTTAAACCAAGGAAGAATTTTATGTCTTTTAAATCCGACATTTAAAATCGATTATAACTTTTCAATTTCCGCACATTACCTCCAGATCGTCTACGTATAATACTAAAAATATTTTTTACATATGTCGCCTTTATCTAATCTCAAACTCCAACTCAAAAACCTTTATTCAATATAGACCTTTACAGGCACTTATTGACGTCAAACAAAACATTAAAAATCTTCAAACAAGAATCTAATTAACTAATTATTTAATCCTTGTATGTACACACACCCCAACAAATTACTAAGATGTATGCAATAAAAAAATATTTAAAAAAGATAGTCAATGTTATTATTTAGAGCATTCTTTAGAGGATGGTCTCTTTAATTTTTTGATAAATTAATTAAAACTTGGTTAAAATGTGACCCAAACATGCCTCGATTTTAAAACTTTAAACCTAATCGCGTCGTAAATATTAGGTTATAACTTAAATCATATACTTTCAATTTCAATAAATAAAGTGAACAATATTCTACCGGATGGTCTTTTTAGATTTTTCTTAATCGCCTTTATTAATTTTTAATTGAAATAATTCATCTTACGCGTAAAGGTATGCTTAAATATTCCCCTCACTCTCACTCATTCACTCCTATGTAATCAGTGCGGGACGATCGACGCAAGGTCATTGGGACCACTATGCGCCTTAAAAGAAGCTTCATTATGTACTAGCTATTGCCCGAGACTTCGTCAGCGTGGAAGTCCTATTTTTATTGATTCCCATTACAGATCCCCCCCCCCCCCCACCCTTTACGCCCTTAAGGAATTATTGCGGGTACAAAAACTATTCTTTATCCTTCCCCACAACTCAAACTATCTCCATACTAAATTGCATTTAAATCGGTTTAGATTAATTCTCCATACAAATTTCCATCCCCTTTTCTCTCCCTTAAGGGGTGGTTTCTGCGATAAAAGTTATTCTATGTCCTTTCCTGCCCAGCCAGCACAAACCTTCTGAGTCATTTTTTTTAACAGCAGTCATAGTAACTAATTGCTGAATAAGACTACCGTAATTAGCTGATTTGGCGCTTACTCAGATGTTATTCAAGCAATTTAGGCACAAAATTATAATGCTAATAGCTGTGTAATAGCAATGTAACAGATGGATAACTTTCGAATAATTGTACGACAAGCTGAGTATCTTATGCATAAAAGCATGTTGTTCTTTTATGCAAGTATTACAGCTCTGTTAACCAAATGATGAATGAACTTTATGCTTAGATCCTTCAAATCTCAGATATTCAGATGATACACAGCGTTTAGTTTATTTCAGTATATTTTATTAAGAAGTTAATCAAAATTTGGTAGGCCCCCCATAAGGTGGACCGACGATCTGGTGAAGGTCGCGGGAAGCCGCTGGATGCGGGAGGCGCAGGACCGATCGGTATGGAGATACTTGGGGGAGGCCTATGTCCAACAGTGGGCGTCTATTGGCTGATATGATGATGAATCAAAATTAACTGAAGTTAATTTTAACTGAAATTATTAATGTCTTAAGAAAATAATTTTAACCTTATTGAATGCTTAAAGTAAGAAATTGTAGGTGCGCATGCAACTTTACCATGTATTTATATATACATTTCGTGTAAAATTTTTACGCGCTACCTGATAAGCCGGGTTTTTGAGAAATAAACAACATTTCGTCTATTTGTTTGTTTTTACGAGTGAAATATTTTTTATCTTGTATGCAATTTAAGGGTTCAAAAACAACCTTGTAATACTTTTTACAAGAGTATTACACTGATTTCGTTATTGTAATTGAGTATTTGAATATAAAACTCCACATCATTATAATAGGTTATGTTATTTATTATGGCGTCGCTCATTTTGAATAAAATCTGCTAGCACAGCGGCTTCTCGTCTAATGTCTGCATAACAGACCTTATGTGACACTTATTCAGTTGTTCTCTGGTTAAAAGTTTTCTGCACACAACATATTTTCGATAACTGTTCTATAATTATAGAACAGTTAGCGAAAATATGCGATTATAGTCGATTATAATCGCACACATTCGTACTATATGTTTCAGTCGTTTGTGTATTGGCACTTTCTTTGTATGCTTCCTGTTCTTTTTCTATTTTTCCATGAACTGGAGATATTTTTAGCATTTTTTATAGGCGGAATTTTACACAACACAAATAAGCGCGCGCTGCAATCGAAGTATCAAACTACTAGCCGCTTAAATGCTGACTAAAGTTCCAGAATAGTTCTTCTAGATTAAAAAAGTCTACTTTACGTAAATACCCAGCAAACTTCTGCATAAGAATCTGTTACTTTTGTTTTTACGACAGTTAGCTGCGCATGACGGTAATTTCGTACTTAAAGCGGCATAAGTAGCTACCTTAATTTCTGTAAAGTTACTATATGCTTCATAACAGAAACAACACCTACTTTATACAGCAACTGTGTAACTGTCACGATGTGGTGTGTAGTACAGCTAAAAGAGAACAAAACATACATTATCCAGTACTATGCTTGATAATGGAATCTTATACCAGTGTTATGCAAAGGTTACACAAAGTCTTGAGTAACAGGTCTATTTATGATGATTATTCAGCTTTAGGAAATAAAATCACCAAATTACAGAACTAACTCAGCTAATAGCATTATTATAGCAATAAAAAACTTTAATACAGAATTTGGCGATACACACAGCTTCTATACATATATAATGAAACTTTACCCTGCATAAGGTTAAATATTTGGCCAGTTATCTGACTTGTGTGCTACCTGGGTGTAGGCCTAGCACGGCGCGTGGACTATAGACGAGAAAGTGACTAGCCCTCGTCCCGTCTCGCGTCATTGTTATATAACAGAGCGAGAAGAAACATGTTATTTGTCTCTTGTCCCGTTTTGTCCACGGTCCGTGCTACGCCTGCTGGGGCTTAAACTATGTCTATGTCGTTACCATATCGTAAAATTTGCCATTTCATGTTGTGGCCGACCATTTCATGAAATGGTTATTATTTCATGAAATGGTTATTATTTCATGAAATGGCCAACTAAAACTGACCAACGTTTAAACGTCAACGTTTAATGATATGTTCATTCACGTTTGGCCATATCGTTAAGGCTTAATAAAAATCCCAAATAAGCATGAAAAAAGCTTCCAGCGTAAAAACAATGCTATACTTAATGCAAACAATTACTGTTGTTCAGCTAATTGCTGTTTAATTTGTGCCCAAATTAGCGTTATATCCTCTGAAATGAAACATAACGCTCTTATTCAGAAGACTTGCACAGAATTAAGATTATCTTGTGACAGTGAAAGAGCTGATAATAATATACAGCGCTTCCGTAGTACTTGTTAGGTATTCATCAACCGTCAATATTATAGTAATTCAATCAATATACGAGTATAATATTAATTCAATCAATATTTTTTCAGTTGGCCGTGAGAAGATCATAGCAATTATGTAGTGTAAATAAATTTTATTCCGCGTTTCATGTGACTATATAAGTTTGAGAATTCACAATATGGCAGCATATCTAATTTGGATATTGTACGTTGTGATTTTATTTTATTGTAATTTTATAGACGGCGAAATGTCGAAGTTGTCAATTTTATTTTTGGTCATTTTCGCTGCATCGTTATGCAGTGGTCAGGTATTTTCAAAATTTATTTATTGTAACAATGTAACTTAACTGTCATCTATGCATATGTTAGGATATCTATGTATCTGTGGTTTTTTATAACTTTTCACGAGGTTTCTATATAAAACCTCGTAAAAATTTCTAAAAATCCAGATAACGCTACGAGACGAGATCCCGAGACGAGATTTTTTTCTTTATTGATTTTAAAAAAAATTCAATTTATTTTGCATTTTCAAAGAAAATGCAAAGTTTTATATGTATAAAATTTATAAGTTTGCTTTATTCTTAACCAATTTTCTGGATATCTGTAAAGATGTCTAAAATTGGATGTTGATACGTAGTTATTAACAGTGAATAAAGACTACATTGGCTTAACAAAGTTCAAAAAGAGATCAATAGGTTAAAGATTTCGTCGGGGCCGGTAAGAGCTCGGTTGTCGAGGGGTCTAGGCGTCAACACGGTATGTTGGAGACGCGGGCTCAAATCCCGCCCGAGACGAAGTTCTTTAGTGGTTTTATTCATTTTTACGAGGTGATGAAATGCTGTTGTGCACCGTACGAGATGATACCTTGCTGTGCTAATGGGCGTGAGTAGGACTCTCGGCAATATTCCGCAACCTTACCTGACGTCCATTTTGTCCTTAGTTTGGGTATTTCGTAGTCGGGAAAACCCAAACCGGTGCGGTAAATTTCACTATGGCAAATTTTAATTATTCTTGTTTGTGTTTATTCTGTTAAAATTCGCGGTCTGTAATGACTACTTTGCTGGTCGCGCTGATGATGGCCGACAGCGCAGCTCCAGGCCGACATAGCGCGGTCAGCGTGCAGCACTTGATGGACGAGCTGGGAGCTTTACAGTGAGGACAGCAAGGGCTGCAATGATGGCCAAGCTGGAAGGCCTAGAGCGTAGCTAGGCTAGCTCGAGGCAATCATAGCGTGACCAGCGAAGCAGTCATTGTGGGCCAAGGCTTGTATAGTGCTTTACTCAAAAATGCAAACACTAGCAAGTAATTTAAATAAAAAATATATTAATTAACTAGAAGCAAAACTTTGCCGAACGCTCCTTGAAACAGAACGGCAAGGTCGACTTTGCTCAAACAAGGTTGTCAAAATAATGACCACATTACATGCATTTTTGAGTAAAAGTCGTAAATAATGAACCACAAATTCAAATTCAAATTCAAAAATCTTTATTCAACATAGGCCTTTACAGGCACTTATTGACGTCAAAACAAAGCAAAACAATCTAATTTAAAGAAATTATATTAACCTTGTATGTGCATACATCCTAAATATACTCAAGATGTCTGCAAATACAAGTAGGAATGAAAAAAAAAAAAAAGTTGATTCTACACCTGTTCGGAAATTGGGAGAGCCTTCTCGAGAAGAACAGGCAAGAAACTCGAAAGGTCTAAATTTTTTATCTCCTCTTTTAAATCGCCATTTACAATTTTGGTTTGTTACAGAGTCGTCAATTGGAAGCTGACCTCAAAGCAAAAGTTTGAGCTCAACTTCCATTACAAGAATAGATGTGTTAATTCACATTATATAAGCTATCTCTGAGAGAAGTGCGTGAACTTAGATTATAAATAAATTGCTCTCACTGAACGTTTCTTTGAAACAAAACGCAATACATTGTTAATATTAGAATTGAGAGTTCAAACCCAAGCTTTTTTGTCAGTCATGTAATCAGACACTTTATAATATGCTTTTTTAATAAGTACATCTTTGATTGCAACTTTAAATTTGTTTAAGCTAAGTTCTTGTATACAACTTGGGATTTTATTGTAGAAACGTATACACAGGCCTCTAAAAGAATTATTAATTTTTTGGAGCCTGGTATTTGGTAAAGCTAACATATTCTTTTGTCTAGTATTAACTGAATGAATATCACTATTTTTACAAAACACATGAATATTCTTACGAACATATATTAGATTCTCATAAATATATTGCGACGCTACTGTCATAATACCAATTTCTTTGAACTTTTCTCGCAAAGAATCTCTCATTTTAAGGTTATAGATTGCTCGAATAGCCCTTTTCTGCAGTACAAAAACAATCTGAATGTCGGCAGCATTTCCCCACAACAAAATACCATACGACATCACACTATGAAAGTAAGAAAAGTATACAAGTCTTGCTGTATCAACATCAGTCAGTTGACGTATTTTCCATACAGCATGAGCTGCAGAACTAAGTCTCTTTGACAATTTATCGATATGTGGGCCCCATTGCAGCTTAGAATCAAGTGTGATCCCAAGAAATACTGTGGTGTCCACAGGGTCAACACCTATATCCTTTATTTTTACAGTGGTGTGAACCTCTTTGACATTGGGTAAAACAAATTTTATACATTTTGTTTTCCCTTCATTAAGTGACAGGTTGTTCACATTAAACCAATGAACAATTCTTGAGATAGAATTATTTACATCGTCATTAATTTGCACACCTCTTTTAATTTTAAATAAAAGTGAAGTATCATCTGCAAATAATACCATCTCATGTCTATCCTGTACAAAATCAGGGAGGTCATTGACATATATAAGAAATAGAAAAGGACCAAGAATCGAACCTTGCGGAACTCCCATTTTAACTGCAGAACCTTGAGACCTTTTTCCATTGATGTCTACTTTTTGAATCCTCCCACTTAGATAAGAGATTAGAAGATCTAGTGCAGTGTCACGAAACCCATAGTGGTGTAATTTTCTGATCAAGATTTCGTGATAAACGCAATCAAATGCCTTGGACAAGTCACAAAAAATGCCTAACGCATCGTGTGAGTCTTCCCAGGCTTCGAATATATGTTGTATTAACTCAACACCAGCATCGGTTGTTGAGCGACCCCTCCTAAAACCAAATTGTTTACAGTGTAGAAGATTATTCCTATTAAAATAACTTTGCATTTGCTCCAACATTATTTTTTCAAAAATTTTGCTAAAAGTAGGTAGCACAGAGATAGGTCTAAAATTACTGGGGTCTGATGTGCTACCAGATTTATGTAAAGGAATAATTTTACTTAGCTTCATTAGATCAGGAAATACACCACAGTCAATGCAATCATTAAAAATGTTAGCAAGTATTGGAGCTATTGTTTCAATTACGGATTTAGTAACATCAACGGAATTGCCCCACAGATCCGCAGTTTTCTTTTTATTTAAAGTTTTAAATGACTTTGTTATATCAATTTCACTAATGTGTACAAATTTGAATTTATCATTACAAACTTTAACATGATCCTTCACTATAGATTCAGCAATAGCGGGGGATGAATCCAAAGACTTTGTGATTGAGACTGGAATATCAGTAAAGAACTTTTCAAATTCTGCAGCTACTTCTGTGTCAACCAACCCAAGTTACCTTCTTACCATCAACATTCAAACAATATTGATTATTAGTAGTTTTAGCTTTTCCAGTTTCATTATTCATAATATTCCATGTCATTTTAATTTTATTACTACTGTTTTTTATTTTTGAACTTAAATAATTAGATTTAGCAAGCTTGCAAACTTTTTTGAACACTTTGGAATAAGTTTTTACATAAAGTTTAAATTCATCACTAGTATTGAATGAGCGTTCATTGTAAAGTTCAAAAAGTTTTATTCTGCTTTTGTGAATACCTGGTGTAGCCCATTCACTAAAAGCTAAAGTGCCATCAACCGATATAGTCTTTGGCATAAAAATATTTTTAAATTCAGAACAAAATGTATGAAAAAAATTTTCATATAATTTATTTGGATTTTCTTCATAACCTATATAATTTAATTTAATACCAATATTATTTTTCAGCCGTTCTAAGCGACCAGCAGTCTTTGGTACAACAGTGATATTCTTTTTTTCCATGCTTTTACATTTAAGTGGAATGGTAACAATTTGTCCAGAATGGTCAGATTCTAAATTATTAAAAACTCTTCTTGCTAAAGGAACAATATTTGTATAAATATTGTCAATGCATGTGGCAGACGATTGAGTTGTTCTTGTTGGCTCCAAAAATAAATTTCCAAGGTTATATGACCAAAACAGATTTTTAATCCTAATAGATAAACTAGAATTTTCTAATAAATTAATATTAAAATCACCACAAACAATGGTTTGTTTTGTGGAACTACACACTTTTTTCAATACTTCATCCATAGTATCTTCAAAAAGGTCATATAATCCTGAAGGAGGCCTGTATATACTTAATACAATAATCTGGTCCAGCTCCACGCAGGCTATTTCTATTGTTCGCTCAATCGAAAGACTCACAATATCCTTACGATCCTTAAATTTCAGCTTTTTATCTAATATTATTAAAGAACCACCACGAATTGATTTTTCTCGACTGAACGAACTACCAACCAGATGATTGCTGAAATTAAACATGAACTGATAACTTTTAAGCCAGTGTTCAGTTACACAAAAGATGTCTACATTACTACAGTTCAAGAATAATTCCACTTCCAGATCCTTGCCTAACATTCCTTGAATGTTCTGGTGCACCAGGTTGATAAGATTTACTTTATTTTTGTTTTCAAATGGGTTTTGCAATACATTTACAAAGTTTTCAGTATCTTTTCTACCTAATGATAAGCAAGAGGATGTCTCTTTTGTCTCATTACTTAATTTAAAGATTTATTAAAAATATCATCAGTAACATTACTGACAGTCGTTTCACTACCACAGTATTGCTCAATAGGAGCAATTTCAGTACTTTGAGTGGGCTGCTCAATAAAAGCATTGTCAGAGAAAGAATTTATAGCCATGTTTTTGGCTAAAGTTTGTAAATAAAATCTTAGCGAAATAGCTAATTGTTTTTTATAGAATGTTGATAGATATAATCTATCTTCTGTCAAATAAGCTTTAATACATGTCAGTTTGTTGAAGTCAATAATATGGAATTTTTTCGAATAATTTGTCATTAAATCTAATGTCAAATTAAGTTTGTATCTAATATTATTTTCATGTTGTGACAAACGATTATGGTAGGGAAGGGTAAACATTATTATTTGATTAACATGTAAATTATTTAAATGAGAACAAAAATGTTTTAGTACTTTTTTGTTCAAATTACCCCTATTTCCCAAGATCATAACCAGTTTGTCATTAATATCAAACTTATAACTATTAATTTTATTTGCAATATCATGGAAACTTGAGCCAGGCATACAATAATTAATGACACTAAAATCCAACTGATTTGTCAATAACTGGCCCATACCTTTGCCTATGTCATCACAAAAAATAATACATTTAGGCTTAGACACAGACATCTTACAATGAAAACTAGATTGCTCATTGACTGGTGACTGACATACAATACTATGAGCGGAGGATGTATGACTGGGTGCATTGTTATTATTTGTGACATTGCATTCTGTTATTGAAATATTCTCACTTGCAGTCAAAAGTTGTTTGTCAAGAAGGGACTGATAGCGGTCCTCATTATGCTGACAGAGTGTGGCTAGTTCTCTGATAGATTGAATATGCATTTTAATATCATTTTGAGCCGTGTCATAATTTTCGGAGATAGTTGACAATTTGTGTTGTAAATTTCTAATAGTATTATTGAGTTCTTCAACGTCCCTATCATACAAACCCCTGCTCTCTTTCAATTTGCTATCATAAATGTCTAATGAATCTATTAGACATGCACGCTCTTTCCGTAATTTAATATTACTCCTAAATGAGTTATACTTTTTTAATTGGTATTGAGTCCTTTTTAGCATTTTCTTGATTTTAATATATTTTTTAAATTTTTTATTACTCATATGATTGTTCAATAAGGGCCTACCCTCTGTAGGCGAAGAGGATTCTGCTAAATTTTGTCCACCAGGTGACTGCATGAGTTCATCGAACAAGCTGTGTGTGTGAGCATTTTCTTGATTTTGTTTAAATTGTTCCAGTTCAGAAATTTGCCTATTCGCCTCACGCAAGTCCCGTTCAAGTTCTGTGATTCGATCCAATGCCTTCACATAAGTGTCATTACACTGCGTAAAACCGGTGATGGTGTGCTGCAGCTGGTGTCGCTCCTCAAGTACTTCCTTATATTTGACATCCAATTCGGAGAGCTCACTTTTAAGGAAGGTGTTTTTGTCTATGATCTTTTTGATTTCGATCTCACTTTCATCACGTTCCTTTAGAAGTTGATCGCAGGAATCCTTCAATGTCTTTATTTCAATGACAGCTTGCCTGAGTTTTGCCTCAGTATTTTGGGCAGCAGCTTTGCGGGTCAGCATTTTGTTAGCTCATCAATTGCCTAAAAAAGGTGAATTTTATTTTAATAGGAAGTATAAACTGGGTAATGAAACAAGACCTAGGAATTTAAAGGCAACTGATAAGAAAGGGATATTTTGAAAAAGAAAATAAAAGTAGAAAAATAAAGAAAATAAAATAACTTGTCAAGGAATAATATTATCAAACAAAAACAGAAAAGGTGATTTACAAATAGCAGAGAACAAAAAAAAAAAAAAAGTAAAGAAACAGTTTATACTGTAAAAATGTCTCCTATATATATATACAAAAATGTCGTCTCAAGTTTTCTCAAGATTTAACCTCTCCTCTCTAGGCGGTCGCATGCGACCGGTGTGACGTCACGCTATGATTTTTTTTAAATACCCTTAAAAAAAAATTTTTCACAAAAAAATTTATATATTTCAGAACCAAAGTATATTTTTCATTTTGTAAAAAGAAATGTATTAATTTATAAATATCCTTTTGTGAGGGTATATTTCATTATTATATAGCGTAATACTTTTGGGCGGTAGATGTGAAAGAGTAAAGACGTGTTTCCAAAGTTAACATTTGAAATAATTTATTAAAATTATATATATCATAATACTTTTAAGTTATAGTTGCTAAATTGGCAATTAATAGGTCCTACTTACAGTATATATAACTTATGTGATAATATTTTATCACCTGCACTACCTGCCAGCACTTCACTTTATCACTGAACTTTAATCAAGCACTGAATCACATACTTTTCGTTGCACTATGTCCCAAATAGCTGATATTATGGCTGCACAACAGAGTCTTGAGGAGAAAGTCAATCACAAAATGTTGGAACTTCAAAAACAGCTTCAGGGTGCAGGTACACCCAAAGACACCGTTGCAAAAGTTGCTGAAGAATTTAGAACATTTAGAGAGCTGGTATTTGGTATGTTCAGTCTACTCCGCAAGCAAATCGAAGAGTTCAACAAACAGATTGATTCTTTTGAAACTAGGCATCGCAGAAAGGCACTGATTTTTTTGGGAATCTCTGAAGAAAATAAAGAGGATTGTCGTGACTCAATAATGAAGATTCTCCACACCAATCTTGGTCTTAACAAATTGGAAAATTCCTGTATTGCAGCATGCCATAGGTTGGGGACTGCTAATGGTGTTCACCATCGACCCATCCTTGTAAGGTTCACATCATACGAGATCCGTTCCTCAGTTTGGAAGACAAAAAGCAGCTTGAAAGGTAGTAATGTCTCCGTTAAAGAGTTTCTCACGAGACCTAGACAGACTGTATTTAGCAGGGCTCGGCTTCACTTCGGGTTGCATTCTTGTTGGACCCAAGATGGGATCATCTATATTAAAAGTGGTGACAATAAGAGGCATAAGATCATCTCGGAGGAAGAACTTAAGCATTTGCTTGATTTATATCCAGACCGGAGACAGCAGCAACAAGCGAAGTCCTGTGAGCAAAGCCAGAGTACATAAGTCTGATACATAATTATGTTTGCAACAGGTACGAATAATGTCTTGTCACCAATATTTACAAATACGGTTTTTAATGCTCAGAGTAGTCTTACAGTTATAACGAGTAATGCAATGTTTATTATTTCATCTTGTTAGTTTGTTCATAATTATATTGGCATTTTAGTCGTATTACTCAATTTAATTTTAGTAGGTATGTATGATGATAAGTTTTCTTTTCTCTTATTTGTCGGTACTAACAACTGCTTTGTTTGTTTCAATAAAGGTAGTTTTAGAGTAGTAACGTACAAGACACAAATATATTGAAAATAAATTTTTGTAGGTAAATTTTTGTACGTCACGTCAACTTTGACGCATGCAGTCTAATTTACTTTTTTTAATATTGGTTTTAACGACTCTGGCTTCAAGGCCTTTTAAGCCAAATATTCATATGCTCAAGGGGATTTAACTTTATACAGCCGTGGTTCATAATAATGTTTGTGCCATAATGACGTCTTTTTTTTTAGATTCTTTATGCCTATAAAGTTTTAGTTTGTGATTTCTGTTTTTCTGTTTTGTTAGATTATTTTAAGTGAAGTGTTAGCTGGCGGGTAGTTTAGAGACTATACACTCGCAAATTTTTTGTTTTTTTTTTTTTTTTGTTTTACCATATTTGTTACTATTTAATTTATTTAGTTAATATGTCTATAGAAGATATTTATTATTCTGCTAGTGAATCTGCAACATCATCAGAAACCGGAAGTTTTTGTTCAGCACCAGGCTCTCTCAGAGACTTTCTAAATTGTAATTTCGACGCTATGCCTAACCGTTTCTTAAATGTCTGCCATATAAACGCACAAAGTTTGCCCAGTCACTACAGCGAACTCTTTGACGTGTTCTCTCAGTGTAATGTGCATGCTATCCTCGTGTCAGAGACTTGGTTGAAGCCGCATCTGTTGTCGACTACTTATCCGCTACCGGGTTTCACACTCATTCGAAACGACCGTGTTGGAAAGGGTGGAGGAGGAGTTGCTATCTACCTTCGCAGTGATTTCCCATACTCGATAGTAAACTCTTCTTCTTCTCACTACTCTGCCAGTGCTGAATACCTATTCGTAGAGGTTGGCATGGGTGGTACAAAGGCGTTACTTGGGGTGGTGTACTGCCCTCCTGCTGTAGACTACTTTGATGATGTTGAGGCTGTTTTTCAGTCTATAGCATGTGGATACAAGCATCACATCATCATGGGGGATTTTAACACAAATCTTCTTACCCCGGATAGTACTCGAACTTCTAAATTCTTGAGCATAATCGATGTGGCTAGTTTGCATATTCTACCTCTACAAGCTACTCACCATAATGCTACTGGCGGCAGCGATTCTTGGCTTGATATTATCCTCACTCCAACCCCTCCCTCGTTTCCTCCATGGTCAATATGTTGCTCCCGGATTTTCCCACCACGACCTCATTTACCTATCCTACATCCTTTAAACCCACTAAAATACCTCCAAAAATTTTATACAGGCGTTGTTTTGCACGTATTGATGCTGAAAAATTGTCACAGGATGCGTCCCAAATCAGCTGGGAGTACTTAGTGCATGCAACAGACATTGACGATAAGGTTCGAATTTTTAATGAGCAGTAGTGAAACTTTATGACATACATGCTCCTATTAAAAAGATAAGGATGAAGCGTTTGCCGCCCCATGGATGACTAGCGATATAGAGCAGCAATGAAAACGTAGAGATCGTGCATACCGAGGTTTCTTGAAAAATCGCAGTGATGAGAAATGGTCTTATTTCAAGACACTTAGAAATCAGTGTAATCAGTTGATACGAAACGCTAAACGCCGCCACATTCTTCAAAATATTTCGACCTCTTCTCCTGCATCTACATGGAAATTCCTTGCGACCCTGGGTATTGGAAAATCTCGACATACTGACCTACCGAGCAATCTTAATTTAGACGATCTAAATCGTCATTTTCCACTGCAAACATGCTTGACCCCCTGATCGCTAAGGATACTATTGCCTCAATCAGTAGGATACCTAGGGCCAATATTCCACCTTTTCGTTTGCACCAGTTTCTCAGGATGAGGTTAAAAAAATTATACTGGCAATTAAATCTAATGCAGTTGGGTGTGACAATATAAGCCGTGATATGATTGTTCGCATTCTAAGTGGCCTCATCCGGCTATTGTTCATATAATAATTTCTCCCTAGAATCTGGAACTTTCCCCTCACAATGGCGCAAAGCTTATGTTCGTCCTTTACCTAAAATTCCTCATCCTACAAATCTCAATGAGTTTCGTCCAATATCCATCCTTCCTTTCCTCTCTAAAGTTCTAGAAGCTTGCGTCCACAAGCAATTATCTAAATTCATCTATGAGAACACTCTCGTAAGTAACTTTCAATCAGGCTTTAGACCAGGCCACAGTACAACCTCTGCCCTCCTAAAAGTTACTGGGGACATTAGATTAGGCATCGAGGACTCCAAGGCAACTGTCTTGGTACTGATAGACTTTTCTAATGCCTTTAATACTGTCAGTCATGAAATTCTTCTCACCATGCTATCTTCGTTAATGTTATCTGACGACGTAGTGCAGTGGTTCTCATCCTATCTCCGGGAACGCCAGCAATCAGTCTTAACTGATAATTCTTCATCGTCCTGGTGCAACCTAGACTCTGGCGTTCCCCAAGGTGGCATTTTATCTCCTCTTCTGTTTTTCAATTTTTATAAATTTTATTACTTCCGCCCTTCGCTGTTCGTATCACCTGTATGCTGATGATCTTCAACTGTATCAACAGGCAAGTATTGACTCCTTAAATGATGCCATCAACCGACTAAACGTGGACCTTCACAATATCAAATTATGGTCAGATAAATTTGGAGTTGCAGTCAACCCGTTGAAATGTCAAGCCCTGATAGTTGGCAGTCCACGGATCATTGCTAAGGTTTGCAATTCAAATCTTCTGCGCTTATTTATGATGGTACTATTGTCACTGTAAGTAGTCACGTAAAGGACCTCGGTTTGCACATCGACTCTGCGCTGAATTGGCGAGTTCAAATAGCTACCGTCTGCAAACGTGTTAACGGAACGCTACGATCTCTCTATCGCCTCAAGAACCTACTGCCGTCTAAAACCAAAGCGATGCTAGTCCAAACCCTAATTTTTCCCATAATCGACTATGGAGATGTGTGCTATCTTGACCTCAATGTAGATTTGCTGTATAGAGTTGATCGTTTGTTGAACAGCTGCATTCGTTTCGTGTTCAACCTTAGAAAGTATGATCACGTGTCTGCCCACCGCCAACTTCTATGCTGGATGCCCATCCGACAACGTCGAAAGATGAGGGCTTTAACCACTCTTTACTCTTTACTCCATTCCCCAAATGCCCCAACTTATCTCACATCCCATTTTCAGTACTTATGTACATCTCATGATAGAAATCTCCGCTCTTCGTCAATCGACTACTCAAATGTCCTTCCCATCACACAGATATATTTCACTCCTCCTTCTTTGTGCAAGCAATTCTCTTTTGGAACATGCTCCCACCCGATATTAGAATGTCCACTAGTCCTTATGCCTTCAAGAAGCGGCTACGCAAATGGCTTTCGAAGAATTCTTAGAACGATTAAATAGCAGATTTCTTAGTTCTCCCTTTGTTGATGATTGTATATATATTAAATCAATATATATATATATATATATATATTTCATATAATGTTAGTAAGTATATACGTATTTATTTATAATAGTAATTATGATAATATGTAGGCTTTATATATTTAGTATAGTTTGTATGCGCGTTTAATATATATATTATAATATAGTTCACATAGATTATATATGCGTAGGTATTTGTTATTTCAATGAAATGAATCCGATATGTTGTACATCTACCTTGATAGTCTCTTAACTACCCTAAGGTCGACTGGCAGAAAATGCCTAATGGCATTAAGTCCGCCTTTGTACACTCTATGTAGGTACATAAAGCATTAAATAAATAAATAAATAAATAATACCACATCGGTCGCATGCGACCGGTTGGTGGCTGACAGGGGAAGATCTTTAAAAGTCACTATCACAATCCATTCTCTCCGGTATTAAGTACTGTCTTGTCTGTTTTCCAGCTTTTAGATTATCCAGATTATAAAAGCTAATATAGAGTACCAAATGCAATATGAAAATTAATTTATAGAAAACAAGAATCAACAGACATTAACATTGTTATTAATGTGCTATAAATGCTATTAAATCTGTTGAAAATTCAACCTTCTAAATTAAATAACATCTGCAAGCAATACTTTAGTAAGTACTATACTGATTGCTATTATATTGTTGTGAAGAAGCGTCCGGGCAACAACAGAACATAGGCACGATGAAGCCTGCGTTGCAGCAGTACTTCAGCACGTGCAACAAGAAGTACGGAGTCACCAGCAATGACCTACAAGCGGCTAGAGACCAGAACAACTACGACGTATTGCCCCCATGCCTCGTCCGTTGCGTTCTTAAAAATGCGCAGATTGTAAGTATTTTTAACTGACTTCGAAAAAGGAGGAGTTCTATGTTCGACTGTATCTATTTTTTTTTATGTATGTTCACCGATTTGTAGACCGATTTTCAAAATTCTGTTTGTAATTCAAATTCAAATTCAAAAATCCTTATTCAACATAGGTCTTTACAGGCGCTTATTGACGTCAAAACAAAGCAAAACAATCTAATTTAAAGAAATTATATTAACCTTGTATGTGCATACATCCTAAATATACTCAAGATGTCTGCAATACAAGTAGGAATTGAAAAAAAAATAATCGAAAGAGTATTCTCCCGAGGTGGTCCCATTGTCACCATGTCAGGCTCTGATTATGGGATCCGATGAAAATGGCGGAACCCTTGAATTTCATAGGCACGTCCAACGTGTTTC